>CM042036.1:46270357-47476071 GCA_023525975.1 Smallanthus sonchifolius
CCAGCTTTCTCAACCTTTTGTTCCTTCTTCTTCTCTGTGGCTTTGAGAGTCTTGCCACAGGTTTCTCACCAGTACGTGTACTACCAGAGGTAGATACACGAGGTACAGTAGGTTGCGTTACCTTTCTTGAAACAGATGGTTTAGCTTCAGACTTGATCTTAGGCTTTACCATCGGTTTGACTGGTGGTTTCACCAGATTATGCTTTGGACATTTGGGAGGGGTCACTGATGGAGACATAGGGATAACAGCTGGTTGTGAAACAACATGCCGTTTCCCTAGGTTCTTTGAAGGACAGTTCACAAAAATGTGACCAACCATGCCACAATGAAAACAATTCCTCTTGTCTACATAAGTTCTCAGGTAAGGCTCATTAGATCTGGCCTTAGATAACTCAGCATTATAAGAAGGAGGAGTTGGTTTATGAACAGGAGTCTAAACCTTTACAGTTTGGTTTTTGGGAGTATAGTATTTTTGCAAATTTTCTTTGTAACCAAGCCCATAGTGAGCTGAGAAAGTCTCTTTCTTTACTTGGTTAAGACTTTTATACCCCCCGTAAAGCATTACCTTTAGTTTATCATGTGTTTCAATGATGTCGGGTTCAGTTAAAATGCAATTATCACCATTAGTGATAACATTTTTCTTTACCTTTTGTTCAGTCAACAACTCCTCAGAAACTACTCCTTCAGGGCAAGAGTTAACCGACGTTCAGAAGCAGTAACGAACTCCTCACTGGATGTGGGGTTAGCCTTACTTGAGGATTCATCCTTAACAGAGGACTCATCTAGACAAGTGAGATCAATGTCTATTAAACTATTGACAAACTTCCCGCTTACTGGTGGAGGAATTGCATTAGTACCTAAACCTAATCCATTCAGTTGTCTCACCACAGACTCGTAGAGTTCCACCACAAAGCGAGAGATTTTCAACTTCTCATTAGTGCATTTTAACTGCAAGATCTCATTTTGCAGTTTGTTGATTTCATTGTTCCATTTTCTAACCCCCTGTATGCAACATCTAAGTGAAGCTGTTGATCACTTATTTTTAAAGAATATTCAGATTTTTTTTTCAACGTTTCAATAGAATCTTTAAAATGTTTTTCATTTTCTTTATAGTTTAGAGCTGCCAAACTTAGGGGTTCGATTTTGTCTTGGAGCCTAGAATTTTCAAGTTTTAGCCCTAGACATTTAGAACTTGAAATAACAGAGAAAGGGTTAGAATCTACCTCACATGATGAACTTGTTGCTTCTCTAATGGCCATGAGAGCAACAACAGTGGTTGATTCCTCTTCATTAGCTACAGAAGCATCCTTTTTCTCTGCTTCCATCATCTCCATGATCTCAGCCATGAGACCAACCTGGGTTTGTGCGATGAGGGCATCCTCAAGATGAACACCCCAGTCAAAGCTTTCGTCCTGTTGGGCTACCAGTGCATTGGATGTTCCACCTTGGCTTTGATTGTGGTAGTTTGGATTGTTGTGGCCATGGCTGTTTCCTTGGCTGGGTAGGGTAAAACCAGAGGCAGGTGCTCTGTCTTTCTGACACTCACGAGCAAAGTGTCCATAGTTCACACACTTGTAGCATTTGGCCTTAGATTTGTCAAACCCGACCTTGGCATTAGGATGCCCGCCAATAAACTTTCTTCCTGTTCTATTCAGGAAACGCTTGGCTCTCCTCAATAGCATGGCCATATTCCATTGAATATCCATGTCCTCCATGTCATCAGGATCCACTTGATTAAAATCTTCTTCAATCGTCTCTGGATCAGTAAGCTTGCCACCTATGAAATTTTCATATGCAAGCATACAAGATGAGAATAGTGCTACATGATCATCAGCTATTCTGGCTATAGCTGAGTTGTTAGCTGAAGACGTAGCAGGGGGATTTTTTGAGGTATTTTGATAATGAGACCCCAACCCTGATCCTGAAGCATAGCAAGCATGACCACCACACCCAGTTGAGTGGTCTTCTTCAGTAGGAGTTCCAGTGAAAAGGGCAATTCCAGAGCCAGATGACTTGGATGTAGAAGTCGTCCCATGATACATAGAAGGGTCTTGTATCTGGGGTTTTCTTGAGCTCTCCTTTCTTCTTAGGTTCATGTCATGAGCTTGAACCTTTCCTATTGCCTCCTCAACAGTCAACTCATAGAATTTAGGATTTTCCCTCATCATGGTTGTGTGCATTTCAAATTTGGGTGGTAGAGCATCCAAAAACTTTTCCACCAGCTCTTCATCTGGATAGCTGAGTTCAAAAGCCTTCAACTCAGTCTGTAAATGATAGAATCTAGAGATGAGGTCATCTAACGATTCGTTCTCTAAAAATCTGAAGCACTCATACTGCTTCCTGAGAAGATCCCTCTTACTCTTCTTGATGTCACTATTTCCTTCGAATCTTTTCTGCAAAGCTTTCCAAAGATCCTTGGAATTGTCATAACCTCGGAAACTGTGGAACAATTCCCAAGTTAATGCCATAGTGATCGAACCAAGTGCCTTCTTTTCACGATCATAAGCTTTCTTTTCTTCTTCATCGAGTTTAGAGATAGGCTTCGGCATGGCTTCATCAAGATAGATGTGTGTGGGATGCTTATATCCCTCATGGATTGGTATCCATAGCGATGAGTCGGTATAAGAAATGTAGTGCTCAAAACGTGCTTTCCAATTAGAATAATCGTTCACGTTCAGCAACTTTGGTCGTTTCTGTGGTGTACCGATCTCATTATCATAATTTAGCAGGTTTCCAAGATTATGAAGATTCGACATAGTGAACACTTAAGCCAAATTTCAGAAAAGTCAGACACAGTTGCGCACTTGGTTTTGGCCTTGCGCACTTGAGAAATGGTCTTGCGTATTTACGCTGGATTAAATGTAAGTACGCAGGATATAACTTAAGTTCGCACAAGTTCAGTCTTGCGCACTTATAAGTACGCAGGAGATAAGTCTTGCGTATTTAGTAAGTACGCACAAAACTGTACTTTTTGCTAGAAATGGTAAGTACACAGGATACCTTTTCACCAACTTTCACCAAACTTTTCCGGTCACCTGAAACTCGTCGTAGATGGTAAAAGTTCGTCTGATGATCAATGCAAATGAGCCAAAGGGTCAGAAACTTGTTTCTAACCAACTTTGATGCTTAAAGCACTCAAATACACAACAAAAATCAGTTTTTGAGTGATTTTTGTTTCTAAAATAGTGCTCAAGAGCTACCCCTATTTTATCACAAAAATCAACAAAAATACTTCTTTTTGCTTGTAAAAACTCTCCAAACTCACTCACAACACTCGAAATCAGGAACAAATTCTCTGATACCACTTGTAGGTCCCTCGGGTGTGGCGGATTATCACATGCAAGTGGGTCTACTAGTCGGACCGGTTGCGGAATGCCCTTGACTAGGCGGAGAGTCTAGCTAAACAAAGTAAACCAACAAGTGAAAACACTTTAAACGTTCTTTGTATTATAAAAAATTGAAGGTTACAGAGAAAAGCACTTAGGTTACAATCTGCGTAATTGCACTAAAGCCCTTCGTACTTAACTTCTGTTAACCTATCCTAATTATACCTGACATGATGCCTGTGCACTTAGCAAGTGTGCAGGGCAAAATGCTCTTGCGTACTTAACAAGTACGCAAAGTTATTCTTGCATACTTGCTAAGTACGCAAGAGCTTTCTCCTGCGCACATGTAAGTGCGCAAAACACTTAGAAAGAAATGCAACATTCAATATGTAAAAGTAAACACAACTCGATAAACTAATACATAAAGACTCTTAAATACAAAGACAATTACAGACATGAAAATACAAACTGACTCTATCCAGAGTGTTGTCACAGGAAAGTGCTTCAACATTATAAGATTTGAAACTATAAGCATCTTTGTATCACGTTCTTGTGTATTAAGGTATTAATTATAAGATATACAACGTGTACCCCACTGATATGCTACACTAATGTAAACTGCATTATCTCAAGGCATCTAAGATTTTCCCAATGATTTTCTAAATTTTCAGAATGAAGTTACATCTATTAGCACAGAAAAAATCAAGCAGAATCCATAAGGATTATCAGGAATCATAAGATTCAGAATCGAGTGATTCATTTGATTTTCTTCATTGAATATTGGTATGATGATTCATGATAATATATCTGGTGTTTGAGTTTTAAGGTAAGGGGAACCAACTTTTATCTGGATTTGATTTCAGTGAATCAGGAGTGATTCAAGGGTGAATACATGCTCAACGGTTAATGTAGAGACATGTCTTGATTCAATCTCTCCTTGCATACTTGTGAGTATGGGCAGTGAGAGGAACCGTATTAATTGTGCTATCGATATAACCCGAAACTGACCTCAAAAGATAATTATTGCCAAAATCTAACATCCTTTACTGATAATGATCTTTTCTATTCTTTTACGCACACACACTTGCAAACATGGGTTCAAATCACGGTTGTAATTTAGATTTAGTTTCCACACTACTAGTGATTCAAAGACGCATATAGCCTACTGACAATTTAAATTACTTGTAAATAAGCAGATTAAAAACACAATAATTTACACAATTAAGTAAGCATGACGCAATCATTTCCCATATGAGCAGTCTGTTACGTTTAGATCATTTCTGATGTACTATCATTTCCTCTTTTCTCAAGTTAACTTTGAAATTTTCTCCATTTTCTATTTTGTTTTTGATTTTGTAAATTATTTTGAAAATTAAAAGAAACTATACAGAAAATTTAAGAGAAATAAAGTTTAACTTCCTTGAATTGAATTGAGTTAAGAAAAATTAATTTTCACTCAGGATTGAACATTCCTATCAAGTTGACAAGATGCTCAAAACGGGATCGATCAAATGCCTTTGTGAAAAGGTCAGCAAGATTGTCATCCGTGTGAGCTTTTACAAGTTCAATTAAATGCTTTTCAGCACAATCACGGATGAAATGATGGCGAATCTCTATATGTTTAGTTTTGGAATGTTTCACCGGGTTATTTGTGATGGACATGGTGGCATTGTTGTCAATGCATAAAGGAGTTCCAGTGAAGTTTAAGCCGTAGTCTCTCAATTACTGCTGAATCCACAATATTTGAGAACAACCGCTCGCCGCAGCAATGTATTCTGCTTCACAAGTTGAGACAGAAACCGTTGACTGCTTCTTGCTCTGCCAGGATACCAGTCTGTCTCCTAAGAATTGATATCCACCAGAAGTTGACTTTCTATCAAGGTTACAACCGCCATAATCTGAATCAGTGTAGGCTTTGAAGTCAAATGACTGCTGCTTAGAGTACCAAAGACCTAATCGGGGTTTCCCTTTCAGGTATCTGAAAATTCTCTTCATGGCTATCATATGTGACTCCTTCAGTTGAGACTGAAACCTTGAGCACAAGCACACAGCAAACATTATATCGGGTCTTGAAGCTGTGAGATACATAAGTGATCCGATCATCCCACGGTACAATCTGCTATCTACATCCTTTCCATCTTTGTCAGGATGCAGACCATGATTGACTGGGATAGGTGTGCCATACGTACTGCTATCATTCATCTTGTATTTTGACAAGATGCCCTGCACATACTTTGTTTGATGTAGATAAATACCATCCTTTCTTTGACTGACTTGCAGACCCAGGAAGAATGACAATTCACCCATGTTACTCATTTCGAACTTGGACTTCGTCACCTTTTTGAATTCCCTACACATCCCTTCATTGGTAGATCCAAAAATAATGTCATCGACGTATACTTGTACAAGAAGAATGTCACCTCCTGCTTTCCTAATGAAGATAGTCGAGTCAATCTGTCCATAGTCGAAACCATTAGACAGTAAATGCTTAGATAATGTCTCATACCATGCATGCGGTGCTTGATGAAGACCATAAAGTGCTTTGTCGAGCTTATACACTTTATTGATATTATGCGGATCTTCAAAGCCGGGAGGTTGAGTGACATAGACCTCTTCATGAACTTTACCATAAAGGAAAGCACTCTTCACATCAAGTTGATAGATCTTGAAGCCGACATATGTGGCATAAGCCAAGAACAGTTGAATGGCCTCAATTCTAGCAACTGGGGCATATACTTTCGTGTAATCCAAGCCCTCTTGCTGATAAAAACCCTAAACAACCAATCTTTCTTTGTTCTTTACAACAACATGACGATCATCCGTCTTGCATTTGAACACCCATCTGGTTCCATTTGGCTGAAAGCCTTTTGCAAGTCAACCAAATCCCACAGGTGCAACTTTTGGAATTGAGACAATTCATCTTGCATCGCCTCAATCCAGCAGTTGTCAGTGAGAGCCTCCTTCACATTCTTCGGCTCTAACTGGGACACGATTGCAGCATGCAGACATGTTTCCATGACACCAGTGTCAAGTATCTCTGTGTAAAGACTGGTGTTCTCAGTGATGGTTCGATGACGAGTTTGAACACCGGCATAAGGATCACCAATAATGTTGTCGATTGGATGATTCCTATGCACTCTCGTCTCCGGTACAATCGGTTCCTGAATTTCTGGATCTAGATTCGTGCTTAACTCCCCCATTTTCGGTGTTCCAGAGGAAGAGGATTCAATGGTAATTGGATCAGCTGGAGCTTCATTTCCTACAGTTGTGTTAGGATTAGCTTGAGCGTCATCTCCATCAACATGAACATCTTCACTATTACCACTGTCATGAGTTCCAGATGTAGATGCAGCATTGGAATCAGGAGTTATAATTGGTACAGTAGCACGAGTAGAGAAACTGGAGTCATCGCCGCCACCCAATAATTCATAAACATTTGCGGCGTCAACTGCAGATAGATCAGGAAGATTGAATGACTTGAATAGCGCATCATAATCAAAACCCCAAGCTGGACCTGTTGGTTCGGGTGGAATGCTGTATTTACTGCAATCCACTTCAAACCATTCCTCGACAGTACGAGTTCCTATGTTGTACACTCTCTTGCAAGGTGAGTTGGCAACGTATCCTAAGAAGATGCCTTCCACCACTTTTGCATGAAACTTAGACTGGCGGTCTTTATACTATAGCAACAAGGAACAGGGACTACCAAAAGGAACTAGGTAATCAAGATTGGGAAGTCGATTGTTGATCAACTCGTAACAAGTCTTGTTGTGCCTCTTCATAACTAGAACTCTGTTTAAGATGTGACAAGCTGTATTAACTGCTTCTTCCCAGAAAGTGACAGGAAGCTTTGCATCCGACAACATAGTCCTTGCAGTCTCAATCAGTGTTCTGTTCTTCCGTTCAGCAACTCCATTCTGCTGAGGCGTGTACGGCGTGCTGAATTCGTGACGGGTCCCTTTCTTGAGACATAAAAGATCCATCAAATTAATCTTGAACTCAGTTCCCTAGTCGCTCCTTATCCTTCTAACTTTCAGCTTGCAAAGAGATTCCAAGCTCAGGATCAAGTATTGAAGAATATCAGCAGTCTCATCTTTAGTACCTAAAAAATGCACCCAAGAAAAACATGAGAAATCATCAGTTACAACCAGACAGAAGGACTTACCTCCAATACTCCTGATACTATGGGGCCAAACAGATCCATGTGTAATAGCTCCAAAGGGGTATCAATAGAGTTTTGGAGCTTGGGCTTGTGAGACTTCCGTTGCCGTTTGCCCTTTTTACAAGGAATACAGTCATCTGCAATGTTAAATCTCAGCTTAGGAACCCCGGTTACCAAACCGTTTCGGACAAGATGGTTCATTTTACGATACGAAATATGTCCGAGTTTCCTATGCCACAAGATAGAGTCAAGCTCTGTCGCTTTTGTAAGCAAGCAAGTAGCAACTGATGAGGTGGTTGTTGCCACAGTCATATCGATCTGATAGGTGTCGTTTGTTCTTGGTGCTCTCATCAGGATCCAATTTTTGGGAACTTCAAAACCAGGTTTGAGAATCAGGCATTCTGACTTGTCAAACATTACCGAGTACTCCTTGTTACACATTTGGGAGACACTCAACAGGTTATGCTTCAGCTGCTAGCAAAAGTTGACATTGTCAAAGCTGATACATCCGTTCGAAACCACACCTTGACACGTGATACTGCCGCCTTTTTCTCCAGCAAAGGCCACATAGCCGCCTCTGAATGGTTTCACGTCTTGAAGCAAGGCCATGTTTCCTGTCATGTGCCGGGAGTATCCACTATCTACATACCAGAGGTTAGAGATAGTACCCTTTGGACATCCCTGCACGAGTAACAAAAGAATTAGTTAGATTTGGAGACCCAAGCCATTGTGGTCTTGGGTCGTCCATCCTTTTCAAAATAAACTACTTCCTTTAACTCTCAGTCGTGACGAATGTTCAAAAGGGATGAACCTTTTAAAGAATTAGGACTAGGAGATTGAGAAGTTTTGGATTTGGCAGTCCAGGATCTCTTCTGTTTCTTAACCCGAACAGGAGACTTTGGTTCAACAACAGCAGTTGAACTTGTGGAAGCTTAACCTGAATTAACTGAAGTCAGCTGTTCAAGCTTTCTCAACATCTTATTCCTTCTTCTTCTTTGTGGTTTAAAGGGACTTGCCACAGGTTTCTCACCAGTACGTGTACTACCAGAGGTAGATACACGAGGTACAGCAGGTTGCGTTACCTTTCTTGAAACAGATGGTTTAGCTTCAGACTTGATCTTAGGCTTTACCATCGGTTTGACTGGTGGTTTCACCACATTATGCTTTGGACATTTGGGAGGGGTCACTGATGGCGACTTAGGGATAACAGCTGGTTGTGAAACAACATGCCGTTTCCCTAGGTTCTTTGAAGGACAGTTCACAAAAATGTGACCAACCAAGCCACAGTGAAAACAATTCCTCTTGTCTACATAAGTTCTCCTGTAAGGCTCATTAGATCTGGCCTTAGATAACTCAGCATTATGAGCAGGAGGAGTTGGTTTATGAACAGGAGTCTGAACCTTTATAGTTTGGTTTTTGGGAGTATAGTATTTTTGCAAATTTTCTTTGTAACAATGCCCATAGTGAGCTGAGAAAGCCTCTTTCTTTACTTGGTTAAGACCTTTATACCCCCCGTAAAGCATTACCTTTAGTTTATCATTTGTTTCAATGATATCGGGTTCAGTTAAAATGCAATTATCACCATTAGTGATAATGTTTTTCTTTACTTTCTGTTCAATTATCACTAGATGTGGAGTTAGCCTTACTTGAGGATTCATCCTTTTTAGGGGAATCATCCTTATCAGAGGACTCATCTAGACAAGTGAGATCAATGTCTATTAAACTATTGACAAACCTCCCGCTTACTGGTGGAGGAATGGCATTAGTACCCAGCCCTAACCCATTCATTTGTCTCACTACAGATTTGTAGTGTTCCACCACAAAACGAGAGTTTTTCAACTTCTCATTAGAACATTTTAACTGCAAGATCTCATTTTGCAGTTTGTTGATTTCATTGTTCCGTTTTTCCAACCCCCTATATGCAACATCTAAGTGAAGCTGTTGATCGCTTATTTTTAAAGAATACTCACATTTTTCCTTTTTCAAGGTTTCAATAGAATCTTTAAAACGTTTTTCATTTTCTTTATAGTTTAGAGCTGCCATACTTAGGGGTTCGATTTTGTCTTGGAGCCTAGAATTTTCAAGTTTTAGCCCTAGACATTTAGAACATGAAATAACAGAAAACGGGTTAGAATCTACCTCACAAGATGAACTTGTTGCTTCTCCAATGGCCATGAGAGCAACAGCTGTAGTTGATTCCTCCTTATCAGCTACAGAAGCTTCCTTTTCTTCAGCTTCCTTCTCTTCCTCTGTAGCAGCAGTAGACTGTTCTAGGTCAGCCATAGAAGCTTCCCTTTTCTCTGCTTCCATCATCTCCATGATCTCTGCCATGAGACCAACCTGTGTATGTGCGATGATGGCATCCTCAAGATGAACACCCCAGTCAAAGCTTTCATCATGTTGGGCTACCAGTGCATTGGACGTTCCAGCTTGGCTTTGATTGTGGTGGTTTGTGTTGTTGTGGCCATGGTTGTTTCCTTGGCTGGGTCGGGTAAAGCCAGAGTCCGGTGCTCTGTCTTTCTGACACTCACGAGCAAAGTGTCCAAAATTTAGACACTTATAGCATTTGGCCTTAGATTTGTCAAACCCGACCTTGGCATTAGGATGCCCGCCAATAAACTTTCTTCCTGTTCTGTTCAGGAAACGCTTGGCTCTCCTCAATAGCATGGCCATATTCCATTGAATATCCATGTCCTCCATGTCATCAGGATCCACTTGATTAAAATCTTCTTCAATCGTCTCGGGATCAGTAAGCTTGCCACCAATGAAATTCTCATACGCGAGCATACAAGATGAGAATAGTGCCACATGATCTTCAGCTATTCTGGCTATAGCTGATTGGTTAGCTGAAGAGGCAGCATGAGGATTTCTTGAGGTATGTTGATGATGAGTCCCCAACCCTGATCCAGATGCATAGCATGCATGAACACCACAACCATTTGAGTGGTCTTCATCCATAGGGTTTCCTGTGAACAGGACAATTCCAGAGCCCGATGACTTGGATGTAGAAGTCGTCCCATGATACATAGAAGGGCCTTGTATCTAGGGTCTTCCTGAGCTCTCCTTTCTCTTTAGGGTCATGTCATGAGCTTGAACCTTTCCTATTGCCTCCTCCACTGTTAACTTATAGAACTTTGGATTTTCTCTCATCAGGGTTGTCTACATATTAAATTTGGGTGGTAAAGCATCCAAAACTTTTTCACCATCTCTTCATCTGGATACCTGAGTTCAAAAGCCTTCAACTCAGTCTGTAAATGATAGAATCTAGAGATGAGGTCATCTAAAGATTCGTTCTCTAAAAATCTGAAGCACTCATACTTCTTCATGAGAAGATCCCGCTTACTCTTCTTGATATCACTATTTCCTTCGAATCTTTTCTGTAAAGCTTTCCAAAGATCCTTGGAATTGTCATAACCTCGGAAACTGTAGAACAATTCTCGAGTCAATGCCATAGTGATCGAACCAAGTGCCTTCTTTTCACGATCATAAGCTTTCTTTTCTTCATCAGAAAGTTTAGAGATAGGTTTGGGCATGGCTTCATCAAGATAGATGTGTGTGGGATGCTTATATCCCTCAAGGATTGGTATCCATAACGATGAGTCGGTATAGGAAATGTAGTGCTCAAAACGTGCTTTCCAATTAGAATAATCGTTCATGTTCAGCAACTTTGGCGGTTTCTGTGGTGTACCGATCTAATTATCATAGTTTAACATGTTTCCAAGATTCTGAAGATTCGACATAGTGAACACTTAGTTAAATTTCAGAAAATTCAGACACAGTTCCGCACTTGTTTTTGGCCTTGCGCACTTGAGAAATGGTCTTGCGTATTTAGCTTTGCTCTTGCGTACTTGATAAGTACGCATGAGTAAATGATAAGTACGCAGGATTTAACTTAAGTTCGCAGAAGATCAGTCTTGCGCACTTGTAAGTACGCAGGAGATAAGTCTTGCGTATTTAGTAAGTACGCACAAAACTGTACTTTTTGCCAGAAATGGTAAGTACGCACAACACCTTTTCAGCAACTCTCACCAAACTTTTCCGGTCACCTGAAAGTCGCCGGAGATGGTAAAAATTGAACTGATGATCAATGCACATGAGCCAAAGGGTCAGAAACTTTTTTCTAACCAACCTTTGATGCTCAAAACACTCAAATACACAACAAAAATCAGTTTTTGAGTGATTTTTGCTTCTAAAATAGTGCTCAAGAGCTACCCCTATTTTATGACAAAAATCAACAAAAATACCTCTTTTTGCTTGTAAAAACTCGGTAGAAACTCTCCAAACTCACTCACAACACTCGAAATCAGGAGCAATGCTCTGATACCACTTGTAGGTCCCTCGGGTGTGGCGGATCGTCAGATGCAAGTGGGTCTACTAGTCGGACCGGGTGCGGAATGCCCGTGACTAGGTGGAGAGTCAAACTAAACAAAGTAAACCGACAAGAGAAAACACTTTAAACGTTCTTTGTATTATAAACACTTGAAGGTTACAGAGAAAAACACTGAGATTACAATCTACGTATTTGCTATAATGCATGCGTACTTAACTTCTGTCAACCTATCCTATTTATACAAGACCTGATGCCTGCGCACTTAGCAAGTGCGCAGGGCAAAATGCTCTTGCGTACTTAGCAAGTACGCAAAGTTACTCTTGTGTACTTGCTAAGTACGCAGGAGCTTTCTCCTGCGCACTTACAAGTGCGCAAAACACTTAGAGAATTTTGCAACATTCAATATGTAAAAGTAAATACAACTCGATAAACTAATACATAAAGACTCTTACATACAAAGACAATTACAAACAAGACAATACAACCTAAGACTAAGACTCTATCTATCCAGAGTGTTTGTCACAGGAAAGTGCTTCAACAATCGCTGCTATAAGTTGTTGTTCACAAATTTTGTGGATTCAGCAATAATTAAGAGACTATGGTTTGAATTTCACTTGCACCCCATGTACATTGATAATAATGCCACAATGTCTATAACAAATAATCCATTTAATGTAACATCCCGAAAATAGTAAATAAGTAAATAATAATACGATGGAGATTTATACGACATAAAACGAAATAAGAACGGATGGACTTGGGCTCGACTCCAACGGGCCGAGGGAAGCCCAGGTATAAAAGGGGCAAGGCAGCCCACTAACTCATTTCACCCTCACTTGCACCATCTTAGAGAGAGAAAGGGAGCCCGGGTCTAGAGAGAGAAAGTCGACGGATCGTCACGAGATTTAAGGAGCACGTTACTACTGAGATCGTGAGCAAAACCTCCGGATCAGAATTCCAATCCAGGTAATGATTCGATCATAATATGAGTTCTTGTTCATTTTTGGGGTTTCTCGAGTTTTAGCTAAATAGGTGATGTTTTTACGGATGAAACTTGATAATAAGCTTAGAAATAGAATCTAGAATGAAAACCGCACGTTTTGATCAAAGAAAATTGTAAGATTAGCATGATCGGATTAACATGCAAGAATTCCGAAATTTTGGTCCAAGAACCAGGTACTGCGTACTTACCAAGTGCGCAGGAAGGAATCCCTGCGTACTTACTAAGTGCGCAGGCAGCAGTCCCTGCGTACTTACCAAGTACGCAGGAGGAAGACTCCTGCGCACTTACCAAGTGCGCATGAGCAAGTCCCTGCGCACTTACTAAGTGCGCAGGCAGCAGACAGCAGGCCACAGGTTGGTTAAGTAAAGTCAGTAAGTTTAAAATGATCAAACCATTAGAGTCAGGGTTGGGTCTAATGTGTATTTAACTACCTAATCCAGATCGGAAGTGACGCTGTTGGGCCTTTGTTTAGGACAACCTAGAGTAGCTCATCAGGTGTGTTCTATGTGCCCCCTTCTATGTTATGTGCAAATGATTTATAAATGTTTTGGGGCTGAAGTGTATACACTAAATGAATAAATGTTATAAGTGTCAATGTGATCATACGTATATATATATATAATTACTTATATATGTGAAAATGAATTATGAATAAAGAATGAATCGTATGATACAAAGAATGAACGAAAGAAGGACATAACGTAAATGAATGAAATCTTGCTTTATATTATATATATTGCATGTTATGAATGAATGTAAACGTTATGAACCCTTCTATGACAACGGCTACTTCAGTAGACGGACGACCACGTGATTATTTTGCAACCGGGACAAAAACGTTCCTTCGCAAGCTAGGACGTATGAAAAGGTATAAATGGACGGTCGAAGCAAGCCTTAACTAATGTAGAACGGTTGCATACATAATGGTCACGTGGGAAACGGATGCCCTAGGGCAGACGGATAAAAATGACGGACTACGACGGTAGGACGGTAAAGAGCGGACGGACAAAGGTTGCCGGACGAAATTAACGATATGACGGACGGTTTTCTAGAGCCGGACGGTAATGAAATGGGCTACGACGGTAGCTCTGACTGCGATGTCTTCGTGACATTCGCGACAAGTATGATGGGTTGATCTCCCTTAAGATTATGGCCAATATGTGTTCTCTCAATGAAAGTATGTATGTATATATGTATGTACCCTCAATGAATGTTATGTGAGAACAATAAAGTAAAGAATATATAAAAGTACGAATACACATTCATTTATTATATTTATGATAAGATAAATGTTATGTGTGAATGTCTTTAATCTAGAACTCACCAGCGTTAGCTGACTTTTAGTATACATTTCAGGTAAGGGAAGAAAAGGTCGTGCGATGGCGTGAAGGTTACCCGGCACAAGACTGACATCCCACTTTTTTGTAAAGAATATGTTATGTTTTATTTGTAAAGACTTCCGCTGTTATGATTATGTGAATAAATGGATGAATGTTTTAATTTAAGTTCAGTATTTAAGACTATGTTTATGAGTAAATCCAACAAGTGAGGTCGCCCGGTTTAGGGGCCTTACATTTAAGCACAATAAAATAAATCACATTGAAATAAGATATCATTTTATTCGTGATTGTGCAGATAAAAGGTTGATTGAGCTGGAGAAAGTTAATATTGCTGACAATCTTGCATATTTGTTCCCCAAGGCATTTGATCGTACAAAATTTGAATTATTGATAAAGATGATTGGTATGATCAATCCCTAATGATTTTTTTTTCTCAAAATAATTCTCATGGAGGTTTATTTTGATTTTTTACTGTCTTTATTTATGAATTTCAATTTACTGTCAAAAAGGTTGTTATTTATAAAAAGCCCAAACAAATTGAAAAATTTAAAATTGACGTCATTTGAGCATGAGAAGAAATGATAGTATATCCGTAGATATTCATTCACGCATGACCTTAGATTGACTGGTTGGTGATTTATGATTATTCAATATATCTGAATTATATATGTTTTGATCTAAACTTCAGAGATTGCAAAAATAGGAGATGATAGTGTTGTGTTTGCATATAATTTAGCGTGTTAGTCTTTGAACCATTAGTAGTGTGAAAACATAATTGCATATGTTACAACTGTGATTTGAACCCATTTTATGCCTGGGTGTGTGTGTTAAAAGATCATTATCATATATAGAATATGAGATTTAAAGTGATTCATGAGACTAGTATCGGACTATATTGATTAGCATAATTTTTCAGTTCACTTCACTGCCCATGCCTCGAATAACATGCAATGTAATGTTGAACTAAGATATGTTTCTAACAACATCTGTTGGAAAATATATTCGCCCTTGGATCAATATCTTGATTCCATTGAATATCCAGATAACAGCCGGATCACATCACCCTATATTATTGAATCAATCAATTCTTTAATCATTCATTCTACTGAAGAGTTCTTATGTTACAATCACTCATGATATTACATCCAAAGCCAAGCAATTGCGTCATTCTGATTCCTTATATCCTTCGGGATCTGTTTCTTTTCCTGTGTTAATTGAGATAGTTTCATCCTGTAGATTGATATTATATTTGCATAAATCTCATATGTCTTGAAGATAGTGAAATTTACTTTATGTTGGCATACTAGTGGGGTACTCGTTGTATTTCATACTTAAATGGTACCTTAACTCACAAGAAAGTGGAAAGGAGATGCTTTTAGTTTCAAATCTTATAATATTGACAATTTTAAATTTGTGTGTCAAAACCTGATCCTATTTTCTTTGAATGTTTATCGCGTATCATTACATGCAATATATGAAAGTGTGAAAAATAAAGACTTGAAAGAATGGCATAGGATACCAAATTACTCTGTTATATGGATTGTTTAATACAAGATGTGTGATTGATATATCATGTATACTTATATGATCTTCTCGCTCATGGTGTTCAGTAAAAATATATTCTTTATTGCTTTACAGTTTAGATCATTTCAGTTTGTACAGAGAAAAACCAAAAATATGTATTTTCAAGTTTGTATAGATAAAATCCAAAAAGATTTTCTTTCATGCTTCCGTGAGAATTCCAAATTTTTTTAAAAAGGTTTGGGATTGGATCGTATACAGGTTCCTGGGGATTGATAAGAAACATTGAGGAAGAGAAGTATGAAAAGTTTGAAAGAGATGACAGTTCAAAAGTTCAAAATTTCTCTAAGTGTGGAGAAGAAGTGAACTTATTGTGTTCGCCTAGGTTAAGTTCGCCTGGTAAGTGAACTTAAGGCTTGTTGCTTATATCGTTTGTTTGAAGCGAACTTGATCATATTTCTCAGGAAACTTGACTGAAGCGAACTTAGTGGTTTTAAGTGAACATGTTCTGAGGGTGATCAAAGTGATTGGATCTGTGTTGTTGTTCTTAGTTTCTAATTATTCAAGGCTTTGCGCATCAAACAAAAGGTAGTATCACGGTATATTATCCATTGAATTGTTCAAATCAAGCAGGTTCACGATCTAGGTTACGGTTTATGTTGCCTCGACTATTTTTGGATCTAAACCTCGATCTAATATGTGTTATGCTTGAAATTGATGATTGATAAAGGTTCATTGAGATGTTTCGATCATGTGGTGTTCGATTTTAACATCGGATTTCATCGATTGGAAGATTTTTTATTTCTGTTGGTTTTTCTAAGCTTGGAGCGAACTTGCTTAGGCGAACTTATTAAGTTCGCCTCTTGCAACTCTAAGCGAACTTAATAAGTTCTCCTCGGGGGACAGAAGTAATTTTGACTTAGCATTTTTTTTGTATTTTTTTGTTTTTCATTTTTTTTGTTTGTATCGTGTTTTAACACATTTTTGTGTGTGGTTTTGCTATGTCATTTTTTTTACAGATGGATCGTCGAGTTGAATATAAACATAACCAGGTGGCGTTGGTGGATCCAATATTATCTGAAGCTGTGAATTACCAAGATATCATTAATTTTCTTAATAGATCAAGGATAAGAGTTGCTGTTTCGGCAAATCCCTACATTAGCTTGAATTACATTCAACAGTTCTGGGATACAGCACAACATGACTGTATTGTGGATTCGAATGTGATTAGAGCTACTGTCAACAACACAGAAGTAGCAATATTTGTTGATACTATTCGTCAAGCTCTACATCTTAGAGGAAATGATGAAGAACCATTGGGGTTACCTTCTACATTGATTACAGGTTGTTTTCAAAGAATGGGTTACAGAGGAAGAGATAATGATACTCAAGCACGGAAGGGTGGTCTAGTAGGACAATGGAGATAGTTTATGCACGTCATTATTCATTGTTTGTCTCCTAGGAAATCTAGAACTGATGGTTTGAAGACCTCACTACAATCAGCAATGGTGGCTCTTACTTTGAACAGGGGGTTCAACTTTGCTCATTATTTTTATAAGGAGATCGTTGCACATATTACTTCATCGACTGGTCAAGGATTTCTTATATATCCGAGGTTTCTACAAATGATTCTAAATCATCTTATACCTAATTTGCCTTAGTTACCTCAGCGTCTTATTCTCACTCCAATGACTAAAAGGATTTTCACTGATTGTAACAACATCAAGCAACAAAATCCAGCCATGATACCTGTTCCAACTCCTCTGTTTGGGCATATTATTAATCCTGATTATATTGCTCCTCCAAATGACAATCGGATACATCTAGAAGAGGTACAACAACAACAACCACAACCACAAGCTCCACAGCAACCTGAACCACAACAAGTTGCACCTGAAGTACAACCAGAACAAGTTAATGTACAAGTTCATGATACTGCTCAAGATAATATGATAGAACCTAATTTAGAGGTTCATGAGGAGGTTCATGTTGATATATCGGAGGTTCATAATGTTGAAAATGAGAATGTTGTTAATGAAGAACAATTTCATTCACCACAAGCAAATCAAGAAGGTCAAGTTAATGATACTAGCACAAGCTCATCTGGAAAAACAAATGATGCAGAATCTGATATTGATTCTAAATCTACACAGGATTTTGGTCCAAATCATTGTGATAAACTTGCTAGTATACCAGTGGAAAGTACTGGTAAACGACTAAAGTCTGTTGCTACTAAACCAAGACGCAAGTCTGTTCGGGGTCTTCCTCCTGGAACATCACTTGGTAAAAGATCGTTAAGGGATGAATCTTCTTCTAATTCGAATTATGTTCCTACTCCAAAGTCACAGAAGCTATTGTCTGCTTCCATGACTGCTGCTGCAAATACTCGAGTAGATGATGACTTGGATTTTGTGGATTCTTTGATTATATCTCCACATCCGTCTCAGTCTACTTCACCCCAAGGTACTCCTACACCAGTTCCTCCACATACTTCTTCACAAGCTAGTCCGTCTAGTTCATCAAAGGATGCTAAGATTGCTGCTCTACAAGGCAAAGTCTCTTGCCTACAAGCTCAAGTTTTGGGTCTTCAAGGTCAAGTAGATGTGTTAAGGGCAAATGATTTTCAGAGAGAACAAACTCTTCAATCTCAAAGCAAGCAGATCTTTGAGATGTAAATTCTAATCTCATAATTGATAGAGCGTATTGACGCTCAGGGGGAGATGCCTGTAGTGATTAAAGATGCTTGTTACACAGAGACAGTTCAAAGAAATGACAATGAAGATAATGATCCCAGTGGAAACAAGGGAGATCGTCAATACACTGATGTGGCTCCGATATCTCAGTTTCAGGGGGAGTCTACTTCAAATCAGGTTGAAGCTTCTGGTGATAAAGTTACAGGAGAGAATGAAGAGGTATTGCTTCTAGAATTCTTTAAAGATGATTCTGATTTGGATGAATCTGAAAAGATAGATTGCTTAGATGGTATAGATGAGTTGTTTGACGACTTAGAAGTTGAAGAAAATAACTCAGAGATAGAAGAAAGAGAGATAGTAGAAGTGGAGATTATCAAAGATACAACAAGTTTGATGTATGAAGGGTGAGATGGTCTAAATGTGCATTTTGACTTCATCATAGATGATGTTATTTCTGAAGTAACTTCTGATGGAATGGCTGACTCTATGGACTCTACTGAAGATGTCACAATGCCTGATTCTAACCTAGATAATGCTCAGTCAAAGACTACTGAAGAACCTGTGATGTATAGGGATACACGTATGACGAAAGAAAAATGGTTATAGATGGTAAAAAGCTGGAAGAAAGTGTTACCCAAGTCACCATCACCACCTGCTCTAAAAGAAAAGTATGTGAATAAAGATAGGTGTGTTGGTAGAATTATTAGTTGGTTCTTTGATGAAGAAATTAATATTTTTGCCTTAAAGAGATCTGATGGTGTTCAATATTTGAAACCAAGACTTAGGTATTTTAATACTTTGCCTAGATACGAGCAGAATGGTTTGGCAACTAAATCCTTAATCAACAATTCAAACAATTCAAAGAATGGTATTGTTGACGCTATGGCAAGGTTGATTAGATTGGAAGGTAGTTCAGGGAAATATGATAAGCTGAAACCATAGAAGGGCAAGAGAGTAAAGAGTACTGACTCTAAAACTGGTAAATTGATTTAGAGTTACAAGTTTTAACCAGTCAAAGTGGTAAAGAAGATACCTTTGAAGAAAATTCCACAAGATTGTCTCGGAAATATGAAGTGGTGGTATGTAGATGTGAACACTGGAGAGGTAAAGATTGAAGATCAAGACAATAAGGTTATAGCTTGTTTCTATGATGCTATGAATCTTATTAACTTTTCAAAGAAAGACCAACACATGTTAAAGAGAAAGGAGATTATGTTTACTAGTGAATGGCGTGAGCAGGGTTTACAATATTAGAGAGTATTGCAGATTTGCATCAGACATGGAGTATATGATGGAAGTAAACTTCTAGAGAATTGGAAGAGTTCAACATGAAGACAAATGATCAAGCTATTGTAAAGAGGGGAGTCTGTTAGGACATAGATGTGTGACAATAGTCCTTGTATCAGATTAGATCTTATATGTCTTTATGTTTTGTAAGTTTTAGTTAAGTTTTGTTATAGGCGAACTTAACCTAACAAGTTCGCCTAGGCATAGTTTAGACGAACTTGTTAAGTTCGCCTACATGGCTGTGTGAGTCTATAAATTGGAGTTTACATGTTAGTTTTAAGGAGGTTTTGCAATTTGTGTTCAAGATCTGTAAACTCAAAGTTTGGTGGATATCAAAGAGGATATTATTTACATCTTGTGTTGATTCTAGTCTTTGTGAATGTCTTGTTTACACGGTTACGCGTACGTTGGATTCCACACTCCCTATGCTTGATATATGTCACGTCTCGAGTTAGATCCATAGAAGACCCGTGTGGACCTACACACCAGTGTGTCAAAATTCCGACCCCTGGGGGTAGTGAAGATTAATAGCGAGCAGCGGGAAGCTAAAGACTGCTACACATCCTCGATGAAAGCTTCTACAAAGACAAGACAAGCATAGCAATTAACGAGGCAATGACCCATGTCCTATATGCTAAAGAACAGGATGTCAAGGAAGTATCCCTGGACACCAATGACCCAGATATTAAAATACGTGTAGGAACCAATATCCCTGAAGATATTGAGAAAGACATCTTGGACTTCCTGAAGGGCAGAAAAGCAACTTTCGTGTGGAAACACAAAGATATGAAAGGTATATCCAAAAACATTATAACTCACAAACTTGGAATTGATAACAGTTTCAGGCCGATACATGAAAAGCAAAGGAAATTTGATCCTGAAAGGAACGTGATCATCCAAGAATAGGTGGAAAGACTCCTCAAGTCCGGAATGAGTAGGGAAGTAAAATTCCCAAGGTGGCTGGCGAATATAGTAGTAGTACAGAAGAAAAACGGGAAGTGGAGAGTTTGTATGGATTACACAGACCGTAACAAGGCATGCCTTAAGGATCCCTTCCCATTACCACACATAGACTCAATGTTTGATGCTACAGCGGGTCACGAAATCCTGACTTTTATGGATGCTTCTTCAGGATTTTATCAGATTCAAATGGAACCATCAGATCCGGAAGATACAACATTCATGAGCCCAACATGTATTTACTGTTATATAGCTATGCCTTTTGGTCTTAAAAATGCAGGTGCCACGTATCGGAGACTGATCATCATGATGTTCAAACACAAGCTGGGGGACACCATTGAGGTCTATATAGATGATATGGTGGTAAATTCAAAGAAAGATGAGTAGCATCTTAGGGATCTTAAAGACGTGTTCGATATCCTGGACCAGTATAACATGAAGCTGAATCTTTCAAAATGCCACTTTGGTGTGGGGGCAGGAAAGTTCTTGGGATACATGGTAACCAAGAGAGGGATAGAAGCTAGTCAAGAGCAGATTAAAGAAATAATCAATCTGAAATCCCTAGCAAATACCAAGGATGTCCAGAGACTAACCGGAAGGGTAGCAACACTCAACCGATTTATGTCAATATCCTTAGAGAGATGCAAGGAATTCTATGTGTTAGAGCATGTTTTGTAACAGTTGATAAAATTTTGTATAAGTTCTTAGATATGCGAACTTAACAAGTTCGCCTAAGCATCTTTAGGATCGAACTTGTTAAGTTCGCCTATGGTGCTGTGGGTTTTTGTGTTTCCCTTTAAATAGGTGTTTGCAAGTTTTAGA
This sequence comes from Smallanthus sonchifolius, assembly GCA_023525975.1. NCBI lineage: Eukaryota > Viridiplantae > Streptophyta > Magnoliopsida > Asterales > Asteraceae > Smallanthus > Smallanthus sonchifolius. The sequence goes on from CM042036.1 coordinate 46,291,802, forward strand.
GATTAGACACAGACCTTAGAGAGAGAAGTCAAGAACAGATCTGAGAGATTTTGTAAACAGTGTTTTTGAGTGAAATACAAAGCGTTTATTTACACAGTGTAGTTGATTGGTTTACACGTTGCATGTTGATCATGGATTTTGCACGTTATCACCGTGTCGTACGGCGAGTCTAGAAGATCCGACAAGGCCCAAGCGATTCGAATGGGAAGTAAAGCACGTACAAACGCTTCAAGCATTTAAGGAGTACCTATCATCAGCACCTCTACTAATGAAGCTACAGGATGGTGGACCATTATCCCTGTACTTGGCAGTATCTAGAAACGCTGTAAGTGATGTATTGGTCAAGGATCATGAGGAACAACAGCATCCCGTCTACTATGTAAGTAAAATCTTATTAGCCGCGGAGACCATGTATTCTCATTTGGAAAAATTAATTTTAGCTTTAATAATGGCATCTACCAATCTTCGACACTACTTTGAAATGCATACTATTCATGTTAAAAATAATTATCCTATCAAGTGTGTTTTAAGAAGGCCAGAGATGTGAGGTTGGATGGCAAAATGTTTCATCAAACTCAGTGCTTACGATCTAGTGTATGAGCCTAGGAAAGCAATAAAGTCACAGGCACTTGCATACTTTGTGGCTGATTTCAGTAATGATATCCAGCATGAAGCGGATCTTGAAATCCAACAACTAGAAGAAACCAGGGATAAATGTATATTGTTCACTGATGGTGCGTCTAATGTTAGGGGAACAGTTCTAGGCATCATACTGAAATCGCCACAGGGGGACATAGTACCCCAATCAATCAGTTGTGAATTCCATGCCACAAATAATGAAGCAGAGTATGAAGCACTGATAGTGGGATTACAACCAGTCAAAGATGTGAAAATCAAGTATCTCCAGGTATATATAGATTCATTATTACTCGCTAACCACTTTAATGGTTCTTATGCAGTTAAGGGCGAGAAACTAGGTACCCAGAGAAGATAATGCGGAGGCTGACTCCTTAGCAAATCTAGCATCAACTCTTAAGCTACTAGTCGTGAAGATTCCGATTATACACATCATGAATCCTGCAATCAATATAACAGAGTGCAAGGGAAATGAAGTGTTAAATTCAGAAGACTTTGAAATCCAAGATCCTGGATCCTGCCCATTAAAAAATATTTGCAGGATGGTGAGATCCCGAGTAAGGAAAAGAATCCCAAAGATTTTCGTATGAAGGTATCTCACTTTATTATTATACACGATATTTTGTATAGAAAATCTGTTGAAGGTCCATACTTGAGATGCTTAGAGGATCCTGAAGCACAAGACTTATTAAAAGACATACATAAGGGAGACTGTGGTAATCACACTGGGGGCAGAGAATTATTCTCAAGGATCCTGAGAACAGGGAATCATTGGCCAACTATTAGAAAAGATGTTGTGATGTATGCTTAGAAATGTGATGCTTGCCAAAGACACAACAATGTGCCTCATCAACCAGCTGAACCTATGTATCCTATCATTTCCCCATGGCCCTTCATGAAATGGGGGATGGACATAGTTGGTAAGCTACCCAATGCACTAGGAGGAAAGGTGTTCATGCTAGCAATGACGGATTACTTCTCCAAGTGGATAGAAGCCGAAGCCTTTGTTCAAGTCAAGAAAAAGGAAGTAGTCTCGTTCATAAAGCGCAATATCCTGACAAGATTCGGGATCCCGGCGGAAATAGTGTGTGATAACGGATCTAAGTTCATTGGCAAAAGAACGACGAATTTCTGTGCCAGTTGGGGGATAAAGATGATATCTTCCACCCCAGTACATCCTTAGGCCAACGGACAAGCAGAATCCAGTAACAACATCATAGTGAACAACCTCAAGAAGATATTGGACGCCAAAACGGGAAGATGGGCAGAAGAATTACCCTTCGTCCTCTGGGAGGAGAGAACAACCGCTAAGGGTGCAACGGGTCAAACTCCAATCTCGTTAGTATTCAAAACAGAAGCAGTAATCCCCACTAAGATGGTGATCCCTACGGCAAGATCCAACCTTAAAAATCCTAAAACCAACAGTGAAGCCCTAGCTCAGGATCTTGATATTGTGGATGAGCTCAGAGATCTCGCCAAAGTTCGTATTGTAGCTTATCAACAAAGGATAGCGAAATCATACAACAAGAATATAAGGATCAGAAGATTCCAAGTAGGAGACCTGGTATTGGGAAAAAACATTTCAAAATACTATCGATCCCAATGAAGGAACGCTTGCACCGAAGTGGGAAGGTCCATATTTGGTAGACTCAGAAGCAGGCAAGGGCGCCTACCGGTTAGCTACAATGGAAGGAGAGATCCTGCCAAGATCTTGGAATGCTATCCATCTCAAAGCGTATTTCATGTATGTTAGAACTTAAATTCTAACTAAGACTGGTATGTCTTCTATCCCTATTTATCAAAGAGTACATTGCAAGCAGTAAATGATCGAGATCTATGTGTTACACAGTAGTTTGCAAGAGTATTGTGTTGTGAAGTGTCTTTCCTACTCGATCTTACTACAAACTAAATACAAGATGGAAGCTAACAAACTATTCGAGAATCTCGGAGTCTACTAAGTCTTCAAATATGATTGTTATTGGCCTCTTTGCGCATATTCATCACGTTTTCTCTAACTACCTGACCGATTCTCCATGGATGAGATTGAGTCCACACATTCTACCTGTGAATAAATCAAGATAGAAGGAGGATACAACGATTAGCAATATAAATGTTAAGGATACCGAAACCTGTCAAGATATTGAAATTGTCGGAGATTTAGAATCCTCAATCATAAAAATGACCCCTAACAATTGTCCCCAAATTTAACAGCTGTCATTTCTATCGATATCTATAAAAATTTAAAATTTAAATGGTAAATTGATGATAAGGTTTCGATAGGACTCTTCCCGAGTCTCAATGCGAAATGACTGTTGCTGGCTATGCAAGATATAATCTTAGTTTTCCACTTCTCTCTCTTTCGGATCTTTCCTTAGCTAACAGGTAAAAATTTCTACTCCCATATTTGATTTCTAATCTTTAATCTTTCTTAACAATGGGTAAGAAGATCACCGTTCGGCTTCTTCTATTGTCGCTGAAACGATTGAATATTTCGTTGTTCAAGTGTGACAACCGGAAAATTTCAGGTTGATATCCATACCCGACTGAGATACATATTATTATAGCATATGACATGCATCACACTTAATTTTATAGTAATTAAGTCCATTTCACACTTAGCAAGTCAATCCGTTTACACGTGTCGGTAATCTAGAAGATTACCCGGTCAAACATGCTTCCTTCTGCATGACCGTTGGTGATAATTTAAAACAAATAACTAGACATATAATCTGTGTGTATAAATTATATGTAACACTATGATTTAATTAATCATGCATACATGAATTTTTCGGTGATTTATAGAAATACTTTTATTTTCAGCACAGTCCGGTGGACACGTGGTGTGCACTAGCTAGATAATTAATTCTAGGAATACACTTAGACATATATTTGGTGTGTACAAATTACATGTAGTACTGTGATATATTATTCTAAGACTCTGTGAATTTTCAGGAATTTTCTGAGAAACTTCTGTTTTAACGCTGTCCGTCCAGTCTGCAGTATTTACTAACATTTCCGAATAAAAATCTGAAAATTTTATATGTTAAACATACCAACATGATTCAAATTATTTTTAAATAATTTCGTTCATACCTATTCGGGATTTTCGTCAATAAATCGGTGACTATTCGTTTTTCCACAACCCGGTATCCAAAGACCCTATAAATACCCCCTTCCCCACATTTCCATCTTTCACCTCTCACACTCTCTCTCTCTCTCCTCTTCTTGGCCGAGAACCACCCCCACACCACCATCCTCAACATTTTTTCCATTTTTTGATCTTTCACTCATCAAATCCAAGCTTCCAAGGTCAAGAATCAAGCATTTACAGGAGATTTCATCCATCATTCCATCCATTTTCAAGTTTGGTAAGATCAAAACCCTCTTTTCTTCATTTTTCATCTTCATGTTCATATGAACATGCATCCAAAGAAAACCCATTTTTATTAAAGATTAGCCATGGATTCTTAAAGGAAATGTGTTTTAAAACTCAAATGGTATATATTGTTGGTGATTTTGAACCCAGATTTTGTCATAGGCTCGGTTTCCATTTGGGGAAATTTTATTATATGTGCATGTGCTAGATGATGAGATTTTATTGATTTGATGATGGATTATGTTGTAATAATAGTTGTAGATGGATAATATGTGCAAACTTTTTTATCAAAAGTGTTGGATAATACATGCACGCTCGATTTTGCTATTTTAGTAAACTTTAATTTTGGGTTTCATGATAGATGCATGTCTAGGGTGATTTGATGATGGAAAATGGTTAGATATGTATAAAGAATGGATAATATGTGTAGATTTGTTATCTACAACTTTTGGTCATATGAGATTTCATGCTAGGTTCTATTTATAGTAACTTTAATTTTTGGGTTTTTGTTAAAAGAAGTTATGATGAGATTTTTTTGATGGAAATGATGCATAGACACTAGATATAGAGATTTTATGATTTTTTTTTGGTAAAATCATATGTCCATGATGCTTTTAGGCTCGTTTTCTATTTTTAGAAACTTTATTTCTTGACATGTATGAAAACTTGATGTTTGGGTGTATTCAAAGCATGAAACTAGTGTAGTGAACATTATGGAAGAATGATTGACCAAAATGATGGATTAAAATGCATGTGTATGAGTTTTAGAGCCCGGTTTCTAAATAAGGAAACTTTATTTTTCCACAAGATGTGTTTGCAAGTTGTTAACATGATTAGAAGGTTTAAATGAGTTAGTGATACTTAACTAAGTGCCTTGCATGATGATGATGTGTGTTGTGTATCCATGAACTTGACAATTTGACATGGTCTTGATATAATAGGAAACTTTAATTATCCGAAACTCGCATGTTTGTCCATTTTTAGCAAGTAAACCTTGGGATGTTCTATATGTGTTATAACATGCCTAATTTCATGTATGAACATTAACTTTGCATATTTGCCATGTTTAGGACCCACAAAATTGACTTTACAATTAGGGAAACTTTAATGTATCAAAAGTTGTGTTTCAAGTTCTAAATTCCAATCGAATGTGCTAATGTGTTTATTAGACGATAATAGACTATTTCAAAGGAGGTTTGAATTCCATATTAGGATTTGAATGTTTACGTCCAACGTGTCACCAACGGGTCGTTAAGTCCAAAACATCTTTGAAACGTCAAAGTCACTTTTCAAACAACTCTTGGATGCATAGAGTTCATAGTCAAACATATACAATACTTACACCTTAAAGTCCTAAATGTTTCCTAGGGTACGAGTAGGTCGTCTCATTTAGCCATATTTGCTAAGACTTGCATATCATTACAGCTTTATCAGGTGAGTTCTCACAGCCCCGTTTTACTCATTATCATTTTGGGGTGAGATACATGCTCAAGTACATTTTTCAAAAATCATATTTCCATGCTTACACAGTTACATTAATTATATAAGTTGTACCGGTGTGTATAATTAACCCATTTTAGCATGTTTATCTCAGGTCATTGAATGCATAGGATATGTGGCTAGGATGCACCCACAGGAGTCACACACTATTAATGCATGGCATCCTATTTTGACAAACGCGTTTAAATCATTTGTTAAGCGTTGTAAACTTGTAAACATTGCTTCCGCACATTTACTTTGAACTTTGTCAAACTTAATTTGGGATCGTTCAAGCCATGCATTAAAACAGGTATTTTGAAAACCATTTAGTGGTCGTTCAAAGTAATTCAATGGTAAAGATCCTCTCGAGTCACGCCCCTCGGGTATAACCCGGAAGTTGAATTTGGGGGTGTGACAGATTGGTATCAGAGCCATTGGATGTAGTGAACTAGGTTGCATATAGTGGACTTAGACTGTAACCGATGTCTCATTTTCATTTCACTTCCGCACATACACTTAGTATTCTCACATACAATTAGAATACTCACGTAAGATAGAAATATGTGGTTGACCTGTTACAGGAACATGTCGTCAGCCAACTCAAGAAACGCACCATTCCCCCAGCCATGCCACACGAGGAAGATCCTAACCAAGTCTCAGAATGGGAACCATAGGAGGAGTCGGAAGAGGAACCGGTGGGAGACGCGGAAGGAACAAACTCCGACACCGACTCAGGAGAGACTGTGCCGTACTCAATCGCCTACGGAGAGGACACTAGCAGTGAGGAGGTACGACCACCTACCCCTTCCCCTCCTCGGTTTCCCAGCCCTGCACCGCTACGCAGCGATTTGATCACTTCATGGGACTTGCGCGCCGCAAAACCGCTCGCAAGACCCCATTGCCGCCCAAGAAGCAGGCCCTTTCTTCTACTGACAATGAGCCATTACCCAAGAGGCACTGCCTTTTGAGTCAGCTAGTGTTAGGACATGTTTGTAACTGTTGATAAAATTCTATATAAGTTCATAGAGAGGCGAACTTAACAAGTTCGCCTAAGCATCTTTAAAAGCGACCTTGTTAAGTTCTCCTATAGCAAGTTTGTGTCTATATATAGATGTTTACAGGTTCTTTTCTAGGGAGTTGAACGAGTGTATTCTGTGAATCTTGTAAACTCTGTGTTTTGGTGATATACAAAGAGAAGTTTATTTAACTGTTGTTTCTATTGTCAATTAGTATACAAACGTTAACACGATAGGATTCCGCACTCCGTGTTATCGAGACGTCCTTTCACGAGATCGATCTATAGATGAGTCATGGGGACCAACAAGTGGTATCAGAGCTTTTGCTCGTGATTTGTGTTTGATTCTTGGTGATTAGAGACTATTTTGTGTACAATTTGACAAGAAATTGATCATTTTTAGAAGTTTTTGTATCCATGGAGTTTTCAAGTTCTTGAAGTTGATTTTGCTGCTAAATTCATGGATTTGAGGTGGATTTTGGTGAAATTAATCTGATAGAAGTGTTCTAATTCATAAAATACTAAATCCTACGGTCCAATTTCTTCAAATTCCTTCTAATCTATGAGAAATGATGATTTTCGGTGATGTTTGTTCTTGTTTGGGTTGAAGTTCTTCCTGAGTTTGTTACAACTGAAGCAAGCGAACTTGCTGAGATTTTGTTGCAGGCGAACATAGCAAGCGAACTCAGTTTAAGGGTATCAAGTTCGTTTGTGGTCTTGTTCGCTCAGTGAAGTTCAGGCGAACTTATTAAGTTCGCTCAGGCAATATCAGGCGAACTTATCTAGTTAGCTAGGGTTCTGAAAAAAAAAGAGTATTTTGGCGGGAAAATTTTCTTGTCCAAATTTTTAGGGAAAATGTATATGCTTGTTTCGAATCATTTTTAAAATTTTGAATTTTTAAAATTTAAAAAAAAAAGAGTATTTAGGCGGGAAATTTTTTCCGGATATTTTCGCAAAAATTTCAAAATGTCAATTTCTTATGATGATAATGAGATTGGAACTATGCCACCGAGGCTTTTGTGCATATCAGATTACCGTAGCTGGAAAGTCCAGTTCGAACAGTTCGTATCAGACACTGATGAAAATTTTTGGACACCCATATTTGAAGGATATGTGTATCCTACTTATGAGTTCATGGGATATTATAATGTTTCTAAACCAGTGACAGCTCTTACTAAAGTAGAAAAGAATAAGTTTGATCAAGAGATGAAAATGTGTGAAACTTTAACGATGTCTTTACCAAAAGAAATCATTCATAGTCTCGGGAAGTGTCCAACTTCAAGAGATATATGGGAAGCGTTGAAGAAAAAGGGTGAAGCAAATTCTCAAGCGTCTGTGGTCTTGATCAAAAATGTATTGGAGAAGCAGGGTGATTCTCAAAGTGATTCTTCTGCAGATTTAACTGATAGTGAGAGTATTCGTTCTGGTGAAAGTACTCAATCTACTGAGACTGATGTGATGACTGAAGAAATCTTTCAGACAGTTGAAGATGATCTGAGTGAATCAGAAATTGATACAGAGCCTGTCATTGTTGCTCAAAAGAGTGAAGCTGATGATGACGTATTCATGGCTCCTGGTGCATCTTCTTTAGAAGAAAAGGATACGGTAGTTTCTAACTCTGAAACGTTTTGTTCTAACTGTATTTCAATGAAGGATACAATGAAGAGGGTTATGGATGACAACATCAACCTCATTTGTGATATGAAATCCATGCACACTGTAAATCAGAAATTAAAAGATAATGAGAATGTGTGTGTTGAAAGGATAGAATCACTGAAGAGGGATATAAGTTCTCTGACTTTGAAGATCAAAGAGCAGGCATATCACCTGGATATGTCCTTTGCAGAAATTGAGAAACGAAATAAAGATCTTGCTGAGAAAGATAAAGAACTAGCTGAATCTAAAGCAAAGGTGATCAAATTACACAGAAAGTTAGAAAGCTTTGGAAATTCATCATTCTTACTGGGATATTTTAATAATACAGAAGAGGGGAAGGGAACTAATGGTATTGGTTATGTTCCTCCACCATTCAACGGAAATTATTCGGTTACACCTGAGATTATAAAAGATGAGGATTTAGATCCTACGACTGTGTTGAAAGTGAATCCAGTCACTGGTGAAGATATGGTGTATTATGATGAGAGTGATGATGAATATTTTGATGAAGCTAAGGTAGAGGGGATACCGAAAGAGGTTAAGAAAGAAGACTCAAAGGTTGATTTTAATTCATCTGGAAATAATACATTTGGACGTTCTTCAAATTCAAGGAGAGTTCCATATGTCAGAGATTATAAAGACAGGCGTACATGCTTTCATTGTAATGAGATGGGTCACATTGTGGTGAAATGTCCTTACAAAAATAAAGGGAAGAAGCATGTAGTTCGTGAGAAGATGAAGCCTGAATCAAAACCTGTTGAGAAAAAGTTTGTTCAGTCTCAAACTCCAAAAGAAGTTCATGTAGGCAAATCTTCTTCAAGTGCATCTTATCGTGTGAAGATTTCTTATATGAGAGATTATCGTGAGGAGAGATCTTGCTTTTATTGTGGTCTTGTGGGTCACATTCGGATTGCTTGTCCTCACAACGCCAAAGGTAACCGACATGTTACTTCATAAAAGGTAAGAACTCTTGGTAAGCCTTATGTTAACCCAAATGTGGTTAAACCTCATGATACACCAAAGGGTAATTCAAAATTTGAGGTTAGGCTTTCTAGACCTCAAAGACGGAGGAGAAACAGAATATTGAGAAAACTTTTAGAACAACAAGAGATTTTACAATCTAAACATTTTTCAAATGAACAAGAATGTTCAAACACTTCACATTTTTAGCAAAAAGAACTTAATGAAAAGAAGTATGTTTGGAAATCTAAAGTTTCTATTTCTGACTCGTCGGAACAATCTCCGAAAATCGATGAGAGATTCGATTGTGAATGGAGTGAGGTTTATTATTTTTCTACAGATGGACGACCCATGACTTCCATGGATTGGGTCCCAATTTCAAATTAATGTTTCTTGTTAGATGTGCAAGATTAACCAAGAGGGACTATTAATAACATTTGGTTTGTTGATAGTGGTTCTTCATAGCACATGACAGGGAATGACATCTGCAAGAGTAAAGAGTTATTGATAACTAAGAATCTATTTGATTCAATGACTTGATGCTCATGGGGAAGAATATGTCAACACAATGTTATTTTGAAAAAGATTTAAAAGTCCAAACGACAACTGAAACTTAGGATGACAATGGTGAGCATAAAGTCGTTGATGCAACCATTTGACTACTTGAGGGGGAGTCTATAGGACAGGGGGAGTACAGATTTGTGTTGGTGACAAAGGCATTCAATTACAGGATTACATCGTTTTGAGTTTTTAATTGATTGAATTGCTTAATCCTGAGTAACCAAGTAAAATGTTTTTCATAAAATGTTTTCATGAAAGGTTTATTTTCGTTTGTTTTACTTTATTTGAAAAAGATTTTGAAAAATCCATACAAATTGAAAAAGTTAAAATCGACATTACTTAAAGTTATAAGGAGAAATGGTAGTACATCAGTAGATGTTCAATCACACATGACCTTAGTTGGACTTTATGATGCTTATCTAATATATTTGTGATAAATGTTTTGATCAGAACTTCTTAGACTGCACAGTATGGGAAATGATAGCTTCATAACTGCTTATGCTTAACAAAAATTGATGCTTGATGCTTATATTTCAATTTGGATACTAGTATGTAGTCTGAATTGTCAATAGGCTATGAGTATCTTTGGTCCATTAGTAGTGTCACAACATAATGATCTTTGTGACAACTGTGATTTGAACCCATGGTATGTCGAGTGTGTGTGTAAAAGATCATTATCAGATAAAGAACATAAGATCTAAAGTACTTCATGAGACCAGTATCGGTTATGTCGTTAAACATAATTTTTCAGTTCACTTCACTGCCCATGCCCCGAAAAACATGCAACGTGAAGTTGGACTAAGATATGTTTCTGAAAACAATTGTTGGAACATATACTAGCCCTTGGATCATTATCCTGATTCCATTGAATATATCCAGATAACAGTTGGATCACGCTACCCTATGTCATTGAATCAATCGATTCCTTGATCAATCTTATGTTGAAGAATTCTATTGGTACAATCTTTCTGTTACTATGAATCATGATACTTCATCCAAACCAAGACATTTGAATCATTCGATTCTGAATCATTCTGACTCTCTGCTTGATATTTTCCTGTGTTTATCAGTATAATTCATCCTAGATATTGAATATTATCTTGCAATGATCTTATATGTCTTGAAGATAGTGCATATTTAAATTTCTGTTGGCATATGTGTGGGGTACACGCTGATTACAAAATAAATGGTACCTTAATTCACAAGAACATGGGACAAAGATACTGATTATTTCAATTCTTATAATATTGACAACTTAGATTAACATGTTATGTGTTGCAAATTCGTATGTAATTTATATTATAAGCATGTTATGATCTGATCCTATCTTCTTTGGAGTTCTTCGCGTATCATTACATGTTTTGGTTGAAGCTTAAAAGATTTGATCTTATCTGATTCAAAAGATGTTACTTCATATAATTGTTTGGAAATTCAAACGAAAGAAATGAAAGAATGAATCTGGATAGGATACCCATAGAATGTTTAGGGATGTTTATCCAAAATGTGTGATTGATGCATTGCTTTTACTGATATGATCTTCTTACTCGTGATGTTCGACCAAAAAGAAGTGATTTTGTATTTTACATTTTAGTTTGTACAAAGAAAAACCAAAAAGATTTTGTGTTTCTTATGTTTGAAAAACTAAAAAGATTTTATTTTTCCAGCTTCCATGGAAATCTTAATTGTTGGTTATTCTTGGTTGTTCTCCTTTGCAAAAACTGAATATTACAGACAGAAGATGACAAGGGGTCCTTCTCCCAAGTTTTCTTCTAGATAGAAAGAGAAAGTGTAGATGCACAAGACGAAGACTACAGTGTGTTTGATGATATATGAAGACAGATGACAATCTTCTAAAGCTGTTGTCAAGGGGGAGTCTGTTGGAGCATATTCTGGTGACAACGAGCTTGAAGATTTTATGTCATAGTCTTAGAGTCTTTGACTTGTAATTGATAGAATTGTTAGCAACGATTAAAGGGGAGTCTGTTAGGACATGTTTTGTAACTGTTGATAAAATTCTGTATAAGTTCATAGAGATGCGAACTTAACAAGTTCGCCTAAGCATCTTTAGAAGCGAACTTGTTAAGTTCGCCTATAGCAGGTTTGTGTCTATATATAGATGTTTACAGGTTCTGTTCTAGGGAGTTGAACGAGTGTATTCTGTGAATCTTGTAAACTCTGTGTTTTGGTGATATATAAAGAGAAGTTTATTTACCTGCTGTTTCTATTGTCAATTCGTATACAAACGTTAACACTGTAGGATTCCGCACTCCGTGTTATCGAGATGTCCTGTCACGAGATCAATCTGCAGATGAGTCATGTGGACCTACAGCTAGATATTGGGGAATCTTCCCATCGGGCTAGGCCACAAGAAGTGGGGCCTACTGAGCCGACCATACCGCCTAGCACTGAGAGGAGGGAGCCACAACCCGACCTAGGAGCATAGCAGAGCGAGGACACCAGCGAGGATTCGGACGCTATCATAGAAGCACTTGATGATCGCTTGGTTCAGCTTCAGGGCGTAGTGGACCTTAATGTCTCAGCATTGGGGAGACTGCATGGACGAGTTACCATGGGAGAGACATGGCTGGAAGCAGTGGAGCATGAGGTTGTTGCAGCAGGACAGCGGGATGAGCGGGCCGGCGAGCGCCTGGATTCATTTGCAGCTCTCACCATCGTTAACACGATGTTGCTTACATTTGTCCTTCTTAGAGGATGGTTCACTTAGATTTCCTATTCAGCCCACAGAATATTTAATGTTTTAAACTTGTTCTCTTTTGTAAAGGAGCGGAGACTCCTGGAATATTTTGTACTTCATACAATCTATTTTATCAAGTTTATTATCTTTTTATATTTTATGTTTGATTGGTGATGTGATGTGTTATTTTGCGTACATGTGTTGGTTGTATTTTACATATAATCTAACTTTTGCTAACATTATAATATGAAGAGACATGCCGCCCCACTAATAAACAATGACGACTGCACAGACGGAGGCCCTAACTAACCAAAGAGTAGCTGCAGCTGTTGCAGCCTTACCGAGCAACCAGAATGCAGGAGGACAAGGACAAAATCCCCAAGTATGCATCTATAAGCTTTTCCTTGACTTCACACCGATCTCTTTCAATGGGTGGGATGGAGCAGTTAACTTGGTACGATGGATTGAGAAAGTAGAGTCTACTTTTGAGATGTGCAACTGTCCAGAAACTTCAAAGATGAAATTCGCTACTGGAACTTTTGAGGGACAGGCCCTCACCTGGTGGAAATCCAATGTCCAAGCAATGGGCTTGGAAGCAGCGAACGCTATGCCATGGGCAGACTTCAAGAAGCTGTTAAGGGATGAGTACTGTACACGAAACGAGATCCAGGATCTTGAGGAAAAGTTTTGGAACCTGAAAATGAATGGACCAGATGTGGTGGATTACACGTCAAAATTTCATGATTTGGCAGGATTGTGTCCTCATATTGTAACATCTGAAGAGAAGCGTATTGAGCGTTATCTATGGGGACTGGCCCCGCAAATTCAGGGTATGGTATCATTTTCGGAACCTACAACAATCCAGCAAGCAATCCGATTGGCGCACAACCTGACGTCCCAGGACATTCGTCGGGGACTCTTTGACAAACCTGCTGATAACAAGAGAAAGTGCGAAGATAGTTCTTCAAGGTCATTTAATCCGCCACCACCAAAGAAAAGGCAAGAAACTACCCGAGCCTGTAGGTCAAGCTGACAATAAGCCAAGGAAAGCTTACACGGGAACCCTACCAAAGTGCAATCGATGAAATTTACACCACAATGGCACATGTGTAGAGGCGAGGTGCTAAAAGTGCAAAAGGATTGGCCATGCGGCCAAGTATTGTAGGATGAGAGGACCAGTTCTAAACACTGGAGAAACACATGCTTGTTACACATGTGGGCATAATTGACATTTTTCAAAGGATTGCCCAAGGAACAGGAAGCCAGGAAACAACAACAACAACTCCAAAGGACGGGCTTATGTGATTGGAGCAGGAGAAGCCAAACAGAACCCCGACACCGTCACGGGTACGTTCCTTCTAAACAACCATTATGCATCTATGTTATTTGATACTGGTACCGAAAGAAGCTTCGTGTCTAATGAATTTAGTCCATTACTTGGTATCAAACCTACTGTGCTAGATAACGAGTATACCGTAGAACTAACTAAAGGTAAACTAATCAAAACCAACCACATTATTCCAAGATGTGTCCTAGAATTAGCCAATCATTCCTTCAAAATAGATCTACTACCCGTTAAACTAGGGACTTTTGACGTGATTATCGGTATGGACTGGATATCCAAGAATGGAGAGGAGATTGTATGCCACGAAAAGATTATCAGATTACCCCTACCAGATGGAGAAACCCTTGCAATACAAGGAGAAAGGAGCGGGATTCCTATGAATATCATCTCATGTATGAAAGCCCAGAAGTATCTACGGAAAGGATACTATGCCATCTTAGCACATGTAACGGAGAACTGGACAGAAGAAAGGAAGGTCGAGGACATACCAGTTGCTCGTGATTTTCCTGAGTTATTCCCTGAAGACTTACCGGGACTCCCACCACAGCGGCAAGTTGAATTCCGAATCGACCTTACCCCAAGAGCTACTCCTATAGCGCGGTCACCATACCGACTAGCGCCATCAGAAATGCAAGAGTTACCAAACCAAATACAGGAGTTGCTAGATAAAGGATTTATCCGACCAAGTCATTTACCTTGGGGAGCACCTGTCTTGTTTGTCAAAAAGAAAGACGGATCATTTCGTATGTGCATCGACTACAAGTAATTGAACAAACCATCAGGAACTAATACCCTCTACCCATAATAGCGATTTCTTCGACCAACTACAAGGATCGAGTTATTACTCCAAGATCGACTTACGGTCAGGGTACCATCAGCTGAGAATCCAAGAGGAGGACATACACAAGACGACATTCCGAACTCGATATGGACACTACGAGTTTTTGGTTATGACATTCGGTTTGACTAATGCACCCGCAGTGTTTATGGATCTTATGAACCGTATGTGGAAACCCTACCTAGACAAGTTTGTTATTGTGTTCATTGATGATATCTTGATCTATTCTCGCAGTGAGGAGGAACACGCTGAACATCTAAGACTCATTTTAGAATTATTGAAAACCGAGAAGGTGTACGCTAAGTTTTCAAAGTGTGACTTCTGTGGATCCGAGAAGTGCATTTCCTAGGTCACGTTGTAATCGAGATGGGCTTACACGTTGACCCAACCAAGATTGAAGTAATAAGAAACTGGCAAACACCCAAAACCTCAACCGAAATACAACAATTTTTAGGACTTGCCGGATATTACAGAAGGTTTATCGAAAACTTTTCAAAGAGTGTAAAACCATTGACTGCTTTAACACAGAAAGACGTGAAGTATGATTGGAATGAAAGAACTGAAGAAACATTTCAGTTACTCAAGCAAAAACTTTACAGCGCACCGAACTTAGCACTACCTGAAGGAAACGACGACTTCGTAGTCTACTGCGATGCGTCACACCAAGGACTCGGTTGTGTACTGATGCAAAGAGAGAAGGTTATCGCGTATGCTTATCGACAACTCAAGGTGCATGATCTATGATCCCTAACATGTTTATGTTATAATCATAGACCTATCCAAGATCAAAAGCCCTATTTTAATTAAACTTGTTTAAAGCTTTTATTTAAAAGCTTGGTTTGTTCTTTCTTGTTCCTTTCAATTTCAAAATCATGTTTTTACTAAAACTCCTTATTTTCAAATTAAATTATTTAATATTCAATTTATGTCTTTACTAAACTAATATTTCCACTTTAGCACATATACTTTCCATACACACCCTAAACTTGGTTAAGTATGCAAATATATTATCAACTCATTTCTTTGCAAATATTTATAGAAACTTTTATATAATTTATTTTTATTATACGAGAACATTTAAAACACAATTCTATACTTTTAATTAATAATTAATTATGGTTTAATTATTAATTAATTAGAACATTATTATTATACTTTAAATTTTGGTTTAATTACCAATTAATTAAATCATTATTTTTAACATTTATTCTTCATAAATCAAATGAAAGGTTTTATTCATTTATGTAGTAAATTATTTAATTACTCAACTAATTATTACTCATTTATTTATTTATCCATTTATTAATTTATGCGATTGTAAATAAAAGAAAACTACTCATTTACTTATTTTTGTTTTTATTTACAAACAAAAGAAACCTAATTATTTATTCATACATTTATATAATTATTACAAACAAACAAAATTCTTATTCAGTCTTTCATTTATTACAATACCATTATTTATAAAAGATTTATATAAAATATTATTTACAACTCAAATAATTATTTTATTATTAAAATGAGGACAGCTACATCAATCTTCTCGCACATTAGGATTCACTATTTCATTTGTACAAATCATTGATATATATATTTCATCAAACATAGGTTAACCTTGTGATTAGGTAGAACATTTGTGCAACAAACAACATACTTGTGTGACATTCAAGCTACTCATTGCAAGGTGAGTTTACATAACCCATTTTTTACTATTTTTATTTTTAGGGTGAAACATGTTTACAAATGCTTTACTTACACGATTCAATACCTATGTTCTTATGCTTTGATCTTTATGCTTTATGTCTTGAACTACGTGGTGACCATTACATGTGTTCATGTCAGTACATTCATTAACTTACAGCCCAAGCCTAAGGTAGTACCTAACATTATCATTTATACGGGAATCTGTTGAAGCACTTTCCTATGACAAACACTCTGGATAGATAGGGTCTTAGTCTTAGGTTGTATTGTCTTGTTTGTAATTGTCTTTGTATGTAAGAGTCTTTATGTATTAGTTTATCGAGCTGTATTTACTTTTACATATTGAATGTTGCAAAATTCTCTAAGTGTTTTGCTCACTTGTAGGTGCGCATGAGAAAGCTCCTGCGTACTTAGCAAGTACGCAAGAGTAACTTTGCGTACTTGCTAAGTACGCAAGAGCATTTTGCCCTACGCACTTGCTAAGTGCGCAGGCATCAGGTCTTGTATAAATAGGATAGGTTGACAGAAGTTAAGTACGTAGGTATTAACGCAAATACGCAGATTGTAATATCAGTGCTTTTCTCTGTAACCTTCAAGTGTTTATAATACAGAGAACATTTAAAGTGTTTTCTCTTGTTGGTTTACTTTGTTTAGTTTGACTCTCCACCTAGTCACGGGCATTCCGCACCCGTCCGACTAGTAGACCCACTTGCATGTGACGATCCGCCACACCCGAGGGACCTACAAGTGGTATCAGAGCCTTGGTGTTCGTTGATTTGTGTTCCAGTTTCGTGTTTTAGGGTTTTTGGAGCAGATCTGAGTTCTTACTTTTTGACCAAAAATCCTTAAATCCGAGTTTGTTATCACTTCATTTGGTGTTTGGAAGGCTAAGGGTTTGTTAGATGATGATTTCTAAGCTTTTGGAAGCATCAATTTCTCAGATCCATCACTTTTCTAGCATTCTCCTCAAGATCCGTCAAGAACTCTGTTACTTTTTGATAAGTACGCAAATTCAGCTTTTCTGCGTACTTACTAAGTACGCATGGGTTTTGTCCTGCGTACTTACTAAGTACGCAAGAGAAGTTGTCCTGCGTACTTGTTAAGTACGCATGAGTTTTTCCTCAGCGTACTTAGCATGTACGCATGGGCATTTTGGCTTTGCGAACTTATCAAATACGCATGAGCACCCTTTATGTGCGTATTTGCTAAGTACACATATGCATGAGAAATCAGAGTTTTTTTGGCGGGAAAACTTTTCTTGGCCAAAATTTTGTGTGATCATTTGTACGCGTGTTTCAGCCCATTCTTGAGAAGATAGTAATTTTGGTTTTTCCGGACTAGAATTTGTATACGATGTGGCTTGGCGAAACACGAACGAGATTTTTGTTGGATGATACCACTTGTTATACATTGTTTAAGGGTCCATACCTGAAAATGTAGGCTACGAGTATCCGGGATACTTATTTGATAGGGTATGAATGCTGAACTGATGGGAGCAATTGGGTCGTCATCGGCTAAAGGTCTCGTTCTATTTGTGAAGATGTGGCTTCTTTTGGTCTTTTGGAAAGAGAATCATCTTGTTTAGGTATTCAAACCTGAATATGTAGGCTACGAGTATCTAGGATTTGCTGTTTTGGATCTCTGCAAAGGAATAAAAGAATAAAATCCTGGACTTGGCTAGTTGTGCTTTTTGAGGATTTGAGTGAAGTGATGATGAAGTTGGTCATAGTTTACAGAGAAATGAAGGGGATAAAATCTAGTATTCATGAGACATTAAAGAGGTGGTGGAAAAGCCGTTGGTACTTCCTATATATATACCTCTTTGACGTAACATGGATCTTAACTATGATTTCTCGTGTAAACTATATTTTTCGTGTTTGATTCTATCATGTGTTTTCAAGATGAAGCTGGATATTCGTTGGATTATTAGTTGAAGATGGAACCTTTTATCATTGGCCGATGGGATAGGAAACATACCCTTGTTCTGGTCTAGTCAGATGGAGCTTAAACTGAAAGGGGATATTGGAAATGAACATCTTCAGGAATTTGGTTGACTCGTGAAGATACAGGATAGAGTTGGACACATCTGGTTGAAGACTTAAGTTTATCTTACTGGAATTCCTATGGGAGCTGATTAGTTTGATGTAGGTTATTGGAAACTCAAACTCTCTATCATATGCCAGCTGATTTGGAGTTGTCTTAGTCTACTATTGTTACCTGGTTAGGAAGACATTGTCAGACTCAGAGTCCTAAGTCACGGTGGAGGTTGCTAGTGCTGAGAGGATGAACTACAGTGAGTTGTGTTGGGTTAGTTGGTTCTTATTGAAGCACTTGTTTTGGTCTACAATGAAAGCTACAGTTATGAGGGAGTCGGGTTTGTCATCACTCGACAACTGAAGACTGAAGTTTGAAGATTTGAAGATCTCAAGTGGAATGCCAGAAGATCAAGTCTCACCAGAAGACACGTGATGTCATTAGTTTAGAGGGAGTCTGTTAGGACATTCTTTGTAAACTGATGTTTATCAGTGTTAGTGATAGATAGAATTTGATGCTATAGTTAAAAGGGAGTTTGTAGAAGCATGTTTTGTAACTATAGATTAAATTCTATGTATCGGTGTACGCGGCTAGTACGTAGGAGGGTGTTCCTGAGTACTTAGCCCGCACACCAGTTTGGTCCTGCGTACTTAGTAAGTACGCAAGGCTTTTGCCTTGCGTACTTGTCAAGTACGCATTACCAAACCATGCGTACTTAGTAAGTACGCAAGGCTTTTGCCTTGCGTACTTGTCAAGTACGCAGGTAGTGTTCCTTCCCCTATAAATAGAAGACTTGTCTTCATTTGTAGGTGGAACTCTGGAACAAGGTCGAGAGGTATACGGGTCGGGAAGAGCTCTCCCGAGCCCTGGACCGTGAGCTTAGATGAGAGATGTGTGCTCCTTCGGTATGTATTCTGTAATACGGGATGACTTCTATGTTATGGATTACGTGTCATTTCATTATCTATGTCTTTGTTCGTGTTTTCTCTGTCTCGTTTCTTAGTCCTAACACAAATCACAGAACAGGTCCGTGTATATCCGCTGCGCGACGAGGCTCCCTGACCTACAAGACTGGTCTCCTAGCAGTGCAAGAAGCAGTCAAGAAGCAGAATACATTGTGAAGCAGGTCTGTGTTTTCTCTGTCTCGTTTCTGGTGGATGTCAATTCTTAGGAGACAGACTGGTCTCCAAGCAGAGCAAGAAGCAGTCAACGGTTTCTGTCTCAACTTGTGAAGCAGAATACATTGCTGTGGTGAGCGGTTGTTCTCAGATATTGTGGATTCAGCAGCAATTGAGAGACTACGGCGTAAACTTCACTGGAACTCCTTTATTCATTGACAACAATGCCACCATGTCCATCACAAATAACCCGGTGAAACATTCCAAAACTAAACATATAGAGAATCGCCATCATTTCATCCGTGATTGTGCTGAAAAGCATTTAATTGAACTTGTAAAAGTTCACACGGATGACAATCTTGCTGACCTTTTCACAAAGGCATTTGATCGATCCCGTTTTGAGCATCTTGTCAACTTGATAGGAATGTTCAATCCTGAGTGAAAATTAATTTTTCTTAAATCAATTCAATTCATCGAAGTTAAACTTTATTTCTTTTAAAATTTCTGTATAGTTCTTTTAAGTTTCAAAATATTTTACAAAAACAAAATAGAAAATGGAGAAAATTTCAAAGTTAACCTGAGAAAAGAGGAAATGATAGTACATCAGAAATGACCTAAACGTCTCAGACTGCTCATATGGGAAATGATTGCGTCATGCTTACTTAATTGTTTAAATTATTGTGTTTTTAATCTGCTTATTTACAAGTAATTTGAATTGTCAGTAGGCTGTATGCGTCTTTGAATCACTAGTAGTGTGGAAACTAAATCTAAATTACAACTGTGATTTGAACCCATGTTTGCAAGTGTGTGTGCGTAAAAGAATAGAAAAGATCATTATCAGATAAAGGATGTTAGATTTTGGCAATAATTTTCTTTTGAGGTCAGTTTCGGGTTATGTCGTTAACACAATTAATGTGGTTCATCTCACTGCCCATACTCACAAGTATGCAAGGAGAGATTCAATCAAGACATGTCTCTACATTAACCGTTGAGCATGTATTCACCCTTGAATCACTCCTGATTCATTGAAATCAAATCCAGATAAAAGTTGGATCCCCTTACCTTAAAACTCAAACACCATATATATTATCCTGAATCATCATACCAATATTCAATGAAGAAAATCAAATGAATCACTCGATTCTGAATCTTATGATTCCTGATAATCCTTATGGATTCTACTTGATTTTTCCTGTGCTAATAGATGTAACTTCATTTTGAAAATTTAGAAAATCATTGGGAAAATCTTAGATGCCTTGAGATAATGAAATTTACATTATTGTAGCATATCTGTGGGGTACACGTTGTATATCTTATAATTAATACCTTAATACACAAGAACATGATACAAAGATGCTTATAGTTTCAAATCTTATAATATTGTCAACTTGAATTACTTGTTTATGTGCTTGTTACGTATGAATAAATAGTAACCCATGACATGATCCCATATTCTTTGATGTTTATATTGTATCGTTTTTGCTAAAAGATAGCATGATATGATCCTCTGCTCGTGACTTTGATCAAAAATAGTTTGTGTGAATACTTGTATATTTTTATTAGAAAAGATCAAAAAGATTTTAAGTATATGCATAGTTCAATTTTTATTCAGAAAAGCCAAAAATATTTGTGTTTAACCTTCCTGAATTGTATTTGAATCCTCTTGATTGAATATTTTTAACTTGTTCTTTATTTGACTTGATAAACTTCATAAATTTGTGTTGAAAGTTTGCGCACTTAAGGGTTTGTGCGTACTTGTAAGTACGCATGAAGTAAGCCCTGCGTACTTGATAAGTACGCAAGAGTTAAGTCTTGCGCACTTGTAAGTACGCAAGAGTTAAATCTTGCGCACTTGTAAGTACGCACGAGTTAAATCGTGTGCACGACCTTTTAGTGTTGTGTATAAAGGGGGAGTTAGAAAATTTCAGAATTTTTCATCACACTCAAACAGACCTTTTCCCTCTGCAAATTTTTACTCAAAATCCAAGTGTTCCTAAACCATCTTTTCGTCCCATTACAAGTTTCATCATCGTACAACATCGATTTGGTGAGATTTTAGGCTTAATCCATCGACGAAACTCGTGATTTTGGACCGATTCATCTTAGGTTTTTTGTTAGAGATTTTTAGACAATTTTTGTGTTGTTTGGGTAAAACCTAATAATTAAAACTTGTTAACAATCTTTAATCGATCACTAATCGACCCTTAATTGTCCATTCGAATATCGAATTTTGACCTTGGACTCGAATTTGAACCGTCAGTGGCTAAGTTCGACGGTTAGGTCAAAATTAGCAGTGTCTTGGTGTAAGTATTGGTCCCATAGGCTCGAATCGTTGATTACGACCTAGGGGTGACCCAATACACACCAATTTTTAAACATCAAGTTGAATTTCAAACTTCTGAATTTTTCACCAAGTGCGTTTCTTGCATACTTAACAAGTACGCAAGAAGCACTTCATGCGTACTTGTTAAGTACGCAAGAAGAAACTCATGCGTACTTGCTAAGTACGCAGGACCAACACTTGGCAAAAATTCCTAAGTCTGAAATTCAGTTCAAAGAGTAACTGCTATACTAATCCGTTTCCAATGATACATGTTGTTCTTATTATGTTTTCTGTGTGTTTTTGCAGATCATGGCTCGGGCGTTTACTAACGAATTCAACCTGTTAGCTAACACTGAACCTGAATGGAAGGGTGCAACATTGCAGTACAGAGACATAGTTGATTTCTTGAACCGTTCAAGAATCAGCTACGCCATTTCTGCTGACCCGATCGTGTCAAGACCCTACCTCGAGCAGTTTTGGGAGACTGTAGAGCACGACTGCACGGTAACCCCCAACGTTATAAGGGCTACCGTTGCTGGTCATGCTATTGCTTTCTCTGAAGATACTATACGAAGGGTTTTTCAATTCAGAGATCTCGCAACCGACCCAACAGCCTATCCAGACTACTTTGTGGACGACTGTTGGAGACAAAGAATAGGCTATGTCGGTGCGAGGGACTATGCTTCATACAAGAAGAGGTGGGTGTTAGACCAATGGAGATACTTCGCCCACGTCATGATCATGTGAATCTCATCAAGGAAAGCTGGGAAAGATGCCATGGGTCATGACCTTGCAGCAGCCATGGTCGGCCTTTCTTTCAATAAGGGCTACAACTTCTCCGCTACATCTTTAAGGCCATCAATGACCAGATCAACACAGCGGAGAGGTTTCGGTTCTTGTTATACCCTCGGTTTGTGCAACTTCAGATTAATGACGCGTTGCCAAACCTTCCTGCTATAGGGGAGAGACTGCAAGTAAAGAGGGTGGACAAAAGAGTATTCGCCCAATTCCTAAAGCCAGGCAGTGTAGATCCTACCCCTATGCATACAGAACTCTTTGGCCACCTTGTAGGATCGTGAGAATACAAGATGGTTCTGTTCTTAGTTGAGGTTGGCGGAAACAAAATCAACTACACAATTTATAATCAAGTAAACACAAAGAATACTGATAAACACTGTTGTATTAAGCTTTTGTGAATGCAAAGATTAAAAGTGAGAAACTTAATGAATAAGTATGACAAGCACTACAAGCACACTTACAATGAAGTGGCAACTCAGTATTTATAGTAACTTAGAATCAAGACAGACCCTTGATTCTAAGGATCAGATCGAACACAAGCCGTTGATCTTGTTTATTAATTTACATTACACGTAAAGGCTAATCTAGTTAACTTTACTAAACGTTTTCTTTATTCATGATTGTTTGCATGCTTGGAGAAGTGTATTGTTGTCCGTCATTGGTTGACCATAGCGGTTCCTTCTGCTTTGAGTCTGTCAGTTGCTTTTGCAGAAAGGTGTCAGAGATGCTTGGCCTGGATAGTCAGCTGCAACGTTTGGTTTTCAGTGAATAGAGCTATCAGCTGCAAAGAGTGAAGGTTGCTGCTGGTAAGCCTATCGGCAGCAAACATGGATGACTGCTGCTGATAAGCCTATCAGCAGCAACTTGTGCTGACTGCTGCTGATAAGCCTATCAGCAGCAACTTGTGCTGAATGCTGCTGATAAGCCTATCAGCAGCAACTTGTGCTGAATGCTGCTGATAAGCCTATCAGCATCATTTGTACTTAGAATAATTTTGTAACAATCAGTCTTTGGGTCTACAAACTCCCCCTAGACTGATGCTACCAAAATTCTTCTAGTCCCTTTGTTGCTGAAGCTTTTGCATATGGCTGACTATTCTTTCCACCTCATAGCCTCTTTGATCCTTGCTGGGATTATTCAATGGAAGTTCAGACAGAGTCTTGATGTCTTTGTGTGGCATTTTGTAGATAGCTTTGCTTGAACATCTCATCTGCTGCTTCTTTATATCAATCAAAGTGAATTCATCCAAATCAGCATTATAGGACCAAGATACAAATGGAGAGTGAGACTTGAGTGGTTTGATATTCATGACCACATCTTTGCTAGGATTGAAGTAGTGTCTGATAGCTAGCATAAGATGTTTCCCACTCTCATTTGTAGGCTTATGAGCTTCACCCAGTTCTAAAATTCTTTGAAGATCGGAGTCAGGTAATTGCAGAACCTCATCAACAGACCTGTAAGTGGATCTTCTTCTCTCAGTTCTCCCCCTGAAGATCTCAAACACTTGATATTGTGAATTGTAGAACCAGTTAAATATATTTCTTGAGTCTTCTGGTTTAGGAGTGGGTTTGGGTATCTTCAAGGGAGGCTGTTGATGAGTGGGAGCTGGGTGGGATGACTTGGACTTTTTGGGTGGAGGAGTGGAAGGCTTGGGGATGTTTGTGGATGGTGTTTGGAGAGAGGAAGTAGTTTCTGGTGCAGAGGTTCTTTGTTTCTTGACTGGTCTCTTTTCCAGTCTTTCTTCCTCTTCCTTTTTCACTATTGTATACAGGGCTTGTAGGTTCATGAAGGACATGGGACCTAACCTTTTTCCACTTTCTCCCCTTGCCTTAAGGAAGTCAGTCATCTTCTTCCTTTCTTCATGGGTCCTTAGATTAAGGGCAATGGCTTTCTTTGACTTCTGTTGAGCTTTTTCTTTCTCTTCATCTTTCCTTTTCCTTGCCAATTCCCCCTGCTGACCCATGAAGGCTCTATAGATCTCTTTGTTTGACAGTTTTTCAAGGTAGTCTGCATCCTCACCTTGAGAGATCAGAGCTTCAGTCCACTCCTCCCTTAAATCTTTTGCTAATTTAGAATCAGTGATTCTAAACTTAGCATCTTCCTTCCTTTTCTTTTTAGCTTCTTCTTCTTCTTCTTTTGCAAACTGTTCCTGCAGCTGTCTAGCAAGTTGTTCATCTTCCCCAACTTGAGACCCTGCATGGACTTTTACCTTCATTTCATCCGGCTGTTTGGCATACAGCTGGATTGTCTGTTGTCTGAGAAGTATGGCTGCCTTTCTATCTTCATGCCTTTGTTTTTGAGCCATCTCTTCAGCCAACTCTTCTTCTTCTCCTTTCCTTCTTCTCTCTTCTTTCTCTTTCTTTTCCTTTTGCAACCTTTCTTCATCCTCTTTTGTCATGATGCCCTTCCCTTTATTAACATTGGATGCCTCTGCTCTGGCTTCACTGATCACAGAAACAGCTGATTGTTGTGCTGTTGGGATCTCTGCCTCGGCTTCATTGGCATGTTGAGAGGTAGATAAGGGAAGGTCTTCAGTTTGGCACTCAGGATCTGTAAGTTCTAGCAGCCTTTCTCTCACAGAGGATCTTGCTTCATAAGCTGCAGCGCAGATGTTAACTGGAGGGGAATCTGAGTTGGAGTCAGTGTCAGAGGATGACACATCTTCTTCCTCATCAATCCTTCCTTCCTTCTCAAGGTGAGCTTTGATAATTGCTATCATCGCCTGGCTTTCAAGGGAGTTGACATTGCAGATGTTGGCTTTTAGTAGATAGATCTTGTGGAGGAAATTTGTTGGTAGCTGAAGGATGTTCCCGGTGTTGATGATGAGAGCAGAACTGTTGCTTAGGAAGAAAGCGTGGTCAAGGAGCCTAGTGCTTACCCATCCTAGCACGTCCGAGTCCTTGACCAGGAAGGCATACAGAAATATTTGAAGGCCCAGAACTTCTTCTTCAGTGAGAAGACTGCTCCTTGTTATTGCAAGATTGTTGGGAGACAGTCTTCTTTCTGCGGCCGACGAAGATTCAGGATAAGCTACCCGATGTGCTGCTTGTAGGAATCTTTGGAACCTGGGTAGATTATCCTCCATCAGGTCATGGAACCTGCCAATGGCAAGTTCAGCTGAGAGATCTGCTGAAGTGTTGATGCAGTCAGTTAGATGCAGTTCTAGGACTTGGAGGGCATTGAGAGAGTTCCAGTTCAGCTCTTCTACTCCGCTGAACTCCCATCCAATCCAAAACCTCTCAGCTGATCCATCATACCCCCAAGCTAGGATGGAATCAAATTCTAGCTTCCTTGATGTTCTGAATAGTTGGGGGGTTGATGATTGACCAATGATGGCTGCTGCTTGTGGAAGGATGCTGAATGATGCATTTGTTTGTTCTGTGTCTTCAGCATCATTCAGCATTTCATCGACAGCCCTGACGACCAACTGCCAGTCTTCAGATATCTCTTCGTCTTCGTTATCTGGGGCTGGCAAGTCATGAACTTGGACAAAAGCTGGCTTGTATTGTGAGCTTTGAAGTACAAACTGCTCTTGAATCCAGTCGTCAAGACTGTCTGTATCATCTTCCATAGAAACCAACTCCCCCTTTTTGGTTGCATCAGCAGACAGGTAAGCATCAGTTTGGGTGCCTACTGATACAAGAGAGGGAGAGGCTAAAGTTGGGCATTTATGGGCTTCATGCATAGCGACTTGGTGTCTTAGTTTGGACATTTTAGCCTCTAGCATAGCCACCCTAGCTGTCAATTCCATGTTATGAAGTTTCAGTCTGTCCTCATCCACAGTTGTGGAATCCTTGGACCCAGATGGGGCCGTAGGCCTAGCCTCAGCATCCCCATCACCCGTGGTTTCTTGGCGCCTGGGATTCCTCTCAGTGAAGGGAGTTTCCAAGGAAACACCCTCACCGTGAGTTGCCGTGGTTGAGGTCTTAAAGATGTTGTCACTGTCCTCCTGGTCAGTTGATGGACCAGCAGTAGTGACAGCCTCGTCCACATCCACTCTTTCAATACTCCCAGAGTGGACCTTCAAGGTTGAAGAACTTGGGTTGGGTGTTTCGGAAGCAAGACCAATCAGTACCTCCTTGATGGTGGTAGTGGGAGAAGGTACATCACTTTGGTCAGGTTCCTCCACATTTAAGTTCAAAGAAGAGAGGAATGGCTCGAAGGGCTGTTCTATGGATCCGGGAAGTGATCCTAATCCTAATAGAGAGACTTCCGAAGGAGTCTCCCTAACAATGTGGCTTTCCCTTATGATATTCTCACTAGAATGTTGTGATTCTGAGTGAGGGATGTTGGCTTGGGTTTGGGCCTTGGAGGCAAGAGAAGAAGGAGTTCTCTTGCCCCTCTTCCTTGTATACTTGGCTGCAACCGGGGCGCTGTGTTCCGGTTGAGCAATCAAACTGGGGGTGAGTAATGTATGTGCCTGTGCATCCTCAGTAGAATGCATAGGGGTTCGATCAAGGGAAACAGTAGGTTGAGTTTGTGGCAGTGAGGTGGAGGGTGTGGGATCAGTATCAGCTGGGTTTGCTGAACTGTCACCCTGGGCACTATGTGTGTTCAACATTGTAGATAACAATGGAACATCGGCCCCTGAGAACTTTGATGAAACTGTTCTCATGCTCTGAAAAATGTTGTTCTTATGTCCCAGTATTGAGTAGATTCTTGCAGTTTTTGAAAGATCTTGGTGCTCAATATTGAACACTTCCTGCAAGAATCTTGGGTACATGAAGAACTGTGATTTCACCCCTTCTTGAAGGTTGTATCTCAAACCTTCAAGAATGAGGTGGGAAAAATTGAAACCTGCCCCTGTTATCATACCGTGAACTGCCGACGCAAGTCCGGAGCTGAGTTGGTTCCAGCCACTCCTCTTTTGAGATATGCATTGGAGAAGAGTGTGGCAGAGATACTTCCATTTGGGACCCATGAGGGCCTTCTCTATCGTATACTCTGTTTGATTCCCAGTGTACCCTATGGATACAAAGGTCCATTGAAATGTCTGAAGTTGGAGAGGATGGACCTGTTGCCTGTCATGTGCCTGGAACAGCCGCTATCTACCACCCAGGTGTTGTTCTTGTTACCTGGCTGTCCCTGAGGTGGTATCTCTGCAGTGTCTGCCATAAGTTCTTGGTTGGAGACAGGAACATCTTCATATTGAAAACTCCAGTCGAATTCTGCAGTTCCAACATTTGCACAGGCTGCAGTTTGTGCTGGTGGAGTTTGTTGCTGCTGCTGTTGTCTGGGCTGACTTTGGTAGGCTTGTCTTTGATGGCCGGCACCCTGATTGGCTTTAGGTGCCTTGCACTCCCTAGCAAAGTGACCCATTTGGTTACAGTTGTAACAACGGATCTTGCTTTTATCAAGCCCAACTCTGCTGTTTGAGTTGTTGCTTGGAAATGATCTTCCGGTTCTAGAATAGAACCTTTTTGCTCTGAGGGAGAGCATGGCATATGAGTGCTGAATATCAATTTCTTCAAGATCATCTGGATGAAAGCATTCCAGATCCTCTTTTATGAAGTACATGCTGCTTGAGTTGTCAGAGACAAAAGCAGTAGAGGTTGGCTGTTGAGGAGGTGCCTCAAGAAGAAATGGTGATGAGTTAGATTGTGAAGCGGTTGGGGTCTGAGGGTGAGTAACAATGGGAGGATAGTAGCTGCTTGCACTAGGACCGGAATGATCAGAGTGAAGCGCTGAGGAGGTAGTGGAGGAAGTGGTAGCTGATTGATAACTGGAGCTCCTTTCTTTAGCTTGAATCATTTCTAATTCATAGGTTTTGAGCATGCCAAAGAGCTCAGTCATCTGAAGAGTCTTCAGATTCTCTGTTCTTCTGATGGACACAGTGTATAATGTCCAACAACTAGGAAGAGATCTTATGAACTTCTTGAGAATGTCTTCATTCTCCAGCTTTACCTTGGAGCACTGCAGTTCACCTACAAGATAGGTAATTCTGTTATATAAAATAGTTAAGGACTCACCTTCCCTCCAGACGAAGTTCTCATACTGCTGCTTCAGTATGTCCCTTCTGTTCTCTTTGACTTCTTCAGAGCCAGCAAACATCTTCTCCAGCGCCTCCCAGAGCTCCTTGGCAGTTTTGTAACTTCTGAAGTTGTGAAAAACTTTATTTGGAAGGCACATTTGGATGGATCCTAGTGCCTTGAAGTCCACCTCCATTTTTTTGATGTCGTCTTCAGAGTACTTGGAGGTTTCCTTCGGGACTTGTAGCCCTCCACCATCAGCAGAGGCCACCATGGGAATATATGGACCCTCCTTGATGGATCTCCACATTCCGTATTCCTGGTAACAGAAGAAGCTTTCCATGCGATTTTTCCACATGTCATAGTCTTCTCCAGATACCAACCTTGGTGGTCGGTTGTTGCTGCCAATATCTTCAAAGCCATTGCTCTGTGCCATTTTTGTTTTGTTTTTGGGTGACTTGATCAAAGAAAGAGTTTAGAATAGAACCAGAGATGATTAGACAAATGTTAGTTTGTTTAATCTAAGCCAAAGCTCTGATACCACTTGTAGGATCGTGAGAATACAAGATGGTTCTGTTCTTAGTTGAGGTTGGCGGAAACAAAATCAACTACACAATTTATAATCAAGTAAACACAAAGAATACTGATAAACACTGTTGTATTAAGCTTTTGTGAATGAAAAGATTACAAGTGAGAAACTCAATGAATAAGTATGACAAGCACTACAAGCACACTTACAATGAAGTGGCAACTCAGTATTTATAGTAACTTAGAATCAAGACAGACCCTTGATTCTAAGGATCAGATCGAACACAAGCCGTTGATCTTGTTTATTAATTTACATTACACGTAAAGGCTAATCTAGTTAACTTTACTGAAACGTTTTCTTTATTCATGATTGTTTGCATGCTTGGAGAAGTGTATTGTTGTCCGTCATTGGTTGACCATAGCGGTTCCTTCGGCTTTGAGTCTGTCAGTTGCTTTTGCAGAAAGGTGTCAGAGACGCTTGGCCTGGATAGTCAGCTGCAACATTTGGTTTTCAGTGAATAGAGCTATCAGCTGCAAAGAGTGAAGGTTGCTGCTGGTAAGCCTATCAGCAGCAAACATGGATGACTGCTGCTGATAAGCCTATCAGCAGCAACTTGTGCTGACTGCTGCTGATAAGCCTATCAGCAGAAACTTGTGCTGACTGCTGCTGATAAGCCTATCACCAGCAACTTGTGCTGAATGCTGCTGATAAGCCTATCAGCAGCAACTTGTGCTGAATGCTGCTGATAAGCCTATCAGCAGCATTTGTACTTAGAATAATTTTGTAACAATCAGTCTTTGGTTCTACACACCTCATCAATGAAGCATACGTGGCCCCAGGTGACTGGAGATGGTACAGTCACGACTCGGAGCCTGAATTAAGTGAACACTCCGACGAACAACAGGAACAACAAGGGGAGGAAATGGAGGGTGATGATGGATCGTCTGATGATGGAGACGACGATGGAGGAAACGATGGTGCTGAGGAATCCGACTCGGAAGCGACCGAGTCAGATTCTTCCGATTCCGATGATGCACCGTCACCGGTACACCCGAGGAGAACGACAAAGGTAACCCTACCTGAGTCGTCCCCCAAGAGAAAGCGACAGTCCTCTAGCAGCGAATACGAGCCAGACTCTGACTCTGACGCTGCTATACAAAGACAAAGAAGGGAAAGCATTCACAAGAACAGGAGCGATAGGCAACAGCCTTCTATCCCCAGTGTGGTGGAGGCTCAGCAGCAACTACAAGTGTCAGCTGCTAGTCCTGATTCAGCCTCCACCCCACCTTCACACCAGCTTTACCATATGAGGAGGAGGCCGCAAGTGCAAAGTGAAGTGGCCGTCACTACAATCACAGAGGTGATTCCTGTGATAGTGACCCTCCCTACTACAACTACTCAGGTGGCAGTGACTACTCCAGTTCTCACGGAGTCAGTCACCATCACCCCTACCATTACCCCTACAACTCTTGTAACATCATCAATCCCAACCACCACCACTGAGCCTTTAAGTCTACCCTTCAACTATGGAGACTTCACACAAGGGTTTAACTTTGATACCATATTCTCCTCCCCTACTCATAATGTCGAGGCTTCCTCATCCAGACATCCTGATCCGAATGATGCAAGGATAGATGTTCTGGAAACCCAAGTTGCTGAATTACTGGAGACTGTTCGGAAATCAAAGGAGGAGTCAGACACTCAACAAGCACAGATCAATTCTTTGGTAGACAAAGTCAGAATTCTTCGTAGCCAGAGAACGGGGACTGAGGAACGACTTAAGAATGTCTTGGCCCAGAACGAGCTCCTAATCAAGACAAATGAAATGCTTCTTGGCCACGGGTCGTCCTTGGAGCTGAGGTTTGACTCTCAAAGGAAGGAGCATGAGCTGATGGTCAAGCTGATTGCTGATTTAACCAAGAAGCTTGATGCTCAGGGGGAGAAGGAGACAAAGAAAGAGAAAGAGAAAGAAAAGAGGACTACTGGTGATGAGGCGTGTCATCCGGTCGACTTGACTAAGGATGACGACAAGGACAAGGATCCCGAAGCCGGTCCTAGTGGAGCTGAGCACCAAGCTTTAGCAATCGTGCCCATCTCTGATGTTCCAATGGCTCAGGGGGAGTCGACTCATCAAGAGGGTGGTGATACCACTGGTGGTGGTGGTGGTGACAAAGGAAAGTCAGTGGCTGAAGTACTTAAGGACTTATCTGATGATGAGATCCTATATCTAGAGCCTTACTATTCCAAAGAAGCACAGATCGATGCTCTCTTCAATCTAGAAGAAGGAGAGATCGACTCTGGTGACGATTGGGATGATGATGATGAAGACGTTGTAATCGAAATTCCCAAGGGTGACGGGGAAGGAGAGTACGAGCTAGAAGATGGAGAAATCTTTGAATTTCCATCCTTCGATGCTCCGCTCGACACAGGTTCAGTCGAGCAGGCTAGTAATGTAGAAGCCTCGACTGAAGCTTCCCCAGTTGACCCTGCACCTGTGGACCCAGAGGCACCGAAAGAAACAGACATGCCTTCTACTTCATCAAAGGGTCCAGCTCCTGTGTGGCAAAAGACGTCTATTATAGACAAACACGGAGCAACAGGGATGATCTTGGCTGTAAGGTTCGAGGAGGATAAGCAGCTGTTCGCTATCAAAAGATCTGGCAGGGTTCAATACTTGAAACCCACCAGTGAAGCGTTCAGCTCCTTACCCAAATACGACCTTGTGAACCTACCGAGAGCTGATGGGTCATTCCAATCATGCAGTGGCGATGGGTTTGTGGGTGGTTCTGCAGCGAGAAGCAAGATCAGGGAAATTCGAGATGTTCAAGCCTCAAGTGCCCAAGAGAGTCAAGGATAAGAATGCTATACATCCTGTGACTAAGAAGCACTTAAAGAAATTGGTATACAAGCAAGTGCGATGTGAAACTAAGATTCCCCTGAGCAAGTTATCTTAGGATATTCTTGGTGACATGTGGTACTGGTACGTAGATCCAAAGACGGACGAGGCTGTGATCATGGGTAATGGACGTTCAGAGAGCGGGAACATAGTGCCAAACGAACTGATCAGAATATTTGATGAAGTTTGCTTCATCAACTTTTCTGTGAAAGATCCAGAGGTACTAGCAGAACGTTATTGCGTCTACACGAATGAGTGGACAAAGCTCCTTGCTTCTAAATATGACAAGGTGATTAAGTTCTGCCTTGATTACAAGAAGAATATGGAAGCTAAAGATTAAGTGTTGTGAAGACTGAAGATGTGAAGACCGAAGACTGAAGAATATCCAGAGCTGTTGTCAAGGGGGAGTTTGTTGAAGCACTTTCCTGTGACAAACATTCTCGATAGATAGAGTCTTAGTCTTAGGTTGTATTATCTTGTTTGTAATTGTCTTTGTATGTAAGAGTTTTATGTATTAGTTTATCGAGTTGTATTTACTTTTACATATTGAATGTTGCAAAATTCTCTAAGTGTTTTGCGCACTTGTAAGTGCGCAGGAGAAAGCTACTGCGTACTTAGCAAGTACGCAAGAGTAACTTTGCGTACTTGCTAAGTACGCAAGAGCATTTTGCCCTACGCACTTGCTAAGTGCGCAGGCATCAGGTCTTGTATATAAATAGGATAGGTTGACAGAAGTTAAGTACGCAGGTATTAACGCAAACACGCAGATTATAATCTCATTGCTTTTCTCTATAACCTTCAAGTGTTTATAATACAAAGAACGTTTAAAGTGTTTTCTCTTGTCGGTTTACTTTGTTTAGTTTGACTCTCCACCTAGTCACGGGCATTCCGCACTCGGCCCGACTAGTAGACCCACTTGCATGTGACGATCCGCCACACCCGAGGGACCTACCGAATCCAAAACAATAACTTACCACAAAACCTTGGCGGGTTTTGTTGGGTATCAACTTAGAACTTGGGTATCATCTTACCCCTTTTTCTTAAAATGGCGATCAGTGGGATTGCGTATCAAGTTTTCTATTACAGGATTGAATTGTACGCTTGGAACCTTGTATATTTTAACATTTATGCTATAGACACGCTTTGAACATATTGAATTGTAAATTTGTACTTAACTTTGTTGGTGTCAAAACCTATGTTTCTCACCAACTACTTGTAGTTGACTTTTACTCGTATGTTTCAACTGCACCTGTTTGAGGATAGTACTTGCTCACTTAGGATATGGACCTAGTTTGAATTTAATCTATGTTATGTTTTGAACGTTTTGTTTTCCATTTTCCCCTTGTAATGGATGCTTTAAATTTGATGAATAAATATCTTCACTTTAATTAAATGATCATGAGCTTATGAAAAACCGCGTCAGGCCCCGCGTATAATCCGCCGCCAGCCAGGGTGTGACACCCTTGGCGATAAGTTTTCTAGCAACAGAGCGCAACTTTTCTTATTTAATTGGATACGATTTTTGTTATTGATTTCTGGGATGGATATGATACAATGGTAACCGGCGGTATTTATAGACGCGGGAGAATATTTGTGAACCGATGCGTTTCTTCACCGGAAAGACTCGGCGTAACGGGTTGGTTCTGTGACGGCGTAACGCGTTGGTTCTGTGATGGCGTAATTTACGGTGGCATTAATGGGCGTTAATTATGCTTTTTAAGGTTGTGTTAATTGACCACACATATATTAGTTTTTACATATGTGTAGATTTTACATATGTGTAGATAATGTACCTACACATAACGAAAATTTTCCACATGTGTATAATTGTAGAAGCATGTTTTTGTAACTATAGATAAAATTCTATGTATCGGTGTACGTAGCTAGTACGCAGGAGCGTGTTCTTGAGTACTTAGCCTGCACACCAGTTTGGTCCTGCGTACTTAGACAAGTACGCAGGTAGTGTTCCTGCCCCTAGAAATAGAAGACTTATCTTCATTTGTAGGTGGAACTTCTAGGAACTAGGTCAAGAGGTATCCGGGCGGGATGAGCTCTCCCGCCCCTTGACCATGAGCGTAGACGAGAGATGTGTACTTCTTCGGTATGTAATGTGAGATGACTTCGTTGTTATGGATTACGTATCGTTTTTCTGTTGATTCTCTTCTTTATGTTCGTATTTCTCTCTGTCTCGTTCTTCTTTGTTCCCACACAAATCACTGAATAGGTATGTGTATTTCCGTGTAACATCCCAAAAATAATTAAACGAATAAATATAGCGAGACCGGCGAGTTAGTCGGAATATTTAAACAAAAGGGAGCGGGCTTGGGCTCGGCTCCAATGGGCCGAGGGAAGCCCAGTTATATGAGAGGCAGGGCAGCCCTCTTCTCTGCTCATTTCCCATTTACGCAACTTTTAGAGAGAGAAAGGAGAGCTCGGGTCTAGAGAGAGAAGGTTGACGGATCATCCCGGAATTGAGGGAACACGTTACTGCCAAGCTCGTGAGAAGAACCTCCGGATCAGAATCTCGATACAGGTAATGATCTTGCCTAAATCTGAGTTTTTGTTCGTTTTTGGGATTTTCGTGTTTTGGCTAAAAAGGTAACGATTTTGCGGATGGAACTTGAAAATGAGCTTAGGTATAGCATCTAGAATGAAAACCGAACGTTCTGATCTAAGAAAAATTGAGATATTGTCTCGATCAGACTCGCATGCAATAACTTCAGATTTTTGGGAAGACGACCTGTGCAGACCCATCGAAACTACATAGTTTCAATATGTGCAGACCCATCAAAACTACATAGTTTCGATATGTGCAGACCCATCGAAACTACATAGTTTCGATATGTGCAGACCCATCGAAACTACATAGTTTCGATATGTGCAGACCCATCGAAACTACTATAGTTTGATTATGAGCCCACGATCCGAAGTTTATACCTAAGTTACTTATCGAAACTACCAAGTTTCGACAGAAACAACCTATCGAAATTATCAAGTTTCTATGTAAGCAAATCCATCGAAACTACTAGGTTTCAACATAGGGGTGTCTAGTGTCATCAAGGAGCACTACCTTACAAGT
This sequence comes from Smallanthus sonchifolius, assembly GCA_023525975.1. Lineage (NCBI taxonomy): Eukaryota > Viridiplantae > Streptophyta > Magnoliopsida > Asterales > Asteraceae > Smallanthus > Smallanthus sonchifolius. The sequence continues at coordinate 46,326,810 of CM042036.1, forward strand.
ATGGCTTTATTATAACAGATCGTGAGTGACATTAGTGACGCGCAGTAACCAGCTAAGAGTATTTCAGAAACTGTTTATCAGGTGAGTTCTAGAAGCCCTCTTTTAAATGTTTTATATAATGTTTTCGGGCTGGTGTGCATACATATGAAATGATGTCTTTACGAAACGATGTTTATGAAACTATATTTATAAAATGATGTTTATGAAACTATGTTTACGAAATGAAATGATTTGGAATGAACGGTTTATGAGAAGAAAGTTTATGAACGGAAGATTTACGAACGAAATGTTTATAAAGAAATGGTTTAAACTAAAGGTAAAGGGTTTCGAAGATGAATGAAAGGTTTTATGAAAAGAAAAGAAAAAGGGCAAAGGTTTTAAAGAAGTCATTACAAATCTAATATGTCGAATGAAGGGAATTGACGAATGAAGTCTGGGAATGTAATTCCCAGCCTTGTGGTAGATTATGGACAGCGAGCCATAGTTGCCATAAGAGCAACAGGGGCAGTGTCTTAGTGGCCTGCCAATGGTTTTGATGTTGTACAACTGGTATGGAGTAACGACGGTTACTCAGGGGTTAACGTGACCCTATGCGAGGTTAAATTATGATCCGATGGTGTTATGGCCGTGAGCCATAGCCGTCGATGGAAGTTGTCGGTCTATGGACAAGAGAGCCATAGGGGCAACTGAATGGGTATTGTCGGTCCTCGTGCAGTTAGCCTTGGGGGCAATACCGAAAGGGAATTGACGGAATGTTGTGGCAATGACGGCGATACGTAACGGTTGCCCACGACATGCAAGGTTCCTTCGGGGACACTGAGGCGCTTAAAGAAAGATACAGATTGTAGATAGTAATGTATGACTTAAATGAATGTTAAAAGTTTTAAACAAATGATCCGTTCAATGTGTTTATGATGAGGAAAAATGTTTGAAAGTTTTCTATGATGAATGAAAGGCCCTGTTTTCTTATACGTGATGTTAAACCCTAATGAATGTTTTAAATGATGAACCATTTCTTAAATCGAATGAAAAACTAGAACTCACCAGCGTAGCTGACCTTTTTAGTGTGCACATTCAGGTTAAGGCAGGTTATGAGGATGGACGGTGATGCTTGGCTAGCGAGAGGAGTTACCCGACTGACTATGAAGACTGGCATCCCGTTATGTTTAGTTATGATGTATTTATGTTTTAAACAATGTTTACGCTTCCGCATGTATGAACAATGATGACGTTATGTTTGAATGAAATTTTCCGTTGCGTTATTTGATATTCATGTTTAAGAACTGTTTGTGAATGAGTAAATCCAACAAGCGAGGCCTCCCGGGTTTGGGGCCTTACAAGTTGGTATCAGAGCAATAGTTTGAGAGATTCGGACACTCCCCGTGTCTGAACTTAAACTTTGAATGGGACCGAAATCGGATGCCAGTACAGGTAACTCGAGCCACAGCATCAGGTATGAAAAGTAGAGTATGTGTATGAAGTATACCATAGAAAGGGATAGGTAAGGACTTGTGTTCTGATGAAATCACAAAGGTGGTCAAATCGAAATCGAAAGGTAGTGTAATGGTTAATTGCAGATGGCCAGTGTTTATTAACATCTTACAGTGCTTATTGAATTCTATTTGTTAACTAGCATGATGACATTGGATTTCTTGTCTTATAGAACGAAATGGCAAGGAGAGGAAACGGAAGGCGTGGTGGCCGTACCGGGGGTCGTACCAGTGGCCGAATTGGTGGGCGTGGCAGGACCCCTGCGCGCCAAGAGTATAGCGAGGAAGGAAGTGTTCACACTGAACCGGCGGTTAGTGTGCATGAAGCTGAGCAGACACAGGTTGAAGAACAACCTTTCACTTTTGAACCAGAAGTTAGGGCAGCTATAGCTCGAGAGTTCTCCGAGTTGATGAAGGCATCGCTACCAGGTCTGCTAGCTGAAGCGATGAAGAAGGTTAACGAGACGGGTGGGTCCAACACGGCAGTTGGTACCCCGAACACTGAGGCAATTAACGCACCGCTTAACCGTGGTTGCGACTATAAGTCCTTTATGGCATGTGACCCACCAGTCCTGACTGGAAAGAAAGACGCGGTAGCTACGTTTGACTGGATAATCCGTATGGAGGCTGCCATCCGTCTCAGCGAATGCCGAGCGGATCAAGTTGTGAAATTTGTTGCTAACTCATTGAGAGAGAAAGCATCCCATTGGTGGGAAGGTGTACGTCAAGCAAAAGGGAGCGAGGTTGTGGATGCGATGATGTGGGATGACTTGAAAACTTTGGTGATCAAGAATTTCTGCCCAAGGAACGAGATTGAGAAGGTAGAGAGGGAATTTCTGGGTTTGAAGGCCGGGAGCATGACGCACCGGCAGTACACAACTCGATTCAATGAACTGGCACGTCTGGTGCCACACCTTATTACGACTGAAGAAAGAAAGATTTCCTGTTACATTCAAGGGCTGCCGGACCAGGTCCACACTTATGTTAAGGCAAACGCCCCTACTACATATGATTCGGTAGTAGAACTGAGCGGCGTGGTATTTGATGATCTGGCGCTGAATGTCATTGCCATTGAAGAGCCCAAGAAAAAGTTGAGTTTTCCCGCTAAACGATCAGGTGGGAAGTTGTTTGGGGATCGGGACAAGCAGGCCAGGGTAGGCTAGACGACAGTCTGTGGGAAATGTGGGGTAAGACATGCGGGTGAATGCCGGTTAGGATCGAATCTGTGCTTTAAATGCGGCAAGACCGGACATTACTCCTGTGAATGCACGCAAGGCTACAAATGCTACAATTGTGGGGAAAATGGTCACATGAGTCGGGAATGCCCGAAACCGAGAATGGGTGAAGCCGGGAAAGGGAAAGGCCTGGAAAGGAAAGAAGAGAGGCCCCGAGCAAAGACTCGTGCGTACACACTGACGCAAGAACAAGCCAGGGCAGACCCCGATGTGGCGTCAGGTACGTTCATCCTTGACAATACTATTGTTTCTGTGCTATTTGATTCGGGTGCCAGTAAGAGTTTTATATCTGCGACTTTTTGTAAACGAGTGAAGTGCACTGTCAGTAAGCTAGAAAGGGCCTTTAGCGTAGAAACCGCCGAGGGTAGGACTGCGAGAGTAACCGACGTAGTTGACAACTCCACGATAAAGATAGAAGGTCATGGGTTCCCTGTCAGATTGTTTGTTATGGTTTTGGGAGGGTTCGATGTCGTGTTAGGTATGGATTGGCTAACTGCCAATGAAGCGCAAATTTTATGCAAACGAAAGATAATCCGACTCAAGGCTCCGGAAGGTAGCAAAGTCGAGGTTCTTGGAGATCGGGACGCCCCGATGCCAAACGTCATCTCGATGATTAAGGCAACAGATTACTTGAGGCGCGGATGCGAGGCTTATCTGGTGTATGTGATTGACAAGTGTAAGGAAGTGAAGGAACTAGACGATGTACCCGTGGTACGCGAGTACCCGGAGGTGTTTCCAGAAGATTTGCCTGGGATACCACCCGACAGGGAGATGGAATTTCGAATCGACTTAGTACCAGATGCCCAGCCCGTGGCTAAGGCTCCATATCGACTAGCACCAGTGGAGATAAAGGAACTTATGGTCCAACTAGACGAGTTACTTGAGAAAGGATTTATCCAACCGAGCATCTCGCCGTGGGGTGCTCCGGTGTTGTTTGTGAAGAAGAAAGACGGTTCGATGAGAATGTGTATTGATTATCGCGAGTTGAACAAGTACCCGTTACCAAGGATCGACGACCTGTTCGATCAATTGCAAGGCGCAAGTTGGTTCTCGAAAATCGACCTTCGGTCCGGGTATCATCAATTAATTAATCGTCAGATGTGGGGGAAAAATTTTCCACTAATTCCAACTGTGGCTAAAACGTATTACCAACATAATATTATCTAAAATTACCTACACATATACAAACATGTGTAGGCATTTGCCCACACATTTACATGTGTTAATTATGTGTGGGTACTTACTTATTTTAATTTGGTTTTAATTTTTGTTTTAAATATTTATTTCCATGTCATTCTATTTTATCTATACATTTTAATTAACATATTTTTTGTATGTAATATGTATACAATATCTACACATATTTTACATTTTTAAATATGTGTAGGTATTTATTTTTTCATGTCATTTTCAAAAAAAAAAGTTATTTACTTAATTTATCTATATATATTAATAAATATTATGTGTTGGTAAAACAGAACCAATTACCCACACATATTTTAGTTTTTTACATAAGTGTAGCTACTTTACCTACACATAATGAAAATTTGCCGCATGTGTGGATAATTTGACATTTAATTGATCATCATTTTTTAGGGGAAATTTTCCCACCAGCACTAAGTGTTGCTAAAACGTATTACCAACATATATTAAGTGTTAGTTATTATGAAAATATATCATCAATCATTACCCACACATATATAAACATGTGTAGGTATTTACGCACACATTTAATGTGTAGGTAAATTATGTGTGGGTAAACACCCAAATTCTTGTAATTATACCTTTATACATAGCTAAATTCTTTGATGAGATTAGTAGATAGTATTTACCAAACAGATCATGAGATGATCAACATGCATTATGAATACATGCTTAAGGGTAACACATCCAATCACAGACGCTCTGTTGGAAATTGGGTGATGTTACCAGATAAAGGTATTAATAACACTTGCATTTTAACTCAGTATGAATTAGGTTTTCATTTGATAAAGTAGTTATCAAAGGAGTTGTGTGGAGGCAAGTGGGAGCTAAGCTCCTTCGAGACTAACTATATAATTGACATACTGAGTTTAGTCTAATTCAAGATATGGATCTTGGAATAAAAATTATTTCTCAAATCACATCGGATGTGACTAATAAAAGAACATATATATGTGTATATATATATATATATATGGGATAGATAGAGAACCACAAACAAACTTAAAAGTGTAGGTCTCGGGAGCCTCGTCGCGCAGCGGAAAAACAACGATCTGATCGTGATTTGCATGGGAGCAGTGAAGAACGAGACCTAGAAGCACACTAACATAAAGAAGAGAATCAACACAAAAACGATACGTTATCCATAATAAAGAAGTCATCTCACATTACATACCGAAGAAGTACACATCTCTCATCTACGCTCACGGTCCACGGGCGGGAGAGCTCATCCCGCCCGGACACCTCTCATCCTTGTTCCAGAAGTTCCACCTACAAATGAAGACAAGTCTTCTACTTATAGGGGGCAGGAACTATTCACGTGTACTTTCTAAGTACGCAAGGCAAAAGCCATGCGTACTTACTAAGTACGCAGGAACAATGTGGTGTACTTGCTAAGTACGCAGGAACACCCTCCTGCGTACTAGCCTAGTACACCGATACATAGAATTTCATCTATAGTTACTAAAACATGCTTCTACAGACTCCCTCTTAACTATAGCATCAAAATCTATCTATCACAAACACTGATAATCAAAATCTATCTTCAAACTTCAGTCTTCAGTTGCCGAGTGATGACAAACAAGACTCCCTATTAACTGTAGCTTTCATTGTAGACCAAACCAAGTGCTTCAATAAGAACCAACTAACCCAACACAACTCATTGTAGTTCACCCTCTCAGCAGTAGCTTCCTCCAACTTGACTTAGACTTCCTCCAAATCAGCTAGCATATGATAAAGAGATTGAATTTCTAATAACCTGCATCAAACCAATCAGCTCCCATAGGAATTCTAGTAAGATAAACTTCAGTCTTCACACCAGATGTGTCCAACTCTATCCTGTATCTTCACGAGTCAACCAAATTCCCGAAGATGTTCATTTCCAATTTCCCCTTTCAGTTTAAGCTCCTCCTGACTAGACCAGAAACAAGGGAACGTTTCCTATCCCTTCGGTAAATGATAAAGGTTCCATCTTCAACTAATAATCCAGCGGAGATCCAGCTTCATCTTGAAAACACTAAATAGAATCTAACACAAAATCATGCTCAGCAGTGATCATCCTGAATCCAAAGTCCAACATTCTTCAATTAGATCTTCATTCCTGGTTAACACCTCCTAATCTGTATACATTCACCACGGTGAAGTTCCATAACTAGGTGTTCTATCTGGCATTCCGCCCAGATCCCAAATGAGAAATCCAATCATAACTAAATCACATCAAATCTTGAATACAGGCTTGACCAAAGAGCACGAAAAAATATAGTTTACACGAGAAATCATAGTTGAGATCCATGTTACGTCAAAGAGGTATATATATAAGAAGTACCAATGGCTTTTCCACCACCTCTTTAATGTCCCATGAATACTTTTAGATTTTTATCCCCCTCATTTCTCTGTAAACTATGACTAGCTTCATCACCGCTTCACTCAAATCCTCAAAAACCATAAACTAGTCAAATATAGGATTTTATTCTTTTTTTTTATTATACCTTTGCAAAGATCCAAAATAGCAAATCCTTGGGTTCAAGTTGTTCCGGTATTCATCCCCTATTAAAGAAGTATCATAGATACTCGTAGCCCACATATTCAGGTTTGAATACCAAAACAATATGATTTTTTTTGCATTCTTTTACACACACACACTCGCAAAACATGTGTTCAAATCACAGTTGTAGTAATTTATATTTAATTTTCACACTCCTAATGATCGAGAAACGCTTATAGCCTACTGACAATTCAAATTACTTGCAAATATTCAAATTAAAACAGGATAATCAAATTTAAGGTTCAAGTAATCATGACGCAATCATTTCCCATACGTGTAGTCTAAGATGTCTAGATCATTTACTGATGTGCTATAATTTCCTCTTATCCTCAAATGACTTTGAAATTTTCACCTTTTTCTAATATTTTTTTTAATTTTTTCAAATAAAAAGAAATCTACAGAAGAGAAAACATAAAAATAAAAACAACTTCCATGAAACACTGGTTTTAAAAAAATTTCACTCAGGATTTACCATTCAAATCATGTTCACCAACTACTCAAAATGTGTTCAAATACCATCAGAAGTTACTAATAACAACAATATATTAACCTAATTAAAATTTTATCACCTGAGTAGATTCCCCTGTCCACATGACTCCCCTGGAACACCATAACTAGTTCAAGATCAAGAGATTGATGCTCACTTACCAATCACCAACTTCCTGTTTTTCAAGATTCTTCATCATCTTAGACTTAGATCATCTACTACAAAACAAAATTGGATAACTTCTTCAACTTCTCCCCCATATCAAATGTACCCGAAGATGACTCAGTGTTGATTGGATCAACTGGAGCATCATTACCTACATGAATGTCACACCCCGACCGATGGCGGAATCATCGGGGCGGGACATGTAAGACTGTTCATAGCACATGGTTGACTAAATTGAAATATATTAAAGTCAAATTTGCATTTCAAATAATCCAAGTACAAAACCAAATTCAAACAAGATACATAAAATAATTCATAAAGTTCTTGATTTAAATTGCTAAGTCCAAATCCTATGTTGAACACGTCTTGAATCAATCTCACATATTGGGGCCTGAAACATGAATAAAATAAGGTCAACTAAAAAGTTGGTGAGTATAACACAGTTGTATATAGATAGCATATAGATGAAAAACAAATCCTCTACATGACATGATAAATAAGGCGTTTATGGGGAGTAACTATTGTGTAACCAAATGTACAATCAAACCTTGTAACTAGCATGCAAAAATTGTGTTGTCGGTTTCAATCACCGCGTACCATGGGTGGGTTTGTCAGACTCAATAGATCTATCATTGAAAACCGTCGGCTTGTATAGTTAATGATTGCACATAAGAGCATACAAAGGTTAGCACACCTAGCACTCGGGCACAAAGCTCAAATTTTGCACACATGTATGTAAATAGGATTTTTGCACTTGTGTTGTTTGTGTAAATGTAAATGTGTAATGTGTATTGCGTATAGAGTTCATGTTCCACCCCAAAAGTGTAAAAGAGTAAAAGGGGTTGTGAATACTCACATGATAAGGAGGTGTAGCGAACAAGGATAATAGATAGAAAAATGAAGATCCTCGAGTGCACAATTCAACCTAAAGAGTAGTGTATGTTGTATCAAATAGTGCATAAGGTTTAAGTCTAAAATGAAAGTTGAATTTGGGTATAAAACTATTGATTTGTATTAAAAATAGTATTGAATAAATTTTATAGAGTTTGAAGTAAAATATATTTGAAACAATTTAATTTGGTTTGAATTGAATAAATAAATATATAATTATAGTTTATGAAATAAGGTAAATATTAATTGTAATTAAGTATAAATAAATAAATGATTTTGATTTAAAGTGTAAATTAAATAATCATTATCTCATTTATTTATAAATTTTGTAACTTAATTATTTAAGATATCATTTAAGTGTGAGATAATAAATATTAATTTAATTTTTATAAACTTTTAATTAAATTATATTTATGCCAAGATTAAACTTTTAATCCATTTTTAAATACAGAAAACATATTTTTTTATAAAATCTGAAACATTTACTGATTGAAAATATAAAATTATAATTTTGTTAAAGTTTCTGAGTCACACACGACCGTGCCTCGGAAGGGCACGATCGTGCTCAAGCCACGGGCGCGACCGGGTTGATCAACAGGAGCACAATCTAGACAAGTTTGACAGGCACGACCGTGCCTTGGCCCGGCACGGTCGTGTCTATGATCTTTAGACACAACAGGGACTAGCCCAGAGGGCATGACAAGGTCTGGACAGGAGGACACGACCGCGCTGCTAATCGGCACGACCGCGTTAAATGTGGCACGGCCGCGCTAGATGATTAGCGTGACCGTGTCTTTTCCAAATCAGACACGAATCGAGAATTTCTTGTATTTTAATTGGTGAAATTGTTAGGGCTTTTCAGTTATGGGTTATTACGAGTGTTCTGAGATATTTTAATTGTATTAATAACATGATTAGGAGTGATTCCGATTAAACATTTTTCTTATAAAAAGGATTCTGGTTCTGAATGATTCCTGTAATGAAAGCCCGAATTGACGGAGGGCTTTTGATACATGGACCGAAACGAAAGAGAGGGATGATTTAATTACCTCAAAAAGAAGGGAATTGATAGCGATCAGCAGGAGGGAGTTCCGGCGACGGCAAGATTGGCTTCCGGCGGCTTCTGCTGCGATTCCGGCTGATCCAACCCTTTAGAAACCTTAGAAATGATCGGAGGATCGAGTCCCTTGAATAACTGGTAGAATTTTGATCGAAAACAGAGATTCGAGGCTTGGGAGATAATTTGGACGTTTTTCTTGAGAGGATATGAAATCGAATGGTAATGATCGTAAATGGCAAAATTATTTTCTTTGTCAATGAAAATGAAACGTATCGGTTTTGAATTTCGAACAATCGGGCGTTTTGAAACTGCATTTACGTTTCGACTGTTACGCAGGCGCGACCGTGCCAAGATAGGCGCGACCGTGCCAAAGCACTTGGCGTGACCGTGCTAGGATGAAGCACGACCGTGCTAACTAGGGTTTTCTTGATATTTTTCAACTTTAGTCCGTGACTTTTCAAGTTTGATAAGTTTGTACCAAATAGTTTCTTGTATAGCGTTTAAATGTAAATAATCGAGTAAAACTTGCGAATTTGTATAGAATCATTGCATTAAATTTACGGCGAGAAAATAATGAGACATTGCACGAGTATAGAACTTGAAATTGCATTATACTGAATTGAAATAGGAATACTAAAAATCCGAGATGTTACAGTCTCCCCATGTTGAGAGAATTTCGTCCCGAAATTTAGCTAGGGGGAACAACATTATTAGTAAAAAGATGGGGGTACTTGAGCTTCATTTGGTCTTCTCGTTCCCAAGTGAACTCAGGACCACACTTAAATTCCCAACGAACTTTGACTATAGGAATACGACTTCGCTTGAGTTGCTTGACTTCACGATCCATAATTTCCACCGGCTTCTCAACGAAGTGCATCGTTTCATCAATGCGCACGTCGTCAAGCGGTATATGGAGATTTTCATCAGCGAGACACTTCTTTAGATTAGATATATGAAATGTAGGATGCACATTGCCAAGAGATGGAGGTAACTCGAGCTTGTAAGCCACTTTCCCAATCCTTTCAAGGATCTTGAATGGACCAACATAACGTGGTGCTAACTTGCCTTTCTTTCCAAAACGGGTCACACCCTTCCACGGAGACACCTTTAGAAGAACAAGGTCACCGACTTGGAATTCCAAGGGTTTTCGACGTTTGTCGGCATAACTCTTTTGCTGACTCCTTGCTACTCGAATATTGTCACGGATTTGAATAATCTTGTCGGATGTTTCTTGAATTAACTCGGGACCAGTGATTTGTGCTTCACCAATCTCACTCCAACAGATAGGAGAACGACACTTGCGACCATAGAGAGCTTCAAATGGAGCCATGTTGATACTTGTGTGGTAGCTATTGTTGTACGAAAACTCAATAAGGGATAAATGTGAATCCCAATTGCCACCAAAATAGATTACACAAGCTCTAAGCATGTCTTCAAGAGTTTGGATTGTTCGCTCGGTTTGACCATCAGTTTGGGGATGGTAAGCCGTGCTCAAATCTAATCGAGTACCAAGAGCCTTTTGGAGAGATTGCCAAAATCGAGAAGTGAACCGAGCGTCTCTATCGGATATTATGTTCAAGGGAACACCATGACGGCTCACAATTTCATCAATGTAAATCCGGGCAAATTTCTCCACTTTGAAGTCTTCACGAATAGGCAAGAAGTGAGCAGATTTGGTGAGTCGATCAATGATCACCCAAATACTATCATAACCACTTGAGGTGCGAGGGAGCTTGGTAATAAAATCCATAGCTAGATTCTCCCATTTCCACACGGGAATTTCTGGTTGTTCAAGTAGACCAGATGGACGTTGATGTTCGGATTTGACTTTGGAACAGGTTAAGCATTTGGCCACATAAAGAGCAATGTCTTTCTTCATACCGGGCCACCAATAAAGTTGGCGAAGATCTTGGTACATTTTATCCGCACCAGGATGAATAGAATAACGAGTCTTATGAGCCTCGTTCATGAGAAATGTACGGAGATCGTCGCGATCGGGAATCCAAATACGGTTCAAGTAGTAAAGTAAGCCATTGGGCTTTGATTCAAGAAGAAGTTCAACACCACATGACATTTCTTCGTACATATTACCCTCGGTTACCGAGACGTGCTGAGCTTCTAAAATACGGGTTTGAATATCGGTTTGAATACGGGCACAATGAAGCATAACATGGTCCTTTCGACTCAAAGCATCGGCTACAACATTTGCTTTGCCGGGATGGTAACGAATCTCGCAGTCGTAGTCGTTAAGGAGTTCGACCCAGCGTCGTTGCCTCATATTAAGTTCTTTTTGGTTGAAGATATGTTGAAGACTTTTGTGGTCAGTGAATACCACACATTTTGTGCCATATAGGTAATGTCTCCAAATCTTTAACGCGAATACGACCGCACCCAACTCAAGATCGTGCGTCGTATAATTCTTCTCATGAACTTTGAGTTGCCTTGATGCATAAGCGATTACTTTGCCTCGTTGCATGAGAACACAACCAAGACCTTGGTTAGAAGCATCACAATAGACAACTAAATCATCATTTCCATCAGGGAGAGTCAAAATGGGAGTATTGCACAACTTATGCTTAAGAGTTTGGAAAGCTTCTTCTTGTTTCGGTCCCCACTCATAAGTTTTACCCTTATGGGTCAAAGCGGTAAGAGGGACAGCAATCTTTGAGAAGTTTGAGATGAAACGACGATAATAACCCGCAAGACCAAGAAATGAACGAACTTCGGTAGGAGTCTTCGGGGCATTCCAATTCTTAACCGTTTCAATCTTAGCAGGATCAACATGAATACCCTTGTCGTTGACGATGTGACCAAGAAATTGAACTTCTTTTAGCCAAAATTCGCATTTGGAGAATTTGGCATATAGTTGTTCTTTTCTCAAGAGGTCCAAAACCAATCTAAGATGTTCTTCATGGTCGGCTTTAGTCTTGGAATAGATTAAGATATCATCAATGAAAACGATCACGAATTTATCAAGGTACGGTTTGCACACACGATTCATGAGATCCATGAAAACTGCGGGTGCATTGGTTAATCCGAAAGGCATAACCATAAACTCGTAATGACCATACCTTGTTCGAAAAGCAGTCTTAGGAATGTCATCTTCTTGAACACGAAGCTGATGATAACCGGATCGAAGATCAATCTTTGAGAAACAAGTGGAACCTTGAAGTTGATCAAAGAGGTCATCGATTCTAGGCAAAGGATAACGGTTCTTGATAGTAAGCTTGTTGAGTTCGCGGTAGTCAATACACATACGGAATGATCCATCCTTCTTTTTCACAAATAAGACGGGTGCACCCCACGGTGAATGACTCGGGCGAATGAAACCTTTATCGGAGAGTTCTTGAAGTTGACTTGCAAGCTCTTGCATTTCGGAAGGTGCAAGACGATAAGGAGCTCTAGCAACGGGGTTAGCTCCGGGTATAAGATCAATACGGAACTCTACTTGACGAATAGGAGGAAGACCGGATAAATCTTTAGGAAACACTTCGGGGAAATCCCTAATGATAGGAATGTCTTGGATATTCTTCTCCTTGACGTCCTTTTGAATAATATGAGCTAAGAAAGCAATGTACTTCTTTCGTAAGTACTTTTGAGCGGTAGTACACGACATCAACTTAAGTCCCTTGCAAGGCTTTTCACCAAAAACTCTTAAGGTTTCTCCCGATGGTAGTGGAATTCGAATACACTTTTCAAAGCAAATGACTTCGGCATGATGATTTGATAGCCAATCCATACCTACAATAATATCAAAGCTTCCTAGTGGCATTGGAACAAGGTTGATTGGGAATGAATGGTCATTTAGTTCTAAGGAGCAATCATAAATAATGGACTCAATGGTAAGGGAGTCACCATTTGCTATCTCAACGGTGAAGGTTTTCTCTAATTGGGATCGTGTCTTTGCAAGTAAAGGCTCAAAATTAAGTGACACAAAACTTTTATCGGCACCGGTATCGAACAAAATGGAGGCATATTGACTATTAACAAGGAACGTACCATTAACCACGTCATTGTTGGCTTGAGCTTCGTTGGCGTTTATGTTGAACGCACGTCCACGAGCTCCACCTTGTCTAGCATTTGCAAGTCTTGGACATTGATTACGAAAATGGTTCGGGTCACCACACTCATAACAAGCACGCCCATTAGCAATGGCGGGAGCACCTTGGTTAGCCATTTGAGGTACGGTTTGGTTTGGAGGGTTGACTTGGCCCATAAGGGCTTTGGTCCTACAAACATTAACCGTATGACCATATCTCCCACAATAAGTACAAAGGCGACATGGGATGTTTTGGGGATGATGGTAGTTGCAGGTGGCACAAAGTGGGTAAATTCCACCATATGGCTTTTTGACCGGTGCTTGAACCATAGGTGCAGCTTGGTTGACGGGAACAGCAGGAGTAATCACAGCAAAATTTCTAACCTTCCTCTTTTTGTTATTGCGAGGGGGTTCAGTTGTGGTTTCTTTGTTGTGGGTAGGAGGGGTTACGGTTTTAGCAGTTTTCTTAGAACCCTTTTTAGTAAGAGTTCCAGCTTTCACATGATTATCAGTTAGGGTAGCAGACAGGCGGATGGCATCTTCCAAGGTAGCAGGATTTCTACCTAAGACAGTATCTTGGATTTGTCTTGGTAGCCCACCAATATATTTCTCAATACAACGGGACAAAGGAGTGACCATGTGGGGCACTAGAAGACTCAACTCATGGAACCGAGTTGTATATGCTAAGCTTTCCCCACTATCTTGGGCAAGATCCCAAAATTCAGCTTCCAACTTTTTCACTTCATTTCGAGGACAGAACTCCTCGGTCATAAGCCTTTTGACCTCATCCCAAGGTAAGGCCATAGCTATGTCAACACCCCTATTTCTTTTCTCCCCATTCCACCATGTAAGTGCCCGTTTTTGTAAGACACTTGTAGCATGACGAACACGGAGGTTGTCGGGACAGTCACTATTGAGAAAGGTATTCTCAATGCTTTCAAACCATTGAAGGAGTCCAGTAGCTCCTTCGGTTCCATAAAACTTTAGGGGATTGCACGAGTTGAAGTGCTTGAAGGTGCATTGAGGTGGATTGTTACCACCATTTCCACCATTTCCACCATTTCCACCATTATTACCACTATTGCTTCCATTTCCACCATTGTTGCCATTGGTGACACCATTGGCTTGGGTGAGTTGTGTCACCAATTGGGTGAGAATAGCATCAATGTCGGTGTTGGCGTTGGCGGCGGGAGCACGACGAGGAGGCATTCTACAGATTTTCACAAGACAAGAAAGATTGTAAGAACTTATGAGAATTGCTAGGATTTAATAGAATGAGAAAACCAAATAAAAGATAGATATTCATAGTTTGGATTGTACTCAAAAGTGATAAAATCACTTGAATACTAAGGCACATTAAGGTTAATTTAAACTTATATAATTTTCAAGGAGACATGCTTTAGCCTATAAGTAAACACTCATCTCGGGAATTCCCAGGAAAGCATACGGGTCCCTCGGTTGATTGGGATTTATGCGAAATGCTTTCCTAGACAGAAAACCCAAAATACAGGTGTCACCCTTCCAGATTGCATGTGTCCTCAAATAATTTCACAAGTTTAAAAACCTTAACGAAGGAATAAAAACATATTTTTTAAGATTTTTACTTCAAGAGTTCTTCCACATACTAAGAAAGGATAAAGATAGAAAAGAAAATAGAAATATTATGAGGTTTTAGAATATAGGAAAGGATATTATTTATTTAATTATTAAGAATATCCTAATAAGTCATGGATTAAAAAAAAACACATAAGTCATCATAATGCAATAATAAGTAATCATACTAAACATGTAACATATAACATATAGCACATAGCATGTAACACATAACACAAAAATCATGAAGCATAGTATAAGTGGGTGTCCTAAAGTTATAGTCTAGGTCAAGGTGTCTAATAACCTAATTCCCTATAACCAAGGCTCTGATACCAATCTGTCACACCCCGACCGATGGCGGAATCATCGGGGCGGGACATGTAAGACTGTTCATAGCACATGGTTGACTAAATTGAAATATATTAAAGTCAAATTTGCATT
This sequence comes from Smallanthus sonchifolius, assembly GCA_023525975.1. NCBI lineage: Eukaryota > Viridiplantae > Streptophyta > Magnoliopsida > Asterales > Asteraceae > Smallanthus > Smallanthus sonchifolius. Next base: position 46,341,956 of record CM042036.1, read on the forward strand.
TCAAATAATCCAAGTACAAAACCAAATTCAAACAAGATACATAAAATAATTCATAAAGTTTTTGATTTAAATTGCTAAGTCCAAATCATATGTTGAACACGTCTTGAATCAATCTCACATATTGGGGCCTGAAACATGAATAAAATAAGGTCAACTAAAAAGTTGGTGAGTATAACACAGTTGTATATAGATAGCATATAGATGAAAAACAAATCCTCTACATGACATGATAAATAAGGCGTTTATGGGGAGTAACTATTGTGTAACCAAATGTACAATCAAACCTTGTAACTAGCATGCAAAAATTGTGTTGTCGGTTTCAATCACCGCGTACCATGGGTGGGTTTGTCAGACTCAATAGATCTATCATTGAAAACCGTCGGCTTGTATAGTTAATGATTGCACATAAGAGCATACAAAGGTTAGCACACCTAGCACTCGGGCACAAAGCTCAAATTTTGCACACATGTATGTAAATAGGATTTTTGCACTTGTGTTGTTTGTGTAAATGTAAATGTGTAATGTGTATTGCGTATAGAGTTCATGTTCCACCCCAAAAGTGTAAAAGAGTAAAAGGGGTTGTGAATACTCACATGATAAGGAGGTGTAGCGAACAAGGATAATAGATAGAAAAATGAAGATCCTCGAGTGCACAATTCAACCTAAAGAGTAGTGTATGTTGTATCAAATAGTGCATAAGGTTTAAGTCTAAAATGAAAGTTGAATTTGGGTATAAAACTATTGATTTGTATTAAAAATAGTATTGAATAAATTTTATAGAGTTTGAAGTAAAATATATTTGAAACAATTTAATTTGGTTTGAATTGAATAAATAAATATATAATTATAGTTTATGAAATAAGGTAAATATTAATTATAATTAAGTATAAATAAATAAATAATTTTGATTTAAAGTGTAAATTAAATAATCATTATCTCATTTATTTATAAATTTTGTAACTTAATTATTTAAGATATCATTTAAGTGTGAGATAATAAATATTAATTTAATTTTTATAAACTTTTAATTAAATTATATTTATGCCAAGATTAAACTTTTAATCCATTTTTAAATACAGAAAACATATTTTTTTATAAAATCTGAAACATTTACTGATTGAAAATATAAAATTATAATTTTGTTAAAGTTTCTGAGTCACACACGACCGTGCCTCGGAAGGGCACGATCGTGCTCAAGCCACGGGCGCGACCGCGCTAGTCGGGGCGTGACCGGGTTGATCAACAGGAGCACAATCTAGACAAGTTTGACAGGCACGACCGTGCCTTGGCCCGGCACGGTCGTGTCTATGATCTTTAGACACAACAGGGACTAGCCCAGAGGGCATGACAAGGTCTGGACAGGAGGACACGACCGCGCTTAATGAGGCACGACCGCGCTAGATGATTAGCGCGACCGTGTCTTTTCCAAATCAGACACGAATCGAGAATTTCTTGTATTTTAATTGGTGAAATTGTTAGGGCTTTTCATTTATGGGTTATTACGAGTGTTCTGAGATATTTTAATTGTATTAATAACATGATTAGGAGTGATTCCGATTAAACATTTTTCTTATAAAAAGGATTCTGGTTCTGAATGATTCCTGTAATGAAAGCCCGAATTGACGGAGGGCTTTTGATACATGGACCGAAACGAAAGAGAGGGATGATTTAATTACCTCAAAAAGAAGGGAATTGATAGCGATCAGCAGGAGGGAGTTCCGGCGACGGCAAGATTGGCTTCTGCTGCGATTCCGGCTGATCCAACCCTTTAGAAACCTTAGAAATGATCGGAGGATCGAGTTCCTTGAATAACTGGTAGAATTTTGATCGAAAACAAAGATTCGAGGCTTGGGAGATAATTTGGACGTTTTTCTTGAGAGGATATGAAATCGAATGGTAATGATCGTAAATGGCAAAATTATTTTCTTTGTCAATGAAAATGAAACGTATCGGTTTTGAATTTCGAACAATCGGGCGTTTTGAAACTGCATTTACGTTTCGACTGTTACGCAGGCGCGACCGTGCCAAGATAGGCGCGACCGTGCCAAAGCACTTGGCGCGACCGTGCTAGGATGAAGCACGACCGTGCTAACTAGGGTTTTCTTGATATTTTTCAACTTTAGTCCGTGACTTTTCAAGTTTGATAAGTTTATACCAAATAGTTTCTTGTATAGCGTTTAAATGTAAATAATCGAGTAAAACTTGCGAATTTGTATAGAATCATTGCATTAAATTTATGGCGAGAAAATAATGAGACATTGCACGAGTATAGAACTTGAAATTGCATTATATTGAATTGAAATAGGAATACTAAAAATCCGAGATGTTACAATGAACATTAGGATCAGCTTGAGCATCGTTTCCTTCAACATGAACTTCATCTCCGTTGTCACTATCAAGAGTTCCAGATGCAGATGCAGCATTGGAATCGGAAGTCGGGATAGGTACTGTTGCTCTTGTTGAGAAATTGGAGTCGTCGCCGCCACAACAGAACTCATACAACTTGACAGCGTCTTAAACAGATAAATCAGGAAGGTTAAAAGACTTGAACAGAGCATCATAATCAAATCCCTAAGCAGGACCAGTTGGTTCTGGTGGAATACTGTGTTTACTGCAGTCCACTTCGAACCATTCTTCCACAGACCCACTCTTAATATTGTACACTCACTTGCATGGCGAATTGACAACATATCCTAAGAAGATGCTTTCCATCGCTTTTGCATGAAATTTAGACTTGAGATATTTGTACTGTAACAATAATGAGCAGGGACTACCAAAAGGAACTAGGTAGTCAAGATTTGGAGGTCGATTGTTGATCAGCTCATAACAAGTTTTATTGTGCCTCTTAACCACCAGAACTCTATTTAAGACGTGACAAGTTGTGTTGACTGCTTCCGCCCAGAACGGTACGGGAAGCTGGGCATCTTACAGCATTGTCCTTGCAGTCTCAATTAGGGTTCTATTCTTCCGTTCTGTAACTCCATTCTGCTAGGGTGTATACGGTGCACTAAATTCATGACGAATCCCCTTCTTGAGACAGAGAAGCTCCATCATGTTGTTTTTGAACTCCGTGCCATTATCACTCCTTATTCTTATAACCTTCAGTTTGCATAAATTTCCAAGCAAAAAATCAGGTATGGAAGAATTTCAGCAGTCTCATCCTTGTACCTAAGAAATGCACCCAAGAAAAACGTGAGAAATCATCAGTTACAACTAGACAGTATGACTTACCTCCAATACTCCAGATACTTATGGGCCTAGACAAATCCATATGTAGGAGCTCAAAAGGGGTATCGATAGAGTTTTGGATCTTGGGCTTGTGAGATTACCGTTGCTGTTTGCCCTTTTAACAAGGCATACAGTCATCTGCAATGGTAAATCTTAGCTTAGGAATCCCGGTTACCAAACCATTTCAAACAAGTTGATTCATTTTACGATAAGAAATGTGTCCGAGTTTCCTATGCCACGAGATTGAGTCAAGTTCTGTCGCTTTTGTAAGCAAACAAATAGCAACTGATGAGGTGGTTGTGGCCACGCTCATATCAATCTGATAGGTGTCGTTTGTCCTTGGCGCCCTCATCTGAATCCAATCATCAGGAACCACAAAACTAGGTTTGAGAACCAAGCATTCTGACTTGTCAAACATAACTGAGTACTTCTTGTCGCACATTTGAGATACACTCAACAAGTTATGCTTCAGCTGCTCATAATAGTTGACATTGTCGAAGCTTATACATCTATTAGAAACCACGCATTGACAAGTAATTCTACCGCCCTTATCGCCTACAAAGTCCACATAGCCGCTTCTGAATGGTTTAACATCTTGAAGAAAATTTATATTGCATGTCATGTGCCTGGAGCATCCACTATCTACATACCAACGGTTAGAGATAGTTCCCTTCGGATTTCCCTGCATGAGTCACAAGAAATTAATTAGATTTGGAGACCCAAGCCATGGTGGACTTGGGTCGTCCGTTTTTCTCAAAATAAACTACCTCAATTAATTCACAATCATGACTATAAAAAATGGGTGAATCCTGAGAAGATTTGGGATTAGAATATTGAGAACTTTTGGTTTTCTTGTTCCAGGACCTTTTCTTCTTTTCCTTATGAACATTAGGCTTGCTTGTCTCAAATTTGGGTGAACTAGTGGAAGCTTCACTTGGTTGACTACCAGCTAGCTGCTGTTCAAGTTTTCTCAACCTTTTGTTCCTTCTTCTCCTCTGTGGCTTAGAGAGTTTCACCACATACTTCTTACCAGTTTGTGTACTACCAGATCTAGATACACTGGGTTTAACAATTTGTTTTACCTCTTTAGGAACAGATGGTTCAGCCACATTTTTTGCTGGTGGCTTAACCATTGGTTTCACTGGTGGCTTCACCACATTTGATTTGGGACTCTTGAGTTGCTTCACTTATGGTGTCTTAGGAGAAACAGCTTGCTGTTGAACAACGGGCCGTTTCCCTTGGTTCTTAACAGGACAGTTCAAAAGCTCAAGGTTTACTAAAATTTAAATATTTAAACAATCAAATTTATATCATAAATAACATCAATTGAAAATACTTTTTTTTAAGAACACTAGCGAACTAGATAAGTTCGCCTAAAATTAGTTCGCCTGATACTGCACTAGTGAACTAAATAAGTTCGCCTGAACTTCACTGAGCGAACTTGACCCCAAGCGAACTTGTTAAGTTCGCCTGATCTTCACTGAGCAAACTTATTAAGTTCGCCTGCAGCTGAATCAGCAAGTTCGCCTAAAACGCTGAAACTTTAGAAAAATGAAAACACGAACTCAGACCTCTGAAAATCATGATTTCTGATGTATATAATCAAATTAGACAAATCTGAACCGTAGGAATGTGTAGGGACTGATTAGGAACACTTCTATCAGATCAATTTCATCAAAAGAATCCAAAATCAATCCAAAATGATCAAAATTCTTCCATTTTTATCAAGAACACGAAAAAGATAAAAAAATCCTTCAAATCCTCATCAAATTTAGTGATATTTGATGTTGATTGTATACGAAAACACCACGAATCTTCTGCTAATTAAGAGCAAAAGCTCTGATACCACTTGTAGGTCCCGATTCGATGCGTGACGGATCTCTAGACTCGTGGTACGACACGGTGATAACGTGTGGAATCCATGATCAACGTGCAACGTGTAACTCAATCAACAACACGATGTAAATAAACGCTTTGTATTACTATAATCCTTGATTACAACAGTTCTCTCCAAAACACACACTTACACCTTTTTCTTCTCTAGTGTTCTATGGAATATGAACTTGTAACTCCTATTTATAGGAACACACAGCACCTTAAGCGAACTTAACAAGTTCGCCTCAAAGATCAAGTTCGCCTCTCTATGAACTTGAACAATATTCCTTAGGCGAACTTAACAAGTTCGCTCCTAAAGAGGCTTAGGCGAACTTATTAAGTTTGCTTCTCTATGAACTTATACAGAATTTTATCAACAGTTACAAAACATGTCCTAACAAAGGGTGCATGAAGATATAGGTGTGTATAAGTGTGTGTTGAAACTTAGGATAGCACTTAATGAACCAAATAGGTAGCATGTAGATAGCAATTCATATAAGCACAAGAGTTATCAAGTAGTGTGACACATAGACTATTAGGTATTGTATCATGTGGTGTAATTACTTAGAATAACATGTAAAATATATATTCACACAAAATAGTAATCATTTAGCATATAGTAGCATGGCATAGTATGGGTGTCCTAAGGTTATAGTCTAGGTCAAAAGTGTCTATTAACCTAATTTCCTATAACCAAGGCTCTGATACCAATCTGTCACACCCCAACCAACGGCGGAATTCGTCGGGGCGGGACATGTTGACTGTTCAAAAGATCAAGGTTTACTAAAGTTTAAATATTTAAACAACCAAATTCATATCATAGATAACATCAATCCAACAATACAAAGAAAAATAGAGAATACATACATAGTTTCTTTAAATTAGATTCTAGGTCCTTGGTCCTAAGTGAAGCAACTTGTACTTATTCTTAAGCATTAGTACCTAAAACATGAAGAAAACAAGGTCAACTAAAAAGTTGGTGAGCATACATAGGTTTTAAAACACAACCAAGATTAAAGTGTTTTATACAATTCATACGATACATGTGTATAAGGCATTTATGGAGAATCTATAGTTAAACTAAGTGTGTACAATCAAACCTTGTGACTGAGTCATAACACGCAGGTTGCCCTAATGTAAAGTAGGTAACAAACACCCTAACCGGGTGGGTTTGTCAGACACAATAGATCTATTAATGTTAACCATTGGCTTGTACGGAGTTAATGATTATACTAATGTCATGTAAATGTAGTCTTAACTCATAGCATTCAAGCATAAAGCACATAACACATAATATCATATTATTGAATTGTATTTAAGTCAATGCAAAAAGTTTCAAAGAGTAAATCATGTTTGACCCCAAAAGTACAAAATGAAAAGGGGGCTATGTAAACTCACCTGTAATAGTTATGTAGATAACACGAGCAGTAAGTAGCACAAGTGATTTGCAAATCACAAAGCTCAACCTAGAGTTGAATTATATGAATTTGAATTAATAATATGTACAAAGTCTAAGGCAAGATCTAGGGTTCAACGGGCTGTGATGAGCGTCGATTTGTATAAAGAGTTGTGTATTTCATGCGAATGATGTGTGTAGATTTGTGTTTGCACTTGGATAAGAGTTTAGTATCAAGTGTAAATTCAAAGTATATATGAATAAAATAATAATTTACTTAGGGTTGTATTAGGATGAATAAATGGTTTAAATAAATAAATTATTTTTATTTATTTATAATAGTTTGTTTCTTGAAAAGGTAGTATATATATATATATATATATATATACATATAAGAATTTGTTTAATTTTGTTTAAACCCTAAATTAGTATTTTTAAGGAAATATATATAATTTTGTAAGGGTATAAAATGGATAGATAAAGTTTGTAAAAATCTTAACAAAATTTGCAAATTAAATACTTTATTTTAAAACCATGAAAATCACATATTTTATAAAGAAGGCGCTTTTTTATAAAGAAGGCGCTTTATAAATCTTTATTTATTTGGAAAACATATTTATTACATGTATTTATGTTTTTATTATAAAAGATTATAATTTATTTAAAATAACTAGTCCAAATGTAAAATATTGGAACGTGACATATACATAATCTCTTGAAATTTAAAAAATGTTTATAATCTATTTATTTAGAAAAAGAATCAGATTATTAAATTATGTATATGAAACATTTATTAGTGTGTGAATGGAATGTGTTTAAACAACAACAAAAAATAGGGCAACAAGGCGCAGGTGCCGGGTCTAGAACCCGCGACCCGACCTTCTCTGCACAACAGATTACGACTAGACCAGACCCCTTTTGTTTAAATGTTCTGAAATCATTTATTAAAACCCGAAAGGACTAGGTCGTCATCCCGAAATTTCAGGTTACAAACACTAGCCCCAAATCGATTAATATTAAGCACAAGTTCAAAACAAAAATGATGGGGCTTTCATTCCCGAGATCATAATGAGGCTAAAGATGTAAGCTTTACCTTGAATGGTTGAGACGAGACTGAGATCGATTCGTTCGAACAGGTTCGGCGTTTCTTCGTCTCGAACTCGAGTTTGAGAGATTATTGAGATGAAATTGAGAGTTCAGAGAGTATAAGGGTTGTGTCGCAAGTTTGTATTAGTATATTACATGTGCTAATTGCAATTGGATGCGTCAATTTGATTTGGCATTGACAGAACGGTTACGGGATTAATTTTTGAATCAATTCGTTTGATTTGTGAGGAATTGAGTCTTGATTTCGGGTTGTAAACAAGCAAGTATCGTCTGGGCGTGATTCACTGGCGATAACGCGTTTCAATTTCACAACATTGAATTGATTTTGGCTCGACTTTGACTATGAAAGTCAAGACGCGTTTAAATTTGAATTTGCCCGCTATTAGGGTCGAATTGGTATGATAATTGATTTGTAAATCGATCTAAATCCCTCGGGTATACAAGGTAAGTACGTAGATTTCGGGTGTGATCGAATTTGGTTTTGAATTTTTAAGAACAAGAGGGTTGTTTGACTTTTTAAAGTCAAACTAGGTAAAATGGGTGAATTTGGTCAAAGTTAGGGATTTATGGGTTAAATTCCAAGGGTGGGGGTTCAAATTGAGGGCTCAAGTGTTTAGAGGGTTCAAACAAGTTTATTAAGTTTGTAAATATTTATACATAGATGTTTATAAATTTATTTTTGTTTAAAATAAAAGTATTAAACTTTATAAAACTTGTTGTATTATGAAATTTAAAAATTTAAATATTATTGGTTTAGTCATAAAGATTTTACAAAAGAAAGGGTTTATATTATATATATATATATATATATATATATCAAGATTAGAATGTTTATATAAATGATTTATTCATTGAACGAAAATAAATAATGTACTTATATATATGTATAAATATGCATTTATAAAATACACATATATAATAGGGAAAAATTTGTTATTGTACCCAGTTGTAAAAAATAGGATGTAATATTCGTCAAAATAATGCGGTAAGTACGGCTTTGAAATGAATTGCTATTATTGTTAAAAAAATGATATCAGAAAGTCATAGATATTACAGTTTCCCCTTGTTAAGGCAATTTCATCCTGAAATTTAACTAGTGGAGACTACTGAATCTGGAAGGAAGTGAGTTTGAGTTTTGATTATCGATTTGAGAAGTATGATATATAACAAGATTTAAGTCTAAAGCTAAAGTTAAGTATGAAAGATATCAGTGGGTTTTAGTTTCAATAGAGTTAAGGAGAGATCTGTTGAATAATCTAAAGGTGAAATGCGTTACTTGGAATGGGTTTGATGGGAACTTGACGGTCAGGGTTTATTTAAGATGTAATTTAATATGTTCAAGAATTGTCAGTGGATAAGAGATTTCACAAACATTGACCCCATCAAACAACATAAAAACTTTACGTGACACGAATAACGCTACTTCATATAATATGACAGGAACACTTATATATAGGAAGTACCAGCGGCGTATCCACCATGCCCTTATCATATCACATTAGCTTCATTATTACATATCATGTTAGGTTTCATGTCATAACACATGACAGAATTCGCTATATTTCCCAAGCGCTGCGTTTTATAATTACGTGTGCACCCGGATTTATCCAAATCATCGCATGGTCCGTATGGTTCATTCCATTGCGTGTGTGGGTCCAGGGGGTAACACAAAATCACTTAATTCTTAACTATTGTTTTCACGTATGTGTTGCTAATAAGTAACTATGTCCATAGTTTGTAAAAATCTTAACAAAATTTGCAAATTAAATAAGTAATTAAATACTTTATTTTAAAACCATGAAAATCACATATTTTATAAAGAATGCGATTTACAAATCTTTATTTATTTGGAAAACATATTTATTACATGTATTTATGTTTTTATTATAATAGATTATAATTTATTTAAAATAACTAGTCCAAATGTAAAATCTTGAAACTTGACATATACATAATCTCTTTAAATTTAAAAAATGTTTATAATCTATTTATTTAGAAAAAGAATCAGATTATTAAATTATGTATATGAAACATGTATTAGTGTGTGAATGGAATGTGTTTAAACAACAACAACAAAAAATAGGGCAACAAGGCGCAGGTGCCGGGTCTAGAACCCGCGACCCGACCTTCCCGCGCCCCGACCTTCGCTGCAAAACCGATTACCACTAGACCAGACCCCCTTTTGTTTAAATGTTCTGAAATCATTTATTAAAACCCGAAAGGACTGGGTCGTCTTCCCGAAATTTCAGGTTATAAACACTAGCCCCAAATCGATTAATATTAAGCACATGTTCAAAACAAAAATGATGGGGCTTTCATTCCCGAGATCAAAACGAGGCTAAAGATGTAAGATTTACCTTGAATGGTTGAGACGAGACTGGGATCGATTCGTTCGAACAGGTTCGGCGTTTCTTCGACTGAAACTCGAGTTTGAGAGATTATTGAGATGAAATTGAGAGTTCAGAGGGTATAAGGGTTGTGTCGCGAGTTTGTATGAGTATATTACATGTGCTAATTGTATTTGGACGTGTCAATTTGATTTGGCATTGACAGAAAGGTTATGGGATTTATTTTTTAATCAATTCGTTTGATGTGCGATGAATTGAGTCATGATTTCGGGTTGTAAACAAGCGAGTATCGTCTGGGCGTGATTCACGGGCGATAACGCGTTTCAATTTCACAATATTGAATTGATTTTGGCTCAACTTTGACTATGAAAGTCAAAACGCGTTTAAACTTGAATTTGCCCGCTATTAGGGTCGAATTGGTATGATAATTGATTTGTAAATCGATCGAAATCCCTCTGGTATACAAGGTAAGTCCATAGATTTCGGGTGTGATCGAATTTGGTTTTGAATTTTTAAGAACAAGAGGGCCGTTTAACTTTTTAAAGTCAAACTAGGTAAAATGTGTGAATTTGGTCAAAGTTGGGGATTTATGGGTTAAATTCCAAGGGTGGGGGTTCAAATTGAGGGCTCAAGTGTTTAGAGGGTTCAAACTAGTTTATTAAGTTTGTAAATTTTTATAGAAAGATGTTTATAAATTTATTTTTGTTTAAAATAAAAGTATAAAACTTTATAAAACTAGTTGTATTATGAAATTTAAAAATTTAAATATTATTGGTTTAGTCATAAAGATTTTACAAAAGAAAGGGTTTCTATTATATATATATATATATATATATATTAAGATTAGAATGTTTATATAAATGATTTATTCATTGAACGAAAATAAATAATGTACTTATATATATGTATAAATATGCATTTATAAAATACACATATATAATAGGGAAAAATTTGTTATTGTAAAGTTGCAAAAATTTGGATTTAATATTCGTCAAAATAATGCGGTAAGTATGGCTTTGAAATGAATTGCTATTATTTTTAAAAAAAATGATATCAGAAAGTCATGGATGTTACATCACCAGAATGTGACCTATCGTACCACAATGAAAGCAAGCTCGTTTTTCTTTGTACGTCCTCCTGTAGGGCTCATTGCTTTTGGATGCAGATGACTCGGCTTGATGAGCAATGGGAGTTGTTTGATGAACATTACAACATCTTGTGCTTGACCGAAATTTCTTTTAGGAGTAAAATATTTTTCCATGTTTTCATGATGATTCTTACTCAAATGATTAACAAAAGCTTCTTACTTTACTTGCTTTATGGACTTGAAACCTCCATAAAGCATCATTTTCAGTTTATCATTGGAGTCAATTGTATCAGGTTCAGTTAAAATACAATTGTCATGATTAGTGACAATGTTTTTCTTAATTCTATGTTCATCAATCAACTCTTCTGAGAAAACACCCTCGACCTTGGTGTTCTCAGAGCCTTCATCAGAGAAGAACTTCTCATCAGAAACTGACTCAGCCTTACTTGAGGAATCATCCTTGTTAAAGGATTCTTCCTTGTTCGAAGAGTCATCCAAGAAAGAAAAATCAATGTCCACCGGCCCGTTGACAAACTTGCCGCTTACTGGTGGAGGAATGGCATTAGTACCTAAACCTTTGCCACTCACTTTTCTCACCACAGAGTCGTAGTGTTCCACCACAAAGCAAGAGTTTTGCAACTTCTCAAGTTTGCCACTCAACTGTAGGATTTCATTTTGCATTTTGGCGATCTCGACAATTCTTTTCTCTAACCCCTTGTATGCAACATCTAAGTAAAATTGTTGTTCACTTATTTTTATTGAAAACTCGTGTCTTTCTTTCTTAAGAATTTTAATTGAATCTTTAAACCGATTTTCATTTTCTTTATAACTTTGAGCTGCAATACGTAAGGGTTTGAGTTGATCATGGATACGATCATTCTCATCCTTCAAGGTAAGACATTTGGAACAGGAAACAACAACAAAAGGATTAGAATCTACCTTAATTGACAAACTGGACGCTTCTCTAATAGCCATGAGAGCAAACGCAGATGTACATTCTTGTTGGTCAGCAACAGATGCTTCCCTTTCCTCAGCTTTCATCAACTCAACAATCTCTGCCATTAAACCTATTTGAGTCTATGCAAGTATGGCATCTTCCAGATGAACACCCCAATCAAAGCTCTCGTCCTGTTGAACCACTAATGCACTGGACGTTCCACTTTGACTCTGATTGCGGTTGTTTAGATTGTTGTACCCTTGGTTGTTTCCCTGGCTTTGTTTAGTGAAACCCGACGCTGGTGCTTTATCCTTTTGACATTCCCTTGCAAAATGTCCAAAGTTATTACATTTGTAGCACTTAGCTTTGGATTTATCAAATCTAACCTTGGCATTAGAATGCCCACCAATGAACTTCCTACCTGTTAGGTTCAGAAAACGCTTAGCCCTCCTCAAGACCAAGGCCATGTTCCATTGAATATTCATATCCTCCATATCATTCGGATCCACCTGATTAAAGTCTTCTTCAATGGTTTCAGGATCCGTTAGCTTCCCACCTATGAAATTCTCATAGGCAAGCATGATGGATGAGAACAGTGCCACATGATCTTCAGCTATCTTGGCAATAGCACATTGGTTTGCTGAAGGGGTAGAGGTAGGGCATCTTGAGGAATGTTGGTGGTATGAACCAGATCCTGATGCAGCAAAACAAGTATGACCACCACAACCATTAGAATTATCATCTTCCTGAGGAGTCCCAGAGTACAAGGCAATTCCAGAACCAGATGACTTTGCTGTGGAAGACACTCCATAATACATAAAAGGATCTTGAATCTGAGGACTTCTAGAACTTTCTTTCTTTTTCAGGTTCATGTCGTGTGCTTGAACCTTTCCAATTGCATCATCAATTGTCATCTCTTAAAACTCCGGGTTCTCTCTCAACAGTGTGGTATACATGTCAAACTTTGGTGGCAAAGAATCAAGAAACTTCTCCACCAATTCATCATCAGGATACTTGAGTTTATAAGAGTTTAGCTCTGTTTTCAGGTGATAGAATTTTGAAATAAGTTCATCAATAGATTCATCCTCTAAATATCTGAAGCACTCATACTGCTTACTCCGTAGCTCTCTCTTGCTTTTCTTGACGTCACTGTTTCCCTCGAACCTCTTCTGTAAAGCCTTCCAAAGATCTTTAGAAGTATCATAACCTCTAAAACTGTGAAATAGATCCCTAGTCAAGGACATAGTTATAGAGCCATGTGCCTTCTTTTCTCGGTCATAAGCCTTCTTCTCTTCTTCATCTAGCTTGGGGATAGGTTTGGGAACAATTTCATCAAGAAACAGATAGGTTGGATGTTTATATCCCTCAATAATTGGTATCCATAAGGTGGAATCAGTATACGAGATATACTCATCAAAGGGTGCTTTCCAGTTCGAATAATCATTTACATTAAGTAGCTTTGGTGGTTTCTGTGGAGTCCCTATCTCGTTATCATAGTTCAGCAAACTACTAATGTTCTGGATATTTGACATAGTGGTTAACTTAGTAAAAAATCAGAAATTTTGCACAACTTGCGCACTTGTGAAAATGGTCTTGCGCACTTAAAAGTTTGGTCTTGCGCACTTGTGATTTGCTCTAGCGTACTTAGCAAGTACGCAGGAGTAAATGTTAAGTACGCAGGAAGAAAGGTTAAGTACGCATAAGAATGGCCTTGCGTAATTAGAAATTACGCAGGAAGACTGTCCTTTTTGCCAAATAAGGTAAGTACGCAAGATGCTTTTTCAATTGCTCCACCAACTATTTCCGATCGCCGGAAAATGCTCAAATCTTAAAAAATTGAAGTTTTGAACAAATTGATTAACCCAAAAGGTTAGAAACTAGTTTCTAACAAACCCTTGATGATCAAAACACTCAAACAAACAATAAAAAGGTCAGATTTTGAAGGATTTTTGCTTTTAAAATAGCGCTCAAGAGCTACCTCTATTTTATCACAAAAATCACCAAAATCGGTCACTTTTCCTTGTAAAAAGGCTGTAGATTGTGTCAAAAATGCTCCTAACACACTCACAACACTCGAAATCAAGAGCAAATTCTCTGATACCACTTGTAGGTCCCAGAAGCCTCGTCGCGCAGCGGAAAAACAAAGATCTGATCGTTATTTACATGGGAATAGTGAAGAACGAGACATAGAAGAACACGAAAATAAAGGAGAGAATCAACACAAAAACGATGCGTAATCCATAACAAAGAAGTCATCTCATATTACATACCGAAGAAGTACACATCTCTCATCTGCGCTCACGGTACAGAGGCGGGAGAGCTCATCTCGCCCGGACACCTCTCAACCTTGTTCCAGAAGTTCCACCTATAAATGAAGACAAGTCTTCTATTTATAGGGGGCAAGAACTATTTGTTGAAGCACTTTTGTGTGACAAACACTCTGGATATTGTCTTAGCTTTTGTACTTGTCTTGTATGTATTAGTCTTTGTATGTTAGTGTCTGTATGTCTTAGTAATCGAGTTGTAATTATTAATGTATGTACTAGTCGTCTATTTTATTTAATTGTTTTACGCACTTAGCATGTGCGCAGGAATTACTTCCTGCGAACTTAGCAAGTACGCAAGAATACTCCGCGTACTTGTTAAGTACGAAGGAACAATTTTCCCTCCGCACTTGTTAAGTGCGTAGAGATCAGGTCTAGTATAAATAGGTTGTGGTGATAAAAGTTATGTACGCACTCATTCTCTCTGTAACCGGTTGTGATTATCAATAGACGAAGTTTGAAAGTATCTTGTGTCTTTGTTGTCGGTTTACTTTGTGTTGATTGATACTACACCTAGTCACGGGCATTCCGCACCCGGTTCGACTAGGAACACACTTGCATGTGACGATCCGTGACACCCGAGGGACCTACAAGGGGTATCAGAGAGTTTGCTCTTGATTTTGAGTGTTGTGAGTGTGCTAGGAGCATTTTTGACAGAATCTACAGCCTTTTTACAAGGAAAAGTGACTGATTTTTGGTGATTTTTGTGATAAAATAGAGGTAGCTCTTGAGCGCTATTTTAAAAGCAAAAATCCTTCAAAATCCAACCTTTTTCTTGTTTGTTTGAGTGTTTTGATCATCAAGGGTTTGTTAGAAACAAGTTTCTAACCTTTTGGCTTGATCAATTTGTTCATATCATCAAAATTTGAAGATCTGAGGTATTTTCGGCGATCGGAAATAGTTGGTGAGAGCAGGTGAAAAAGTGACCTGCGTACTTACCCTTTTTGGCTAAAAGAATAGTCTTCCTATGTACTTACCAAATATGCAGGACCATTTATTGTTGCGTACTTAACTCCTTCCTGCATACTTGTCATTTACTCTTGTGTACTTGTTAAGTACGCAAGAGCAAATCTTAAGTGCGCAAGGCCAGAACTTAAGTGCGCACATTGCTTTGATTTTTCTAAAATTTGACTAAGTGTTTCACCATGGCAAATCTTCAGAATCTCAGTAACCTGTTAAATTATGACAATGATATTGGAACCCAACAGAAACCACCAAAGCTGCTTAACGTAAATGATTACTCAAACTGGAAAGCATGCTTTGAGCATTATATCTCATACACCGATTCTTCACTTTGGATACCCATTCTAATGGGTTATAAGCATCCCACATATACATATCTTGATGAGGAAGTTCCCAATCCTATCTCCAAACTTGATGAAGAAGAAAAGAAAGTTTATGACAGAGAGAAGAAGGCACACGGATCTATTACTATGGCCTTGACCAGGGAGTTATTTCACAGCTTTAGAGGATACAATAACTCCAATGATCTCTGGAAGGCTTTGCAGAAGAGATTCGAGGGAAACAGTGACATCAAGAAGAGTAAGAGGGAACTTCCTAGGAAGCAGTATGAGTGCTTCAGATACCTGGAGAATGAATCTACAGATGAACTTATATCTAGATTCTATCATCTGCAAACTGAGTTAAAAGCTTTTGAGCTGGGGTATCCTGATGAGGAATTAGTTGAAAAATTTCTGGATGCGTTACCACCAAAGTTTGAGATGTATACCACTCTGCTAAGAGAGAACCCCAAGTTCTATGAGAAGACTGTTGATGAAGCAATTGGAAAGGTTCAAGCAAATGATATGAACCTAAAAAGAAAGGAGTGTTGGAGCATATTCTGGTGACAACGAGCTTGAAGATATTATGTCTTAGTCTTAGAGTCTTTGTCTTGTATTTGATAGAATTGTTAGCAACAGTTAAAGGGGAGTCTATTAGGACATGTTTTGTAACTGTTGATAAAATTATGTGTAAGTTCTGCTAGAGGCAAACTTAACAAGTTCGCCTAGCCTATCAGAGGCGAACTTAATAAGTTCGCCTGGTCTATCAGAGGCGAACTTAATAAGTTCGCTTAAGTCTATCAGAGGCGAACTTATTAAGTTCGCTTATTCTGTTAGAGGCGAACTTAATAAGTTCGCCTGGTACAGAACAATAGCTTATATATACAGTTACAGAGTCTGTGAAACAGAGGAGGTGTGAGAATAGAGATACCAGGAGGAACTGATTAGAGATTGAATTCTTGTAACCTGATATCTTGGTGTAATACAAAGAGTTTATTTACACCGTTGTTGTTGATTGAGTCACACGAGCACGTTGATCATGGATTCCGCACGTTATCACCGTGTCGTACCGCGAGTCTAGAGATCCGTCACGCACCGAATTAGGGACCTACAACCTTTTCCCTCTGTAAATTTTTACTCAAAATCCAAGTGTTCCTAAACCATCTTTTCGTCCCATTACAAGTTTCATCATCGTACAACATCGATTTGGTGAGATTTTAGGCTTAATCCATTGAAGAAACTCGTGATTTTGGACCGATTCATCTTAGGTTTTTGTTAGAGATTTTTAGACAACTTTTGTGTTGTTTGGGTAAAACCTAATAATTAAAACTTGTTAACAATCTTTAATCGATCACTAATCGACCATTAATCGTCCATTCGAGTATCGGATTTTGACATTGGACTCGAATTTGAACCGTCAGTGGCTAAGTTCGACGGTTAGGTCAAAATTGGTCAAAGTTAGCAGTGTCTTGGTGTAAGTATCGGTCCTATAGGCTCGAATCGTTGATTCCGACCTAGTGGTGACCCAATACACACCAATTCTTGATCATCAAGTTGAATTTCAAACTTCTGGGTTTTTCACCAAGTGCGTTTCCTGCGTACTTAACAAGTACGCACGAAGCATTTCATGTGTACTTGTTAAGTACGCAAGAGGAAACTCCTGCGTACTTCCTAAGTACGCAGGACCAACACTTGGCAAAAATTCCTAAGTATGAAATTCAGTTCAAAGAGTAACTGCTATACTAAGTCATGTTTATCCGTTTCCAATGATACATTTTGTTCTTATTATGTTTTCTATGTGTTTTTTGCAGATCATGGCTCAGGCGTTTACTAACGAATTCAACCTGTTAGCTAACACTGAACCAGAGTGGAAGGGTGCAACATTGCAGTACAGAGACATAGTTGATTTCTTGAACCGTTCAAGAATCAGCTACGCCATTTCTGCTGACCCGATCATGTCAAGACCCAACCTCGAGCAGTTTTGGGAGACTGCAGAACACGACTGCACGGTAACCCCCAACATTATAAGGGCTACCGTTGCTGGTCATGCAATTGCTTTCTCTGAAGATACTATACGAAGGGTCCTTCAATTCAGAGATCTCGCAACCGACCCGCCAGCCTATCTAGACTACTTTGTGGACGGCTGTTGGAGACAAAGAATGGGCTATGTCGGTGCGAGGGACTATGCTTCATACAAAAAGATGTGGGTGTTAGACCAATGGAGATATTTCGCCCACGTCATGATCATGTGCATCTCATCAAGGAAAGCTGGGAAAGATGCCATGGGTCATGACCTTGCAGCAGCTATGGTCGGCCTTTCTCTCAACAAGGCCTACAATTTCTCCCGCTACATCTTTAAGGCCATCAATGACCAGATCAACACAGCGGAGAGGTTTCGGTTCTTGTTATACCCTCGGATTGTGCAACTTCTGATTAATGATGCGTTGCCAAACCTTCCTGCTATAGGGGAGAGACTGCAAGTAAAGAGGGTGGACAAAAGAGTATTCGCCCAA
The DNA here is from genome assembly GCA_023525975.1 of Smallanthus sonchifolius. Lineage (NCBI taxonomy): Eukaryota > Viridiplantae > Streptophyta > Magnoliopsida > Asterales > Asteraceae > Smallanthus > Smallanthus sonchifolius. The sequence continues at coordinate 46,360,051 of CM042036.1, forward strand.
TTCCTAAAGCCAGGAAGTGTAGATCCTACCCCTGTGCATACAGAACTCTTTGGCCACCTCATCAATGAAGCATATGTGGCCCCAGGTGACTGGAGATGGTACAGTCATGACTCGAAGCCGGAATTGAGTGAGCACTCCGACGAACAACAGGAACAACAAGGCGAGGAAATGTAGAGTGATGATGGATCGTCTGATGATGGAGACGACGAAGGAGGAAATGATGGTTCTGAGGGATCCGACTCGGAAGCGAATGAGTCAGATTCTTCCGATTTCGATGATGCACCGTCGCAGGTACACCCGAGGAGAACGGCTAAGGTAACCCTACTTGAGTCGTCCTCCAAGAGAAAGCGACAGTCTTCTAGCAGCGAATACGAGCCAGATTCTGACTCTGAAGAGAAAGCATTCACAAGAACAGGGGCAATAGGCAACAACCTTCTATCCCCAGTGTGGTGGAGGCTCAGCAGCAAGTACAAGTATCAGCTGCTAGTCCAGATTCAGTCTCCACCCCACCTTCACAGCAGCTTTACCGTAGTAGGAGGAAGCCGCAGGTACAAAGTGAAGTGGCCGTCACTACAATCACAGAGGTGATTCCTGTGATAGTGACCCTCCCTACCACTACTATTCAGGTGGCGGTGACTACTCCAGTTCTCACGGAGTCAGTCACCATCACCCCTACCATTACCCCTACAACTCTTGTCACATCTTCCATCCCAACTACCACCACTGATCCTTTAAGTCAACCCTTCAACTATGGAGACTTTACACAAGGGTTTGACTTTGATAGCATATTCTCCTCCCTTACTCATAATGTCGAGGCCTCCTCATCCAGACATCCTGATCCGAATGATGCAAGGATATATGTTCTGGAAACCCAAGTTGCTGAACTACTGGAGACTGTTCGGAAGTCAAAGGAGGAGTCTGACGCTCAACAAGCACAGATCAATTCTTTGGTAGACGAAGTCAGAATCCTTCGTAGCCAGAGAACAGGGACTGAGGAACGACTGCAGAATGTCTTAGCCCAGAACGAGCTCCTAATCAAGACAAATGAAATGCTTTTGGGTCACGGGTCATCCTTGGAGATGAGGTTTGACTCTCAAAGGAAGGAGAATGAGCTGATGGTCAAGCTGATTGCTGATTTGACCAAGAAGCTTGATGTTTAGGGGGAGAAGGAGACAGAGAAAGAGAAAGAGAAAGAAAAGAGGACTACTGGTAATGAGGCGTGTCATCCGGTCGACTTGACTAAGGATGACGACAAGGACAAGGATCCCGAAGCCGGTCCTAGTGGAGGTGAGCACCAAGCTTTAGCAATCGTGCCCATCTCTGCTGTTCCAATGGCTTAGGGGGAGTCGACTCCACAAGAGGGTGATGATACCTCTGGTGGTGGTGGTGATAAAGTAAAGTCAGTGGCTGAAGTACTTAAGGACTTATCTGATGATGAGATCCTATATCTAGAGCCTGACTATTCCAAAGAAGCACAGATCGATGCTCTCTTTAACCTAGAAGAAGGAGAGATCGACTCTGGTGAAGATTGGGATGATGATGACGAGGACGTTGTAATCGAAATTCCCAAGGGTGACGGGGAAGGAGAGTACGAGCTAGAAGATGGAGAAATCTTTAAATTTCCATCCTTCGACGCTGCGCTCGACACAGGTTCAGTCGAGCAGGCTAGTAATGTAGAAGCCTCGACTGAAGCTTCCCCAGTTGACCCTGCACCTGTGGACCCAGAGGCACCAAAAGATAAAGACATGCCTTCTACTTCATCAAAGCGTCCAGCTCCTGTGTGGCAAAAGACTTCTATAATAGACAAACACGGAGCAACAGGGATGATCTTGGCTGTAAGGTTCGAAGAGGATAAGCAGTTGTTCGCTATCAAAAGATCTGGCGGGGTTCAATACTTGAAACCCACCAGTGAAGCGTTCAGCTCCTTACCCAAATACGACCTTGTGAACCTAGCAAACCTAGAGCTGCTGGGTTTTTCCAATCACGTAGTGGCGATGGGTTTGTGGGTGGTTCTGCAGCGAGAAGCAAGATCGGGAAAATTCGAGATGTTCAAGCCTCAAGTGCCCAAGAGAGTCAAGGATAAGCATGCTATAAATCCTGTGACTAAGAAGCACTTAAAGAAATTGGTATACAAGCCAGTGCGATGTGAAACTAAGATTCCCCTTAGCAAGTTATCTCAGGATATTCTTGGTGACATGTGGTACTGGTACGTAGATCCAAAGACGGGCGAGGCTATGATCATGTGTAAAGGACGTTCAAAGAGCGGGAACATAGTGCCAAAGGAACTGATCAAAATATTTGATGAAGTCTACTTCATCAACTTTTCTGTGAAAGATCTAGAGGTACTAGCAGAACGTTACTACGTCTACACGGATGAGTGGACAAAGCTCCTTGCTTCTAAATATGACAAGGTGATTAAGTTCTGCCTTAGTTACAAGAAGAAGATGGAAGCTAAAGATCATGTGCTGTGAAGACTGAAGATGTGAAGACCGAAGACTGAAGATTATTCAGAGCTGTTGTCAAGGGGGAGTTTGTTGAAGCACTTTCCTGTGACAAACACTCTAGATAGATAGAGTCTTAGTCTTAGGTTGTTTTGACTTGTTTGTAATTGTCTTTGTATGTAAAAGTCTTTATATATTAGTTTATCGAGTTGTATTTACTTTTACATATTGAGTGTTTCTAAATTCTCTAAGTGTTTTGCGCACTTGTAAGTGCGCAGGAGAAAGCTCCTGCGTACTTAGCAAGTATGCAAGAGTAACTTTGCGTACTTGCTAAGTACGCAAGAGCATTTTACCCTGCGCACTTGCTAAGTGCGCAGGCATCAGGTCTTGTATAAATAGGATAGGTTGACAGAAGTTAAGTACGCAGACATAGACGCAAATACGCAGATTGTAATATCAGTGCTTTTCTCAGTAAACTTCAAGTGTTTATAATACAAGGAACGTTTAAAGTGTTTTCTCTTGTCGGTTTACCTTGTTTAGTTTGACTCTCCACCTAGTCACGGGCATTCTGCACCCGGTCCGACTAGTAGACCCACTTGCATGTGACGATCCGCCACACCCGAGGGACCTACAGAATGCTGTGTTTACTGCAGTCCACTTCGAACCATTCTTCCACAGACATACTCTCAATATTGTACACTCTCTTGTAAGGCAAGTTGGAAACATATCCTAAGAAGATTCCTTCCACCGCTTTTGCATGAAACTTAGACTTGCGGTCTTTGTACTGTAACAATAAAGAGCAGGGACTATCAAAAGGAACTAGGTAATCAAGATTGGGAGGTTGATTGTTAATCAACTCATAACAAGTCTTGTTGCGCCTCTTCACAACCAGAACTCTGTTCAAAACATGACAAGCTGTGTTTACTGCTTCTGCCCAGAAAGTTACAGGAAGCTTTGCATCTGACAGCATTGTCCTTGCAGTCTCTATCAAGGTTCTGTTATTCCTTTCTACAATAGCATTTTGCAGAGGTGTGTACGGGGCACTAAATTCGTGATGGATACCCTTCTTGAGACAGAAAAGTTCCATCAAATTATTCTTGAATTTAGTTCCGTTATCACACCTTATTCTCCTAACCTTCAACTTGCAAAGAGATTCCAAGCTCAGGATCAGGTATTGAAGAATGTCAGCAGCCTCGTCCTTTGTACCTAAAAAATGCACCCAAGAAAAACTTGAGAAGTCATCAGCTACAACTAAACAGTATGACTTACCTCCAACACTCCTGATACTTATGGGGCCAAACAGATCCATATGTAAGAGCTCCAAAGGGGTATCGATGGAGTTTTGGAGCTTGGGCTTGTGAGACTTTCATTTCTATTTCCCCTTTTTAAAAGGCATACAGTCATCTGCAAAGGAGAATCTCAGCTTATGAACACCGGTAACTAAATCATTTCGTACAAGATGGTTAATTTTACGATAAGAAATATGCCCGATTTTCCTATGCCACAAGATTGAGTCAAGCTCTGTCTCTTTGGTAAGAAAACAAGTAACAACTGAAGATGTGGTTTTTGCCACGCTCATGTCAATCTGATAGGTATCATTCGTTCTTGGCGCACGCTTCAAAATCCAGTCTTCAGGAACCTCAAACCCAGGTTTGAGAATCATGCATTCAGATTTGTCAAACATGACTGAGTACTCCTTATCACACATCTGAGAAACACTCAACAAGTTATGCTTTAGCTGCTCGCAGTAGTTGACGTTGTCGAAGCTAACACGACCATTTGAAACCACACCTTGACAAGTAATACTGCCGCCCTTCTCGCCTGTAAAGGCCACATAGCCGCCTCTGATTGGTTTTACATCTTGAAGCAACGCCATGTTACCTGTCATGTGCCGGGAGCATCCACTATCTACATACCAACGATTAGAGATAGTTCCCTTCGGATGTCCCTGCACGAGTCACAAGAAATTAATTAGATTTGGAGACCCAAGCCATGGTGGTCTTGGGTGGTCCGTCTTTCTCAAAATAAACTACTTCAATTAATTCATAGTCGTGACTGTCAAAAATGGGTGAATCTTTAGAAGACTTGGGATCAGGAGATTGAGAACCTTTAGATTTCTTGTTCTAGGACATTTTCTTTTGTTTTACTGGAACAGTCGGCTTGCATTCAGAAGCACCAGGTGAACTAGTAGAAGCTTCACTTGATTGAATTCCAGCCAGCTGTTCAAGCTTCCTCAATATCTTGTTCCTTATTTTCCTATGTGGCTTAGAAAGCTTAACAACATGTTTCTCACCAATTGGTGCACTACCAGATGTAGACACACAAGGTTTAGCAGGTTGCTTTTCCCTTTTTGGAACATATGGCTTAGCCTCAGATGTGATCTTTGGCTTCACCGTAGGTTTCACTGGTGGTTTCACCTCATTCTTCTTTGGACTCTTGGTCTGTTTCACTAGTGGTGACTTAGGGACAACCGCTGGTTGTAAAACAACGGGTTGTTTCCCTTGGTTCTTATTCGGGCAGTTCACAATGATGTGACCGATCGTACCACAGTGAAAACAAGTTCTTTTGTCTTTGTAAGTCCTCCTGTAAGGCTCATTAGATCTGACATTAGATGACTCATCATGATGAGCAGGAGGAGTTGTTTGACGAACAGAAGCATTAGTTTGACCCGATGATGATTGAATTTTAGGATTATAATATTTTTGCAAATTTTCTTGATAGCCAAGCCCATAGTGATCTGCAAAGGCTTCTTTCTTAACTTGGTTAATATTTTTATAACCCCCATAAACCATCACTTTTAATTTTTCATTTGTTTCAACAATGTTGGGTTTGGTTAAAATGCAATTATCACGATCAGTGACAACATTTTTCTTAACCTTCTGTTCATCGAGCAACTCCTCTGAGACTACACCATCAGGGAAGGAGTTCTCAGACCCATCATCAGAAGCAGCACGGAACTCTTCATAAGATGCAGAGTCAGCCTTACTTGAGGAATCATCCTTGCTAGAGGAATCATCCTGACTCGAGGACTCATCAAGGCAAGACAAATCAATGTCAATTAAGTCGTTGACAAATTTCCCGCTTACTGGTGGAGGAATGGCATTAGTACCCAGTCATAAGCCATTCACTTGTCTCACTACAGAATCGTTGTGTTCCACCACAAAACGAGAATTTTTCAACTTCTCAATATTACCTTTCAACTGCAAGATCTCATTTTGCAGCTTGTTGATCTCATTTTTCCTTTACTCTAACCCCTTGTACGCAACATCCAAATGAAACTGTTGATCGTTGATTTTAAATGAATAATCACGTTTTTCTTTCTTCAATGTTTCAATTGAATCTTTGTATCGTTTTTCATTTTCTTTGTAGCTTAAAGCTGCAATACGAAGGGGTTCGACTTTGTCTTGAAGCTTAAAATTTTCAACATTTAATCTTAGATATTTGGAACAAGAAATGACAGCAAAAGAATTAGAATCTACCTCACTTGTCGAACTTGATGCCTCCCCAATAGCCATGAGGGCAAATGCAGTTGTAGACTCCTCTTGGTCAGCTACAGACGCTTCTCGTTCTCTTGCTTCCGTCAACTCTACTATCTCAACCATTAGACCGACTTGTGTTTGAGAAATAAGGGCATCCTCCAAATGAACACCCCAATCAAAGCTTTCATCTTGTTGTGCTACCAAAGCATTGGGCGTTCCACCTTGACCTTGATTGCGGTTGTTGGAGTTGTTGTACCCTTGACCGTTTCCTTGGCTAGGTCTGGTGAACCCCGAGGCCGGTGCTTTGTCCTTTTGACATTCTCTTGCAAAATGCCAAAAGTTATTGCATTTGTAGAACTTGGCCTTGGATTTATCAAATCCCACCTTGGCATTTGAATGTCCACCAATAAACTTCCTTCCAGTTATATTCAGGAAACGCTTCGCCCTTCTCAAGATCATGGCCATATTCCATTGAATATCCATGTCCTCCATATCATCCGGATACACCTGATTAAAGTCTTCTTCTATGGTTTCAGGATCCGTTAGCTTGCCACAAATGAAGTTTTCAAAGGCAAGCATACAGGATGAAAACAAAGCCACATGATCTTCAGCTATCTTGGTAATTGCAGATTGGTTAGCTGAAGATGTGGGACAAGGATTTCTTGAGGAATTCTGGTGATGAGATCTAGAACCGGATCCAGATGATGTATAGCAAGCATGACGACTACAAACCTTTGAATTATCCTCCTCGTGAGAGTTCCCTGAGAAAAGGGCAATTCCAGAACCCGATGACTTGGCTGTGGAAGACGTCCCATAGTACATAGAAGGGTCTTGTATTTGAGGTCTTCCTGAGCTCTCCTTGTAGGTCCTTAATTCGGTGCGTGACGGATCTCTAGACTCGCGGTACGACACGGTGATAACGTGCGGAATCCACGATCAACGTGCTCGTGTGACTCAATCAACAACAACGGTGTAAATAAACTCTTTGTATTCCACCAAGATATCAGGTTACAAGAATTCAGTCTCTAATCAGTTCCTCCTGGTATCTCTATTCTCACACCTCCTCTGTTTCACAGACTCTGTAACTGTATATATAAGCTACTGTTCTGTACCAGGCGAACTTATTAAGTTCGCCTCTAACAGACTAAGCGAACTTAATAAGTTCGCCTCTGATAGACTTAAGCGAACTTATTAAGTTCACCTCTGATAGACCAGGCGAACTTATTAAGTTCGCCTCTGATAGGCTAGGCGAACTTGTTAAGTTTGCCTCTAGCAGAACTTACACATAATTTTATCAACAGTTACAAAACATGTCCTAACAGACTCCCCTTTAACTGTTGCTAACAATTCTATCAAATACAAGTCAAAGACTCTAAGACTAAGACATAATATCTTCAAGCTCGTTGTCACCAGAATATGCTCCAACAGACTCCCCCTGGACAACAGCTTCAGAAGATTGTCATCCGTCTTCAAATATCATCAAACACACTGTAGCTTCGTCTTGTTCATCTGCACTTTCTCTCTTTATTTCTAGAAGAAAACTTGGGAGAAGGACCCCTTGTCAACATCTGTCTGCAACATTCAATTTTTGCAAAGGAGAACAACCAAGAATAACCAACAATTAAGATTTCCATGGAAGTTGGAAAAATAAAATCGTTTTGTTTTTTCAAACATAAGAAAGACAAAATCTTTTTGGTTTTTCTCTGTACAAACTGAAATGTAAAATACAAAATCACATCTCTTTGGTCGAGCATCAGGAGTAAGAAGATCATATCAGTATATATGAGATATCAATCACACATCTTGGATATAAAATCCATATAATATCAAATGGTATCCCATGTCATTCTTTCAAGCCTTGACCAATCAAACCAATATCTTTCAAGATTATCACACTCTATCTTTTCAAGACTTTTATATTGCATGTTATGATACGCATTCAAAGAAAATAGGATCAGGCTATGACACACAAATTCAAATTGTCAATATTATAATATTTGAAACTAAAGCATCTCATTCCCACTTTCTTGTGAGTTAAGGTACCATTTAAGTATGAAATACAACGTGTACCCCACTAGTATGCCAACAGAAAGTAAATGCACTATCTTCAAGACATATGAGATTTTACTAAAGATTACCCGAATTTCCAGAATGAGGAGACATCACTTAGCACATGAATAGCAGAATCCAAATTGGATTGTATAGGAATCAATGAGATTCAGAATCGAATGATTCAATGTCTTGGCTTATATATGTGGAATCATAAGATTCATGTGCGTAGATCCAACTGTTATCTGGATTATGAATTCAATGGAATCAATAAAGATGATTTATCAATATGATCCAAGGGATAGTATATGTTTGACAGATGTTGTCAAGTACATATCTTGATTATACTTCAAATTGCATGCTTTTCAGAACATGGGCACTGAAGCAAATCGAATGAATAGTGCTAAGGACATAACCCGAAACTGATCTCATAGGAAAATCTTTATTAAAAACTAATATTCTTTATCTGATAGTAATCTTTTAACACACACACCCAGGCATAAAATGGGTTTAAATCACAGTTGTAACATATGTAATTATGTTTTCAGACTACTAATGGTTCAGTGACGCTTTTAGTCTACTGACAATTCAATTATATGCATACATAACACTATCATTTCCTATTTGTGCAGTCTCTAAAGTTTAGATCAAAACATATAATTCAGATATATTAACATAAAGCACCAACCAGTCAATCTAAGGTCATGTGTGAAAGAACATCTACTGATGTACTATCATCTCTTCTTTAACTTCAAGTAATGTCGATTTTATCTTTTTCAATTTGTTTGGCTTTTTCAAATTCTTTTTCAAAGAAAGTAAAACAAACGAAAATAAAATCTTCCATGAAAACATTTTAAGAAAAACATTTTACTTGGTTACTCAGGATTAAGCAATTCAATCAATTAAAAAATCAAACCGATGTAATCCTGTAATTGAATGCCTTTGCCTTTGTCACCAACACAGTTCTGTACTCCCCCTGTCCTGTAGACTCCCCCTCAACTAGTCAAATGGTTGCATCAACGACTTTATGCTCACCATTGTCATCCTAAGTTTTAGGTTATCATTTGGACTTTGTAAAACAATTTCCAAAACATTGTGTGTGACATATTCTCCCCCTTGAGCATCAAGTCGTTGAATCAAATAGATTTCACAGTTATCAACAACTCTTTACTCATGCAGATGCTATTCCCTGTCATGTGCTTAGAACCACCACTATCAACAACCAAAATGGTATTAATAGTCCCTCTTGGTAAATCCTGCACAACTAACAAGAAACATTAATTTGAAATTGGGACCCAAGCCATGGTAGTCATGGGTCGCCCATCTGTATCAAAATAATAAACCTCACTCCATTCATAATCAAATCTCTCATCGATTTTAGGAGATTGTTCCGACGAGTCAGAAACAGAAACTTTAGATTTCCAAACATACTTCTGTTCATTACCTTCTTTTTGCTTAAAATGTGAAGTGTTTGAACATTTTCTTTCATTTGAAAATTGATTTGATTGTGAAAACTCTTGTTGTTCTAAACGTTTTCTCAATCTTCTGTTTCTCCTCCGTATTTGAGGTCTAGAAAGCCTAACCTCAGATTTTGAATTACCTTTTGGTATATCACGAGGTTTAACCACATTTGGGTTAACATAAGGCTTACCATGAGTTCTTACCTTTTCTGGAGTAACATGTCGGTTACCTTTGGCATTGTGAGGACAAACAATCCTAAGGTGACCCACAAGACCAAAAGAAAAGCAAGATCTCTTCTCACGATATTCTCTCATATAAGGAATCTTCACACGATAAGATGCACTTGAAGAAGATTCTCCTACATGAACTTCTTTTGGAGTTTGAGAATGTATAAACTTTTTCTCAACATGTTTTGATTCATGCTTCATCTTCTCAGGAACTACATGTTTCTTCCCTTTATTTTTGTAAGGACAGTTCACCACAATGTGTCCTATCTCATTACAATGAAAACATGTACGCCGGTCTTTATAATCTCTGACATATGGAACACTCCTTGAGTTTGAAGAACTTCCAAATGTAGAATTTCCAGATGAATTAGAATCAACCTTTGAGTCTTCTTTCTTAATCTCTTTCGGTATCCCCTCTACCTTAGCTTCATCAAAATATTCATCATCACTCTCATCAGAATACACCATATCTTCACCTGTGACTAGATTCACTTTCAACACAGTCTTAGGATCTAAATCCTCATCGTTTATAATCTCAGGTGTAACAGAATAATTCCCGTTGAATGGTGGAGGAACATAGCCAATACCACTAGTTCCCTTCCCCTCTTCAGTATTATCATGATAATATCTTAATAAGAATGATGAATTTGCAAAGCTTTCTAACTTTCTATGCAATCTAATCACCTCTGCTTTAGATTCAGCTAGTTCCTTATCTTTCTCAGCAAGATCATTATTTCTTTTCTCAATTTCTGCAAAGGACATATCCAGGTGATATGCCTGCTCTTTAATCTTCAAAGTCAGAGAACTTATATCTCTCTTCAGTGATTCTATTCTCTCAATGCACACATTCTATTTATCTTTTAATTTCTGGTTTACCGTGTGCATGGATTTCATATCACAAATGAGATTTATGTTATTATCCATAACCCTCATCATTTTATCCTTCACTGAAACACAGTTAGAACAAAACGTTTCAGAGTTAGAAACTACCTCAGGTTTTACATCTGAAGAAGATGCACCAGGAGCCATGAATACGTCATCATCAGCTTCACTCTTTTGATCAACAATGACAGGCTCTGCATCATTTTCTAATTCACTCAGATCATCTTCAACTGTCTGAAAACTTTCTTCACTCATCACATCAGTCTCGGTAGACTGAGTACTTTCACCAGAACGAATACTCTCACTATCAGTTAAATCTGCAGAAGATCACTTTGAGAATCACCCTGCTTCTCCAATACATCATTGATCAAGACCACAAACGCTTGAGTAGTAGCTTCACCCTTTTTCTTCAAAGCTTCCCATAGATCTCTTGAAGTTGGACACTTCCCGAGACTATGAATGATTTCTTTTGGTAAAGACATCTTTAAAGTTTCACACGTTTTCATCTCTCGATCAAACTTCTGCTTTTCTAGTTTACTAAGAGTTGTCACTGGTTTAGGAACATCATAATATCCCATATAGTCATAAGTAGGATGCACATATCCTTCAAATATTGATGTCCAAAAGTTTTCATCAGTTTCTGATACGAACTGTTTGAACCGGACTTTCCAGCTACGGTAATCTGATATGCACAAAAGTCTCAGTGGCACAGTTCCAATCTCATTATCATCACATGAAATTGACATGTTGAAATTTTTGCGAAAATATCTGGAAAAAAAATTTCCCGCCAAAATACTCTTTTTAAAAAATTTTGAAAATTCAAAATTTCAAAAATGATTCAAAACAAGCATATAAAGTTTCCCTAAAAAAATTGGACAAGAAGAAATTTCTCGCCAATTTATTATTTTTTTTTTAAGAACACTAGCGAACAGATAAGTTCGACTGATACTGTACAAGCGAACTTAATAAGTTCGCCTGAACTTCACTGTGAAGCGAACTTGACCCGAGCGAATTTGACCCAAACGAACTTGATCTTCACCAAGCGAACTTATTAAGTTCGCCTAATACTGAGTGAAGCGAACTTATTAAGTTCGCCTACTAAGTTCGACTGCAACAGAATTTTAAGTTCGCATAGTTCAGCTGTTCAACCCAAACACGAACCAAAAATTTCGAAAATCATGATTTCTTGCTGAATTGATGGAATTTGATTAAATTGAACCGTAGGAATGTGTAGTAACTGATTAGGAACACTACTATCGGATCAATTTCATCAAATGAATCCAAAATCAATCCAAAATGATCAAAAATTCTCCATTTTTATCAAGAACACAAAAAAGATGAAAAATCTTCAAAATCTCTGAAATTTGATGTTGATTGGACACGAAAACACCACGAATCTTCTGCTAATCAAGAGCAAAAGCTCTGATACCACTTGTAGGTCCCTAATTCGGTGCGTGACGGATCTCTAGACTCGCGGTTCGACACGGTGATAACGTGCGGAATCCATGATCAACGTGCTCGTGTGATTCAATCAACAACAACGGTGTAAATAAACTCTTTGTATTCCACCAAGATATCAGGTTACAAGAATTCTGTCTCTAATCAGTTCCTCCTGGTATCTCTATTCTCACACCTCCTCTGTTTCACAGACTCTGTAACTGTATATATAAGCTACTGTTTTGTACCAGGCGAACTTATTAAGTTCGCCTCTAACAGAGTAGGCGAACTTAATAAGTTCGCCTCTGATAGACTTAAGCGAACTTATTAAGTTCGCCTCTGATAGACCAGGCGAACTTATTAAGTTCGCCTCTGATAGACTAGGCGAACTTGTTAAGTTTGCCTCTAGCAGAACTTACACATAATTTTATCAACAGTTACAAAACATGTCCTAACAAAGGTCTGTTTGAATGTGATGAAAAGTTCCGAAATTTTCTAACTCCCCCTTTTATACTCAACACTAAAAGGCCGTGCATACTTAGCAAGTGCGCACTTTTTAACTCGTGTGTACTTACAAGTGCGCAAGCTTTAACTCTTGCGTACTTACAAGTGCGCAAGACTTAACTCTTGCGTACTTATTAAGTACGTTGGGCTTACTTCATGCGTACTTACAAGTACGCACAAACCCTTAAGTGCGCAAACTTTCAACTCAAATTTATGAAGTTTTTCAAGTCAAATAACGAACAAGTTAAAAATATTCAATCAAGAGGATTAAAATACAATTTAGGAAGGTTAAACACAAATATTTTTGGCTTTTCTGAATAAAATTGAACTATGCATAAACTTAGAATCTTTTTGATCTTTTCTAATAGAAATATACAAGTATTCACACAAACAATTTTTGATCAAAGTCACGAGCAGAGGATCATATCAGGCTATCTTGTAGCAAAAACGATACAATATAAACTTCAAAGAATATGGGATCATGTCATGAATTACTATTTATTCTTACGTAATATGCACATAAACAAGTAATTCAAGTTGACAATATTATAAGATTTGAAACTATAAGCATCTTTGTATCACGTTCTTGTGTATTAAGGTATTAATTATAAGATATACAACGTGTACCCCACTGATATGCTACAATAATGTAAATTGCATTATCTCAAGGCATCTAAGATTTTCCCAATAATTTTCTAAATTTTCAGAATGAAGTTACATCTATTAGCACAGGAAAAACCAAGCAGAATCCATAAGGATTATCAGGAATCATAAGATTCATAATCGAGTGATTCATTTGTCTTGGTTTCATTTGATTTTCTTCATTGAATATCGGTATGATGATTCAGGATAATATATATGGTGTTTGAGTTTTAAGGTAAGGGGATCCAACTTTTATCTGGATTTGATTTCAATGAATCATGAGTGATTCAAGGGTGAATACATGGTTAACGGTTAATGTAAAGACATGTCTTGATTCAATCTCTCCTTGCATACTTGTGAGTATGGGCAGTGAGATGAACCGCATTAATTGTGCTAACGACATAACCCGAAACTAACTTCAAAAGAAAATTATTGCCAAAATCTAACAACCTTTATCTGATAATGATCTTTTCTATTCTTTTACGCACACACACTTGCAAACATGGGTTCAAATCACGGATGTAATTTAGATTTAGTTTCCACACTACTAGTGATTCAAAGACGCATACAACCTACTGGCAATTCAAATTACTTGTAAATAAGCAGATTAAAAACACAATAATTTAAACAATTAAGTAAGCATGACGCAATCATTTCCCATATGAGCAGTCTATGACATATAGATCATTTCTGATGTATTATCATTTCCTCTTTTCTCAAGTTAACTTTGAAATTTTCTCCATTTTCTATTTTGTTTTCGTTTTTGTAAAATATTTGGAAACATAAAAGAACTACACAGAAAATTTAAAAGAAATAAAGTTTAACTTCCATGAATTGAATTGATTTAAGAAAAATTAATTTTTACTCAGGATTGAACATTCCTATCAAGTTGACAAGATTCTCAAAACGGGATCGATCAAATGCCTTTGTGAAAAGGTCAGCAAGATTGTCATCTGTGTGAACTTTTACAAGTTCAATTAAATGCTTTTCAGCACAATCACGGATGAAATGATGGCGAATCTCTATATGCTTAGTTTTGTAATATTTCACCGGGTTATTTGTGATGCACATGGTGGCATTGTTGTCAATGAATAAAGGATTTCCAGTGAAGTTTAAGCCGTAGTCTCTCAATTGCTGTTGAATCCACAATATCTGAGAACAACCGCTCGCCACAGCAATGTATTCTGCTTCACAAGTTGAGACAGAAACCGTTGACTGCTTCTTGCACTGCCAGGAGACCAGTCTGTCTCCTAAGAATTGACATCCACCAGAAGTTGACTTTCTGTCAAGGTTACAACCGCCATAATCGGAATCAGTGTAGGCTTTGAAGTCGAATGACTGCTGCTTAGAGTACCAAAGACCTAATCGGGGTTTCCCTTTCAGATATCTGAAAATCCTCTTCACGGCTATCATATGTGACTCCTTCGGTTGAGACTGAAACCTTGAGCACAAGCACACAGCAAACATTATATCGGGTCTTGAAGTTGTGAGATACATAAGTGATCCGATCATCCCATGGTACAATCTGCTATCTACATCATTTCCATCTTTGTCAGGATGTAGACCATGATTGACTGGGATAGGTGTGCCATAAGTACTGCTAAGATGAGTGGGACTCTATCATCCACATCCATATCCGGGATGACAAAATCCATGGGGAAGACGAATTTATCAACTTTCACTAAAAGATTCTCAACTATTACACATGGATACTTGACTGAACGGTCAGTCAAGGATATGATCATGCACGTTGGCTGTGGTTCTCCTAGGTCCAGCTTCTTGTATATAGAATTGGGCATGAGATTGATGCTAGCACCAAGGTCCGCCAACGCATGGTTCAAGGGCAAACTGCCAAGCAGACACGGGATCGTGAAGTGACCTGGATTTGCTAGTTTTTATGGCAGTTTGTTCTGCACCACTGCCGAGCATCGCTCACTTAGTGAGACTTTAGAGACTTCCTCCAGCTTCTTCTTATTGGAAAGAAGATCTTTTAGGAACTTGCCATACTTAGGCATATGCTGGAGGACCTCTATGAATGGGAGATTGACTTTGAGTTGCACATACTTTGTTTGATGTAGATAAATGCCATCCTCTCTTTGACTGACTTGCAGACCCAAGAAGAATGACAATTCACCCATGTTACTCATTTCGAACTTGGACTTCATCACCTTTTCGAATTCCCTACACATCCCTTCATTGGTAGATCCAAAAATAATGTCATCGACGTATACTTGTACAAGAAGAATGTCACCTCCTGCTTTCCTAATGAAGAGTGTCGAGTCAATCTGTCCACGGTCGAAACCATTAGACAGTAAATGTTTAGATAATGTCTCATACCATGCCCGCGGTGCTTGATGAAGACCATAAAGTGCTTTTTCGAGCTTATACACTTTATTGATATTATGCGGATCTTCAAAGCCGGGAGGTTGAGTGACATAGACCTCTTCATGAACTTTACCATAAAGGAAAGCACTCTTCACATCAAGTTGATAGACCTTGAAGCCGACATATGTGGCATAAGCCAAGAACAGTCGAATGGCCTCAATTCTAGTAACTGGGGCATATACTTCCGTGTAATCCAAGCCCTCTTGCTGATAAAAACCCTAAACAACCAATCTTGCTTTGTTCTTCACAACAACATGAAGATCATCCGTCTTGCATTTGAACACCCATCTGGTTCCAATTGGCTGAAAGCCTTTTGGCAAGTCAACCAAATCCCACACGTGCAACTTTTGGAATTGAGACAATTCATCTTGCATCGCTTCAATCCAGCAGTTGTCAGTGAGAGCCTCCTTCACATTCTTCGGCTCTAACTGGGACACGAATGCAGCATGCAGACATGTTTCCATGACACCAGTGTCAAGTATCTCTGTGTAAAGACTGGTGTTCTCAGTGATGGTTCGATGACGAGTCTGAACACCGGCATAAGGATCACCAATAATGTTGTCGATTGGATGATTCCTATGCACTCTCATCTCCGGTACAATCGGTTCCGGAATTTCTGAATCTAGATTCGTGCTTAACTCCCCCATTTCCTGTGTTACAAAAGAAGGGGATTCAATGGTAATTGGATCAGCTGGAGCTTCAATTCCTACAGTTGTGTTAGGATTAGCTTGAGCGTCATATCCATCAACATGAACATCTTCACTGTTATCACTGTCATGAGTTCCAGATACAGATGCAGCATTGGAATCAGGAGTTATGATTGGTACAGTAGCACAAGTAGAGAAACTGGAGTCATCGCCGCCACCCAATAATTCATAAACATTTGCGGCGTCAACTGCAGATAGATCAAGAAGATTGAATGACTTGAATAGCGCATCATAATCAAAACCCCAAGCTGGACCTGTTGGTTCGGGTGGGATGTTGTGTTTACTGCAATCCACTTCAAACCATTCCTCGACAGTACGAGTTCCTATGTTGTACACTCTCTTGCAAGGCGAGTTGGCAACGTATCCTAAGAAGATGCCTTCCACCGCTTTTGCATGAAACTTAGACTGGCGGTCTTTGTACTGTAGCAACAAGGAACAGGGACTACCAAAAGGAACTAGGTAATCAAGATTGGGAAGTCGATTGTTGATCAACTCATAACAAGTCTTGTTGTGCCTCTTCACAACCAGAACTCTGTTTAAGACGTGAAAAGCTGTATTAACGGCTTCTGCCCAGAAATTGACAGGAAGCTTTGCACCCGACAGCATAGTCCTTGCAGTCTCAATTAGTGTTCTGTTCTTTCGTTCAGCAACTCCATTCTGCTGAGGCGTGTACGGCGCGCTGAATTCGTGATGGATCCCTT
Source organism: Smallanthus sonchifolius (assembly GCA_023525975.1). Lineage (NCBI taxonomy): Eukaryota > Viridiplantae > Streptophyta > Magnoliopsida > Asterales > Asteraceae > Smallanthus > Smallanthus sonchifolius. The sequence continues at coordinate 46,376,966 of CM042036.1, forward strand.
TCTTGAGACAGAAAATCTCCATCAAATTATTCTTGAACTCAGTTCCGTTGTCGCTCCTTATCCTTCTAACTTTCAGCTTGCAAAGAGATTCCAAGGTCAGGATCAAGTATTGAAGAATATCAGCAGTGTCGTCTTTAGTACCTAAAAAGTGCACCCAAGAAAAACGTGAGAAATCATCAGTTACAACCAAACAGAAGGACTTACCTCCAATACTCCAGATACATATGGGGCCAAACAGATCCATGTGTAATAGCTCCAAAGGGGTATCAATAGAGTTTTGGAGCTTGGGCTTGTGAGATTTCCGTCGCTGTTTGCTCTTTTTACAAGGCATACAGTCATCTGCAATGGTAAATCTCAGCTTAGGAACCTCGGTTACCAAACCGTTTCGAACAAGATGGTTCATTTTACGATACGAAATATGTCTGAGTTTCCTATTCCACAAGATGGATTCAAGCGTTGTCGCTTTTGTAAGCAAGCAAGTAGCAACTGATGAGGTGGTTGTTGCCACGCTCATATCGATCTGATAGGTGTCGTTTGTTCTTGTCACTCTCATCAGGATCCAATCTTCGGGAACTTCAAAACCAGGTTTGAGAATCTGGCATTCTGACTTGTCAAACATCACCGAGTACTCCTTGTCACACATTTGGGAGACACTCAACAGGTTATGCTTCAGCTGCTCGCAAAAGTTGACATTGTCAAAGCTGACACAACCGTTCGAAACCACGCCTTGACACGTGATGCTGCCGCCTTTTTCTCCAGCAAAGGCCACATAGCCGCCTCTGAATGGTTTCACGTCTTGAAGCAGGGCCATGTTTCCTGTCATGTACCAGGAGCATCCACTATCTACATACCAGCGGTTAGAGATAGTACCCTTCAGACGTCCCTGCACGAGTAACAAAAGAATTAGTTAGATTTGGAGACCCAAGCCATTGTGGTCTTGGGTCGTCCAGCCTTCTCAAAATAAACTACTTCCTTTAACTCATAGTCGTGATGACTGTTCAAAACGGATGAATCTTTTAAAGAATTAGAACTAGGAGATTGAGAAGTTTTGGATTAGGTAGTCCAAGATCTCTTCTGTTTCTTAACCGGAACATGAGACTTTGGTTCAACAACAGCAGGTGAACTTGTGGAAGCTTCACCTGATTGAACTGAAGTCAGCTGTTCCAGCTTTCTCAACCTCTTGTTTCTTCTTCTTCTCTGTGGCTTTGAGAGTCTCGCCACAGGTTTCTCACCAGTGCGTGTACTACCGGAGGTAGATACACGAGGTATAGCAGGTTGCGTTACCTTTCTTGAAACGGATGGTTTAGCTTCAGCTTTGATCTTAGGCTTTACCGTCAGTTTGACTGATGGTTTTACCACATTTTGATTTGGACATTTGGGAGGGGTCACTGATGGTGACTTAGGGATAACAGCTGGTTGTGAAACAACATGCCGTTTCCCTTAGTTCTTTGAAGGACAATTCACAAAAATGTGACCAACCAAGCCACGGTGAAAACAATTCCTCTTGTCTACATAAGTTCTCCTATAAGGCTCATTAGATCTGGCCTTAGACAACTCAGCATTATGAGCAGGAGGAGTTGGTTTATGAACAGGAGTTTGAACCTTTCCAGTTTGGTTTTTGGGAGTATAATATTTTTCCAAATTTTCTTTATACCCAAGCCCATAATGAGCTGAAAAAGCTTCTTTCTTTGCTTGGTTAAGACTTTTATAACCCCCATAAAGCATTACCTTTAGATTATCATTTGTTTCAATAATATCTGGTTCAGTTAAAAGGCAATTATCACCATTAGTGATAACGTTTTTCTTTACTTTTTGTTCAGTCAACAACTCCTCTGATACTACTCCTTCAGGGCAAGAGTTAACTGACCCGTCTTCAGAAGCAGTAACGAACTCCTCACAAGATGTGGAGTTAGCCTTACTAGAGGATTCATCCTTTTTAAGGGAATCATCCTTATCAGAGGACTCATCTAGACAAGTGAGATCAATGTCTATTAAGCTATTGACAAACTTCCCTCTCACTGGTGAAGGAATGGCATTAGTACCCAAACCTAACCGATTCAGTTGTCTCACTACAGATTCGTAGTGTTCCACCACAAAGCGAGAGTTTTTCAACTTCTCATTAGCACATTTTAACTGCAAGATCGTATTTTGCAGTTTGTTGATTTCATTGTTCCGTTTTTCCAACCCCCCAGTATGCAACATCTAAGTGAAGTTGTTGATCACTTATTTTTAAAGAATATTAACATTTTTCCTTTTTCAACGTTTCAATAGAATCTATAAAATGTTTTTCATTTTCTTTATAGTTTAGAGCTGCGATAGTTAGGGGTTCGATTTTGTCTTGGAGCCTAGAATTTTCAAGTTTTAGCCCTAGAAATTTAGAACATGAAATAACAGAATAAGGGTTAGAATCTATCTCAGAAGATGAACTTGTTGCTTCTCCAATGGCCATGAGAGCAACAGCAGTAGTCGATTCCTCTTTATCAGGTACAGGAGCTTCCATTTCTTCAGCTTCCTTCACCTCCTTTGTAGCAGCAGTTGTAGATTCTTCTAGGTCAGCCATAGAAGCTTCCCTTTTCTCTGCTTCCATCATCTCCATGATCTCAGCCATGAGACCAACCTGTGTCTGTGCGATGATGGCATCCTCAAGATGAACGCGATGATGGCATCCTCAAGATGAACACCCCAGTCAAAGCTTTCATCCTGTTGGGCTACCAGTGCATTGGACATTCCAGCTTGGCTTTGATTGTGGTGGTTTGAGTTGTTGTGGCCATGGCTGTTTCCTTGGCTGAGTCGGGTAAAGCCAGAGGTCGGTGCTCTATCTTTTTGACAGTCACGAGCAAAGTGTCCAAAATTTAGACACTTATAGCATTTGGCCTTAGATTTGTCAAACCCGACCTTGGCATTAAGATGCCCGCCAATAAACTTTCTTCCTGTTCTGTTAAGGAAACTCTTGGCTCCCCTCAATAGCATGGCCCTATTCCATTGAATATACATGTCATCAGGATCCACTTGATTAAAATCTTCTTCAATCGTCTCGGGATCAGTAAGCTTGCCACCAATGAAATTCTCATACGCAAGCATACAAGATGAGAATAGTGCTACATGATCTTCAGCTATTCTGGCTATAGCTGATTGGTTAGCTGAAGACGCAGCATGAGGATTTCTTGAGGTACGTTGATGATGAGACCCCAACCCTGATCCAGATGCATAGCATGCATGAACACCACAACCATTTGAGTGGTCTTCTTCAGTAGGGTTTCCAATGAAAAGGGCAATTCCAGAGCCCAATGACTTGGATGTAGAAGTCGTCCCATGATACATAGAAGGGTCTTGTATCTGGGGTCTTCCAGAGCTCTCCTTTCTTCTTAGGTTCATGTCATGAGCTTGAACCTTTCCTATTGCCTCCTCCACTGTTAACTCATAGAACTTTGGATTTTCCCTCATCAGGGTTTTGGGTGGTAAAGCATCCAAAAAATTTTCCACCATCTCTTCATCTGGATACCTGAGTTCAAAAGCCTTCAACTCGGTCTGTAAATGATAGAATCTAGAGATGAGGTCATCTAAAGATTCGTTCTCTAAAAACTGAAGCACTCATACTGCTTCCTGAGAAGATCCCTCTTACTCTTCTTGATGTCACTATTTCCTTTGAATCTTTTCTGTAAGGCTTTCCAAAGATCCTTGGAATTGTCATAACCTCAGAAACTGTGGAACAATTCCCGAGTTAATGTCATAGTGATCGAACCAAGTGCCTTCTTTTCACGACCATAAGCTTTCTTTTCTTCGTCAATAAGCTTAGAAATAGGTTTGGGCATGGCTTCATCAAGATAGATGTGTGTGGGATGCTTATATCCCTCAAGGATTGGTATCCATAGCGATGAGTCGGTATAAGAAATGTAGTGCTCAAAACGTGCCTTCAAATTAGAATAATCGTTTACGTTTAGCAACTTTGGCGGTTTCTGTGGTGTACCGATCTCATTATCATAGTTTAACAGGTTTCCCAAATTCTGAAGATTCGACATAGTGAACACTTAGTCAAATTTCAGAAAAGTCAGACATAGTTGCGCACTTGTTTTTGGCCCTGCGCACTTGAGAAATGGTCTTGCGTATTTAGATTTCCTTTTGCGTACTTGTAAGTACGCAGGATTAAATATAAGTACGCAGGATATAACTTATGTTCACACAAGTTCAGTCTTGCGCACTTGTATGTACGCAGGAGATAAGTCTTGCGTATTTAGTAAGTACGCACAAAACTGTACTTTTTGCCAGAAATGGTAAGTACACATAACACCTTTTCAGCAACTCTCACCAAACTTTTCCGGTCACCTGAAAGTCGCCGGAGATGGTAAAAGTTGAACTGATGATCAATGCAAATGAGCCAAAGGGTCAGAAACATGTTTCTAACCAACCTTTGATGTTCAAAACACTCAAATACACAACAAAAATCAGTTTTTGAGTGATTTTTGCTTCTAAAATAGTGCTCAAGAGCTACCCCTACTTTATCACAAAAATCAACAAAAATACCTCTTTTTGCTTGTAAAAACTCGATAGAAACTCTCCAAACTCACTCACAACACTCGAAATCAGGAGCAACGCTCTGATACCACTTGTAGGTCCCTCGGGTGTGGCGGATCGTCACATGCAAGTGGGTCTACTAGTCGGAACGGGTGCGGAATGCCCGTGACTAGGTGGAGAGTCAAACTAAACAAAGTAAACCGACAAGAGAAAACACTTTAAACGTTCTTTGTATTATAAACACTTGAAGGTTACAGAGAAAAGCACTGAGATTACAAATCTGCGTATTTGCGTCTATGTATGCGTACTTAACTTCTGTCAACCTATCCTATTTATACAAGACCTGATGCCTGCGCACTTAGCAAGTGCGCAGGGCAAAATGCTCTTGCGTACTTAGCAAGTACGCAAAGTTACTCTTGCGTACTTGCTAAGTACGCAGGAGGTTTCTCCTGCGCACTTATAAGTGCGCAAAACACTTAGAGAATTTAGCAACATTCAATATGTAAAAGTAAATACAACTCGATAAATCTCGTTTGGATAATCTTGTCGGATGTTTCTTGAATTAGTTCAGGACTGGTGATTTGTGTTTCGCCAATCTCGTTCCAACATATAGGAGAACGACACTTGATACTTGTGTGGTAGCTACTGTTGTAAGAGAACTCAATTAGGGATAGATGTGAGTCCCAATTACCACCAAAATCAATTACACAAGCTCTAAGCATGTCATCAAGAATTTGGATTGTACGCTCGGTCTGACCATCAGTTTGGGGGTGGTAAGCCGTGCTTAAATACAATCGTGTACCCATATGATCACCCATATGCTATCGTAACCACTTGAGGTGCGAGGGAGTTTGGTAATAAAATCCATAGCTAAGTTTTCCCATTTCCACACGGTAATTTCCGGTTGTTCAAGTAAACCGGAAGGACGTTGATGTTCGGCTTTGACTTTATAGCAAGTTAGACATTTGGCAACATAGAGGGCAATGTCTTTCTTCATACCGGCCCACCAATATTGATGGCGAAGATCTTGGTACATTTTATCCGCACCAGGATGGATAGAATAACGAGTCTTGTGGGCCTTGTTCATGAGAAGTGTACAGAGATCATTGTGATCGGGAACCCAAATACGGTTCAAGTAATAAAGTAAGCCATTGGGTTTGGATTCAAGCTAAAGTTCAACACCACACGACATTTCCTTGTACATGTTATCCTCGGTGACCGAGATGTGTTGAGCTTCTAGGATACGATTTTGCATGTTGGTTTGAATTTGGACACAATGAAGCATGACATGGTCCTTTCGACTCAAAGCATCGGCTACAACATTCGCTTTGCCGGGATGGTAACGAATCTCGCAGTCATAGTCATTAAGGAGTTCAACCCAACGTCGTTGCCTCATATTGAGTTCTTTTTTGTTGAAGATGTGTTGGAGACTTTTGTGGTCGGTGAACACCACACATTTTGTGCCATAGAGGTAATGTCTCCAAATCTTCAATGAGAATACAACCGCACCCAATTCGAGGTCGTGCGTCATATAATTCTTCTCATGAATCATAAGTTGCCTTGATGCATAAGCGATTACTTTGCCCCGTTGCATGAGGACACAACCGAGACCTTGGTTGGAGGCATCACAGTAGACAACTAGATCATCATTCCCATCAGGGAGAGTCAAAATAGGAGCATTGCACAACTTTTGCTTGAGAGTTTGGAAAGCTTCTTCTTGATTTGGTCCCCATTCATAAGGTTTACCCTTGTGGGTCAAAGCAGTGAGAGGAACAGCAATCTTAGAGAAATTTGAGATGAAACGACGATAATATCCCGCAAGACCAAGAAATGAACGAATTTTAGTGGGGGTCTTAGGGGCATTCCAATTCTTAACAGCTTCGATCTTTGCAGGGTCAACATGAATTCCTTTTTCGTTGATGATATGACCCAGGAATTGAACATCCTTTAGCCAAAATTCACATTTGGAGAACTTGGCATATAGTTTCTCTTTCCTCAAGAGGTCCAAAACCAACCTAAGGTGTTGCTCATGATCGGATTTAGTCTTGGAGTAGATTAAGATATCATCAATGAAGACGATCACGAATTTTTCGAGGTATGGTTTGCACACATGATTCATGAGGTCCATGAAAACCGCGGGTGCATTGGTTAGCCCAAAAGGCATGACCATGAACTCGTAGTGACCGTACCTTGTTCGGAAGGCAGTCTTTGGAATATCTTCCTCTTGTACACGGAGTTGGTGATAACCAGATTGAAGATCAATCTTCGAGAAGCAAGTAGAGCCTTGAAGTTGATCAAAGAGGTCATTAATCCTAGGCAAAGGGTAACGGTTCTTGATGGAAAGCTTGTTGAGTTCGCGGTAGTCAATACACATGTGGAATGATCCATCCTTCTTCTTGACGAATAAGACGGGTGCACCCCACAGTGAATGACTTGGACGGATGAAGCCCTTGTCGGAGAGCTCTTGGAGTTGACTTGCAAGCTCTTGCATTTCAGAAGGTGCAAGACGATATGGAGCTCTAGCCACGGGGTTAGCTCCGGGCACAAGATCAATGCGAGATTCTACTTGTCGAACGGGTGGGAGGCCAGACAGATCTTCGGGGAACACTTCGGGAAAGTCCCGGATGATGGGGATGTCTTGAATGTTCTTCTCTTTGACATCCTTTTGAACAATATGGGCTAGGAAGGCTACGTACTTCTTTCGTAGGTACTTTTGGGTGGTAGTGCATGACATTAATTTAAGCCCTTTGCAAGGCTTTTCACCAAAGACTCTTAACGTTTCCCCCGACGGAAGGGGTATTCGGATGCACTTCTCAAAACAGATGACTTCGGCATGGTGATTTGACAGCCAATCCATGCCTATGATGATATCAAAACTTCCTCATGGCATTGGCACGAGATTGATTGGAAATGTATGATCATTAAGTTCTAGAGAACAGTCATGGATAACGGAGTCTATTGTAAGGGAGTCACCATTTGCTACTTCGACAGTGAAGGTCTTCTCTAATTTGGACCGTGTTTTTGCAAGTAAGGGTTCAAAGGTAAGTGACACAAAACTTTTATCTGTACCGGTATCAAATAAAATGGAGGCATATTGACTATTAACAAGGAACGTACCGTTGACCACATCATTGTTGGCTTGAGCTTCATTGGTGTTTATATTGAAAGCACGCCCACGAGCTCCGCCTTGTCTAGCTTTGATGAACTTCGGGCACTGGTCACGGAAATGATTTGGGTTGCCACATTCATAAAAAGCACGCCCATTTGCTATAGCGGGAACACCTTGATTAGTCACTTGTTGGTTGGTTCGGGTTGGTGGGTTGACTTGACCCGCAAGTGCTTTGGCTCTACAAACATTAACCGTATGGCCATATTTTCCACAGTGAGTGCAGAGACGACAGGGAATATTTTGGAGATGGTGATAATTGCATGTGGCACAGAGTGGGTAGGTCCCCACATATGGCTTCTTGACTGGTGCTTGAGCCATGGGAGCAACTTGGTTAATAGGCATAGCAGGAGTGACCACAGCAAAATTTCTAGACTTCCTTTTTTTATTATGGTGGTAGGGTTCAGTTTTGGCTTCTTTGATGTGTACAGGAGGAGTTGTGGTGTCGGGAGCTTTCTTGGTGCCTTTTCTAGTTAGAGTACCTGCTTTCACATGGTTTTCGGTCAAAGTAGTAGATAACCGGATAACATCTTCGAGTGTTGCGGGATTTCTCCCTAAGACAGTATCCTGAATCTGCCTAGGTAATCCACCGATGTGCTTTTCTATGCAGCGGGATAAGGGTGTGACCATATGGGGCACAAGGAGACTCAGTTCATGAAACCAGGTTGTATAAGCCAAACTTTCACCACTGTCTTGGGTAAGATCCCAAAACTCAGCTTCCAGCTTCCTCACCTTATTCCAAGGACAGAACTCTTCGGTCATTAGTCTCTTAACCTCATCCCATGGTAAGGCCATAGTTGCCTCCATACCCCTAGTTCTCTTTTCCCCATTCCACCACGTGAGTGCCCGTTTTTGTAAGACACTTGTGGCATGACGAACACGAAGGTTATTGGGGCAGTCACTATTGAGGAAGGTGCCCTCAATACTTTCGAACCATTGAAGGAGTCCCGTAGCCCCTTCGGTACCATAGAACATAAGAGGATTACACGAATTTAAGTGCTTGAAGGTACATTGCGGTGGGTTGGCATCACCACCACCATTAGCTCCATGGTTACCATTTGTGGCACCATTAACTTGAGTGAGTTGAGTTACAAGTTGTGCAAGGATAGCAGCAATATCAGTGTTGTTGTTGGCCACGGTAGCACGACGGGGAGGCATTCTACAGATTTGCAGAACACAAGTAGAGATGTAAGAACTTATGAAAGTTGATTGAATTTAAAAAGATAAGATAACAAATAAAATAGTAAGCATAGTTTGGATTGTACTCAAATAGTGATATAATCACTTGAATACTATGACACATTAAGGTTAATTAAACTCATATAATTTTCAAGGAGACATGCTTTAGCCTATAAGTAAACACTCATTCCGAGAATTCGCAGGAAAGCATACGGGTCCGTAGGTTGATTGGGATTTATATGAAATGTTTTCCTAGACAGAAAACCCAGAATACAGGTGTCACCCTTCCAGATTGCACGTGTCCTCTAATAATTAACATAGTTTAAAACCTTAACGAGGAAATAAAGAAATTTTATAGATTTAAACCCATGAAGTTTCCACATGCTATGATGATGATGACAGAGATGTAGGTAAGAATGTTATGAGACTTAGGGTATGGGTAGGGATATTGTTTATTTAATTTATTATTTAATTATAGTCTATTAAGTCATGAATTTTAACAAATGAGGTATCAAAATGAAATAATAATTAATATAATAAGCATGTAACACATAGCATGTAGCACATAACACATAATCATGAAGCAAGGTATAAGTGGGTGTCCTAAAGTTATAGTCTAGGTCAAGGGTGTCTAATAACCTAGTTCCCTATAACCAAGGCTCTGATACCAATCTGTCACACCCCAACCAACGGCGGAATCATCGGGGCGGGACATGTAGACTGTTCTTGAGCACAAGGTTGGCTAAATTGAAATATATTAATCATTCAAGTTCATTGCAAATATCCTAGACAAAACAAATTTAAAACGAGTACATGAAATGAAGTACATAATCCTTTATTAAAATTATCTAGGTCCAAACTTAAGTGTAGCAAGTCTTGATCAAATCACACATTAGTACCTGAAACATGAATAAAATAAGGTCAACTAAAAAGTTGGTGAGCATACACAGGTTTATACATAGGTAGCAATATAGATTGAGAATACACAAAACCTTACATAACATGATAAAATAAGGCATTTATGGAGAGCAGCCATTGTGTAACCAAGTACAATCAAACCTTTGTAACTAGCATGCAAAATTGTGTTGTCGGTAACAATCACCCCAATCTAGGTGGGTTTGCCAGACTCAATAGATCTATCATTGTTAACCGTCGGCTTGTATAGTTAATGATTGCACATGTAAATTGCACACAAAAGTTAACACACCTAGCACTCAGGCATAAAGCTCAAATTGCACACATGAATGTAAAGAGGATTTGTATTTGTGTAGTTTGTGTAAATGTAAGAAATAGTTTCTATAGTGTTCATGTTCCACCCCAAAAATGTAAAAGAGTAAAAGGGGCTATGTAATACTCACTTGATTCAAGGTGTAGCTAACATGGGAGACTAGGTAGTAAAATGATCATTGCAACTCACCACGTTAACCTAATGTGTAATGTATAATGAATTAATAGTGGGTACAATAGTGTATGTCTAAGTTTAGGATTGAATTGGATGTGTGTATCAAGAGTTGGAGTTGTAGGTGTTAGTAGTTCATACTTGAATGAGGTACTTTATAAAATGAGAAATTTAAATTAATAGTTTTAGAATAATTAAATTAGGTTTTGGGTTTGAATAACTAAATAAATTAAATAATTATTATTTAGTAATTTAGTTATAAAGTTAGTTGTGTGAATTATCTTAATTATATATTAAATAAATAATTTTGCTTTATTTATTTATTTATTTATAAAGATATGTAAGAATAATATTTATTTATAAAGATGTGTAAAAATGATATTTATTTATAAGGATGTGTAAAAATGGAGTTGCGTAAAATAACATTTATGTGTGGAGTTAAATATACATTTACCTTTATAATAAATAACTTTTATTTATTTATTTACCATTTATAAATAAGTATTGATCGTTTTAAATAAAGTTAATATTTTATAAATTTTATTAAATCAATTGTTTTTATTTGACAATTAATTTAAATATTTAGATTTTTGCGTTAAATATTTAATGTACAATTTTTTAGATATAAATTCATAATAAAATGAATTTATGTAGGGAATTTATAATTCTAATTTTTATTGTGTTAAAAATAAAGTTTAAGTTTTGTAAAACTTTTTATAAAATTGTCCCAAGTTTTGTAATCAATTTACTCAAAATAATTACGTAATTTAAATTGATTATTTAATGTATAATTTCATAAAAATATAGATTTTTATGCAAAATTTATAAAACTGGTTTTATTCTGTGCTAATATTTGTAAAGTTTATAAAATATTTTTTTATAAAATCTTTGGAGTCTTGAAAACGGATTTTAAAAATTAAACAGGCCTAGGGGTTCGAACCCGGGTCTGTTTTGTACGGGTCTTGTAAACGAACCACTAGACCAGGAGGCTATTCTTGTTACTGGGTTCGTTCTGAATGGGTTTAAACCCATTATTAAGAGGGTCGGGTTTTAGGTGCGGCGCGCAAGAAAAATAAACAGGCCTGGTCACGGGCCGTGGGTTTCGAACCCACGCCATCTAGCCTAGCGGTGCCGTGACTTACCGGCTGGGCTAGATGGTTTCGCTGGTCATATGAGAACTCTGAAATCTTTTAAACGTTAATTGGATTGTGCTAATTTCCCAAATCGGAATCGCAAGAACAAGCCCTGAAATTGAACTACAATTGAACCCGTGGTGTAATACGAACACGAATTGATAAGGGGTTGTTGATGTGCACTGAAAAACGAATCGAACGATGTAAAAACATACTTGATTGGTTTGGGCACGAATGCAGACGCCTACCGATTCGGTCTCGAAGTTCTTGAGACTCGATTGACTTCCAGAGGTGAAATGGAGTGTGATATTGGTTCTTGAGGTTTGAATAGGGTTGTACGACGTTGTATGACTGTATGAATTTGATAAATTTTATCTTAATTAGCCGATTTGATTTTGGTTTGTCCGTAACAATTGTCGGACGAGAATTACGCATCAAATCGACGGTTTGAAAATGAATTGGGTCGCGAACAGGTCCACATTCATCCAGGAAACGTTTGCGCGTGACTTCCGGGGATTTAAACGCGTTAATTTTACGGATTGATATGAATTTGACTTTGTGAAGTCAAATTCGTTTGAATTCAAACACGCCCGCTTGAAATGATCGAATTGATATGATGATTGGGCCGAGATTGGGTCGATTTCTGTTTGTGAATCCATGAGGAGTCCAACTCGACAAGGATCCATCGACGGCATCCTCGGATTATCACGGTTATGGCCCCTTTGACTTTTGAAAGTCAAACAGATCAAGGAAAGTCAAAATTTGGAGTGTAGGGTTCCAATTTAGGGTTCGATTGTTTTGGGGTTCAATCAACCATGAAATTCCTTGTTAATGGAATAAATGTATCTATGTGTGTATGTATTTGTTTGATATTTATATATATATATATATATATACATATATCAGATTTTAATAAGGTATACTCGTGTAAAGATTTGCGGATTTGCATTGGAATCAAATGTTTAATTGTTGGTACGAATGAAATAAACCAGTGCACTAGATTTTGAAATTTAAATGAGTTACATTGAATTGTAAATAAAGATAATAAAATCAGAAATGTTACACCTACACCTGTGGATCAAGAGGCGCTGTTGGAGCATATTCTAGTGACAATGAGCTTGAAGATATTATGTCTTAGTCTTAGAGTCTTTGACTTGTAATTGATAGAATTGTTAGAAACAGTTAAAGGGGAGTCTGTTAGGACATGTTTTTTAACTGTTGATAAAATTCTGTGTAAGTTTATAGAGAAGTTCGCCTGGTTTATCAGAGGCGAACTTGTTAAGTTCGCTTAGTCTATCTTAGGCGAACTTATTAAGTTCGCTTAGCCTATTAGAGGCGAACTTAATAAGTTAGCCTAAGCATCTTTTAGTTGAACTTAATAAGTACGCCTGGTGCAGAACTGGTGCTTATAAATAGACAGTTTTACAGAGTCTGTTAAGAGATATCAGAATCAGAGTAGTAGACCAGAGAGAATTCTGTGAATCTTGTAAACTGATATTGTGGTGGAAATACAAAGAGTTTATTTACATCGTTGTTGTTGATTGAGTTACACGAGCACGTTGATCATGGATTCCGCACGTTATCACCGTGTCATACCGTGAGTCTAGAGATCCGTCACGCACCGAATTAGGGACCTACAAGTGGTATCAGAGCTTTTGCTCGTGATTCTTGGTGATTCTAGACGGTTTTGTATGCAAATTGACAAGAAATTCATCAACTTTGATATTTTCATTTTCATGGAGTTTTCAAGCTTATTTCGGTTCTGATTTGGTGTTTTTGAAGAGGATTTTGAAGAAATTGATCTGATAGAAAGGTTCTAATTGAGAAATTACCCAATCCTACGGTTCAATTTTGATTAATTCCTTCAAATCAGTGAATTATGAAGTTTTATTTTGATTCCTGGTTCGCGGTTTCTGTTTGAACTGTTCTTGAGTTTGAATCTGCTGAAGCAAGCGAACTTGCTGATTTCTTGTGCAGGCGAACTTGTCAAGTTCACTTCTCACAATAAGCGAACTTGATTTTTTAGATGAACTTAATTGGATTTTCAGGTTTCTGGTTTAAGCGAACTTATTAAGTTCGCTTCATATTAAGTTCGCTTGGGTATCACAAAAGCGAGCTTATTATCTTCACCTAAGGGTAGTGAAGGTTAAACACTTGGGAAATTTTTCAGGAAATTTTTCAGGAAAATGGCAAATATGATTCAAGTAACGAATATGTTCAATTATGATAATGAGATAGGTACATCTCAAAAACCATCGAAGTTGTTGAATCTTGCTGATTATTCAAATTGGAAAGACAGGTTTGATCAGTTTGTATCTTTTACCGACACCAGTCTCTGGATTCCTATTTTAGAAGTTATACGCATCCAACTTATTCATGGATAGGACAGGATAATGTTCCAAAGCCGGTGTCAGCATTAACGAATGAAGAAAAGGTGTTGTTTGATAGGGAAAAGAAAGCGATGGCAAGTATTTCGGTGTCTCTTCCGAAAGAAATATATCACAGTTTCAAACAATTCAAGTCTTCTCAACAACTGTGGGAAGCATTACAGAAAAGATGTGAAGGCAGTTTGGATGTAAAGAAGAGTAGAAAAGAGCTATTGAATAAGTAATTCTTGGTCTTCAAACATTTTCAAAATGAATCCTTAGATGATATTGCTACCAGATTCTATCATCTTCTTAGTGAACGGTTAAGTGCTTCTGTGGTGTATGAAACTGAAGAAATTAATGATAAGTTCTTGGAGGCATTACCATCAAAATTTGATGTGTACACGGTTTTGATCAAAGAAAATATCAAATACAAAACCATGTCTCTTGAAGAAGTTTTTGGAAAGATTCAAACGCATGACCTGAATATGAGGAAGAAGGAGACTAACGTGGAGCATATCCAGGATCCTTCAATGTATTTTGCCAAGACTACTGGTAAAACTGGTACATGAGTTGCATTTTTTTTCTGGAGATGCTCAAGATTCTTCTAATGATCAGTGTTCTGGAGTTCCTATTCATTCTGGTCATTCTAGTCATTTTGGTTTTTTTGCGATAACAACTTCTACATCTTCTGGATCTCATATAAATCAAAAGGTCGCTGATGATTATCTAGCTATGTTTCCTCATTCATGGCTTCGTATGAGAATTTTATTGGAGGGAAAATTCATGATCCTGAGGTTATTGAATAAGATTTCAGACAGATTGACCCTGTTGATCTGGAAGAAATGAACATCCAATGGAATATGGCTATGTTAATGGGTCAAGCAAAGGATTTCTTGAAGAAAACTAGCAGAAAGTATATTGGATCAAATAGTCGATCACGCATGGGATTTGATAAAGCCAAAGTGCGTTGTTATAACTGTCAAGAGTATGGTCACTTTGCTAAAGAGTGTGTGAAGCAAAAGGTAGAGTTTGATTCTCAGAAGAAGCAGAATAATTTTCAGAATAATCGTAATCAATCACATGGTTCATCTGGAAATTCAAATCATGCATCTGCATCATCGGCATTGGTTGACGAAAACTATGACTGGGGTATTCATTTGGAAGATTTAGGGGGTGCTGTAAGTCAAGCCTTTGTAGTAGAAATTCATTCTGAAAAATCAGAAGAGGTGGCTGATGATGATGGTACAAGTGATGGTTCGAGTGAGAGTTCAAGTGATGGTTCGAGTGATGGTGATAGTGTGCAGATTGTTGATGAAGAGATAGAACAAGAGCAGAATATTGATTCTGATGGTGCATCAGGTGTTGCTGAAGATGATATTGTTCTAACACAAAATGCTTCAGATAGTGCTGATTCAGAGAATATTCACATTGCCAAAGTTTTCATGGCAGACATGTCTGATCCGTCAAAGGTAAAAGACTCTGTTTGTCATATTTACTGTTCTAACTGCATTACTGTTAAAGATAAATTGCAAAAAGTCATGGATGATAACACAAACTTGATTTGTGATATGAAATCGATGCATTCTGTTAATAAGAAACTGAAAGATAACGATAAATTGTGCATCGATAGAATTGAGTCTTTGAAAAGAGACTTAAATTCTCTGGGGTTAAAATATAAAGAACAAGCTTATCATCTGGATATGGCTTATGCTGAAATAGAAAAACGAACTGAAGTTATTGCTCAAAAGAATAAAGAAATTTCTAATAAAGAGTCTGAGGTGATCAAACTTTATAGAAAGTTGGAAAGTTTTACAAATTCTTCGGTTGTTTTGGATTATTTTTATTCAAATGCTGATCCTACTAAACGGGTGGCTGGTATTGGATTTGTTCCACCACCATTTAATGCAAATTATGTGGTTGAACCTGAAATTATCCATGAAGAGGAAATAGATCCAAAAACAGTTTTGAAAGTGAACTCGGTAACTGGTGAGGATATGGTTTATGAATCTGATTTGGAAGATGAGGTGTTTGATGAGACGAAAGTTGAAGGTATTCCAAGAGGTGAATATTGATGAACCAACAGTTGTAAAAACCGTTACCCGTGATAGATGCATTCTGACTGAACCTGATGAGGTGAAGGTAGTTACACCTAAGCTTTCGCCAATTTTACAGTCAAGTGGGTTTGTCGCTGCTGGTCATCAAAAGGTGCATTCATCAAAGGTGCCTACACAGGTTTATGTTCCAAAGAAGACAGTAAATTGTTCTGGAAAATCTTCTGAAGCTTATTCCTCTGATGGTTCTTCAAACTCAAAGAATTCTTCTTACTTTAGAACTTATAAAGAGAGAAGAGTTTGCTTTCATTGCAACGGTGCGTGATAACACTTGTAGGTCCCTAATTCGGTGCGTGACGGATCTCTAGACTTGCGGTATGACACGGTGATAACGTGTGGAATCCATGATCAACGTGCTCGTGTAACTCAATCAACAACAACGGTGTAAATAAACTCTTTGTATTTCCACCATAATATCAGGTTACAAGATTCACAGAATTCTCTCTGGTCTCTCTCAAGTCTACTCTGATATCTTTTTAAACTGTCTATTTATAAGCACCAGTTCTGCACCAGGCGAACTTATTAAGTTCGCCTAAAAGATGCTTAGGCGAACTTATAGGCTAAGCGAACTTAACAAGTTCGCCTCAGATAGACTAAGCGAACTTAACAAGTTCGCCTCTGATAAACCAGACGAACTTGTTAAGTTCGCCTCTTTATGAACTTATACAGAATTTTATCAACAGTTACAAAACATGTCCTAACAGACTCCCCTTTAACTGTTGCTAACAATTCTATCAATTACAAGTCAAAGACTCTAAGACATAAGCTCGTTGTCACCAGAATATGCTCCAACAGACTCCCCCTTGACAACAGCTTCAGAAGATTGTCATCTGTCTTCAAATATCATCAAACACACTGTAGTATTCGTCTTGTTCATCTGCACACTCTCTCTTTATTTCTAGAAGAAAACTTGGGAGAAGGACCCCTAGTCAACTTCTGTCTGCAATATTCAGTTTTTGCAAAGGAGAACAACCAAGAATAACTAACAATTAAGATTTCCATGGAAGCTGGAAAAATAAAATCTTTTTGGTTTTTCAAACATAAGAAACACAAAATCTTTTTGGTTTTTCTCTATATAAACTGAAATATAAAATACAAAATCACATCTTTTTGGTCTTTTTCAATTTGTTTGGCTTTTTCAAAATCTTTTTCAAAGAAAGTAAAACTAATGAAAATAAACCTTCCATGAAAACATTTTATGAGAAACATTTTACTTGGTTACTCAGGATTAAGCAATTCAATCAATTAAAAACTCAAACCGATGTAATCCTGTAATTGAATGTCATTGCCTCTGTCACCAACACAGTTCTGTACTCCCCCTGTCCTGTAGACTCCCCCTCAACTAGTCAAATGGTTACATCAACGACTTTATGCTCACCATCTTCATCCTAAGTTTCAGGTTATCATTTGGACTTTGTAAAACTCTTACCAAAACATTGTGTGTGACATATTTTCCCCCTTTAGCATCAAGTCGTTGAAACAAATAGATTCTCAGTTATCAACAACTCTTTACTCTTGCAGATGTCATTCCCTGTCATGTGCCTAGAACCACCACTATCAACAACCAAAATGGTATTAATAGTCCCTCTTGGTAAATCCTGCACAACTAACAAGAAACATTAATTTGAAATTGGGACCCAAGCTATGGTAGTCATGGGTCGTCCATCTGTATCAAAATAATAAACCTCACTCCATTCACAATCGAATCTCTCATCTATTTTCGGTGATTGCTCCTACGAGTCAGAAACAGAAACTTTAGATTTCCAAACATACTTCTATTCATTAAGTTCTTTTTGCTTAAAATGTGAAGTGTTTGAATATTTTCTTTCATTTGAAAATTGATTTGATTTTGAAAACTCTTGTTGTTCTAAATTTTTCTCAATCTTCTGTTTCTCCTCCATCTTTAAGGTCTAGAAAGCCTAACCTCAGATTTTGAATTACCCTTTGGTGTATCATGAGGTTTAACCACATTTGGATTAACATAAGGCTTACCATGAGTTCTTACCTTTTCTGGAGTAACATGTCGGTTACCTTTGGCGTTGTGAGGACAAGCAATCCTAATGTGACCTACAAGACCACAGTAAAAGCAAGATCTCTTCTCACTATATTCTCTCATATAAGGAATCTTCACACGATAAGATGCACTTGAAGAAGATTCTCCTACATGAACTTCTTTTGGAGTATGAGATTGAACAAACTTTTTCTCAACAGGTTTTGATTTAGGCTTCATCTTCTCAGGAAATACATGCTTCTTCCCTTTATTTTTGTAAGGACAGGTCACCACAATGTGTCCTATCTCATTACAATGAAAACATGTACGCCTGTCTTTATAATCTCTGACATATGGAACTCTCCTTGAGTTTGAAGAACTTCCAAATGTAGAATTTCCAGATGAATTAGAATCAACCTTAGAGTCTTCTTTCTTAACAGCTTTCGGTATCCCCTCTACCTTAGCTTCATCAAAATATTCATCATCACTCTCATCAGAATACACCATATCTTCACCTGTAACTGGATTCACCTTCAACACAGTCTTAGGATCTAAATCCTCATCTTCTATAATCTCAGGTGTAACAGAATAATATCCATTGAATGGTGGAGGAACATAACCAATACCACTAGTTCCATTCCCCTCTTTATTATTATCATGATAATCTCCTAATAAGAATGATGAATTTCCAAAGCTTTCTAACTTTCTGTGCAATCTGATTACCACTGCTTTAGATTCAGCTAGTTCCTTATCTTTCTCAGTAAGATCATTATTTCTTTTCTCAATTTCTGTAAAGGACATATCCAGGTGATATGCCTGCTCTTTGATCTTCAAAGTCAGAGAATTTATATCCCTCTTTAGTGATTCTATCCTCTCAATACACACATTCTCATTATCCTTTAATTTCTGGTTTACCGTGTGCATCGATTTCAAATCACAAATGAGGTTTACGTTGTCATCCATAACCCTCATCATTTTATCCTTCACTGAAATACAGTTAGAACAAAACGTTTCAGTGTTAGAAACTACCTCAGGTTTTACTTCTAAAGAAGATGCACCAAGAGCCATGAATACTCATCATCAGCTTCACTTTTTTGATCAACAATGACAGGCTCTGCATCAGTTTCTGATACACTCAAATCATCTTCAACTGTCTGAAATCTTACTTCAATCATCATATCACTCTCGGTAGACTGAGTACTTTCACTAGAACGAATACTCTCACTATCAGTTAAATCTGCAGAAGAATAACTTTGAGAATCACCCTGCTTCTCCAATACTTCTTTGATCAAGACCACAAACGCTTGAGAAGTTGCTTCACCCTTTTTCTTCAAAGCTTCCCATAGATCTCTTGAAGTTGGACACTTCCCGAGACTATGAATGATTTCTTTAGGTAAAGACATCGTTAAAGTTTCACGCGTCTTCATCTCTCGATCAAACTTCTGCTTTTCTACTTTAGTAAGAGCTGTCACTGGTTTAGGAACATCATAATATCCCATATAGTCATAAGTAGGATGCACATATCCTTAAAATATGAATGTCCAAAAGTTTTCATCAGTTTCTGATACGAACTGTTCAAACCGGACTTTCCAGCTACAGTAATCTGATATGCACAAAAGTCTCACTGGCATAGTTCCAATCTCATTATCATCATAAGAAATTGACATTTTGAAATTTTTGAGAAAATATCCGGAAAAAAATTTCCCGCCAAAATACTCTTTTTAAAAAATTTCAAAAATTCAAAATTTCAAAAATGATTCAAAACGACCATATAAGCTTTCCCTAAAAACTTTAAACAAGATGAATTTTTTTTTTAAGATAAGTTCGCCTGTTTACAGATACCACTTGTAGGTCCCTAATTCGGTGCGTGACGGATCTCTAGACTCGCGGTATGACACGGTGATAACGTGCGGAATCCATGGTCAACGTGCTCGTGTAATTCAATCAACAACAACGGTGTAAATAAACTCTTTGTATTTCCACCACAATATCAGGTTACAAGATTCACAGAACTCTCTCTAGGCTCTCTCAAGTCTACTTTGATATCTTTTTAAACTGTCTATTTATAAGCACCAGTTCTGAACCAGGCGAACTTATTAAGTTCGCCTAAAAGATGCTTAGGCGAACTTATTAAGTTCACCTCTAATAGGCTAAGCGAACTTAACAAGTTCGCCTCAGATAGACTAAGCAAACTTAACAAGTTCGCCTCTGATAAACCAGGCGAACTTGTTAAGTTCGCCTCTCTATGAACTTACACAGAATTTTATCAACAGTTACAAAACATGTCCTAACAGGCGTAGAAAAGCAAACATACGCCTGCAAGTTCATCAAAGGATCCGGCTCCTGTCTGGCAGAAGACATCAATCATACACAAACATGGAGCGACAGGGGGTTCAATACTTGAAACCAACCAGTGAAGCTTTCAGCTCCTTGCCGAAGTACGACCTGGTGAACCTAACAAACCGAGAGTTGCTGGGTCACTAGAATCACGCAGTAGCGATGGGTTTGTGCAGGTTCTACAGCAAGAGGTAAGATCTGGGAAGTTTAAAATGTTTAAGCCTCAAGTGCCCAAGCGAGTCAGGGATAAGAATGTTAGAAATCCCGTGACTCATAAAAGCTTAAAGTAATTGGTAAACAAGCCAGTGCTGTGTGAAACCAAGATTCCCCTGAGCAAGTTATCTCAGGATATCCTCGGTAACATATGGTACTGGTACGTAGATCCTAAATTGGGCGAGGCAGTGGTGATTGGAAAGGTGTGGTCTGAGAGTGGAAGCTTAGTGCCAAGGGAACTGATCAGAGTTTTTGATGAAGTCTGCTTCATAAACTTTTCTGTGAAAGATTTGGAGGCGCTAGCTGACAAGTACTGCATGTACACGGACGAGTGGACAAAGTTCCTTGCTTCTAAATACGACAAGGTGGTCAAGTTCTGTCTTGACTACAAGAAGAAGATGGAAGCTAAAGCTGGGGAGCAGTGAAGATCGAAGAAAATCCAGAGCTGTTGTCAAGGGGGAGTTTGTTGAAGCACTTTTGTGTGACAAACACTTTGGATATTGTCTTAGCTTTTGTACTTATCTTGTATGTATTAGTCTTTGTATGTTAGTGTCTGTATGTATTAGTAATCGAGTTGTAATTACTAATGTATGTACTAGTCGTTTGTTTTCTCTAAGTGTTTTGCGCACTTAGAATGTGCGCAGGAATTACTTCCTGCGTACTTAGCAAGTACGCAAGAATACTCTGCGTACTTGTTAAGTACGCAGGAACAATTTGCCCTGCGCACTTGTTAAGTGACAAAACTTGTTAAGTGCACAGAGATCAGGTCTAGTATAAATAGGTTGTGGTGACAAAAGTTATGTACGCACTCATTCTCTCTGTAACCGGCTGTGATTATCAATAGACGAAGTTTGAAAGTATCTTGTGATTTGTTGTCGGTTTACTTTGTGTTGATTGATACTCCACCTAGTCACGGGCATTCGGCACCCGGTTCGACCTTGAACATACTTGCATGTGACGATCCGCGACACCCGAGGGACCTACACTATTTATGCGTACTTACTAAGTACGCAAGGCAAAAGCCATGCGTACTTACTAAGTATGCAGGAACAATGTGGTGTACTTTCTACGTACGTAGGAACACCCTCCTGCGTACTAGCCTAGTACATCGATACATAGATTTTCATCTATAGTTACTAAAACATGCTTCTACAGAAACATCGGATGTTTCATATGAACATAGGATATATGCACGAATAGTATTGGGATCTCAGATTACAAAACATTTATAGAGCACAGTTCAGAGGAACTCACCTCAAGCACAACCTCCTCCTGTATCGAATATAACAATCAACACGTCGACAGAACCCTAGATCATATCCGACATTATTATTGTAACATCCCTATAATCCGAGAGTTCCTTGTTCTGGTTAATGGACGACCCGGATCTTATTTACGTGGGATGATGAGTGGAGTTGACTAGAGAAGGAAAGTTTAGCTACCGAATTAGACCCTGATGGTTACTATTGAGTAGTTCAGGTTAAAAACGTGCAGGAAAAGATATCGTGAGGACCCGGATGTAAATGTGGGCTATATTTAAGCAACTTATGAGGAACCCTAAGCCATTCTTGGCTAGGTGTGAGCGACGACAAGGAACAAGCCGTGAGGAAGGGAATCCGGCGGGGAGAGAGGACGGCGGCGCAACGGCGGGTACGACATTCTCATCACGTGAGGTAAAATACGTGTCCATCCTCTTTCCTTTTCTTAGTTGTTTACGATGGTGCGTGGGAAACCGATTAGGGTTTAGTTGGGTTGCTTGGCCGTGAGCGACGAAGAAGGGAGGAGTCATGGTAGTGGTAGTGCATGGTGGTGTTCCGACCGATGAAGACAAGGACGAGGACTACCATGGTGACAGCCATGGCGACGGGTGGCGGCAGCGTAAGGCAGGGACGACTCGATGTCTGGGCTGTGGTGAGGGTGGTTCTACGGCGACGGTGGTGGTAGCCGGGCTGTGGTGGTAGTACTCGGTGTGGACCGATTAGCGGCACCCGACGGGAGGCCTAGACAAGGAGGATGATAAGGGCACGATGGTGTGCGAGTGAAGACGAGTAACTGGTGCATGGCCGGTTAGGGTTTAACATGAACCGAGGTCATGCATGGCACAATCTACGTGTGTGCATGGGGGAAATCCCGATTTGGGTACATGCGTTTATCGAAGTTAGGGTTTTTGCATGGCGGAGTATAAGCATGCATGGGACCCGATGCGTGTATGCGAGTACTAAACGGGACACGAATGGTCCTGTAAGAAGGGAGCGTGAGATTAGGGTTTCATGGTGTTGGATGAACAAGCCGATGGAACTCGGTTTTTATTATATTGTTGTACGTTATCCAAAGTTTGTTTGGGACGTGTTTTGATCATGTGATCATACGTGTGACAGGTTTGGGTGTAGAGCACGAGCAGATGAGTTACAGAACAAGGACTGAGACTCGGCCTAACCAGTGAGTTTTTAATCCCCCTCTTTTAATGATTTTAATGTTTTGGGGCTATCGTACATACTTTCAAAACATGTTTTATTACATTAATTGTGTAATGAGATTTGGGGTCTAAACCGATGAGTTTATGAATTTAACTATTTAAATACAGGGCTAAGGGACTATGTGTTGTCCTTGAGAGGTGTACGTTAAAGGTGGATATATGGTTGTGGGTCGTATAGTGACCTAATAGGGGTGAGTCGTGATTGTATTTACAGGTCATACGGGTACGACTAGGAGGTGTCACAGGGCGTGCATATACGTAGTATGTGCTTAGATAATGAGATATAGTAACTGTTTGTGTGTTGCTATAGTGTAGTGTATTGTGTTATGTGTTAGTTGGGGTGGGTCGGTATATGAGCTACACACTTATGAATACGTGTAGGATACCTTATCCTAGTGCTATGTGTGAGGTGCAGATGCAGCTAATGAGTCATGTACATAGAGTATGGTGTTATGTGTTTATACATGTGTTGTGTGTATTATGTCGTTGTATTTATGACATGGCAAAAGGGATTGTGGAGGACAAAGTCCTTCGGGAGGTCACTTGAAGTAGGACACTTCCTGTAACATTTCTGATTTTACTATCTTTTGCAATTCAATGTAACTCATTTAAATTTCAAAAATCTAGTACACTGGTTTAATCTATTCGTACCAAATATTGGGTTCCAAAACAAATCCGCAAATCCTTTCACGAGTATACTTTATTAAAATCCTGTATATGTATATATTTATACAAATTCCAATCAAATACATACACACATAGATACATTTACAAGGAATTGCACGGTTGTTTGAACTGTTGGGGTTCAGTGGTAATCAGTTTGACTTTTTATCAAAAACGGGTTTTGACAGGGAAATTAATTAATTCAGTTAATTAATAAATACGCAACGGAAAATAAAATCATAACCTATTTAACAGCACTGATAAACCGAACAGGATCTGGTTATGAACACGCAAACACAAAAAAAAAACAATTAATCTACTGATAAGATTAATTATTCCTTAGTGGTTAATAAATAACCGCTCGAGACACCGAGGTACAACGAACCGATGCTAGATCACGAACTAACAACACGAGAGACGAGTAGCGCCGGGGCTGGCCGGAAACGGGACAGCAGCAGGGCAGGGTCCGGCTTGGGTTGGTTTGGTGGTGCCGGAAATCACCAAACGGATGACCTTTTTTTTCTTTTGGTTTCTGCTTTCTTCGATCAAAAGGAAAAAAAATTTGCGACTACTTTGGTGTCTTACTTGCAAAAAACAAATATATAGATTATAATTATATAATAATTATAAACTCTAATAATTGTTTTCGGGCACAAAGTCTAATACAAGATAAAAAGCCTGTACCCATTTAATTGTTTTAATAAAAAGATTAAAACAATAAATATGAATTATTATTTATAAACTTGTATAAATAATAAATCCCGAGTAACGAATATAAAATATACCGTGTCGCTAACAGTTCGTAATTACCAGTTAAGCGGGTTAAGTGGATTTAATGTTCGTTGCCCTAAGTGTAACTCTTACGGGTCATAGCTCGGTCAGCCGCGTTGTCCATCGAGTCAGTCCTTAAAATCCAACAATCTCCCACTTGGACGATCCACGATAAATCAACACAAACAGTCAGCGGCGCTCAAGCTGCACATGGCTGTCCCAAACAAGGTATGACGCTTTAAAGTCATTAACCAAATATCTCGGTGTTAGTAACAGCTAACTAAAGCAAGACAATAGACTTATGGCAATAGTTGTCATTCATCCTTTCCGTATAAAACATCAATTGAATCAATAAAACATGGATTTAGTTCATTCTCATATGGCGTTCAATTATTATTGTTCTTGATCAAGAATCAAAGCGGTCCAATCAAACATACAGTAAGTTTGGGTAAGGCCTTACAATTCACCAGTTTGAATCAACGAGGGCGCCACGATGCATATCTGTTACATATAATGTAAGAGTACAGAATCCCTTATTGACTACATACAACTCCCACTGAACTTCCGAACTATTCCTAATCAAAGTCTTTATGACTGGCAGTTACGCGACGGCGTTTGACAGTGATTAAAGAGTGGTTCTTGGTAAACGGCAGTTCTAGTACGTATCTCAGGTCAGAGGATACTAATGAGTATACCAATAGCAAAACATCTTATGACAAAGATCCATGAAGATGATTTGATGCGAGTTACATCCAACGTCATTCAAAATGAGGCCTGTGAAGTTTGGAGTCAACTCCTTGAGCCGAAGTTCAGAAAAGTCTTAATTCAGAGACGTTCCCACGAGTCTGACCAACTACGGATAATTAAGAATACAAGATTCATGGATTAAACGTATTAAAATCGAACACAGTTATAAGAATTCAGAATTGCATTTAAATCAGTAAACCAAAAAGAATTCAAAAGTACAACTGTTTAATTGTTCACACATTCAAAATACTAAATCAAAACATATAACTAGCAAATCTAAGACCAATAGCATCTCTGTGAAGATCATGCTTGTCCTGAGTCATGGGCTTAGTAAACGGGTCCGCTAGGTTTTGATCTGTGTCTACTTTGCTTATCACGATGTCACCACGTTCCACAATTTCCCGTATATTGTGGAAACTGGCGTCAATGTAACATCTTACAGTGAGCTCTTCTTCCACTCCTCCAAATATTAAGAACATGTCTTTAGTCCTTCTCAAGTACTTCAAGATGCTCTTGAATGCAGTCCAATGGGCAATGCCAGGACTTTGCTGAAAACGACTGGTCATGCTTAAAGCATACAAGACGTCAGGCCTGGTACATAACATAGCATACATGATAGAACCAATCGCCGAAGCATATGAAATTGCTTCCATACGCTTGGTTTCAATGTCCGTTGAAGGAGATTGTGATTTGTTCAGCACGGTTCCTTTAGTCATAGGAACACCTCCTTTCTTGGAGTTTTCCATATGAAAGCGTGCCATGACTTTGTCTATGTATGTGCCTGGAATTAGCCCTAGAAGCCGCTTAGATCTATCCCTGTAGATCTTGATTCGTAGAATGTAAGCAGCTTCTCCAAGATCCTTCATTGCAAAACAAGATCCTAGCCATTGTTTGACTTTGTCAAGCACAGGGATGTTGTTTCCAATGATCAGTATATCATCCACATACAAGATGAGAAATGATAAGTGCTCCCACTAGCCTTTCTGTAAACACAAGGCTCATCTTCATTCTTGACAAAACCAAATTCTTTGATTTTTTGATCAAAATGAAGATTCCAGCTTCGAGATGCCTGTATAAGTCCATAAATGGACTTATTTAGTTTGCAGACCCTACTAGGATACTTTGGATCAACAAAACCGTCAGGCTGAACTATATAGACATCTTCAGAGAGATGTCCATTAAGAAAAGCGGTTTTGACATCCATTTGCCATATCTCGTAATCATGGTACGCGGCTATGGCAAGCAGTATCCTGATCGATTTTATCATAGCAACGGGTGAGAAAGTTTCATCATAGTCAATACCTTGAGTTTGAGTGAAACCCTTTGCAACTAGCCGTGCTTTATAGGTTTGTACATTACCATGCATGTCAGTTTTTCTTTTGAAAATCCATTTGCTCCCTATTGACCGAGAACCGGGGGGTAGTTCAATCAAGTCCCAGACCTAATTATCATGCATAGATTGCATCTCGGCGTTCATGGCTTCAAGCCATTTCTCGGATTCAGGATCTGAGATAGCAGATTTGTAGTTTGTAGGTTCGTCATTTGACTCAGCTACTAACAGGACTTTAGAAGCTTCAAGATGCCATAGGTATCTATTAGGTTCTTTACGAGACCTGCTACTTCTGCGAACGCTTGTGTTTATGTCTGATTCATCAGCAACAACTTCTTATTGATCAGACGCTCCAACTTCCTCAGCGGTTGTTTGTGTTTCTTGAATTTCTTCAAGATCCATAATATTATTTCCGGTTCCTCGATTTAGAAGATCTTCCTCGAGAAAGCGTCCTTTCCTTTTGATGGAAACAATGTTTGCATCAGGATGATAGAAATAATATACGCTTTTGTTGTAGTAACCGACGAAAACAACTTTTTCGCCTCTGGGATCGAGCTTGTCATCAGAATCGCTGGTGACATATGCATCACATCCCCATACTCTAAGGTAAGGCAAATTGGGTTTAGACCCGTGCCATATCTCATATGGGGTTTTGTCCACCTTCTTAGTCGGTGCCAGATTTACAAGGCGGGCGGCGTTCATAAGAGCATAACTCCAGAAGGAGTGAGGCAAGTTAGTTCTACACATCATTGATCGAACCATATTAAGTAGGGTTCGATTTCTCCTCTCGCTCACGCCATTAAGTTGGGGTGTGCCAGGAGGAGTGGACAGAGAAATAATTCCATGCTCCTTCAGATGATTAAGAAATTCTAAGTTGAGATACTCGCCACCTCGATCTGATCGAAGTGTCTTGATAGATTTATCGAGTTGTTTCTCTACTTCGTTTTTGAAACTCTTTGAACTTTTCAAATGTTTCATGCTTGTGTTTCATAAGATAGACATAAGAATATCGACTATAATCGTCAATAAATGAAACGAAGTATCTTTCATGATTTGTAGACATGGTTCTGAAAGGGTCACACACATCAGTGTGTATAGGCCTAGCAGATCCTTGGCTCGTTCACCAACATGGGTGAAGGGGTCCTTTGTGAGTTTGCCAGCTAAACAAGACTCATAATTATCAAATGAGTCTTGTCCGGTAGGTTCAAGAATTCCCTCCGATTGGAGTCTTTTAATGCGTGTCTTGCTTATGTGGCCAAGTCGACAATGCCATAGAAAAGTATCATCAATGCCAGATTTGATACGTTTAGAAAGATTATATATGTTATTGTCAGTTTGAACGTCAATCTCATAAATACCGTTTTGAGGTTTAGCCTCAAAATAAAAGATATCATTTAAGTAGGCAGAAATAGCAATACTATTAAAAACGTACTTAAATCCTTGTTCAAACAATAAAGAAACTGAAATAATGTTTCTGGTTAAACCAGGTGCAAACAAACAATTGTTTAAAACAACCACAAGGCAAGAAGGACATGAGAGATGATATGTTCCAGTTGCAAGAACTGGTACTCTTTTCCCATCACCAACGATGAGCTCCATGTCGCCTTGTTTTAGCTTCCTCCAACTTTTAGGCTCCTGCAAGACATTAATGATGTGGTATCCACATCAAGTATCAAATACCCATGTGTTGCTAGAAACAGTAAAAATTTCAATAACATAAATGAGAATACCTGAAGAGGTGCCCTCACCACTGGCCCTCTGCAGCTTCAGCTTCGCTAGATATTCAGGACAGTTACGTTTCCAGTGGCCCATTTTGTTGCATTCAAAGCATTGGCGCTCCTCAGGAGGGGGTGCTTTTGAAGCTTTCTTGTTATTGTTGGTGGCAGGCTTGGCAGCAACATTAACCTTTTTCTTGCCTTTGCTATTATAACCTCTTTTCTTGGGGTTAGGTTTTTTAACACCAGCAGATCTGACCATCAGAACTTGATTTTTCTTTCCTTGGATATTCATCTCAGCCGTTTTGAGCATACCATGTAGCTCGGCCACTGTCTTCTCCAAGCCATTCATGTTGAAATTCATTACGAATTGAGCATAGGAGCTTGGGAGAGAGTTTAAGATGAAATTAGTAGCCATGTCATCCTTCATGGGATATCCAAGTTTGTTCATCTGGTCGATGTACCCTTTCATCTTAAGTATATGAGCACTAACAGGCGTGCCCTCTTGCATCGTGCAACGAATGAGCTGAGACATGGTTTCATAGCGTTCTTGTCGGGCTTGTTTTAGGAACATGCCCTTAAGTTGCTCAATCATGTCAAAGGCACTCAGGTCCTCCATGCTCTTTTGGAGCTCACGGGACATGCAGGCTAGCATAAGGCAGGCCACCTCAGTGGCATCATCTCTTTGTTTTTCCCAGGCCTTACGAGCGGCAACCATGTTACCATCGGGTGCCTCAGGGACTGGTTGTCACACCCCGACCGATGGCGGAATCATCGAGGCGGACAATGGAATGATTGTTCAAAAGCACATGATAACTAAAATATTGCATAATTCATTAATTTAATTTAAAGATAACAAACATTCAAGTACAATACAAATTCAAATAACCTAGTCTATTTCAAAATATTGATTTAATTAACTAGGTCCATAAGTTCTTAAGTGGTAGAATCTTCAGCAATCAATCACATATCCAAACCTGAAACATTATTTAAATCAAGTGTCAACTATAAAGTTGGTGTGTACATAGGTTTAGTGGAACCGATAAATAGTAGATAAAAACGTTTTGCAACTCATTGTTTATCTTGTTAAACATAGCATATATGGTTGTATCATTTATCTAAGCACAATTCAAACCTTGATTGACGCGCTTGAACATAGCACAACAGCTAGGTCCGGTATGTGTGAATATAGTTACCCACTATATCCGATATGTTTGAATATAACACGCGGCTATATCCGAGTATGCAGTAATAAACACCCTACATGGGTGGGCTGGTCAGACACAATAGATCTATTAATATTACTGTTGGTTTTCTTGTGTTTAAAGTAAATGATTGTACACCCAAGATAATAAGCATATAATCCACATGAATAACACATATAAACAATTTGATTGAGTAGCATGAAATAATGTTTCACCCCAAAGTATGTAAAAATGTAAAATAGGGGCTATGTAACTCACCTGGCTAGCGGATGTTTTAATCCACGTGGGTAGGTGATAAGGATGTTGAAGTCTAAGCACGTTGAAACCCTATGTGGATAAATGGGTATTATTGTATGTTTTTATATGTGTATTCGTATTTAAATAACATTCCTTAAAATTATTTGTAAACATATTGTAGTAAAATAATAATGATTTTTAGTAAAATTTAACATCTAAAAATATATATTTAATCTTGTTAAATATTTATATTTTTAAACAAGTAGATATTATATTTATAAAAAAATTTCTATCTTGTTTATTTATATTATTATTATTATATATATATTTTCTTTTGTGAATTAAAACTTATTTAAACGAGTTCATAAAATATAGGGTTTATTATTTATTATTATTTAAAACTTTGACGGGTTAAATATGTGTAACGAGAAATTGTTTAATTGTTTCCAAAATAAACGAACGAGTCAACCAACTCGTAATAGTTTTCATTGCGTAGGGAAAATATTAAAATAAGATAAAATGAATAAATAAAATAAAAAAAGAAAAAAATGGGTTGGGCCGGAGGCCATTAGGTTCGAACCCGCGACCTACGACACAAACACACACACACATCACCAGCCGGGCCATCGCCCATCGCTGGTTATGTGTATGATGTTTAATACATAACCATAGGTGTAAAACAGGTCGCTGGTCCTCGGCAATCGGCAAACCATTGTCCGAGACATTGGTTTGCACGGTGATCGATGGCTTGAGGCCGAGATTTCGATTAGGATAGTTGGCTAGTCGATAACAGAAGATAAAGGAACGAGTTTGAGGCTTCTTACTTGGTCGCAAAGGGTCGAACGGCAGGGCCTTTAAATCCGAAAATACCAATATCGGGACAACACGACTCGTGACGAATTGGACTCTGAGATTCTGGTCACAGCTTCTCACAGAGGCGACGAACACAATGCCGGCTTCAATTTTGAGTCAGAGTGGGTGAAGAAGGGATGGCGAGCTCGAGCAGGTCCGTTAATGGCTATTTATAGCCGAGCTCGATCCCGATAATGAGACATGCAATTGAGTATGTCCCGACACTCGTCTGGATGAGACAAAACTGTCGAGCCATCTTGCAGGCGTGGAGGTTGACTGTCGGGGCCGAATTCGTGGCGTGGACTTTCGGCCACAAACACGATCAGACGATTCGAATGTTGGGGAGACCAATTGGTCTAGGGCTTTTGCTCGCGTGGGGACGACGAGGTCAGGGAGACCATCATCGGCTGTCGAGGTGTAGGGGACAGGCGTGTCGAGGAGTCGCCGGAAAATGGCTTGGACCGCCGGTCAATGGGGGAGACGACCGGAAACGCGAATTGGGATTTGTCAACTTTGGTCCCTGGAGTTTGATTTTGATTTAAAATAGTCCCTGAGATTTTTTACAATTTGGTCCCTGTGGTTTGATTTGTCCAGGATTAGCCCCTTACCTGATTTTTGTCTTAAAACCTTTTAGTTTCATAATTTTCAAAACAGCCCCTTAACTTTTATAAAAATAATTAATTAAATTTCTTTTTAATTTCAATTATTTTTTTTATAAACTTATATTATTATTATTATAAATATTTTTATAAAAGTTAATTATTTTATTTAAATGGATTATCTTATTTATATATGAACCTTTTAATT
Organism: Smallanthus sonchifolius; assembly: GCA_023525975.1. NCBI lineage: Eukaryota > Viridiplantae > Streptophyta > Magnoliopsida > Asterales > Asteraceae > Smallanthus > Smallanthus sonchifolius. The sequence goes on from CM042036.1 coordinate 46,408,178, forward strand.
TATATTTTTTTTATATAAAATTTTATATAAGTTTAAAACTTATAAAATTTTAATTATTTTAAATCCATAAAATAGTAAAAATATATATATATTTTGTTACAAAATTAAATAAAAACACTCGCATTTCATTTAATAGAAAATGATTACATGATACAAAATATAAAGCGTGAATAAGAAAAACGAAATGTCACACTGGTGCATCGAGAACATAGAGCTTCTTGGCCATCTTGAGAACTATTCTCATATTGCACTGCCACGAGAGAAAGTTGGTGTTATCCAGCTTTTCATTCTCAAGGATAGACTTGAGAGCGAAGGAGTTATTAGTATTATTATTTTCAGTAGACATCTGTCAAGATAAGCAAAGAAAATAAATTAGTATAAAGAAAGTGAAAAGTCCTTATTAATTTATGACCCAATTACAGAAATTAGAATAAGGAGTGAGAATCTAGCTAAATCAGTCACTAATGGTAGCTGTGGCATACAACATTAGTAAGTGGGTAACTAGACTGACAATTAGTGTCAATTGTGGAAAGTAGCACAACTCTCGTGTATGAGGCCGCTAAAACAAGACATGTCTATGCATTGATACGTTTAGCCTCATCTATGCCCACTTTTAATCTCTTGACAGCTGGGGCATGTAAGAAGAGATAAAAGTAATAGTTGTTCTAAAACAGGTACTTGCGGAAGGGCCGGATGTGTCAACGAAACCCTTGCGCCTTGAAAGGATAAACTACGCATCCAGTGCGGTGCTATGGCTCCAAATACCGATGTTTTGTTTTAAGCTCCAAGTGTTCCTTATAATAGGATGGCATAGACCATTGGTTATAAATATGGGTTTCAATTTTAGTGTTTACCGAATAGGGTCAAACACAACGAATGCTTAAATCATACGTGTGTTGTAAAAGCCAGTTTTACTATTTAAAGTCATGACAAATTTTATGAACCCTTTCATCTCTCAGGACACTTAATTTTAAATAACCTATTAAAACTAAGTTTGTCGCGACTTGAATAACCAGTTAATAGTTGAAAACTATTAAGTTATAAGTTTTGAAATTAAATTTAGTTTAAATTGCAAAACTTTAGCGGTTATTTATTTTATAAAAACAAGCCAGTTGTTATTTTTATAAAATTCTACAAGTTGTAAAATTAGAACTTGTGGTGAAAGATTGTGACATTTTAAAACTCATTTTAAAACGTTTGGTGTTTGGTTGGTTTATAATAAATTGAAGTTATAAAAAATTAAAAGCAACAATAAAGCAAATAAATATGTAAATCCTTTAGGGCCAAGTTTGTTTAATCTTGCTAGAGCCAGTTAGCAAGACCAAACGGGTCACGGTGTCCCAAAAAATAAAACAACCACAAGGATGGACTTCCGTGCATCTAGTCGTCTCGGATGACTCCCACTGACTCCATGATTCCTGTTGCGTCTTCAGATTTGTCTTCGGGTTTTTATTACATTACATAAAATAAAAAAGCCTATTCTATTACAACTTTGAGCCATCAAAAGTGGGCCAAAACCATAAAACCAAAAACTGAATAATAAACACAAACAACTCAATCACATGGGTCGGGCCAGATTTACATATTCAACACAATCACATACGGGCAATAAATTTGGTCAAATAAAATAAAAAATCGACCAAAATAAAAAAATTGCCCCAAAAAACAGATCAGATCAGAAACTTCAAGATAGTTAAAGTTTGTGATTAATCTAACCGGTGAAACCAGACCGGTTCCGATTTACGTGTTATAACCCAGTCTCTGATACCACTGTTGGTATTCAGTGGTGATCAGTTTGACTTTTTATCAAAAACGGGTTTTGATAGAGAAATTAATTAATTCAGTTAATTAATAAATACGCAGCGGAAAATAAAATCATAACCTATTTGACAGCACTAACAAACCGAACAGGATCTGGTTATGAAGACGCAAACACAAAAAAAAAACAATTAATCTACTGATAAGATTAATTATACCTTAGTGGTTAATAAATAACCGCTCGAGACACCGAGGTACAACGAACCAATGCTAGATCACGAACTAACAACACGAGAGACGACTAGCGCCGGGGCTGGCTGGAAACGGGACAGCAGCGGGGCAGGGTCCGGCTTGGGTTGGTTTGGTGGTGCCGGAAATCACCAAACGGATGACCATTTTTTCTTTTGGTTTCTGCTTTCTTCGATCAAAAGGAAAAAAAATTTGCGGCTACTTTGGTGTCTTACTTGCAAAAAACAAATATATAGATTATAATTATATAATAATTATAAACCCTAATAATTATTTTCGGGCACAAAGTCTAATACGAGATAAAAAACATGTACCCATTTAATTGTTTTAATAAAAAGTTTAAAACAATAAATATGAATTATTATTTATAAACTTGTATAAATAATAAATCCCGTGTAACGAATATAAAATATACCGTGTCGCTAACAGTTCGTAATTACCAGGTAAGCGGGTTAAGTGGATTTAATGTTCGTTGCCCTAGGTGTAACTCTTACGGGTCAAAGCTCGGTCAGCCGCGTTGTCCATCGAGTCGGTCCATAAAATCCAACATGAACCTTAAACCATTTTGAACCCTAAATTGGAAACCTACTCTCAATTTTGACTTTTTGGACTCAATTGACTTTCTAAAGTCAAATAGCCCAAATCTTGTTAATCCAAGGCTGCTACTCGATGATTTCTGGTTGAGTTGGACTCCACATGTTCACCCAAACAAGAATCGACCAAGTCCCGGCCCAAACATCAAGCCAATTCGACCGATTACGTGGTCAAATCAAATTCAAAAGAATTTGACTTCGCATAGTCAAACCCGTATCAATATCCGATCGATTTGTGTAATTGATGCGTAATGGATCCCGCAAATCACGCGCAGACCAGCCCCTCATGTACTCAACACATTAACATGACTCGATTCATCCTCAATTAATCGAATTAACGCGTACTCAGCGCCACGACTGTTACGGTCAAATCAAAATCAAATCGTGTAATTTAGATTAAATCAATTCAATTCAACGACACATACACTTTCGCCTAGTCCCTTACAACCTTTCTGAACCTATAATCGCCTCTCATTTCATCTCTGGAATCCTGTCGATCACGAAGAACAATCGGAGAAATCCTGTAGCCGCCCGCATTTGTGCCTAAACCAAATCAGGTGAGAATACACTCGTTTGATTTGTCTTTGAACCCTTATCAAAAGCCCTATGCCAATTCGTGTTATCAAAGCTAATCACGACTGATTGGGGCTAGGGTTCATGGCGGATTGAATGGGATTTGAATTTGGTTTTTTTTATATCGTGTTTTAAATTTTTAGAATCAATAATCAATCAGCGAAACCACCTGGTCCGGCCGGCAAGTCACTGCGCCGCCGAACCAGGTGGCGTGGGTTCGAAACCCACAAACACCGGACTTTTTTTGCAACAGCCTCAAACCCAAACCCGGTCCCTGTGTAGACCCGTGTTAATACATTTAAGAACCTTTCAATTACACGGGAGAGCCCCCTGGTCTAGTGGCGTTTGCGCAATACTCATACAGAAACCACCCGGGTTCGAACCGGGTGGTCTGTATTATTTTTAAAAACACTTTCTAAAACTCCAAAAATTTTATAAAAAAATATTTTTATAAACCTCGAAATGTTTGTAACAGAATAAAACCATATTTATTAATTTTCAATATAAATTCATATTTATTTCGAATTTAGTTGTTAAATTTGTATGTTAAACTTTTAAAACAAAAATTCAAATATTTAAATTAATTTCTAAATAAAAACAATTAATTTTATAAAAGTTGTAAAATATTAACTTTATTTACAAAAATCAAAATACTTATTTCCAAAGGATAAATAAATAAAAGTTATTTATTATAACATGCAAAGTTAAATGTATAACCCTACATATAAATATTATTTACACCACTCCGTATTTGTACACCTTTTTAAATAAGTAAATAGGGTAAAAAAATTAATTATTAAATTATAATTAATATAAAACACCCAATACATTTTTATAACTAAAAGACTAGGTTACATATTTTATAAATAATTAAATAAGGTAAAAATTATTTATTTAATTTATATTTAAGAATTATTTATTTAAGTTATACTTAATTACCCCTAATACCTACATTATTTTTATAACTAAGTAAATAAATAATAATTTTGTAATTTATTTATTTAGTTATTCAAACTCAAACCTTGATCAAAATGTTCTAATAATATCCATTTCAAACCTTTCATTTTATGCAATACCTTTTAAGAACAAACCACTAACTTTATACACACGTCCAATTCAACCCTAGACTTAGACATAGACTATTATGCACACTATTAATTCAATATACATTCCAATCTAGGTTAACGTTGTGCATTACAAGGATCATATTACTATCTAGTCTCTCACGTTAGCTACGCCTTTTGAATCAAGTGAGTATTACATAGGCCCTTTTGCTCTTTTACATTTTTGGGGTGGAACATGAACACTATACAAACTATTGCTTACATTTACACAAACTACACAAATACAAATCCTCTTTACATTCATGTGTGCAATTTGAGCTTTATGCCTGAGTGCTAGGTGTGCTAACTTTTGTGTGCAATTTATGTGCAATAATTAACTATTCAAGTCGACGGTAAACAATGATAGATCTATTGAGTCTGACAAACCCACCCAGATTGGGGTGATTATTACCGACAACACAATTTTGCATGCTAGTTACAAAGGTTTGATTGTACTTTGGTTACACAATAGCTGCTCTCCATAAATGCCTTATTTTATCATATTATGTAAGGATTTGATCATTTACAATTATTCAATACCTATGTATAAACCTGTGTATGCTCACCAACTTTTTAGTTGACCTTATTTTATTCATGTTTCAGGTACTAATGTGTGATTTTGATCAAGACTTGCTACACATAAGTTTTGGACCTAGATAATTTTAAATAAAGGATTATGTATTTCATTTTTATGTACTTGGTTTGATTTGGTTTTGTCTTGAATACTTGAAATGAATTTGAATGATTAATATATTTCAATTTAGTCAACCTTGTGCTCATGAACAGTCAACATGTCCCGCCCCGATGATTCCGTTGTCGGTTGGGGTGTGACACTTCCCGAGACTATGAATGATTTCTTTCGGTAAAGACAATTTTAAAGTTTCAGACGTTTTCATCTCATGATCAAACTTCTACTTTTCTACTTTAGTAAGAGCTGTCACAGGTTTAGGAACGTCACAAAATTCTAGAAAGTCAAAAGTAGGATGCACATATCCTTCTGTTATTGGTCTCCAAAAATTTTCATCAGTTTCTGATACGAACTGTTCGAACTGGACTTTCCAGCTACGGTAATCTGATATGCACAAAAGCCTCGGTGGCATAGTTTCAATCTCATTATCATCACACGAAATTGACATTTTGAATTTTTTGTGAAAATATCCGGAAAAAAAAGTTTCTCGCCAAAATACTCTTTTTTTAAAAAATTTCAAAAATTCAAAATTTCAAAAATGATATAAACCAACCATATAAGCTTTCCTTAAAAAAATTGGACAAGAACAAATTTCTCGCCAAAATACTCCCGAACACTAGCGAACAAATTTCCTGCCAAAATTTAAAATTATTTTTTTTAAGAACATGTAACATCCTAAAAATAATAAAACGAATAAATATAGCGAGACCGGTGGTTTAGTTGGAATATTTAAACAAAAAGGGAGCAGGCCTGGGCCCGGCTTCAATGGGTCGAGGGAAGCCCATGCGCATAAGAGGCAAGGCAGCCCTCTTCCCTGCTCATTTCCTCAACTCACGCAGTTTTTAGAGAGAGAAAGGAGAGCTCGGGTCTAGAGAGAGAAAGTGACGGATCAACTCGGGAATTCAGGAGAACGTTGCTGCTGTTCTCGTGATCATATCCTCTGAATCAGAAATCCAATCCAGGTAACGATTCGATCACATTATGAGTTTTTGTTCGTTTTGGGAGTTTTCGGGTTTTGGCTAAAAGATAACGATTTTTGCGGATGAAACTTGAAAGTGAACTTAGGTATAGCATCTAGAATGAAAAACGAACGTTTTGATCAAAGAAAATCTAGATATCGACATGATCAGATTCGCATGCAGAACATTCGGATTTTTGGGGAAGGCGATAAGTGCAGACCCATCGAAACTACTTAGTTTCGATATGTGCAAACCCATCGAAACTACTTAGTTTCGATATGTGCAGACCTATCGAAACTACCCAGTTTCGATATATGCAGGCCCAATCGAAACTACCATAGTTTCGATATGAGCCCCCGATCCGAAGCTAAGATAATACATAAGATACTTATCGAAACTACCTATCGAAACTATCTATCGAAACTACCTATCGAAACTATCTATCGAAACTACCTATCGAAACTACCAAGTTTCGACAGAAACAACCTATCGAAACTACCAAGTTTCGATATAAGCTAATCAATCGAAACTACTATGTTCAAGCATAGTAATGTCTAGTGTCATCTAGGAGCACCATCTTATGTGTATGACTTTATTATACAGATCGTGAGTGACATTAGTGAAGCCCAGTAGCCAGCTTAGTGTATTACAGAAACTACTCATCAGGTGAGTTCTATGTGCCCCTTCTATGTTATGTGCAAATGTTTTCAAATGTTTTGGGGCTGAAATGTATACACTAAGTGAATAAAGGTTATGAATGTTAATGTGATCATATGTGTTATACAAGTATATATATATACCTATACACGAAAGAGAAATTATGAATAAAGAATGAAAAGCATGATTATAAAGAATGAACGAAAGTATAACACCATATGAAAGAATGAAATCCTGCTTTATATCCATGTATACATTGCTTGCAAAGAATGAAATGAATGAATGTCATAACATATAAGAATGAAATCTTGCTTTATATCCATGTATATATTGCTTGCCAAGTACAGAAAATGTTATGGACGCTTCGATGATAACGGCTGCTTCGGTAGACGGACGACCATGTGACTATTTTATAACCGGGACAAGTGCGCTCCTTCATCGGCTAGGACGTACGAATGCCATTAATGGACGGTCGAAGCAATTGGCGTATTATAGTAGAACGGTTGTATAAATAATAGTCGCATGGGAAACGGATACCTTCGGGTAGACGGGCGAATTACGGCCTACGACGGTAGGACGGTTGTAAGTCATGACGGACGGACAAAGATTGCCGGACGGTTGTAAGAATAAAATGACGGACGGCACTAGTTGCCGGACGGTTGTAAGTATAGGTGGGCCATGACGATGGACAACGGCGATTGTCTTTGTGACATTCGTAAGCAAATGACGGGTTGATCACCCTTATATAGTATGACCCATGAAATTAAAGAAAGAAAGAAAAGAAAGAAAAGGGTGAATGCATATATATATATGAAATCACAAAAATACAGAAAAGAAAGATGAAAAGAAAGACAAAAGTTATGAATACGTATTTATATGAATGACTATACAGTAATGCATACTTATAAAGTAAAGAATAGAATGTTTATATCAAATTGCATTAAACTAGAACTCACCAGCGTTAGCTGACTTTTAGTATACATTTCAGGTAAAGGAAGAAAAGGTCGTGCGATGGCGTGAGGGTTACCCGGCACAAGACTGACATCCCACTTTTGTTTGTTAAGACAATGTTGTGTTTTTAATTGTTAAGACTTCCGCTGTTATGTAATGTAATTGAATGATGAATGTTTTAAATTTAAGTTCAGTATTTATGGCTATGTTTATGAGTAAATCCAACAAGTGAGGTCACCCGGGAAAGGGGCCTTACAAGTTGGTATCAGAGCAATAGTTTGAGAGATTTAGACATCCCTATATGTCTAGACTCAAACTGATTATGGGACCAACGCACGGATGTCAGTATGGGTAACCAACGCCAACGCTAGCACGGTAAGTAAGTCATAAAGTTAATACTCTTGCATAGGAATAGATACCTTAACTTAGAACAAATAGATGTTAATGCCACGACTGATTTGAAGAGTTTCGAACCCGAAAAGCAATGTAAATTAGTAATCACAAACCGGTCACTGTAATTAAGAATTTACCTTGCTCGTACTGTTCCAAACTATGATCTGAAGAAATGACATTGATGTATTCCCTTTTTAACTATCAGGAAATTAAGAACTATGGCTGGTGGAGGAAGAACAGGACCTCGAGGCGGTCGCACTGGCCGACGAGGTAGACCTCCGTTGAACCCAAGATTTGAAGAAGAAGAGAGTGTGCACGCAGAGCACACCGAAAGTGTGCACGAAACAGAAGTGACCCCAATTATGAAGGACAGTCCAGGGCCTATACAGTTGGAACCTGAAGTCAGGGATGCTATTGCCCGTGAAGTTGTGCTCACTTTGAAAAAGGTATTGCCTGATCTACTATCCGAGGCAATAAAGAAAAGTAAGGAGGAGGATGAAGGAGACAATGAAGAGAACGTATATGACAGTGATGGGGATGAAATAAAGATTGGATCGAGCAATCGTGGGTGCACTTACAAAGGTTTCAAGGACGGAGACCCACCCAAGTTCGATGGGAGCAAAGATTCAGTGGCAACGCTTGAATGGATTGAGAGGATGAGTGCTGTAATCAACATCAGCGAGTGTCGACCAGACCAGGCTGTTAAATATGTTGCTCATTCTTTCACCAACGAAGCCTTAGGTTGGTGGAGGAACATTCAGAGGACAAAGTCCCTAAACGCTCTTGCAAGAATGACATGGGAAGAACTGAAAAAGCTGGTAATTCAAAAGTTCTGTCCCCAGAACGAAATTGATCGAGTGGAAAATGAATTCCTAAACCTTAAAGCTGGCAACAAGACACACCGCCAGTATACTTCTAGATTCAATGAGTTGGCACAGCTGGTACCCCACCTGGTGGAGACAGAAGAGCGAATGATCAAGTATTATGTGAAGGGCCTACCTCAAAGGGTCCGTGTCCATGTGAAAGCCAACCTACCCTCGACCTTCGAGTCGGTAGTGAATCTGAGCGGAATCGTCTACGACGATTATGCCAATGAGGACCCACCAACGGAAACCCAAAAGAGAAAGTGGGAGAACCCGTCTAGAGGCACCGGAAGAGGGAACGTAATAACTGAAAATAAGAAACCAAGGTCGGACAAATATGAAACCTGCAAGAAATGCGGAAGGCAACATTTTGGCGAGTGCCGGGTCGGCTCCACCACATGTTACAGGTGTGGGAAGGCGGGGCACTACTCTCGTGACTGCTTGAGAGACACTAAATGCCAAGTATGTGGACTGTTTGGTCACCTGGCTAAGGATTGCAGAAAAGCCAGACAATCTGGTTCGGGAAAAGAAAAGGAACAGGAACAACCAAAGACTAGGACTCGAGCTTACGCCCTGACTGAGGAGGAAGCAAGGGGAAATCCTGATGTTGTGTCAGGTACGTTCCTAGTTAATGATGAACATGCGGCTATATTATTTGACTCGGGTGCTAGTAAAAGCTTTATATCAAATGCCTTTAGTCGAAAACTGAATTGCACTATCAACACAGTAGTAAAGGCCTTTAGTGTACAAACTGCCGTTGGTAAAAATTCGGCAGTATTCCAAGTAACAGAGGATTGCATAATAGAAATAGAGGGTCATAAATTTCCTTCTAGATTATTCCTTCTCACCTTAGGAGGATTCGATATAGTATTGGGTATGGATTGGCTAGCTGCCAACGAAGCTCAAATCATATGTAAACGTAAGAGGATACACCTCAAAGGTCCTAGCGGCAGTCCAATTACGGTTTATGGGGATTGGAATTACACAATGTCGAACGTCATCTCGATGATTAAGGCCGAAAGTTACATGAGGCGCGGCTGCGAAGCTTATCTGGCATATGTTATAGATGATAGAATGAAAACGAAAGAACTCAAGAATGTACCCGTGGTGTGCAATTTTCCGGAAGTATTCCCTGAGGATCTACCTGGGTTGCCACCCGATCGGGAAATAGAATTTCAGATTGATTTACTGCCAGGAGCTGAGCCCGTTGCCAAAGCCCCCTACCGATTGGCTCCGTCAGAAATGAAGGAATTGATGTCCCAACTAGAGGAACTAACCGAGAAAGGATTTATTAGGCCGAGCATCTCACCATGGGGCGCTCCGGTACTATTTGTAAAGAAGAAGGACGGCAGTATGCGCATGTGTATCGACTACCGCGAATTGAACAAGAGAACAGTAAAGAACAAATACCCACTGCCTAGAATAGACGACCTTCAAATACCCACTGCCTAGAATAGACGACCTTTTTGATCAACTGCAAGGTGCGAGTTGGTTCTCAAAGATCGATCTTAGGTCGGGTTACCATCAGTTGAAAGTAAGAGAAGAAGACGTTCCAAAGACCGCATTTCGCACGCGTTATGGGCATTATGAGTTTCTCGTGATGTCCTTCGGATTGACCAACGCACCAGCAGCGTTCATGGATTTGATGAATAGAGTATGTCGACCAATGTTGGATCGATCGGTGATAGTCTTTATAGATGACATACTGGTGTATTCAAAAAGCGAGGGTGATCACCACTGTCACCTAAGAGAGGTTCTGGAGGTGCTAAAGCAGGAAAAGTTGTACGCAAAATTCTCCAAATACGCGTTCTGGCTTAGGGAAGTCCAATTCCTAGGTCATGTAATAAACCCAAACGGCATCATGGTGGATCCTGCAAAGATCGAGACAGTAAAGGAATGGAACATCCCAAAGACACCAACAGAGATACGAAGCTTTCTAGGGTTGGCAGGCTACTATCGAAGGTTCATCCAAGATTTCTCAAGAATTGCCTCGCCGCTAACCAAACTGACACGGAAGGAAGTAAAGTATGAATGGGGTCCAACCCAAAACAACGCGTTTGAGGAACTTAAGACACGATTAACTCAAGCTCCAGTATTAACACTACCTGAGGGAAATGAAGACTTAGTAGTCTACTCTGACGCTTCAGGGCAAGGTTTAGGGTGCGTACTCATGCAACGAGGAAAGGTAATTGCTTATGCATCGCGGCAACTAAAGGTTCATGAAGTTAACTACCCAACACACGATCTAGAATTAGCAGCAGTAGTTTTCGCGTTGAAAATATGGAGACACTACTTGTATGGAGTTAAATGCACCATCTACTCCGATCACAAAAGCTTGAAATACTTTTTCGAACAAAAGGAACTAAACATGAGGCAAAGAAGATGGTTAGAGCTACTGAAAGACTATGACTGTGAGATATTGTACCATCCAGGCAAGGCAAACGTAGTGGCTGACGCTTTAAGTAGAAAGGAAGAATCGGCACCTATCCGGATCAAAGCGTGTCAGTTAATTATAACGCCAGACTTAATGGGTGAAATATCAAAGGCACAAGATGAAGCATTGTTAGAAAGAAATGTGAAACGGGAAAGAATAGTAGGACAACAAGGGAACTTAGATGCGAATGCATACGGAGTACGAACTAGGTTTGGCCGGATGTGGATACCTAAGATTGGTGAGCTTAGAGCCAAAATACTCGATGAGGCCCATAAGTCTCGCTATTCTATCCACCCCGGGACAAACAAAATGTATCAAGACTTGAAGAAAGAATACTGGTGGCCTGGCATGAAGAATGATGTGACAGAATACGTGAGCAAGTGCCTAACGTGTTCTCTAGTTAAGGCCGAGCACCAGAAACCATGCGGCAAAATGCAACCATTACCAATACCGGAATGGAAGTGGGAAGAGATCACAACGGACTTCATTACCAAGCTACCGCGAACAGCTAAAGGCAATGATACCATTTGGGTGATCGTCGACCGCTTGACAAAGAGTGCTCACTTCTTGCCAATACGAGAAACTTCTTCTTCTGAAAAGCTAGCAGAAGTATTTATCAAGGAAATTGTGAGCAGACATGGTATGCCGCTGTCGATTGTGTCTGACAGGGATACTAGATTCACGTCAAGGTTTTGGAAGAAATTCAATGAAGCAATGGGCACTATACTGAACATCAGCACCGCTTACCACCCCCAAACCGATGGACAATCGGAAAGGACCATTCAGACCTTGGAGGACATGCTCCGGGCCTGTATCATTGACTTCGGTGGGAGTTGGGACAGCCATCTACCATTGGCAGAATTTTCATATAACAACAGCTATCACTCGACTGTTGGCATGCCGCCATTTGAAATGTTGTATGGGAGGAAATGTAGGACCCCGGTTTGTTGGGGGGAAATTGGACAGAAGGATTTTGCAAGTCTCGAAGTGGTCAAAGCTACTTCTGAGAAATTTGATCAAATCAAGGCTCGTATGAAAGCCGCAAAGGACAGACAGAAATCATACGCGGATAAGAGAAGGAGGGATTTAGAGTTTCAAGTAGGGGACATGGTACTGTTGAAAGTATCACCGTGGAAAGGAATCATTCGGTTCAGAAAGCGTGGCAAACTAAGTCCAAGGTTTGTCGGACCTTTCAAGATTGTAGCAAGAGTGGGTCAAGTTGCTTACAGACTCGACCTACCCGTCGAGCTTAGTGGAATACACCCTACGTTCCACGTGTCGCACTTACGCAAGTGCCTAGCTGACGACACAGCTCACATACCTTACGACGAGATCGAAGTGGATAACAGTCTAAATTATGTAGAGGAACCAATAGCCATTCTTGACCGAGCTGAGAAACGACTACGCAATAAGTCGATACCGTTAGTCAAGATACAATGGAAGCACAGAAAAGGGTCAGAAGCTACGTGGGAAAAAGAAGACGAGATGAAGGGACTATACCCTCAATTGTTTAACCTATGAACAGTTTCGAGGACGAAACCTCTTTAAGGAGGGTAGACTTGTAACATCCTAAAAATAATAAAACGAATAAATATAGCGAGACCGGTGGTTTAGTTGGAATATTTAAACAAAAAGGGAGCAGGCCTGGGCCCGGCTTCAATGGGCCGAGGGAAGCCCATGCGCATAAGAGGCAAGGCAGCCCTCTTCCCTGCTCATTTCCTCAACTCACGCAGTTTTTAGAGAGAGAAAGGAGAGCTCGGGTCTAGAGAGAGAAAGTGACGGATCAACTCGGGAATTCAGGAGAACGTTGCTGCTGTTCTCGTGATCATATCCTCTGAATCAGAAATCCAATCTAGGTAACGATTCGATCACATTATGAGTTTTTGTTCGTTTTGGGAGTTTTCGGGTTTTGGCTAAAAGATAACGATTTTTGCGGATGAAACTTGAAAGTGAACTTAGGTATAGCATCTAGAATGAAAAACGAACGTTTTGATCAAAGAAAATCTAGATATCGACATGATCAGATTCGCATGCAGAACATTCGGATTTTTGGGGAAGGCGATAAGTGCAGACCCATCGAAACTACTTAGTTTCGATATGTGCAGACCCATCGAAACTACTTAGTTTCGATATGTGCAGACATATCGAAACTACCCAGTTTCGATATATGCAGGCCCAATCGAAACTACCATAGTTTCGATATGAGCCCCCGATCCGAAGCTAAGATAATACATAAGTTACTTATCGAAACTACCTATCGAAACTATCTATCGAAACTACCTATCGAAACTATCTATCGAAACTACCTATCGAAACTACCAAGTTTCGACAAAAAAAACCTATCGAAACTACCAAGTTTCGATATAAGCTAATCAATCGAAACTACTATGTTCAAGCATAGTAATGTCTAGTGTCATCTAGGAGCACCATCTTATGTGTATGACTTTATTATACAGATCGTGAGTGACATTAGTGAAGCCCAGTAGCCAGCTTAGTGTATTACAGAAACTACTCATCAGGTGAGTTCTATGTGCCCCTTCTATGTTATGTGCAAATGTTTTCAAATGTTTTGGGGCTGAAATGTATACACTAAGTGAATAAAGGTTATGAATGTTAATGTGATCATATGTGTTATACAAGTATATATATATACCTATACACAAAAGAGAAATTATGAATAAAGAATGAAAAGCATGATTATAAAGAATGAACGAAAGTATAACACCATATGAAAGAATGAAATCCTGCTTTATATCCATGTATACATTGCTTGCAAAGAATGAAATGAATGAATGTCATAACATATAAGAATGAAATCTTGCTTTATATCCATGTATATATTGCTTGCCAAGTACAGAAAATGTTATGGACGCTTCGATGATAACGGCTGCTTTGGTAGACGGACGACCATGTGACTATTTTATAACCGGGACAAGTGCGCTCCTTCATCGGCTAGGACGTACGAATGCCATTAATGGACGGTCGAAGCAATTGGCATATTATAGTAGAACGGTTGTATAAATAATAGTCGCATGGGAAACGGATACCTTCGGGTAGACGGGCGAATTACGGCCTACGACGGTAGGACGGTTGTAAGTCATGACGGACGGACAAAGATTGCCGGACGGTTGTAAGAATAAAATGACGGACGGCACTAGTTGCCGGACGGTTGTAAGTATAGGTGGGCCATGACGATGGACCACGGCGATTGTCTTTGTGACATTCGTAAGCAAATGACGGGTTGATCACCCTTATATAGTATGACCCATGAAATTAAAGAAAGAAAGAAAAGAAAAAAAAGGGTGAATGCATATATATATATGAAATCACAAAAATACAGAAAAGAAAGATGAAAAGAAAGACAAAAGTTATGAATACGTATTTATATGAATGACTATACAGTAATGCATACTTATAAAGTAAAGAATAGAATGTTTATATCAAATTGAATTAAACTAGAACTCACCAGCGTTAGCTGACTTTTAGTATACATTTCAGGTAAAGGAAGAAAAGGTCGTGCGATGGCGTGAGGGTTACCCGGCACAAGACTGACATCCCACTTTTGTTTGTTAAGACAATGTTGTGTTTTTAATTGTTAAGACTTCCGCTGTTATGTAATGTAATTGAATGATGAATGTTTTAAATTTAAGTTCAGTATTTATGGCTATGTTTATGAGTAAATCCAACAAGTGAGGTCACCCGGGAAAGGGGCCTTACAGAACACTAGCGAACTAGATAAGTTCGCCTGAAATTAGTTCGCCTGATACTGCACGAGCGAACTTAATAAGTTCGCCTAAACTTCACTGAGCGAACTTGACCCCAAGCGAACTTGTTAAGTTCGCCTAAAACGCTGAAACTTCAGAAAAACGAAAACACGAACTCAGACCTCTGAAAATCATGATTTCTGATGTATATGATCAAATTAGACAAATCTGAACCATAGGAATGTGTAGGGACTGATTAGGAACACTTCTATCGGATCAATTTCACCAAAAGAATCCAAAATCAATCCAAAATGATCAAAATTCTTCCCTTTTTATCAAGAACATGAAAAAGATTAAAAATCCTTCAAATCCTCATCAAATTCAGTGATATTTGATGTTGATTGTACATGAAAACACCACGAATCTTCTGCTAATTAAGAGCAAAAGCTCTGATACCACTTGTAGGTCCCGATTCGACGCGTGACGGATCTCTAGACTCGCGGTAGGACACGGTGATAACGTGCAGAATCCATGATCAACGTGCAACGTGTAACTCCGTCAACAACACGGTGTAAATAAACGCTGTGTATTACTATAATCCTTGATTACAACAGTTCTCTCCAAAACACACACTTACACCTTTTTCTTCTCTAGTGTCATATGGAATATGAACTTGTAACTCCTATTTATAGGAACACACAGCACCTTAAGCGAACTTAACAAGTTCGCCTCAAAGATGACAAGTTCGCCTCTCTATGAACTTGAACAATATTCCTTAGGCGAACTTAACAAGTTCGCTCCTAAAGATGCTTAGGCGAACATGTTAAGTTCGCCTCTCTATGAACTTATACAGAATTTTATCAACAGTTACAAAACATGTCCTAACAAAGGGTGCATGAAGAATTAGGTGTGTATAATTATGCGTTGAAACTTAGGATAGCACTTAATGAACCAAATAGGTAGCATGTAGACAACAATTCATATAAGCACAAGAGTTATCAAGTAGTGTGACACATAGACTATTAGGTATTGTATCATGTGGTGTAATTACTTAGAATAACATGTAAAATATATATTCACACAAAATAGTAATCATTTAGCATATAGTAGCATGGCATAGTATCGGTGTCCTAAGGTTATAGTTTATGTCAAAAGTGTCTAACCTAATTCCCTATAACCAAGGCTCTGATACCCATCTGTCACACCCAAACCGACGGTGAAATACGTCGGGGCAGGACATGTAGACTGTTCAAAAGCTCAAGGTTTACTAAAGTTTAAATATTTAAACAACCAAATTCATATCATAGATAACATCAATCCAACAATACAAAGAAAAATAGAGAATACATAAATAGTTTCTTTAAATTAGATTCTAGGTCCTTGGTCCTAAGTGAAGCAACTTGTACTTATTCTCAAGCATTAGTACCTGAACCATGATGAAAACAAGGTCAACTAAAAAGTTGGTGAACATGCTTAGGTTTTAACACACAACCAAGTTTAAAGTGTTTTATATAATTCATACGATAAACGTGTATAAGGCATTTATGGAGAATCTATAGTTAAACTAAATGTGTACAATCAAACCTTGTGACTGAGGCATAACACGCAGGTTACCCTAATGTAAAGTAGGTAACAAACACCCTAACCGGGTGGGTTTTTCAGACACAATAGATCTATCAATGTTAACCGTTGGGTTGTACGGAGTTAATGATTATACTAATGTCATGTATATGTAGTCTTAACTCATAGCATTCAAGCATAAAGCACATAACACATAATATCATATTATTGAATTGTATTTAAGTCTATGAAAAAAGTTTCAAAGAGTAAATCATGTTTCACCCCAAAAGTATAAAATGAAAAAGGGGCTATGTAAACTCACCTGTAATAGTTATGTAGATAACACGAGCAGTAAGTATCACAAGTGATTTGCAAATCACAAAGCTCAACCTAGAGTTGAATTATATGAATTTGAATTAATAATATGTATAAAGTCTAAGGCAAGATCTAGGGTTCAACGGGCTGTGATGAGCGTGGATTTGTATAAAGAGTTGTGTATTTCATGCGAATGATGTGTGTAGATTTGTGTTTGCATTTGGATAAGAGTTTAGTATTAAACATAAATTCAAAGTATATATAAATAAAATAATAACTGACTTAGGGTTATATTAGGATGAATAAATGATTTAAATAAATAAATACTTTTTATTTATTTATTTATAATAGTTTGTTTCTTGAAAAGGTAGTATATATATATATATATATATATATATATATAAAAGAATTTGTTTAGTTTTGTTTAAACCCTAAATTAGTATGTTTAAGGAAATATATGTAATTTTGTAACGGTATAAAATGGATAGATAAAGTTTGTAAAAATCTTAACAAAATTTGCAAATTAAATAAGTAATTAAATACTTTATTTTAAAACCATGAAAATCACATATTTTATAAAGAAGGCGATTTACAAATCTTTATTTATTTGGAAAACATATTTATTACATGTATTTATGTTTTTATTATATAATATTATAATTTATTTAAAATAACTGGTCCAAATTATTTAGAAAAAGAATCAGTTTATTAAATTATGTATATGAAACATGTATTAGTGTGTGAATGGAATGTGTTTAAACAACAACAACAAAAAATAGGGAAACAAGGCGTAGGTGCTGGGTCTAGAACCTGTGACCCGACCTTCGCTGCACAACAGATTACCACTAGACCAGACCCCCCTTTTGTTTAAATGTTCTAAAATCATTTATTAAAACCCGAAAGGACTGGGTCGTCTTCCCGAAATTTCAGGTTATAAACACTAGCCCCAAATCGATTAATATTAAGCACAGATTCAAACAAAAATGATGGAGCTTTCATTCCCGAGATCAAAACGAAACTAAAGATGTAAGATTTACCTTGAATGGTTGAGACGAGACTGAGATCAATTCGTTCAAACATGTTCGGATTTTCTTCGGCTGTAACTCGAGTTTAAGAGATTATTGAGATGAAATTGAGAGTTCAGAGAGTATAAGGGTTGTGTCGCGAGTTTGTTTGAGTATATTACATGTGCTAATTGCATTTGGACGCGTCAATTTGATTTGGCATTGACATAACGGTTATGGGATTTATTTTTGAATCAATTCGTTTGATTTGCGATGAATTGAGTCATCATTTCGGGTTATAAACAAACGAGTATCGTCTGGGCGTGATTCACGGGCGATAACGCGTTTCAATTTCACAACATTGAATTGATTTTGGCTCAACTTTGACTATGAAAGTCAAAAAGCGTTTAAACTTGAATTTGCCCGCTATTAGGGTCGAATTGGTATGATAATTGATTTGTAAATCGATCAAAATCCCTCGGGTATACAAGGTAAGTTCGTAGATTTCGGGTGTGATCGAATTTGGTTTTGATTTATTAAGAACAAGAGGGTTGTTTGACTTTTTAAAGTCAAACTGGGTAAAATGGGTGAATTCGGTCAAAGTTGGGGATTTATGGGTTAAATTCCAAGGGTGGGGGTTCAAATTGAGGGCTCAAGTGTTTAGAGGGTTCAAACTAGTTTATTAAGTTTATAAATATTTATAGATAGATGTTTATAAATTTATTTTTGTTTAAAATAAAAGTATTAAACTTTATAAAACTAGTTGTATTATGAAGTTTAAAAATTTAAATATTATTCGTTTAGTCATAAAGATTTTACAAAAAAAAGGGTTTCTATTATATATATATATATATATATTAAGATTAGAATGTTTATATAAATGATTTGTTCATTGAACGAAAATAAATAATTTACTTATATATATGTATAAATATGCATTTATAAAATACACATATATAATAGGGAAAAATTTGTTATTGTAAAGTTGCAAAAAATTGGATTTAATATTCGTCTAAATAATGCGGTAAGTACGGCTTTGAAATGAATTGCTATTATTGTTAAAAAAAATGATATCAGAAAGTCATGGATGTTATAGTCTCCCCTTGTTAAGGGAATTTCGTCCCAAAATTTAACTAGTGGAGACTATTGAATCTGGAGGGAAGTGAGTTTGAGTTTTGATTATCGATTTGAGAAGTATGATAGATAACAAGATTTAAGTCTAACACTCAAGTTAAGTATGAAAGATATCAGTAGGTTTTAGTTTCAAGAGAGTTAAGGAGAGATCTGTCGAAGAATCTAAAGGTGAAATGCGTTACTTGGAATGGGTTTGATGGGAACTTGACGGTCAGGGTTTATTTAAGATGTAATTTAATATGTTCAGGAATTATCAGTGGATAAGAGATTTCACAAACATTGACCCCATCAAATAACATAAAAACTTTACGTGACACGAATAACGCTAATTCTTATAATATGACAGGAACACTTATATATAGGAAGTAGCAGCGGCGTATCCACTATGCCCTTATCATATCACATTAGCTTCATTATTACATATCATGTTAGGTTTCATGTCATAACACACTACATAATTCGCTATGTTTTCCAAGCGTTGAGTTTTATAATTACGTGTGCACCCGGATTTATCCAAATCATCGCATGGTCCGTATAGTTCATTCCATTGCGTGTGTGGGTCTAGGGGGTAACAGAAAATCACTTAATTAGTAACTATTGTTTTCACGTATGTGTTGCTAACAAGTAACTATGTCTATAGATAGTAGACTCAATTAGGTACTAAAGAGTAATAATGTGGCAAAATTCAGGGTTCCATAGCTTCCTCGTGTTTGAACAAGAATACGTCAAACCCCGAGTAGCTTTCATGGATATGGTGAATAATCATGTCTTGTGTATGATGTACTTAATCAATTGCAATAATGTAAACAATCTAATTCCGTGTATAATATAAGCACTCAAGTTTCCATGTGTGATGTATGTTATGTACATTGTAAGCAAATAGGTTTCACGTATACTGTGAATAGTTTAGTACCATGTATACAGTAAGCAAATGAGTTTTATGTATAACGTGAACAATTTAGTATTATATACTTTGTAAGCAAATAAGTTTCAGCTATAATGTGAGTAGTGTAGCATAAGGTACGTTGTATAGTGTGAACAATTTGGTATTATGTATTTTGTAAACAAATAAGTTTCATGTATTATGTAATTAATCAAGTATAATGTATATTGCAAACAAACAAGTTTTCATGTATTATGTGATCACGTATAATGTGCACAATCATGTATAAAACAAACAAGTTTCATGTATCGTGTGATTATCCTAGTATCATGCATATTGTAAACAACCAAGTTTTATGTATCATGTGATCGTGTATAATGTGCTCAATCATGTATCAAACAAACAAGTTTCATGTATCATGTGATTATCCTAGTGTCATGGATATTGTAAACAACTAAGTTTTATGTATCATGTGAGTTTTCATTTGTAAGTTATTGGATCTCATGAGTAACGTAAACTATCGAATTTTGCAGGTAGTCGAGTGTTGCAGACAAGCATGTTGTTTTGCGTTCATGTATAACGTGGATAGTTGGATTTTAAGTTTTAAATCTTGTTGATGTTTATATGGATGGCTAATGCCTACACGAAATGTTTCAGTTCATTGTAGTGTCTAGTAAAATCATACATTTCTGGATGTGTAAGATAACGAGAAGGATGTGTAGATATTTAGAGCAGTGTGCTTACGAATAATTGATTTGTGCTCTTTGTTTGTAAATAAATAAGCAGTTGTAATTTATTTTTGTTTGTAAAACGATGAAAAACAGTTGAATAATTAACTATATAGATAATTAAATGAAAACATTTTTATTTTATTTCAAATTATTATAAGAAGACTATTTTTAAGAGAAAATAATGGTCAAATTATTTAATAACTAAGCCAAGGTTTAATAATAATTAATTTAACAAGAAAAGTCATAATTAACTATTAATTAAAAATAATGCTTTTATAAAACAAGTTGTATTAAATTTCCTTACAATGTATAAATATTTATAGAAATTTATAATTCAGATACTATCTAGAGGTTTGATAAACGTTTTGTTTGAACAAAATAACGATGTTGTTTAATTTAGATAATAAAATGATTAGTTACAAAGAAGGATTAGGTACGTGTACTAAATTGTAATAAACGAAACGATGGTGTTTAGATTGTACTCATTTGATAATATAATCAAATGGATACTTTGACAAATCAAAGTTATTCAAATTCCTATACATTCAAGAAGACATGCTTTAGCCTATAAGTGAACACTCACTTCGGGAATTCCCAAGAAAGCATACGGATTATTCGGTTGATTTGGATTTATATGAAATGCTTTCCTAGACAGAAGACCCAAAGTACAGGCATTCCCCCTTCCGAATTGCACATGTTCTTTACTAATTTTTAGAATTCAAAACTTTGACGGGATTTAAAAATCTTAATAGGCTTTAGGCCTAAGAGTTTAAATTTGTGTTCACAAATGATGATGGTGACATGTGTGTGAGATTAAGGGTGCATGAAGAATTAGGTGTGTATAAGTGTGTGTTGAAACTTAGGATAGCACTTAATGAACCAAATAGGTAGCATGTAGATAGCAATTCATATAAGCACAAGAGTTATTGTAGGTCCACATGACTCATCTTAGATCGATCTCGTGACAGGATGTATCGTTAACGCGGAGTGCGGAATCCTACCGTATTAACGCTTTGTATAACAATCTACAATAGAAACATCGGTAAATAAACTTTCTCTTTTATATCACCAAACAGAGTTTACAGAATACTTGATTGTTCAATCTATCATACGCGTCATAAACAGACTCTGTAAACTCTATATTTATAGACACATGTTCTGCAACAGGCGAAAGTTCGCCTAAAGATCCTTAGGCGAACTTAACAAGTTCGCCTCTAATAGACTAGGCGAACTTATCAAGTTCGCCTCTAGCAGAACTTGTATTTATACTTAGACAAATCTAAACAATTACATACAAAACATAAAGACAATAAGACCTAAACTATTACAAAGCTTTTGTCATTCAATCTATATCCTAACAGACTCCCCTTTGACAATAGCTTGATCTTCTGTCTTCAGTCCTTATGACGAACTCTTCCAGTTGTCTGGTAATCTGCTTCCTGCATGCACTCCATATCTTTGACATATCTCCAACACTCTTTTATACTGCAATCCTTGTTCTCTCCATTCATTAGTGAACATGATCTCATTCTTTCTTAACGTCCTCTGATCTTTCTTTTGAGAAGTTAATAAGGTTCATTGCATCATAGAAACAAACAATGGCCTTATTATATTTATCATCAATCCCAGCTTCACCAGTCTTCACATCAACATACCACCATTTTATATTCCCCAGAAAATCTTGTGGAATTTTCTTCAATGGTATCTTCTGTACAACATGCACTGGCTTGAACTTATACTTCCAAGTGACATTCTTAGTCTTTTAATCTATTAGCTTCACTCTTTTTCCCTTATGTGGTTTTAACCTTTCATACTCCCCTGATCCACCTTCTCTCTTTATCAAATTGGCAATCACATCGGCTAATCCACACTTAGATCTATTAATCAATGGTTTCGTTGCTAGACCATTCATTTCACACCTTGGCAAGGTATTGAAATACTTAATCCTAGGCTTTAAGTATAGAACACCATTAGATCTTTTAAGAGAAAACAACTTAGTTTCATCATCATAAAACCAACTTATGATCTTACCAATACACCTCTCTTTATTCACATATCTTTCTTTCTGAGCAGGTTGTATAGGTGACTTTGGTTGTACTTTCATCCAACTGTTAACGACTTCTCTCCACTGTTCTCTAGTCATACCTGTATTTCTATACATCACAGGTTCTTCATTCGGCTTAGGAGACAAAGTATGAGTCGTATCAACATCAGAATCTATCTTGTTGGATTGAGTAGTATCATCAGGTGTAATGATGTCTTCAACAGAGTCCATAGAATCTGTTACTCCATCATAAGAAAACTCAGGAATAACATCATCTTGGATGAAGTTATATGGGACATTTAGACCATCACTTCCTTCATATGTAACCTTAAATTTACTCTTTTCTATTTCAATATGTACAATCTCTCCTTCTTCAACTTCGTTATCCACCACATCTTCTTCATCGTCATCAAATAACTCGACTATATCATCCATACACTCTAATTTCTCAGCTTCTTCTTCTTTAGAATCTTGAAAAAATTCCAATAACAATATTTATTCATTCACTCCAGAATCATGTTTTGTTCCTTCAATAGTATGTGATGTCGACTCCCCCTGAGCTCTGGATATTGGATTCACGTCAGCGTATTGACGATCACCTTCAACATTACCACTAGGATCATTGTCATCATTATCTTTTCTTTGAATTGATTTAGCATGACACGTATCAGGTAGCCTTAACTCCCCCTGAGCGTCAAGACGCTCAACAAGTTTAGACACCAATAATTGCATGTCAGCAATCTGTGTAACTTGAGCTTTAAGAACCAATTGTCTCTGAGAATCATGTTGATTGGACACGAAAACACCACGAATCTTTTGCTAATCAAGAGCAAAGGCTCTGATACCACTTGTAGGTCCCTAATTCGGTGCGTGACGGATCTCTAGACTCGCGGTACGACACAGTGATAACGTGCGGAATCCATGATCAACGTGCTCGTGTAACACAATCAACAACAACGGTGTAAATAAACTCTTTGTATTTCCACCACAATATCAGGTTACAAGATTACAGAATCTGTCTACTCTGATATCGTCTCTTCTCTAATCTATTCTACACTGTTCTGTTCTGGTCTCAGTAAACACCTATATATAAGCACTGTTCTGCACCAGGCGAACTTAACAAGTTCGCTTCACTGTGCTTAGGCGAACTTATTAAGTTCGCCTCTAATAGGCTAAGCGAATTTAATAAGTTCGCCTCTGATAGACTTAAGCGAACTTATTAAGTTCGCCTCTGATAGCCCAGGCGAACTTATTAAGTTCGCCTCTGATAGGCTAGGCGAACTTAACAAGTTCGCCTCTAGCAGAACTTACACAGAATTTTATCAACAGTTACAAAACATGTCCTAACAGACTCCCCCTTAACTGTTGCTAACAATTCTATCAAATACAAGTCAAAGACTCTAAGACTAAGACATAATCTTCAAGCTCGTTGTCACCAGAATATGCTCCAACAGACTCCCCCTTAACAACAGCTTTAGAAGATTGTCATCCGTCTTCATATATCATCAAACACACTGTAGTCTTCGTCTTGTTCATCTGCACACTCTCTCTTTATTTCTAGAAGAAAACTTGGGAGAAGGACCCCTTGTCAACTTCTGTCTGCAATATTCAGTTTTTGCAAAGGAGAACAACCAAGAATAACCAACAATTAAGATTTCCATAGAAGCTGGAAAAATAAAATCTTTTTGGTTTTTCAAACATAAGAAACATAAAAATATTTTTGGTTTTTCTCTTTATAAACTGAAATGTAAAATACAAAATCACATCTTTTTGGTCGAACATCACGAGTAAGAAGATCATATTAGTAAAAACAATGCATCAATCACACATCTTGGATAAACAATCCATATAGTATCAAATGGTATCCAATCCAGATTCATCATTTCTTTATATTAGATAAGATCAAATCTTTTAAGCTTCAACCAAAACATGTAATGATACGCGAAGAACTTTAAAGAAGATGAGATCAGATCATAACATGCTTATTACATACGAATTTGTAACACATAACATGTCAATCTAAGTTGTCAATATTATAAGAATTGAAACCATCAGTATCTTTGTCCCATGTTCTTGTGAATTAAGGTACCATTTATTTTGTAATACAACGTGTACCCCACAAATATGCCAACAGAAAAATAAATTTGCACTATCTTCAAGACATATAAGATCATTACAAGATAATATTCAATCTCCAGGATGAATTATACCGATAAACACAGGTAAATATCAAGCAGAGAATCAGAATGATTCAGAATCGAATGATTCAAATGTCTTGGTTTGGATGAAGTATCATGATTCATAGTAACAGAAAGATTGATCAAGGAATCGATTGATTCAATGACATAGGGTAGCGTGATCCAACTGTTATCTGGATATATTCAATGGAATCAGGATATTGATCCAAGGGCTAGTATATGTTCCAACAGATGTTGTCAGAAACATATCTTAGTTCAACACCACATTGCATGTTTTTCAGGGCATGGGCAGTGAAGTGAACTGAAAAATTGTGTTTAACGACATAACCGATACTGGTCTCATGAAGTACTTTAGATCTTATATTCTTTATCTGATAATGATCTTTTACACACACACCCGGCATACCATGGGTTTAAATCACAGTTGTCACAAAGATCATTATGTTGTCACACTACTAATGGATCAAAGATACTCATAGCCTATTGACAATTCAGACTACATACTAGTATCCAGATTAAAATATAAGCATCAAGCATCAATTTTTTGTTAAGCATAAGCAGTTATGAAGCTATCATTTCTCATACTGTGCAGTCTAAGAAGTTCTGTTCAAAACATTTATCACAGATATATTAGATAAGCATCATAAAGTCCAACTAAGGTCATGTGTGACTGAACATCTACTGATGTACTATCATTTCTCCTTTAACTTCAAGTAATGTCGATTTTATCTTTTTCAATTTGTTTGGCTTTTTCAAAATATTTTTCAAAGAAAGTAAAAACAAACGAAAATAAAATCTTCCATGAAAACATTTTATGAAAAACATTTTACTTGGTTACTCAGGATTAAGCAAGTCAATCAATTAAAATTCAAACTGATGTAATGTAATTGAATGTCATTGCCTCTGTCAACACAGTTCTGTACTCCCCCTGTCCTGTAGACTCCCCCTCAACTAGTCAAATGGTTGCATCAACGACTTTATGCTCACCATCGTCATCCTAAGTTTCAGATTATCTTTTGGACTTTGTAAAACTGTTTCCAAAACATTGTGTGTGACATATTCTCCCCCTTGAGCATCAAGTCGTTGAATCAATTAGATTTCTCAGTTATCAACAACTCTTTACTCATGCAGATGTCATTCCATGTCATGTGCTTAGAACCACCACTATCAACAACCAAAATGGTATTAATAGTCCCTCTTGGTAAATCCTGCACATCTAACAAGAAACATTAATTTGAAATTGGGACCCAAGCCATGGTAGTCATGGGTCTTCCATCTGTATCAAAATAATAAACCTCACTCCATTCACAATCAAATATTTCATCTATTTTCGGAGATTTTTCCGACGAATCCGAAACAGAAACTTTAGATTTCCAAACATACTTCTTTTCATTTAGTTCTTTTTGCTTAAAATGTGAAGTGTTTGAAAATTTTCTTTCATTCGAAAAATGTGTAGATTGTGAAAACTCTTGATGTTCTAAAAGTTTTCTCAATCTTCTGTTTCTCCTCCGTCTTTGAGGTCTAGAAAGCCTAACCTCAGATTTTGAATTACCCTTTGGTTTATCACGAGGTTTAACCACATTTGGGTTAACATAAGGCTTACCATGAGTTCTTACCTTTCCTTGAGTAACATGTCGGTTACCTTTGGCATTGTGAGGACAAGCAATCCTAATGTGACCAACAATACCACAAGAAAAGCAAGATCTCTTCTCACGATATTCTCTCATATAAGGAATCTTGACACGATTAGATGCACTTGAAGAAGATTCTCCTACATGAACTTCTTTTGGCTTTATTTTCTCTGGAACGCCAGATTTTGCAACAGGTTTTGATTCAGGCTTCATCTTCTCAGGAAATACATGCTTCTTCCCTTTATTTTTGTAAGGACATTTCACCACAATGTGTCCTATCTCATTACAATGAAAACATGTATGCCTGTTTTTATAATCTCTGACATATGGAACTCTCCTTGAGTTTGAAGAACTTCCAAATGTAGAATTTTCAGATGAATTAGAATCAACCTTTGATTCCTCTTTCTTAACAGCTTTCGGTATTCCCTCTACCTTAGATTCATCA
This sequence comes from Smallanthus sonchifolius, assembly GCA_023525975.1. Classification (NCBI taxonomy): domain Eukaryota; kingdom Viridiplantae; phylum Streptophyta; class Magnoliopsida; order Asterales; family Asteraceae; genus Smallanthus; species Smallanthus sonchifolius. The sequence continues at coordinate 46,435,048 of CM042036.1, forward strand.
AAATATTCATCATCACTCTCATCAGAATACACCATATCTTCACCTGTGACTGGATTCACCTTCAACACAGTCTTAGGATCTAAATCCTCATCGTTTATAATCTCAGGTGTAACAGAATAATTTCCATTGAATGGTGGAGGAACATATCCAATACCAGTAGTTCCGTTCCCCTCTTTAGTATTTTCATGATAATATCCTACTAGGAATGATGAATTTCCAAAGCTTTCTAACTTTCTATGCAAGCTGATCACTTCAGCTTTAGATTCAGCTAGTTCTTTATCTTTCTCAACAAGATCATTATTTCTTTTCTCAATTTCTACAAAGGACATATCCAGGTGATATGCCTGCTCTTTAATCTTCAAAGTCAGAGAATTTATATCCCTCTTCAATGATTCTATTCTCTCAATACACACATTCTCATTATCCTTTAATTTCTGATTTACCGTGTGCATCGATTTCATATCACAAATGAGGTTGACGTTGTCATCCATAACCCTCATCATTTTATCCTTAACTGAAACACAGTTAGAACAAAACGTCTCAGAGTTAGAAAATACCTCAGCTTTTTCATCTGAAGAAGATGCACTAGGAGCCATGAAAACGTCATCATCAGCTTCACTCTTTTGTTCAACAATGACAGGCTCTGCATCAGTTTCGGATACACTCAAATCAACTTCAACTGTCTGGAAACTTTCTTCACTCATTACATCAGTCTCATTAGTTTGAGTACTGTCACCAGAACGAATACTCTCACTATCAGTTAAATCTGCAGAAGAATCACTTTCAGAAACACTCTGCTTTACTACTTCTTCTTTGATCAAGACCACAAACGCTTGAGTAGTAGCTTCACCCTTTTTCTTCAAAGCTTCCCATAGATCTCTAGAAGTTGAACACGTCCCGAGACTATGAATGATTTCTTTTGGTAAAGACAACGTTAAAGTTTCACGCGTCGTCATCTCTCGATCAAACTTCTACTTTTCTAGTTTACTTAGAGCTGTCACTGGTTTAGGAACATCATAATATCTCATATAGTCATAAGTAGGATGCACATATCCTTCAAATATGAATGTCCAAAAGTTTTCATCAGTGACTAATACGAACTGTTCGAACCGGACTTTCCAGCTACGAAAATCTGATATGCACAAAAGTCTCGGTGGCATCGTTCTAATATCATTATCATCACATGAAATTGACATTTTGAAATTTTGGCGAAAATATTCGGAAAAAATTTTCCCGCCAAAATACTCTTTTTTAAAAAATTTCGAAAATTCAAAATTTCAAAAATGATCCGAAACGACCATATAAGCTTTCTGTAAAAAATCTGGCCAAGGTGAATTTTCCCGCCAATAAGTTGACCCGAGCGAACTTGTTAAGTTCGCCTGATTAAGTTCGCCTACTCTGCACTGTCACACCCCAACCGACGGCGGAAGCGTCGGGGCGGGACATGTAGACTGTTCATAAGCTCATGGTTTGCTAAAGTTGTAATAATTAAACAATAAGTTTCATTTCATAACTCAAGAAATCAATTACATTATTTACAAGAATTAAAGAATACATAAATCTCCATATTAAAATTTAAGACTAGGTCCTCAACCCTAAGTGAAGTAGCTTGAATCTTAACTCAAACATTTCTACCTGAAACATGATAAAATGAGAGGGTCAACTATAAATAGTTGGTGAGCATACATAGGTTTTGACACCACAAGTAAAGTTTAAACGTTTTGTGTACAATTCAAATGATACATGGTTTATAAAGCATTTATGGAGAATCTATGTTAAGCTAGTTGCACAATTGAAACGTTGTAATTGAAGGGCATAACAACACATGTTATCCTAATGTAGGGCATAACAACACATGTTATCCTAATGTAAATGTAGGGCATAACAACACATGTTATCCTGATGAAAATGTAGGGCATAACAACACATGTTATCCTGATGTAATGTAGGGCATAACAACACATGTTATCCTGATGTAATGTGTTAATGATTGTACGAGTATGTCATGTATATATAGCCTTAACAAATAACTTTCAAGCATAAAGCACAAATAAACACATATGATCATAATGTAGAATTGTACGTGTGTAATTGCAAATAAGGTTTGTTGAGTAATCATGTTTCACCCCAAAAATGTACAAAAGGAAAAGGGGCTATGTAAACTCACCTTGCAAGTTTAGAGGGTTGAACTTGAACTTGTAGTAACTTGGATTCAATGCCTTAAGGATTGCCTAAGTTAAGTTTGTTACGTTAGAAACACGTTATGGATAGTCAAGGGGTTGACAGTGTAATTAGTTGAAAGTGGTTTTTGTACACTAGAGTGGTTATCATTCCAGAGTAGTACCTCCAACAGAAAAGTTCCCAGGAAAGAGTTGGCCGGATCAGAACCCCGTCTTTTCCTAGCCAGAACTTTAATGTTTGTCAGATAACTACATATTGGTTTCAAAGTTACTCTATTTGCATACTTAACCAAGTTTAGGGTGAGTTTGGTAAGCTTGGAAAGTATAAGGGCTAAAGTGAAAATATGAGTTTAGTAAAGATTTTAATAAATTTAATTGAATATTAATTGAATATTAAAGGGTTTTAAAAATTAGGAGTTTTGGTAAAAACATGATTTTTTTGAAATTGAAAGGAATATAAAGATCAAAACCAAGTTTTTAAATAAAGTTTGAACAAGTTTAATTAAAATAATGCTTTTGATCTTGGATAGATCTATGATTATGACATAAACATGTTAGGGATCATAGATCTAGCTAGTTATGATGAACTTTTAAAAAGAAAAGTATGAACAAGTAAGAACATAAGAAGAACTTACTTAGAATGGAAGGATTTAAACTAGAATCTTCCAAAAGATGAGAAGAACAACCTTTAGTTGCTAGAGAGCCCTAGAGGATTGTTGAGGTGTGAAAATGAATGAGGTTTAAGGCTCTATTTATAGGTGAGGCTAAGGGACTTATTCGCAAAAATCAATTTGTTGATAAGGACTAGGATTGCAAAAGGTGAAGAATAGTATTTAATGCCCATTAATGTTATGTTTGACTCCATAATTCATATTTAAAATTGTTTTTATAAAGTTTATAAAATCTTAAATATGTTACTTGTTTAATTACAAATGTTTATAAAAAAAATGTCTTTCATTTTTATAAAGACTACAATTTGTGTAAATGGTTTACTAAAATAGATATATGTTTACATATTTATTTAAAATTAAATACATACATTTAGAAAATGTAAACTCTTGATTAATGATCATAAATTTTAAAACTTACAATTTGTATAGATGATTAATTTAATAACATCAAATACATATATCATATATACATATTTATAATTAGATTCATATATCTATATAGAACAATATGTAAAAACGTGATTAAGGATGTATAAGTCCTATATTAAAAGTTGTATAATTGATTTATTTGATATAATCATATATAAATATATATATATATGAATGTACATACATATGTTATATATATAATAGGAGGGTAATATTTAAATGTAAGATCAAAAATCTAAATTGATAGATGTTAAAATAATAATTAAAGTGACATATTGTTTTGAACAAGTATGGGGTTCATTAGGAGTGTCGTTACTGTATAAAGTAAAATAATGTAGTATTAGAAAAATCTTGGATGTTACAGTATCCCCAAGTTGATGAAATTTCGTCCCGAAATTCAATTGTTTGGAGACTACTGAATCAGGAAGGAGGTGAGCTTGGATTGTCGGTTTGAGGAGTATAGCTGATGTCAAGGTTCAAGTCTAGTCATCGTGTCAGGCATAGATGGTGGTAGTGGGTTTAGTTTGAATGAAATTAAGGGGAAAACTGTTGAAGAATATTTTGGATTCTACAGATGGAATGTATTACTTAGAATGGAATTGATGGGAACTAGATGATCAAGGTTTGTTGAGATGTAATCGAATATGTTCAATGATTATCAGTGTATAAAGGATTTCACAAACATTGGCCCCGTCAAACAACATAAAACTTTACATGGCAAGAATAACGCTACTTCTGATTTTATGACAGGAACACTTATATATAGGAAGTACCAGCGGCGTATCCACCATGTCCTTATCATATCCCATTAGTTTTTGTTACTATGTACCACGATAGGTTTCATGTCATAACACACGACAGATTTCACTATGTCTTCCATGCGCTGATCTTTATAATTACGTGTGCACCCGTAATTATCCAAATCGTCACATGGTCCACATAGTTTATCCCATTGTGTGTGGGGTCCAGGGGGTAACACAAAAACACTTAATCCGTAACTATTGCTTTCACGTATGTGTTGCTAACGAATAACTATGTCCATAGATGCTTGAGTCAATCAAATACTAAAGAGTAATAACGTGGCATAATTTAGGATCCCATAGAATTCCTCGTGTTTGAACAAGAATACGTCAAACACCGAGTAGCTTTCATGGATAAGGTGAATAATCACGCCTTGTGTATGATGGACTTAATCAATTGTCACAATGTAAACAATCTAGTTCTGTGTATAATGTAAGCACTCAAGTTCATGTATGATCTACTGTCATGTACATTGTAAACAAATGGGCTTTATGTATACTGTAAGCAATTTAGTATCAAGTATATTGTAACCAAATAAGTTTCATGTATAATGTGAGCAATGTAGTATCATGTGTTTAGCATCATGTATAAATGTAGTATCATATATATCGTAAATAAATAAGTTTCATGTATAACGCGAACAATTTTAGTATTATGTGTTTAGTATCATGTATAAATGTAGTATCATATATATCGTAAATAAATAAGTTTCATGTATAATGCGAACAATTTTAGTATTATGTGTTTAGTATCATGTATAAATGTAGTATCATATATATCGTAAATAAATAAGTTTCATATATAATGCGAACAATTTTAGTATTATGTATTTTGTAAATAAATATGCATAATGTAAACAATTTAGTATAACGTATTTTGTAAATAAATAAGTTTTCATGTATAATGTAAACAATTTAGTACCAATAAGTTTTCATGTATAATGTAAACCATTTAGTATAATGTATTTTGTAACTAAATAAGTTTTCATGTATAATGTAAACAATTTAGTATCAATAAGTTTTCATTTATAATGTAAACTATTTAGTATAATGTATTTTGTAAACAAATAAGTTTTCAGGTATGATGCAAACAATTTAGTATTATATATTTTGTAAATAAACATATATAATGTAAACAATTTAGTATAATGTATTTTGTAAATAAATAAGTTTTCATGTATAATGTAAACAATTTAGTATAACGTATTTTGTAAATAAATAAGTTTTTATGTATAATGTAAACAATTTAGTATCAATAAGTTTTCATGTATAATGTATTTTGTAAATAAATAAGTTTTCATGTATAATGTAAACAATTTAGTATCAATAAGTTTTCATGTATAATGTAAACAATTTAGTATAATATATTTTGTAAACAAATAAGTTTTCAGGTATGATGCAAACAATTTAGTATTATATATTTTGTAAATAAACATATATAATGTAAACAATTTAGTATAATGTATTTTGTAAATAAATAAGTTTTCATATATAATGTAAACAATTTAGTACAATGTATTTTGTAAATAAGTTTCATGTGATTAATCTAGTATTATGTATATTGCAAACAAACAAGTTTCATGTATCATGTGATCAATCAAGTATCATGCATATTGTGAATGTTCATATGTAAGTTATTGAATCTCTTGTGTAACGTAAACTATCAAATTTTGTAGGTGCTCGAGTGTTGCGGATAAGCGTGTTGCTTGACGTTTATGTATAATGCGGGTAGTTGGGTTATAATTTTTTTTTCAATCTCGTTGAGGTTTATATGGTTGGTTAACGCCTACGCGAAATGATTCATCTCCTTGTAGTGCCTAGTATACATTTTCGAATGTGTAAGATAACGAGAACGTTGTGTAGATATTCAGAGTAGTGTGCTAATGAATAACTAATTTGTGCTCTTTGTTTGTAAATAAACAAGTAATTGCAATTTGTTCTTGTTTGTAAATTAATAAAATAGTGAAAATAATAAGTTGAATAACTAGATAGATGGATAAATAAATAAAAACTTTTTATTAAATTTTTAATCATCGTAAAGAGAATGTTTCAAGGGAAAATAATGGCTAAGTTATCTAATAATTAAGCAACAGTTTAATAAAAGTTAATTTAACGAAATAAAAGTCATAAATAAATATTAATTAAGATAATGCTTTTATGAAACAAGTTGTATTAAGTTTCATTACAAGGTGAAAATGTTAATAGAAAATGTCTATTTCTGATACTATCTAAAGGTTTGATAAACGTTTTGTTTGAACAAAATAACGATGTTGTTTAATTCAAATAATAAAATGATTAGTTACAAAGAAAGCTTAGGTACGTGTAGTAAATTGTAATAAACGAAATGATGGTGTTTAGATTGTATGCATTTGATAATATAATCAAATGGATATTTTGACAAATCAAAGTGATTCAAGTTCTTTATATTTTCGAGAAAACATGCTTTAGCCTATAGGTGAACACTCACTTTGGGAATTCCCAGGAAAGCATACGGATCCTTCAGTTGATTTGGATTTATATGAAATGCTTTCCTAGATAGAAGACCCAAAGTACAGGCACTCACCCTTCCGGATTGCACGTGTTCTTTACTAATTTTCAGAACTCAAAACTTTGACGAGATTTTAGAATATTAATAGGCTTTAGGCCTAAGAGTTCAAATTCGTCACAGGTGATGATGATGAAGACGTAAATCTCAAGGTGTGTGTGTGTGGAGGTGTATGAAAGCTTAAATATAAACAAGTGTGTGGTAAGACTTAGGATAGCATTTAATAGCCTCAAATGAGTAGCATGAAATCAAGCAGTGGTAAAGAAATTATTATATAGGTAGCAATGTTTTTAAGAATATGAGTTATCAAGTAGTGTATCATATAAACTATCATGTATTGTATCATGTGATATAACACTTAGAATAACATGTAAGAAGATTACACATAGTAGTGAACATGTAACACGTAGCAATGTGGCAAAAATCATATAACATAGAGCGTAGCATTTGATGGGTGTCCTAAGGTTATAGTCTAGGTCAAAAGGGTCTAATAACCTAATTCCCTATAACCAAGGCTCTGATACCAATCTGTCACACCCCAACCGACGGCGGAAACGTCGGGGCGGGACATGTAGACTGTTCATAAGCTCATGGTTTGCTAAAGTTGTAATAATTAAACAATAAGTTTCATTTCATAACTCAAGAAATCAATTACATCATTTACAAGAATTAAAGAATACATAAATCTCCATATTAAAATTTAAGACTAGGTCCTCAACCCTAAGTGAAGTAGCTTGAATCTTAACTCAAACATTTGTACCTGAAACATGATAAAATGAGAGGGTCAACTATAAATAGTTGGTGAGCATACATAGGTTTTGACACCACAAGTAAAGTTCAAACGTTTTGTGTACAATTCAAATGATACATGGTTTATAAAGCATTTATGGAGAATCTATGTTAAGCTAGTTGCACAATTGAAACGTTGTAATTGAAGGGCATAACAACACATGTTATCCTAATGTAGGGCATAACAACACATGTTATCCTAATGTAAATGTAGGGCATAACAACACATGTTATCCTGATGAAAATGTAGGGCATAACAACACATGTTATCCTGATGTAATGTAGGGCATAACAACACATGTTATCCTGATGTAATGTGTTAATGATTGTACGAGTATGTCATGTATATATAGCCTTAACAAATAACATTCAAGCATAAAGCACAAATAAACACATATGATCATAATGTAGAATTGTACGTGTGTAATTGCAAATAAGGTTTGTTGAGTAATCATGTTTCACCCCAAAAATGTACAAAAGGAAAAGGGGCTATGTAAACTCACCTTGCAAGTTTAGAGGGTTGAACTTGAACTTGTAGTAACTTGGATTCAATGCCTTAAGGATTGCCTAAGTTAAGTTTGTTACGTTAGAAACACGTTATGGATAGTCAAGGGGTTGACAGTGTAATTAGTTGAAAGTGGTTTTTGTACACTAGAGTGGTTATCATTCCAGAGTAGTACCTCCAACAGAAAAGTTCCCAGGAAAGAGTTGGCCGGATCAGAACCCCGTCTTTTCCTAGCCAGAACTTTAATGTTTGTCAGATAACTACATATTGGTTTGAAAGTTACTCTATTTGCATACTTAACCAAGTTTAGGGTGAGTTTGGTAAGCTTGGAAAGTATAAGGGCTAAAGTGAAAATATGAGTTTAGTAAAGATTTTAATAAATTTAATTGAATATTAAAGGGTTTTAAAAATTAGGAGTTTTGGTAAAAACATGATTTTTTTGAAATTGAAAGGAATATAAAGATCAAAACCAAGTTTTTAAATAAAGTTTGAACAAGTTTAATTAAAATAATGCTTTTGATCTTGGATAGATCTATGATTATGACATAAACATGTTAGGGATCATAGATCTAGCTAGTTATGATGAACTTTTAAAAAGAAAAGTATGAACAAGTAAGAACATAAGAAGAACTTACTTAGAATGGAAGGATTTAAACTAGAATCTTCCAAAAGATGAGAAGAACAACCTTTAGTTGCTAGAGAGCCCTAGAGGATTGTTGAGGTGTGAAAATGAATGAGGTTTAAGGCTCTATTTATAGGTGAGGCTAAGGGACTTATTCGCAAAAATCAATTTGTTGATAAGGACTAGGATTGCAAAAGGTGAAGAATAGTATTTAATGCTTATTAATGTTATGTTTGACTCCATAATTCATATTTAAAATTGTTTTTATAAAGTTTATAAAATCTTAAATATGTTACTTGTTTAATTACAAATGTTTATAAAAAAAATGTCTTTCATTTTTATAAAGACTACAATTTGTGTAAATGGTTTACTTAAATAGATATATGTTTACATATTTATTTAAAATTAAATACATACATTTAGAAAATGTAAACTCTTGATTAATGATCATAAATTTTAAAACTTTCAATTTGTATAGATGATTAATTTAATAACATCAAATACATATATCATATATACATATTTATAATTAGATTCCTATATCTATATAGAACAATATGTAAAAACGTGATTAAGGATGTATAAGTCCTATATTAAAAGTTGTATAATTGATTTATTTGATATAATCATATATAAATATATATATATATGAATGTACATACATATGTTATATATATAATAGGAGGGTAATATTTAAATGTAAGATCAAAAATCTAAATTAATAGATGTTAAAATAATAATTAAAGTGACATATTGTTTTGAACAAGTATGGGGTTCATTAGGAGTGTCGTTACTGTATAAAGTAAAATAATGTAGTATTAGAAAAATCTTGGATGTTACATGCACCAAGCGAACTTATTAAGTTCGCTTAATATTCACCAAGCGAACTTATTAAGTTCGCCTCCTTAAGTTCGCCTGCACAACGAACAGCAAGTTCGCCTAAAACAGCTGTTCTTCCAAACACGAACAGAACATTATGAAAATCATGATTTCTTGATGAATTGATGGAATTTGATGAATCTGAACCGTAGGAATATGTAGGAACTGATTTGGAACACTTCTATCAGATAAATTTCATCAGAACAATCCAAAATCAATCCAAATTTGTAAAAAATCTTCCATTTTTATCAAGAACACAAAATGATGAAAAATCTTCTAAATCTCTGTAATTTGATGTTGATTGGACACGAAACCACCACGAATCTTTTGCTAATCAACAGCAATAGCTCTGATACCACTTGTAGGTCCCTAATTCGGTGCGTGACGGATCTCTAGACTCGCGGTACGACACGGTGATAACGTGCGGAATCCATGATCAACGTGCTCGTGTAACACAATCAACAACAATGGTGTAAATAAACTCTTTGTATTTCCACCACAATATCAGGTTACAAGATTACAGAATCTGTCTACTCTGATATCGTCTCTTCTCTAATCTATTCTACACTGTTCTGTTCTGGTCTCAGTAAACACCTATATATAAGCACTGTTCTGCACCAGGCGAACTTAACAAGTTCGCTTCACTGTGCTTAGGCGAACTTATTAAGTTCGCCTCTAATAGGCTAAGCGAACTTAATAAGTTCGCCTCTGATAGACTTAAGCGAACTTATTAAGTTCGCCTCTGATAGCTCAGGCGAACTTATTAAGTTCGCCTCTAATAGGCTAGGCGAACATGTTAAGTTCGCCTCTAGCAGAACTTACACAGAATTTTATCAACAGTTACAAAACATGTCCTAACAGACTCCCCCTTAACTGTTGCTAACAATTCTATCAAATACAAGTCAAAGACTCTAAGACTAAGACATAATCTTCAAGCTCGTTGTCACCAGAATATGCTCCAACAGAATCAGTAGACACAAGAGTATCTACCTGAGTTTGTAAAGCTAGTTCTTGTGATTCAAGGAATGTATTTCTTTCAGAATCAGACGGCTTTGAAGAACCAACTTCAGATGTGTAGGAACGTGTGGAGAAGGCACTGGAGATGTATGTTGAGAAACATGAGGTGTAATCAGTAAGGAAGCAACAAAATATGCATCCTCTACACCCTGAGAAGAATGAGCAGCAGCAATAGAAGCAGACATAAGCTTCTGAGCTTTAGGAACTGGAATAGCATCACTATCCGAGTCAGAACTTTCATCTACTAAAGTTCTCTTGCCAAGAACTGATCCAGAAGGAGGATTCCGAACAGTCTTACACCTCGGTTTTCTGGCTGTAGATTTAATACGTTTACCTGCATTAGCCAATGGTAACGTAGCCAACCTTGCATAAGGATCTGAGCTAAAATCTCTAGACGAATCATTATCGGTAGCTTCAGAATCAGGTAAGATAGTGTCACTGGAACTCGTATCTTCAACATTGCCTTCAGCTTCATGTATAAGTGAGTTCACAGCTTCATGAACAAAATCATCCATATTCATACCCAACTCTTGATCATTATCTTGAGCAATCTCTTCTTGAACTGGTTCATTAACAGGAACTTGAACTTGTTCTTGTGGAATAGGAACATGTTGTTGTTGTTGTTGTTGTTGTTGAGGAACTTGTTGTACAGGAACTTGAATTGGTTGTGGAATTGGAACTTGATTCTGGACTTGACCTTGTACTAACTCCTTAGGATGAAACCAATTATCATTTGGTGGCTCTACATAATCAGGATTGATTATGTGACCAAACAGAGGAGTAGGAACATGAATAAGAGCAACATTTTGTTGTTTCACCTTTGTGCAATCAGTAAAGATCCTTTTTGACATAGGAGTCAAAGTCAAACGGATTGGATGCTGAGGTAAATCCGGAATTAAATGATTCAAAATCATCTAGACGAACCTAGGATACATAAGAAATCCTTGACCTTCTAGAGGATTTATTTGCATGACCAACTCATGGTAGAAGTATAAAGCAAAGTTAAACCGTTTGTTGAGTGTCAAAGCAACCATAGCAGCCTGTAGTGCACTCTTCAATCCATCAGTACCAGCCTTCCGTGGAGACATACATTGTATGATAACGTGCATAAAATATCTCCATTCGCCAACTAAACCTCCTTTTCTTGCTTGTGTATCATTCGGTCTTCCTCTATAACCCATCCGCTGAAAACATCCCATAATAAGTGTTCCAGGATATGACAAAGGATCGTCCACAGCACCTCCTAATCCCAATGCAGTACGAATAGTTTCTACTGAAATAGCAACTTAAGTATTATTTACCGTAGCCCGAAGTACGTGAGGTTCAACATCCGTATCTTGATGGACGGTATCCCAAAATTGTTGAATATAAGGTAAAATTATATATGGATTAGCAGATAAAGTCAATTGCAATCTTGAACGATTTAGAAAGTTGATAATTCCTTGAAAATTAACATCTTCAGACATATTCGGATCCAATAACGCCACTTGGTTATGTTTGTACTCAACGTGACGAGCCATCTGTAAATGTAGAGGACAAAAAAACACATTAGTAATAAAAACAAACAAAAAAAAATTAAAAAAAATTTTAACACAAAAAAATTTTCAACAAAAAAATCACAAGTCCAAAACACTACTAAGCCCTTAGGCGAACTTACTATGTTCACTTAGTGTTTCAAGAGGCGAAAATAATAAGTTCGCCTAAACAAGTTCTCCTGAACAAGTTCGCCTGAACATGTCTGTCGATACAAATTCCACATAGAATCACAAACTTGTCTAAATAATGTATAAATTCGCAATTCAAGCGTCACAATATCAACGATTAATACTCACGACACAAGATTAAGCTTCAATTTCAAGTGTTACTACAGAAGAATTTGATTATATCTCAGAAAACGTGAAAATATTCAAACCGAATGAACACAGATTAAAAATTGCTAAATCTAGAAAATTTACCAGATAGAAATCGATGAAATAACTCTAGAATGACTCGTAATTGAAAACCGATTCAGAAACAATCACAAAAAATTCGAATACAAACCCTAGATCTGAAATTATAAGATTTCTAAAAGATGCCGTAAGTTCGCTCGTATAAGTTCGCTCAAACAATGAAGAGGATAAATGAATAAGTTCCCCTGAACACAATACTAAATCACCATTAAGTTCGCTCCATTAGCCGAACTTGTTAAGTTCGCTTAACAAGCCTCAGGCGAACATATTAAGTTCGCTTACTCAGAACCAAGCGAACATATTAAGTTCGCTCCAAACCCTTCCTTTGACCAAAATTCTTCACTTTCAACATGACCCATTCTCGTGAACTTCCATCTGTATCAAGTATCCAATTCAATCACGAAAAATTTTAAAATTAAAATTTTCATGGAAGATAAAAACAAAATATTTTTGGATTTTATCTGTACAAACGGAATCACATATTTTTTGTTTTTATCTGTACAAACAGAAACACATATTTTTGGTTTTTAAATGAGCAAACTAAAATGCATATTTTTGGATGAACATCATGAGCAAGAAGATCATATCAGTATATGAGTAATTCATCACACAGTTTATTATCAACTATGGGTAACCTAAGATATGAAACAAACAAACTCATACTTATAAAACTCATACTTTTTCAATTTTATGAACTTTTTCAATCAATTTGAATAATACTTGAAATGATACGCGATAAATTTCAAAGTGAACAAGATCAATTTTTCATTCCGATGTTGCAATACAAAGCATGAAGTTTTAAATTGTCAATATTATATGATTTGAAACTATAAGCATTTTTCTTCCAAATTCATGTAAGTTAGTACCATTTAGATGAAAAACATCGTGTACCCCACATATATGCCAACAGAAATTAAATTTGCACTATCTTCAAGACATACACAATTTATTGAAAGATTATATCAATCTCCAAGATGAAATTATCTCTATTAGCACAAGTATAGAATCGCAGATCCCAAAGGATATAAGAATCAGAATGATTCAGAATCAAAAGATTCTAATGAATTGGCTTTATAATGAGAATCAATAGATTCAGGTAGGAGGATCCAACTATTATCTGGATAAATTTCAATGAAATCAGAATAGATGACGTATCTAACTTATCCAAGGGTGAATATATGTTCTAACAGATGGTGTCAGAAACATATCTTAGTTCAACAACACCTTGCATGTTTTTCGGGGCATGGGTAGTGAAGTGAACTGCAAGATATTGTGCTAAAGATATAATTCGATACTGGTCTCATGAAATTCTTAAAACCATATATTCTATATCTGATAATGATATTTTACACACACACACAGGCATATAATGGATTCAAATCACAGATGTAATCATATCATATTTAATTTTCACACTACTATTGGTTCAAAAACGCTTCTAGTCTATTGACAATTCAAGTTTCAAACTCATATTCAAATTAAAACTTGTTATCAAGATTAGAGCATTCAAAAACACTATCATTTCTCATTTATGCAGACTTTGAAATTTAGATCAAATCAAACTGTTTAAACTTTCATATATCAAAGGTCTACTAAGGTCATGTGTAATGAACTATTCACTGATGTACTATCATTTCTTCTATAACTTCAAATGATGTCAATTTTATATTTTTCATTTTGTTTTGAATTTTTATAAATAACAAATTTTGACTGAAATGTAAAATGCAGAAATGTAATAAAACAATAAGAGAAATTGAAAAAAAATCTCCTATGAAAATTGTTTTGAAAAACTTTTATTCGGGATTGATCATACCAATCATTTTTATCAGAAATTCAAACCTGGTACGATCAAATGCTTTGGTAAAAAGATCAGCGAAATTGTCATCGGTTTGTACCTTTACCAGCTCAATCAACTTCTTATCTACACAATCACAAATAAAATGATATCTAATTTCAATGTGCTTTGTTTTACTGTGCTTAACAGGATTATATGTAATAGACATTGTAGCATTATTATCAATAAACATGGAGGTTCCTGTAAAATTCAAACCGTAGTCTCTTAATTGCTGTTGTATCCACAAGATTTGTGAACAACAACTTGCAGCAGCAATGTATTCTGCTTCGCATGTGAAAATGGAGACCGTAGTTTGCTTTTTGCATTGCCAGGAAATTAGACGATTACCCAAGAACTGGCAACCACCTGTAGTAGATTTCCTGTCCAAACAACAACCACCAAAATCAGAATCAGTGTAAGCATTGAATTCAAAGTTAGAACCATGAGGAAACCATAGTCCCAATCTTTGTTTTCCTTTTAGATAACGAAAGATTCTATTTACTGCAATCAAATGAGATTCTTTTGGTTTCGCTTGGAACCTGGAACAAGTACACATAGCGAACATTATATCTGGCCTTGAAGCGGTTAAGTACATGAGAGATCCAATCATTGCACGGTAGAGTCGGCAATCAACTTCTTTTCCATCCGGGTCAGAATTCAATTTATGGTTGACCTGAATCGGAGTAATATATGGGGTACAGTCCTCCATCTTGAATCGGCTCAAGATGTCCTTTACATACTTGGACTGATGAATAAAAAAAATCTTCCTTCTGATTAACTTGAAGACCTAGGAAAAATGATAACTCTCTCATAGCTGACATCTCAAACTTTGATTTCATAATACTCTCAAACTCTTTGCATAATTCTTCATTTGTAGAGCCAAAAATAATATCGTCTACATATATCTGTACCAATAGGTATTCTCCCCCTGCTTTCTTAATGAATAAAGTCGAGTCAATATGGCCGCTAACAAAATCATTCGCCAGAAGATGTGTAGACAACGTTTCATACCACGCTCGAGGAGCTTGATGAAGACCATAGAGAGTTTTATCAAGCTTGAAAACTTTGGACGGATTAATTGGATCTTCAAACCCTGGTGGCTGACACACATAAACTTCCTCCTTGACTTTACCATATAAGAAAGCACTTTTTACATCTAATTGAAACACCTTAAAACCTTTATATGAAGCAAAAGAAAGAAACAACCTTATAGCTTCAAGCCTAGAAACAGGCGCATAAACTTCGATGTAATCAATTCCCTCTTGTTGATTGAAACCTTGTACAACTAATCTTGCCTTATTATGCACCACAACACCTCGATCGTCTTTCTTGCATTTAAACACCCACTTTGTACCAATTGGATATACACCCTTTGGAAGATCTACAAGATTCCAAACTTTAAGTTTGTCAAACTGAGCAAGTTCTTCCTGCATGGCCTCTATCCAATTGTTATCACTCAACGCAATTTCGACATTCTTTGTTTCGACTTGAGAAATAAAACATGAATGTAAGCATACATCAAAAACACCAGTCTCTTTAAAACATGTATACAAGCAGGTGTTGTCAAGAGTAGAACGCGTTTGCAATCCATCACGCAAATCCCCAATGATATTTGAAATCGGATGAGCTTTAAGTTCCTTGATTGATGCAACCTCAGGAACTGGCAACACATCAACTTTAGTTGTATTAGATTGATAAGACAGATCGTGATTAACTGGTATCCCTGAGTCCAGATTTGTAGGATTCTCCCCCTGATCCTGTGACAAAATAGAAGGTTCATCAACTATTAACGGATCAGCAGAAGTATCTTGGAAAATAACATTTTCATCTTCACTATCAGATTCTTGTGTTCCCGAACAAGAAGCAGCATTAGGAGCTGGAGCAGATGAAGAAGGAACAGATGAATGTGGAACTGCAGTCGGTAGAAAACCACTATTCTGTGCATCTTGACATGAGTCATATAAAACAGCAGCTTTCGAAGGAGAAATATCAGAAGGTAAATGAAAAGACTTGAATAAATTCTCATAATCAAAAGCCCAGTCTGGTCCAATCGCCATTTGAGGTAAAGACCGATTAGAACAGTCAATATGAAACCATTCTTCAACTAGGCGAGTCTCTTTGTTATAAACCCTCTTGGTAGTAGAATTAGCAACATACCCCAGAAATATCCCTTCAATTGCCTTAGCACTGAACTTGGTTGGGACATCATGAACTTTCAAATGGGTGCATGGATTACCAAAAGGTAGTAAATATTCCAGATTCGGCTTACGATTATTAAGCAAGTCATAGCACGTCTTGTTGTGTCGCTTAACGGTCAAGACTCGGTTCAAAACATGACACGCAGTATTTACAGCCTCAGCCCAAAAAGTTACTGGAAGCTTAGAATCGGCAAGCATCGTACGTGCAGTTTCAACTAAAGTCCTGTTCTTTCGTTCAGCAACCCCATTTTGTTGAGGTACATATGGCGCACTGAATTCATGATGAATTCCCTTTTGAAGACAGAATAACCCCATTTTTCTATTCTTAAATTCACTGCCATTGTCACTCCTAATTCTTCTTACTTTTTGTTTGAATAAATTCTCTAAACCCAGGATTAAGAATTGTACCAACTCTGTGGTTTCGGATTTAGAAGCAATGAACTTAACCCAAGAAAATCTAGAGTAATCATCCGTTACCACCAGACAGTAAGATTTACCACCAATGCTCCTGATACTAATCGGTCTAAACAAATCCATATGCAGTAGCTCCAAATGAGTTACAATAGAATTCTTTGTCTTAGATTTTTGGGACTTCTTGTGTTGTTTCCCCTTCTTGCAAGGAATACAGTCATCAGGAACTGAAAATTTCATTTTTGGAACACCAAAAACCAGATCATTCTTCACAAGATAATTCATTTTCTGATAATTGATGTGAGCAAGTTTCCTGTGCCACAAAATAGAATCTGACTCAGACGCCTTGGAGAGTAAACAAGTAGGAATTGAATCCGTAGTAGTAGTAACACTCATGTCTAGGACATATGTGTCATTTCTCCTTGGAGCCTTCATTAGAATCCATTCGTCAGGAATCATGAAGCCCAGTTTCAAGATATAACACTCAGAATCATTGAAATGAAATGAAAATTTTTGTCACACGCTTGAGATACACTTAAAAGATTATGTTCAAGTTGCTCCACATAGTTTACGTTCTCAAATTTGACTTTTTCATTATTTAAAGTACCCTTACCAGTTATGTACCCGCCTTTATTTCCAGCAAAAGCAACATAACCACCATCAATATTAATCACATCTTCCAACAAACGAATATTCCCTGTCATATGTCGAGAACAACCACTATCCACATACCACGTATTGTTGATAGTCCTCCTTGGTTGTCCCTACATAAATAAAGAAAATCAGTTAGAAATTGGAACCCAAGCCATTGTGGTCTTGGGTCGTCCAAATGTATCAAAATAAACAACTTCAAGTAACTCACAATCAACATTGTCATCAACCTTTGGAACATAAGATTTATGATTAGACCTTTTCAAAGAAGACAAATTATTATTATTAGAAAATACAGTATTAGATTTATTATTATCAGATTCAGGAATTTCCAAAAGTTTCTTTAGTTTTCTGTTACGTCTTCTTCGTTGTGGTCTAGAAAGTTTGACCTCAGGTTGAGACTCTTTTTGAATTACAACAGGTGGAATCTCAAACTTCTTTTGAAAAACAACAGGTTTAAAAATATGCTTATCGTGTTGCTTAAATCCCGAAGATTTAGCAAATGATTGACAAGGCATATTCTTTTCAACACTACACTTAGGCTTTTCCCCAGTTTGTCTTTTCAGAATCGTCACTGCTTGTTTTTGTGAGGGATCACACTTTAATTTGCCTTGATTCTTATAAGGACAGTGAATCAGAATATGACCAGCCTCATTACAATGAAAACAAACTCTTCTATCTTGATGATTTCTGATATAAGGATTTTTTTTTGAATTTGATGACCCGTCTGATGAACAAGCTTAAGAATTTGTTTTTGTACAGTAGACTGGCTTCTTTGGAACAAAAACTTGTTTAGTCACCGTTGATGAATTCTTTTGCTGATAACCAGCAACAACAAATCCACTTGATTGTAGCATTTTTGAAAGATTAGGCTAAACAACTTTCACCTCATCCGGTTCTGTTAAAATGCATCTATCACGGGTAACATTTTTCACTACTTTTGGTTCATCAATTTGCACTTCCTTTGGAATGCCTTCAACCTTATTATCATTAAACACCTCATCCTCAGAATCAAAATCATAGATCATATTTCACCAGTTACCGGATTCACCTTCAACACTGTCTTTGGTTCAATTTCCTCTTCATGAATAATCTTTGGTTCAACCACAGAATTTGCATTGAATGGTGGAGGAACTAATCCAATTCCAGCAACCCTCTTAGTAGGATCAGCATTTGCATTAAAGTAATCCAATACTACAGATGAATTTTCAATTTTTTCCAGCTTTCTATGTAATTTGATCACCTCAGATTCTTTATCAGAAATTTCTTGGTTCTTCTGAGCAACAATTTCATTTCACTTCTCAATCTCAGCATAAGCCATATCCAGATGATATGCTTGTTCCTTATATTTCAATCCCAAAGAGTTCAAATCTCTTTTCAAAGACTCAATTCTATCTATACACAATTTATCATTATCTTTCAATTTTTGATTAACTGAATGCATTGATTTCATTTCACAAATTAAATTTGTGTTATCGTCCATTAATTTTTGCATTTTTATTTTTTATACTTATGCAATTTGAGAAATAAATGTGACAGACAGAATCTTTTACCTTAGAAGAATCTGACATATCTGCCATGAAGACTTTTGCAATCGGGATATATTCAGAATCAGCACCATCAGAAGAATTTTGAGTTAAAACAATATCATCTTCACATACACCAGATGCAATCTCAGTCTCACCATTTTGTACTTGATCATTTTCTTCATCAGCACTTGGCAAACTCTCACCATCACTTGAGCTATCATCATCAGTTGACTCTTCACATTTAGTAGAATGAATCTCAGCTACAAACGCTTGACTTACCGAACCAACCAAATCTTCAAGATGAATACCCCAGTCCTAATTTTCATCATTCTGAGCAACCAAAGCAGATGATGCAGATGCATGATTAGAATTTGCAGAATTAGAAGAACCATGTGACTGATCACGATTGTTCTGAAAGTTATTAGGCTTCTTCTGAGAATCAAATTCAACTTTCGGCTTCACGCATTCTTTGGCAAAATGACCATACTCTTGACAATTATAGCAACGAACTTTGGTTTTATCAAATCCCATGCGTGAACGACTGTTAGACCCAATATACTTTCTTCCATTCTTCTTCAAAAAATCCTTTGCTTGTCGCATAAGCATAGCCATATTCCATTGAATGTTCATCTCTTCTAGATCAACATGATCTATCTGTCTGAAATCTTTTTCAATAACCTCTGGATCATGAATTTTTCCTCCAATAAAATTTTCATAAGAAGCCATAAAGGAAGAAAACATTGCTAGATAATCATCAGCAACTCTTTGATTCAAACTATGTGTTCCAGATGACGAAGAATTTGTATTTGCAGAGAAACCTGAATGACTTGAATCCCCAGAACAATGATCATGAGAAATATCTTGAGCATCACCGGAAAAGAACGCAACCCCTGCACCAGTTTTTCCAGAAGATTTAGCAAAATACATTGAAGGATCTTGAATATGTTCCATATTGGTTTCCTTCTTCTTCATATTCATATCATGTGATTGAATCTTCCCAAGAACCTATTCAAGCGACATGGTTTTATACTTGACATTCTCTTTAATCAAAACCGTATACACATCAAATTTTGATGGTAATGCCTCCAAAAACTTATCATTTATCTCTTCAGTATCATAAACCACTGAAGCACTTGACAACTCGCTCAGCAAATGATAGAATCTTGTTGCAAGATCATCTAAAGATTCATTTTGAAAATGCTTGAATACTAAGAACTGCTTCTTCAGTAATTCTTTTCGGCTTTTCTTAACATCCAAACTACCTTCACATCTCTTTTGCAACTCCTCCCACAATTGTTGAGAAGTATTGAATTGTTTAAAGCTGTGATAAATTTCTTTTGGAAGAGACGTTGAGATACTGGCCATTGCCTTCTTTTCTCTATCAAACAATAATTTTTCTTCTGTGGTTAACGCAGATACTGATTTCGAAACATCATCCTTTACCATCCAAGTATATGTCGGATGCGAATAACCCTCCAAGATTGGAATCCATAAGCTTGTATCAGTAAAAGATACGAACTGATCAAACCGATCTTTCCAGTTGGAATAATCTGCAAGACTTAACAATTTGGGCGGTTTTTGAGATGTACCAATCTCGTTGTCATAATTTAACATATTTGTCACTTGCACCATATTTGCCATTTTTCAGAAAAAAATTTCAAGTGTTAAACTCAAAACTCCCTTAGGCGAAGATAATAAGTTCGCTTCATCCAAAACAAGCGAATTTGATATAAAGCGAACTTGACAAGTTCACTTACCCAAGAAATCCAATAAGTTCGCTTAATATTAAGTTCGCCTACTAAGTTCGCTTAAACTGAGAGAAGCGAACTTAATAAGTTCGCTTGCTAGATAACGAGATATAGTAACTGTATGTGTGTTGCTGTAGTATTAGTGTATTGTGATATGTGTTAGTCGGAGTGGGTCGATATATGACCTAAACACTTATGAATACGTGTAGGATACCTTATCCTAGTGCTATGTGTGAGGTGCAGATGCAGCTAATGAGTCATGTACATAGAGTATTGTGTTATGTGTTTATACATGTGTTGTGTGTATTATGTCGTTGTCCTTGTGACAAGGCGGGTATTGTGTTTGCATGGTTGTCTTTATGACACGGAAAAAGGGATTGTGGAGGACTAAGTCCTTCGGGAGGTCACCAAAGGTGACAAGTTCTGAGCATGTTAATGATGAACTCGTGGTGTGTTGAACACCCTGACGAGGGTGCAGTAATGAGGTACGTGTTTGTGTGCTTATATATTTGTGTTAAATTGCATACAAGCGTTGAGTTATATTTGTTGTGTATGAGATAGTATTAATGTGGTGAGTAGATTTAGATTGACCGTTGTGTCAGGATTGTGATGTGGTGTTTACAACTGTTATGTCAGTTGGTTTGTGAGAGTCTTGGTTAAGGCTGTTAAGCTGGTGGCTAGAGGGTGGTTGAGATAGCCAATGTGTGGTAAACTTTTAGTTGTCAGAGTGGTAAGTTCGATCCATGTCAAAGAAACTTAATGGGTTAAGAAGGTGGGGTGAGTCTGGGGTGGAGAATCCTTTTGGATATTGTAAGATAACGGGGGTTATCTATCTATTAATAAATGACAAATCTACTCTCTAAAGACCAGAGGGTCTTGAGTGGAAATAAATATTTAATGACACGAGTTCGATTTTGTTTAAATTTGTAGATGCATAATATGTCCCTAATCCCTTGTAATATGTATTTCATCTATGTTTAATGTAATTATTTGATGTATTAATGAAATTACATGTTTATCCTTAATGTTTACTCATATATAACGACTGTGTATTAAACGATCTGATAAATAGCGATAACGTTGATCAATCGTGCTAATGAAAGGCCCATTGCGCGAATAGATCATGAGAATGATTCATTCGCTAGAATAAGTCATGAGAATGATTCATTCGTACGAATGAACCATTCTAATGATTCATTCTTACGAATGAACCATTCTGCTGATTCATTCGCACGAATGAGTCCATTCACATGGCTCATTCGTACGAATGGCCTCAGCACTATATATAGAACTTTCACTTCATGAGCACATATACATCACATATACACATAGAAGAGACTAACCAGAGCAGAACCAGACTAAGCAACAGAACACACAAACTCTTTGCACCTGTATTGTCGAATCTCTGTCCGTTGAGAGTTTCCAGGTCTTGTATCCAACTTCTCTACACCAAAGGGTCGATAGAAACCTTCGTTTCGACATCTAATCCGCTCGTTTCTTACGACCCGATCCGTGTCATAGATTGGATTGCCAATCAAATCGGATTCCGCACGATTTGGTTCGGTTAATGTGTTGAATCATTGGATCAAGGTAGATCCCGATCCAACAAAGTGGTATTAGAGCCTGATTGTGCTCTAGATTCAACATAGAAAATCTAATCTTGCTTTTAATCTTGCTTTTTCTAGCTTCTTGAATGTTATAAAGATCACGTGATCGTTGTTTAGCCACGTTCAAAACTTGTGATTATTGCTTCTGAGTGATCTGATCGTCTCAGTTTCCAGATCTGATAATAGGCTCAATCATTGGTGCTTTTTGGTGCAAAAAAGTCAAACAGCCCTCTGTCGTACGAATGGCTACTATGATGAACTTCATTCGCACGAATGGCTCCTACCATTCGCACGAATAGATCAAGTCTCCCGCTCATTTGTTCAAACTTCCAATCGCACGAATAGAAAATTCCATTCGCACGAATAGAAAATTCTATTCGCACGAATAGAAAATTCCATTCGCACTAGAAAATTCCATTTGCACGAATAGAAAATTCCATTTGCACGAATAGAAAATTCCATTCACACGAATAGAAAATTCCATTTGCACGAATAGAAAATTCCATTCGCACGAATAGACCCATTCGCATAAATCTCTTCTGAATTTTTTCTTGTGTCGAAAAACTTCGTTTTTTACCATGTCGGACTTAGCCTTTGTTGCCAGTCAGAACAGTAAAATCCAAAACTTGTTATTAATCGATAATGAAGCTGGAAATGCTAACAAGGCTCCAAAACTCATGACAATGGACGAATATCATCACTGGAAAAACAGGTTTGAGATACACATTAATGGAGTTGATACAAACTTATGGATGATGATAGAGAATGGATATCAAAAAGTGTTGAGTGAGGATGGAACTCCTGTTTTGGCTTCCCTTTTAAGCGAACAACAAAGAAAAGATTATGACTTAGAAAAGAAGGCATATGCTATCTTATCTCAGGCCATATCAAGAGAAATATTTCATCAATTCAGGCAGTTTACATCTTCAAAATCTCTGTGGGTTGCCTTAGAACAACGTCACGAAGGAAATGCTTCGTTGAAAGCTATCAATGCTAAGGCCATTAAGAAGGAATTTGATAATTTCATGTATATTGGGAATGAGTCCTTAGATGATCTATTTGAGAGATTCTATCACTTGATGAGTGAATTGCATGCCCATGAGATCAAAACAACGAAAGAAGAAAAGGTTCAATGCATGGCAGATGCGCTACCACCAAAATGGAATTCATTCTTGATGGTTCTCAAACAGAACAATACTCTTGAAACCATTGATATCAATGAATTTCTTCAGAAATTGAGAGAACAAGAGGTGATGAATAAGTGGAAGTTAAAGAGAGGCGCACAAGCTCAGGATCCTTCATTGTACTATTCCACATCAACTCAACAAAATGCTCCTTTGCAGACTGCGTTTGTATCAAACATGTCAAATGTTTCAGCCAGCTAGTCTTCAACATCTCATGCTTCAGTTTCATCAAGCTCGGTTCCACAGCAGGGAAATACTGCTAGTACTCCTCCACCAAGCCCCATTAAATTGCTAACAGACAACTTCGACAAGGTTACTATCGAAGTGGCCAAGGAACACATGGCACTGTTGTCTACCGTTATCAATTCATATGACAGTCTTGTTGCTGGACAGGTTGGAAACAGTCATCTGATAGCAGAAGACTATGCTCAGATTGATAAGGATGAAATGGATCGAATTGATATAATCTGGTCTCTTGCAAGTGCAGTCAGAAGAGCGAGAGATTATGTAAAAAGGACAGGAAAAACTCTCGAAGGGAACAAAGACACTACTTATGGTTTTGATCTGTCTGCTGTTGTTTGTTTTAACTGTGGTGAGAAAGGGCATTTTGCTAGGCAATGTGAAAAGCCTAAACAGACTGGAAACCGCAACCCTTTCAACAACCGTCAAAGCCAACCGAAGCCACAAAATCAAAATACAGAAACAAACCTTGTTCCAGTTACTCTTGCACAAGATAAGGACACTTCAAGTGGAACAAAATCATCTGTCGTCTTTTAAATTTGGAGCTGATGGCAGTTCATGGGATAGAGCTTACATGGCAAAGGCTGTAGAAGTCAATGAAGAATCAGATTCTGATGCTGAGAGAGAGATTGCTTCAGAAAGTTCATCAGCTGAAGATGACACATCTTCAAACAGTTCTAGCTTCACAGCTGAGAATGAAGAAAAATCATCTGTCGTCTCTTCAAGTCAATCGACAGCTGATGTGGATGATAACAATTCCTCTTCTGAATCTACCTGTAGCTGTGCTTTTATGGTAAAAACATCCACAGGCATTCAGGTAAATTCTGACAGTTTTGAAAGTGAGTCTGAATCTCAACCGTGTTTAATTTGTGATGAACTTGAGAAGAAAGTTGAGACACTTAAAAGTCACAACACAGACTTAATTGCTGATTTAACTAGTTGTCTTGAAGCAAACCGTGTTTTAAAGGGAAACGAACTTGCCTTCAAAAACAAAATTGATCTTTTAAACAGGCAAGTTCATGAATTAGAAATCTGTGTTATCAACAAACAAAATGCCATCACTTTTTATTTAAACACGATTGATGAAACAAAGAAAAAGCTGGCGCTTGTCGAATGTGATTATGAAACTTTAAATCAAAAGCTGAAAAGTTATTCAAATTCTTCTTACCTTCTTGATTACATGATTTCACGGCGTACAGGAAAGAAAAATGCTGGGTTTGGGTATAAAAATTTTCCTCCACCGGTGTTGAATACTATGGTAAACACACCGGATGATAACCCAATCATTGACTTTAAGGTCAAAACGCCACTTGTCGTTGATCCAACCGAAGACAAAATTTCTCAACCAAAGGTTAACGATAATGGTGCTTCGACCTCGGAGTCCCAGTGTGTTGATGGAATGGTAGAAGAGTGGGAAGAAGACGACGATGAGTGTCCTACTCGTGGTTTGGGACACAAAAACTCGTCTACTCCACAGAATGACAGCATTGGTATTTCAAAATCTGCTTCTAAAAATGTTTTTAAAATTAAACCAACCAATTGCCGTCCATCTTATCCCACTACTTCTGATCAGAAGAGTCAAGTAACCAAAGCCTCAATCAAAAAGGTTAATTTTGTTAAAGCTGGAGAGTCTGTTCAATCAAACAAGTCACTCTCTTCAGCTGAACAAAAAGAAGCTAAGGCTGGTGGTTCAAAAACTCACCAAAGTGAAAATCAATACAGATCTCCGAGGTTGGTTGAGCGGAGATACTGTTTTGCGTGCGGTACACAAGGACACGTTGTTGTCAACTGTCCTTATCTTCAGAAGCCAAGTAAAAGAGTTAACCATTTTCCAGAAAATAAACAAAAGTTTATAAAGTCAAAATCTAACTCTTTTACCCAACAACAAGTGCATCAAAAGAAAGTTAAACAAAAGATGCATGACTTGTTGGTCTCTGATTCGAGTTCCACACCTGTACAAATCGTTAAGCAATCCACTGTTTACCACAAACAGTCGTTGCACAAACAACATGTGTGGAAAGAAAAATCAGATGATGCTTCTAACGACTGTACTTCAAAGTCAAATGGTTGTTCCAAAAGTCCACAAGGACAGTGGATGGATTGTACTATTGTAGATGAGTCTGGGAAACCCAAGACCGTAAAGGCTTAGGTTCCTAACCTAAACTAATTACTTTCCTTCTTGTGTAGGTTGTCCTTTATAATCCTATTAGCAATAATTGGATTATTGATAGTGGGGCATCCAGGCACATGACTGGGAACTTAGCTCTCCTTTTCGACGTCAGAAATATCAAAGGGGGCTATGTTTCATTTGCAGGCGATAAAGGTGGTTTTATCTCAGCTCAGGGAACACTGTCTAATGGAGCTGTCAGTTTTGAGAAGGTCAACTTTGTCAAACAGTTGGATAACAACTTACTTTCTGTTTCTCAAATCTGTGATAAGGAGTTCAAGGTTCTTTTTGATGACAAGCATTGTTATATCTTGAAAAAGGAGTTTATGATTCCAGAAGACATGGTGGTTATGTCTGCTCCAAGAGTGAATGATCTTTATATTCTTGACATGTCACAAGCGTCATCCTCAGTGTCCACAGCATCATGTTTTGTTTCAAAAGCAACTGAGAAGGATTCTATTTTATGGCACAAAAGAATGGGACATCTCAGTCTCAGAAAAATGAATCATTTGGTGCACAAAAATCTTGTTGAAGGAGTCACTGTGAAAAGTTTTCATCTTCCTGACATGTGTGTTTCTTGCAAAAAAGGCAAACAAACCAAGAAATCTCATAAACTCAAATCTCAACATTCCATCACTATACCACTAGAGCTCTTACACATGGACTTGTTTGGTCCTATCAACCGGAAGAGCATTGCTGGAGACTTATATTGTTTGGTTGTGACGGATGAGTATTCAAGATATTCTTGGGTGATGTTCTTAAAAGAAAAATCTGAAACTTTTGAATATGTGGAGATTCTGATTACCAAATTGGAGTCTCTGTATAGGTTAAAGGTTAGGAGGATCCGTTCGGACAATGGTACTGAATTTAAAAATCACCTTATGGAAACTTTCTGTCAAAAACTTGGTATTCACCATGAATTCAGTGCGCCATATGTTCCACAAATGAACGGTGTTGCTGAGAGGAAGAATCGGACCTTGATAGAAGCGGCAAGGACTATACTCGCTGACTCAAACTTACCCGTGCAGTTCTGGAATGAAGCTATTGCAAATGCGTGTTACACGCTCAACCGGGTTCTAGTTGTCAAGCGTCACGATAAAACTTGCTTTGAATTGTTGCATCGACGGAAACCGAACTTACAGTATCTTGAACCGTTCGGCGCTCCATGTACCATGTTGAAAAAGGATGCTCATGGCAAGTTTAACGAGAAAGTAGAGGAAGGTTACTTCTTAGGGTACAACACTCCCAATAAAAGAGTTTACAACAAAGCTTCTGGGAATGTAGAAGAATGGTACCATGTTGATGTTCAAAAGTATACCTCTCCTGCTGCTGGAAAAGGTCTTCCTTGGATGTTTGATTATGAAGAACTTTTTGCCTCGTTTAATCTTCCTCCAGAATGTTCAGATGAGGAGGTTGCTGTTCAAATGATGTATGATGCTCAAAACGCACCTGATGAACATGTGCAACCTACTCCCTCATCATCTGATATTCCTGAGTCCTCCAATAACACACAAGTCACACACGATGATGACTCTTCTTCTTCTTCAGAGTATGAGGGTTCTCGACAAGAAATAGACCAGGTGATTGAAGATCCTTCCCATGATGTTGTTCAATTGAGTGATGATGTTTCACATTCTGTGGCAAT
Source organism: Smallanthus sonchifolius (assembly GCA_023525975.1). NCBI lineage: Eukaryota > Viridiplantae > Streptophyta > Magnoliopsida > Asterales > Asteraceae > Smallanthus > Smallanthus sonchifolius. Next base: position 46,462,648 of record CM042036.1, read on the forward strand.
TGAACAGAGTATCACAAACCTTGATCAAACTGTTGAGGTTCCTGCTCATCCTGTGGGTAGGATTGATAGAATTCATCCTCAACAGAATATTATTGGTGATCCCACATCTGGTGTCAAAACTAGGGGTCAGATCAACTCTGGAGTCTACTCAGAAATCATGGAATCTGGTGTGGTCAATGATTGTGCGCATTCATGTTTCGTCTCGCAAATCGAACCACGGTCTATAACAGATGCTTTAAAAGAAGAATCTTGGGTAAATGCAATGCAGGAAGAACTACTCCAATTTCAGAAGCTCGGAGTTTGGAAGTTAGTTGATTTACCAAAAGGAGCTAAGAAGATTGGTACTCGATGGGTTCTTCGTTTTAAAAGGGATGATCAAGGAATAGTCATAAGAAATAAGGCTCGTTTGGTCGTTCAGGGATTTAGGCAAATTGAAGGTATAGATTACAATGAAGTGTTTGCACCGGTTGCTCGTCTGGAAGCAATTCGAATTTTTCTTGCTTATGCATCCTACAAAAGGTTCAAAGTCTATCAAATGGATGTAAAGAGTGCTTTCCTTCATGGAGAAATCTGTGAAGTCGTATACGTCAGTCAACCTCCCGGGTTTGAAGACCCTATGCATCGTGACCGTGTCTATAAATTGGACAAGGCAATGTACGGATTGCACCAAGCTCCGCGAGCGTGGTACGAGACACTTTCCACTCATCTTCTGAACAATGGTTTTAGAAGAGGTGTCATCGACTGCACGTTGTTCATTAGAGAAAAGGGTGGAGAACTTTTAATGGTACAGGTATACGTGGATGACATTATTTTTTGATCGACGAATGATGTTCTGTGCAAAGAATTTGAAAGAGTTATGCAGGACAAGTTCGAGATGAGTTCCATGGGAGAGATGAAGTTCTTTCTAGGGCTACAAGTAGATCAATCTGAGACAGGGATTTTCCTTCATCAAACAAATTATGTTGGAGACATACTGAGCCGATTCAGTATGACTGATGCCAAACCTGTTGGTACTCCATTGGCGATCAATCATGGGATTTCGCCTGATGACAAGGGGGAGTATATTGATGCTACTCTCTATCGAGCCATGATCGGATCTCTCATGTATCTCAAGGCATCTCGACCAGACATCATGTTCGCCACGTGTCTCTGTGCCCGATATCAGTCAAAACCAAAAGTCTCCCACTTAATTACTGTCAAAAGGATTTTTCGTTATCTGAAGGGTACTCCTGATCTTGGATTATGGTACTCTAATGATGATAACTTTGAGCTTACTGCATATAGTGATTCTGATTATGGTGGTTGCAAAACAGACTTCAAGTCTACATCTGCAGGGTGTCAGCTCTTTGGAAACCGTCTCGTGACATGGCAATGCAAAAAGCAGACTTCAGTGGCTACATCTACATGTGAAGCTGAATACATCGCTGCTGCCAGTTGCTGTTCTCAGATTATCTGGATTCAACAGCAACTTCGGGACTACGGTTTGCAATTCTCTAACACTCCTATTTATGTAGATAATTCTGCTGCCATAGCTATCACTAAGAATTCGGTTCAGCATTCAAAAACCAAACACATCGGCATAAAATATCACTTCATTCGTGATTGTTTTGAAAAGAAACTGATTGATATGGTTCAAATTAACACTGATTTCCAAAAGGCCGACCTCTATACAAAAGCCTTTGACAAACCAAGATTTTTATTCTTGTTAGAGGTAAACGGCATGAAAAAGAAGGATGACGTTGTTCCGGACCAAGAGTCGAGTCAATAATCATTTTTATCAATTACGTTCCTGTATATATTTTCTTTCTTGCGTTTATTAAAAATCTCAAAAACTTAAAAAGATTTTTCATTTTGAAATTTTAGGGGGAGAAAATGTCAGTAAGAAAATGATCTCTCGCTGAGAAAAATGATAGTACACAGACACTAGTTATCTGAGACTCCAAAAAGATTTTCTAAATTGTGTACAGTTTGTTTAAAAAAAAAAAGATTTTCCATTTTTGTACAGTCTAAAACCCAAAAACATCTGAAAAACTCAAAAATGAGAAATCGTATCCAACCTTTGGGAAGTGATGGCACACTAACCATATGTATGAAGCACATTGCATTTAATGTCATAGTGAATAGTCACACTAAGTCGACATGTGATGCATTGATAGGCTTATCTTACTAAATCTCGACCATTAATGATCAATCTATACCATATTAGATATTGTCTTGTGAGTCACATAATGGTGAAAGGATTGACGAAAATCAACAATAGAAACTGAAGGTGTTTCTCATTCTGTGCACACCAGTTATCATCGGTTTAATGAGATATCAGAAAGTAGTTATAAAATTAAAAATTAGATTCCGAAGTCGTATACGTGCCATATTGCCTTGTAAATACCTGGCTGAAGCCGTCCATGCGATTAAGAATAAAATAAAAGTATGAATCCGAATCCGTATATGTGCCATATTACCGGGTTGAAGCCATCCATGGGATAAGATGAACACAAACACCGTTAGCTGAATACGTGCCATATTGCCTTTTAAATACCTGGCTGAAGCCGTCCATGAGCTGATGGCTGTCACTGTGAATACTAAAAAAAAAAAAAAATTTGGTGTAGTAAAGAAGTAACAGGGAATAACTGAGATCTCATGAACTTATGATGACTGGTTAAGTAAGTTGTGCTGATTTGAAACATTAACATGTTTTGAAAAATAATTCAAGTCAATTCTTAACTAGTGTGGGACACACAGATAATGGACTTAATCCTTCAAGATCATCTTGTAAGTGTTGAGAAAAGGTCTGCATAAGTTTAAGATGGACAAACATATCAATGATCGCATTTTGACTAAGTGTACTTAAAGCTCAGATATTTTGCAATGTTGCTGATTGCTATGAGTTTAGTTCCGATCCTATGTTCGGATCTTTCTCACAAAAAGATGTGTAAATACCATTGTATAGTTGTATCTACAAAATTCAAAATGTCTCAGATCATTAGTCACTAAGTCTGTATGATTTCTCATAAGGATCATTCTTACTAAGACATGCGTGTATATATCTTGTTGATATTATTTTCAGCATTACATATTCAAAAGAATTAATTACACGGATGGTCCCTGTGGTTTGGTTAAATTATGGTTTTGGCCCCTAGGATTCAGAAACTACAACTTTGACCCAATAGTTTGCACGATTGTAACACCCATGGCCCTTGAGTTGGATGTCAGTTATCTTTGGCCGTTAAATAGGTGTAAAATGTCTAAAATACCCTTTACATTAAAAAACATCATAAATTAAACTGATACCACATGTGGGACCCACCAATCCTAAATCAAAACCCACTTCATCTTCTTCAACATTTGTCCTCCACCACTTCCACCGGCGCCATTTCCGGCGACAACCACCACCGGCGCCATTTCCGGCGACAACCACCACCGCCTTCGGCCTCCTTCACCTTCATCATCTCGTCCTCTTCGTTTTCTCCACTTCATATCTTTACTCCACAAACCCTAACCCTTAAATCCATCTCCTTCTTCAACATGTTTCAGACCACCCACACCACCTCCTATTGACACCACTAGCCACCACCTGACCCCACATCCAAACACCCATGAATTGCCACCTCACACGTGAAAACCCTTGCCCCTATTTCAAACTGCATTACTTTCTGCCTTCACTCTACACCCTCATCAATGGCAGCTGTTGCTTCTTCTTCTCACCTCCAGCTCCAATCACTTTCTTTCGCTAAAACCCTAAAACACTCGTCAAAAACCAATCACCCCCAAATCCTTAATTTCCTTCAAACCCAACTTCAAAACCTTCAATATCCGAGCAGTCATATCCCAAAACCCAATAGAAACCCACAAATTTCAGCATTGTTTCACCAAGAAAGAAGATGGGTTATTGCACTGTGAGGGTCTTAAGGTTGAAGAAGTGATGGAGGCCGGACTTTAAAAATCTGGGTCGTCTTGGCTAGATCGATTAACTCCAAGCCGAAATCCAGATTTGGTGAACAACCTTTGATTGATCACAACATATTTGATGAAATGCTTGAACGGCCAGACCTCGAACTCACCTGCGAGAATCGCATCAAATCGTGCTTCTCCAAATGGTACATCGTTGAAGGATCCAAAATGCTGTCGATTGGAGGTGGATTCCAAGCCCTATGCGTCGATCGTGAAAAGGGGGAAACAAGTTCTTGACCGATCGTAAATGGAACGAATTTTTGTTGATTTAAGTTTGAGAATTCGTGAAGACGGATGCTAGGGTTCCGCCCCTAGCAGCGGAGGCGATGGCTGGTTGGGTCTCTCAACAGCGTAAATGGGTCAGACGGTGAACACTCATGGCAGAGATGATGGTGGGACGGGGAGGACGACGATTTGAGTACAGTGGTGGTGGTAGGTGAGCCGGAGATGGTGTCACCGGCAGTGGCGGTGGTGGTAGTTGTGTTGGAGAAGACAAGTGGGGATTTTATTTACTTTTTAATTTAAGGGGTATTTTGGGCATTTTTGAAAAACTTAACAGAAGAGTTAACTGACATCCAACTCAGGGGCCATGGGTGTTACAATCGTGCAAACTATTGGGTCAAAGTTGTAGTTTCTGAATCCTAGGGGCCAAAACCATAATTTGACCAAACCACAGGGGCCATCCGTGTAATTAATTCTATTCAAAAATTCAAAAAGATTTTACTTTTCCAGAATTTTAGATTATCTGATAAGACTCGAACGACTGTCTGAAAATCAAAATTTGAAAACCGCTTGACTTCCTGATTGATCAAATCGTTCCTTTACTTCATAAACTATTCCAAAACTTCATAATTGATCCCTCACTTCATAATTAAATGTAAATTACTTCATAATCAAATTGTTGTCAAGACCGATGTGGTCGGATACCCCATTTAACTTGAAAAGTTTAATTTGCATAAGGGGATTGTCCCATTCGTACGAATGGATGAGCAAAATGGCTCACTCGTACGAATGGATGAGGAGAATAGCTCATTCACATGAATGGACTGACCAGAATGGTCCACTCGTACGAATGAGTGGCAGAATGAATCAAGTCTGGGTCACTCGCACGAATGGACTGACCAGAATGGGCCATTCGTACGAATGAACCAGGCCATCCTATAAAAAGGCCATTCATTCGCATTCTCAGCATCATTTGCACAAATCAGAAATCCTTATTCGCACGTCTGTTTGATTAAAATCTGCATTTGAACAAATCTCCGTCCAATCACCGATCTAACGCTTGATTTTTTTTTACAGGTATACCCTCAAGAGATTAATCGTCTGTATACTCGATTCTTGGATGACTCGACTAGATTTAGGGTTCAAAACCGAAAACCAAACCTAAAAAACGTAAAAAGTGACTTAATAAACCAATTAAAATGCTAAATATTGGTTGAAAATCATAGTCGAGTGTGTTGGTGTCTTTTTCGGTAAATCTTTTCAAGTCTTGATCGAATTTTTGGACAAGTTGGATCGCGACCCGTCTGTCATACTAATGGACACACTCTTCATGTTCATTAGTACGAATGAGCACTCATTCACATGAATGAACACTCATTCATACGAATGAAACTCATTCGCACGATTGAACACTCATTCACATGAATGAACACTCATTCATACGAATGAAACTTATTCGCACGAATGAATACTCATTCACATGAATGAAACTCATTCGCACGAAAGAATAGGCAGAATGATCCATTCGCACGAATGAACCAACTTTTTGGGTTCATTCGTACAAAGGGAAAATGGTCCAAAAAGTTCATATTTCCAAAATCTTGCATGTACTGATCTGATGTGCTTCATGTTTTTGTGTTTGCAGACTGATCGTTATGGCGCACAGAGCTCCAGTTGTTTTTAAGGCTTCAATAAAAAGCAACATATGTGCGTACATGATTCCTACATCAAAGAATGCACGTCCGTTTGTCGGCATGATCGAGTTTTTATCAAGATCAAGGATTGCTCATGCTATATCCCATCACCGGACTCCATATACGACGCATCAAAGGGAGTTCTGGGCCTCTGCCGAGATTGACTGTGAGGTATCTCCACCGGTCATACGAGGGAAGATCACAGGTCAAGATGTGGTTGTATCGGCAGCTCACATTCGCCGATTGTGTCAATTCGGTGATCATCCTGAAGATCCAGTGACACTGGATAAATATCTGGTCCGCGGATGCTTCATGAGAATAAAGTACGACGGGAATGTAGCAGAGGGAGTTTTAAACAAAGCGAACCTCTGTCCGCAGTACAAGTATCTTGGACATGTTCTTCTGCATTGCCTCGGTTCCCGTCGTGGCGGTTTCGACGACATGCGCGAAACAATTCAGAGCGCATTCGTTGCTCTGGTGTTGAACATTCCGTTCAACTTTTCCGTGATGGTGTTCACACATCTTAAGGAAAACATCTATCTTAAGGGGGACAATGCGTATCTTATGTACCCCAGATTCTTACAAATGATAATAGATGACCAGCTTCCTCTTCTGCCAAGGTCAGACGTCGACATGATCAAGCTAGAACACATGACGGATGTCACTCTAAACAGGGTACAGACCTACAGGGGAAGACCAACAAAGCCACCTCACAAACGACTTATTGGACATCTGGCAAATCCAGATTATGTGGCACCAGCAAACAGAAAATGGCGTCACGATAACAGTGATTCTAACAGGGAGGATATTGTTGTACCTCCAGCTGACGACCAAGATGATGATGACCAAGATGGTCAGGGAGATGGTGGCAATGCTCCTAATGTTCCATCTACCGCTGCCACCACCCCCACTGTTGCTGCTATCGATTCTTCCCTTCCAACTAACCCAGAAGACGTTAACCTGGACACCGTCCTGCTTACTGATTCTGAGGACACTAAAGATGATTTTGAAATCAGTCAACAAGGGGCAAGATTGGTCGCAACAAAACGAAAAAGGGGAGCAGATCAAGGAAGCTCAAGGGTTGATGATGACGTCAGGGATGCTGACTTTGTCCCTGACTGTCCACAAGTATCTGTTGCTCCTTCTTCCCAATCTACCCCAGTCAAGAGAGGAAGAGGAAAGAGAATGGCTAAACACCAAAAGTTTAAACTTGTCAGAAGGACGGAGAGCACCTCTGCTACTACAGCAACTGCCACCAGGTCTGAGGCTCCAATGTCAACATCTATGCCTCAGACACAAACTGTGCCTCCTCCCATATACACGACTGCTCCTACATCACAGCCATCAACTATTCGAGCTGAATCTTCAATGTCACTGCCGACTGTCTCTCTACACGGCCAGATCAGTACTTTAAACAGTTTGGTACTTCGTTTACTGGCTCAGAATGAAGAGCAATCAAAGCGTATTGACCAACAGGGCTCGCAGATCAGTCAGTTGACTCTGTAAAATACTGAACAAGCCCAAGCCATCACAAGTCTTTCCACTAGGTGTAATGATCAACAAGCCATCCTTCTCACTGCTACAAACCAGAATCAACAGTTGTCTAAAACTGTTGATGCACATGCTCAGAGGATACAAAGGCTTGAGGAGGATAATAAGAGACTGTTGGAAGACTTAGAAAGCAGAAGAGACCCGACACCCAGAATTGAGGGTGCTCGCAATGATGGTGATGATGGTGATGATGGTGACGATGATGATGATGATGATGATGATGACGATGATGATGATGATGATGATGATAGTGATGATGATGATGACAATAATGACAAAGATAAGGATGATGGTGCCAATGCTGGTGCTGCATCAAGTGCTGCAAAGACAGCAGAAGCAGAAGCACGCACAAAGCAAAAATCAGAGAAATCAAAAGGCCCATCATCAGATAAACAAAAAGGCACTGAAGGTTGATAGTTTTTTGTTTTAAGTGTTTTAACTTGTCTTATTGTAAATATTAGATTATTATGTAAATAATTTCAATTTTATTTTGATTAAATCAATAAAATTTCAAATTCTCACATGTTTATTCTTTGTTTGTTTATGAAAATAGTTTTGGATGTGATGCCTCTCAAGCAACAACCTTCAAAGTTAACTTATGTGCTTGACATGCAAGGGATCATCCAACATTCAGTTATTTATGATAAAGAGGAAGGGGAAATCGTACACTGCTTGTCAAAAGAACAGATTGCCGAGCTATTTCAAATGAATCCCGACGAAGTCATCACTGAAGAGGCATCTGTTCCTACAACTGATTATCCCTCCTCTGACGAACTAGAAGACGTTGATGAGGTTGAAGTCGAAGACATCACTGATCAAGAATATCCAAAGTATACATCAGTAGATGGTGATGATCTTCCCTCCTTCGCAGACTTATTCACTCAGCAGTCCGACGAGGAGGTCAACCGCATTATCGACAACAAAGGAGATGAAGTCGGTCCCTCCACTATTGACATTGACGAGCTGAATGAACGTAAAAGTCAGTGGATGGAATACATGGCCGAATTAAAGAAGAACTCAAAGCCCTCTCCTCCAACCAGGTACACTAAAGTTTATCGACTCAAAGGACACAAGTCTGATGGTCGTATAATCAATTGGGCATACTTCAATGACTTAAGCTGCTATGCTATAAAAAGAGAGAAGGGCATACAATATTTCAGGTACCCTCATGACTTCAAGACGCTGCCCGCATTTGAATTAAATCAACTGGCGCATCTAAAGCTTCTATACAACGAATCTTCCGGTCTATCCGAATGGTTTGAACGTCAATTACAATACGAATACCGGAAGAAGTGGGTGAACTTCAAGACACAAATGCCTACACGTTACATTCATAAGGAAAAGGTTCATCCAATCACCAAGAAGCCCCTAATTGTCTTAAAGTGGAAACCTCCAACGATCATGAAGAAGATTCCTTTAAGGAAAATGATCCAGGACTTCTCAGATCAGTTCAAATGGTGGTACTATGATGGGCGTACTGGTGAAGCTGTTATAGTGCTGTGTAAAGAAGGGTCATGGGAGACCATCAGGGTCTTTGATCCCTTGTGGCTAACCAACTTGTCTGAACAAGATGTTACAACTTTATACAAGTGTCAGCCGTTTTTTGAAGTTACAGATATAGACCAGGCGTTGCAGTATGTGAAAGTGATACGTATATGCTTTGCTTTTGACATACACTCCGGAGTTAACTGGAAAACTCGTACAAAAGAGATGTTGAAGACCAACTAATGTTAGTTAGGTCATTTTGAAGGGATCTAGGTCCAAGGGGGAGTATGTAGATGCATAATATGTCCCTAATCCCTTGTAATATGTATTTCATCTATGTTTAATGTAATTATTTGATGTATTAATGAAATTACATGTTTATCCTTAATGTTTACTCGTATATAACGACTGTGTATTAAACGATCTGGTAAATAGCGATAACGTTGATCAATCGTGCTAATGAAAGGCCCAATCGCACGAATGGATCATGAGAATGATCCAATTGCGCGAATAGATCATGAGAATGATTCATTCGCTAGAATAAGTCATGAGAATGATTCATTCGTACGAATGAACCATTCTAATGATTCATTCTTACGAATGAACCATTCTGCTGATTCATTTGCACGAATGAGTCCATTCATATGGCTCATTCGTACGAATGGCCTCAGCACTATATATTGAACTTTCAGTTCATGAGCACATATACAACACATATACACATAGAAGAGACAAACCAGAGCAGAACCAGACTAAGCAACAGAACACACAAACTCTTTACACCTGTATTGTCGAATCTCTGTCCGTTGAGAGTTTCCAGGTCTTGTATCCAACTTCTCTACACCAAAGGGTCGATAGAAACCTTCGTTTCGACATCTAATCCGCTCGTTTCTTACGACCCGATCCGTGTCATAGATTGGATTGCCAATCAAATCGAATTCCGCATGATTTGGTTCGGTTAATGTGTTGAATCATTGGATCAAGGTAGATCCTGATCCAACAAAATTAAACTGTAAGAACTCACTCAGCGTAGCTGACTGTGTATGTACGTTAGATTGTTTTGTAGGTGAGTCTGCTAGACGCGGTATCTTGGCTTGGAAGCGGGGCTACTCGGGTTGGTGTGCATGCTTTCGTCAGGTAATCGTATGAAAGTTAACGAGTCTAAAGATAATACTACTTTGAGAAAGTCTTCCGCTGTTTATTTAAATGAAAGTTAGATGTTTTAAAAGAGTATGACCAGTTTTGAGAACCAACTGTAGGGTGCCTGGTTTAGGGCCTTACAAGTTGGTATCAGAACCGAGTTTTAACAGAAAACTGGTGTTTTTGAACAAATAAAATGCTTTAACTTAAACAGAAAATGGGACAAGGGTGAAACGAATGCCCCACGAGTAACCGCGAGCCAAGAGGTACGTCTTTCGAGTTGAGTAGTAGTTATTATTTTCCACTTGTGTAGTGTTACACTAGGTAAAGTGATTAGTGTGGGTAAATGATTTATGGTTTTGTGTGGAATCATGATGGGTTCTATGAGTTGTAGTATTATGTAGAACCACTTGGAATTGTATGGTGTGATTAAATGAGACTATAGAGTGAGTTGAGTAACGTGAAGTAGCATTAATTGCAACTATCTGAGATAGTTTGGTGTGTCGATGTTATTTAGTGATTTTGTGTGTAACCTTGGATGGTGTGAAATTGCGATAAATTGATGACTTGCAAGATTATTGTGTGGTGATATGTGAATCGTGTGGGATGCATGTGCATCCAGGTTGTGTGAAAGATAGAAAGCTAGTGTGAATATGATAGGGGAAGGTTTAGAATCTGAGCAGTAATGTGGACCACCAAATTGCATTTGATCACCGTGATTTGGCAGTCTATGATTACTTTCATATTCTTAATTTGACGCCCATATTAATCACTCCAACGTTCTATCTTGTGCAGGTACTGATGGCCATGAAGATTCGGACTAGATGGATTAGGCGGGGAGCTCTTATCAGGAGGTTGACAGAACGGCGGACTAGACGTTTGGCTACTCTTCGCACAGTTATCATCGGCAGGAGACGGATCTTAGCACAGGTTCCATTGATGGTGGTTCCACCGGCGGCTGAGGACGAGCAGGAGCTAGCAGCATAGGAGGTAATCTTGTCACTTCCGGTGCCAAATGCCCCTAGTACTACCAGGGTAACTATGAGGGGCGTGCTAAGTAGCTCCTTTTACAAGAGAGGAAGAAATGCATTTACAGTCAGAAGTCAGTCCTCGAGACACAACGTAGAATCAAGAAATGGATGGCTGGAGGAGTCTGATGACGAGGAACCAATGGGTGATAACTTTGACTTGTTCAATGGTTAGAGCAGTGGTGGTTACCACAAGAGGACTACGGAATTTTGAGTAGTGGTTGTAAGGCACTTTTGTGACGAGATATTTGTTCTTGGTTTTTTTAAATGCTTGATTTTAACCTTGACAGTGAATCTTACCATGGGATGGTTTAAAACGTAGTTGCATATGTGATAGCCTTCTATTGGTGGTTCAGTGTTAATTATGTGTGATTATGTGATTACCTCTGAACAACATGAGTTCACACTAAATGTAATCCGTAATGTGATGCTAGAGCTTCGTTGATTAGACTGTACGAGTAGACCAATGTAGACCTGAGTTTCGATTAATTGTGTGTGTCTACGGTCTTAAGATAGTGTCACCTATGTGTTATGCTTAGGTGATGTGTGAAGTGTAAGGGGTGTGTTTAGCCTTACTTTGATATTAAATGTCTTTATATCTTAAGGCATAGATCTTTGTGAGGTAAATGTGTTAGTGCTTAAGGGCATGAAAGGGTTTTGTGAATAAACTTATATGTCGTTAATTGAGTGGCTTATGAGTATGAGTTAATTGTGTCACATACTTAATAGTCATGGTGGGAGATCAAGTGTAAGCTTGATATGGTGCTGACATTTGTCAACAGGTTATTGTGTCTGACGGCAGTCAGGCGGAAGATCGTGTTTGCTTGTGCCCTTAGGCCAGACAACATGATATACTTGTGTGTCTATAAATGAAGAGGTCATATTGTATGCACGTAGATTTACTCAAATCTAGCAGTTGTGTGTGTGCACGTGATGCGTGTTTAGAGTTTAGGGTTACTAGTACATGTGTAGAACATTGTGTGTCGGTGTGTGTCCTTGTAGTACACCCTTAGTCGTGCATAGGACGAGTTTTCAGTATACTCAAGTATGGTATTTCTATCTTGACAATTTTCTCGATGTTGATACATCGAGGTGATGCGAGTAGTTTTGACGTCTTTCTGGATGCCCAGTGAGGTGCTTTTGTGAGATGCCTATACTTATATCTCGGGAATTCAGAGCACGAAAGCAAGGGATGGAGCTGTGAGAGTTGAGGAAGAAGGCGCTTACGTGGACGCTTGACCAGAGATGTTCATGATGAACTGAAGATTTTGACATGGGGTTAACAAGGTGACGAAGGACCTTCATGGAACACGTTCCTAATGAAGAATTCAGTTGAGGTAAGGCACGGTCGGAGATCGTATTGCAAAAGTAGAGCATCAACGAGAAAAGTGAAGCCCATAAGGGATAAGTGAAGGATTGCATGTAAGTGACTGGGAAGGACATGACTACGCTGGCAAAGTAAGACTAGCTTATAGTGGGCTCCTGTGGAGCATTCAAGAAAAGCATGTGTTTGGTTGTCAAGACAGACGGGACGTAAGTGAGTGAGCCTCAAGAAGCATCGGGAGCTAATGAGGATGGCCCTAGTGTTGGGTGTATGTGCAAATTGAAGAGGCATATCGAACGCGTGATAACGAAGTAAAGAGATACTATAATAAGGAAATTTAGTGGAGACCAGGGTAGCATTGCACAAGCTCCTGAAGATCATCGGAGAAAGACATTGGTGATGCCCTTATGGGTAGGGCAATGGGCTAGGGTTTGAGAAATCGTCGCAAGGGGGAATCGAAGTTTGAGGAAGAAATGAACGAGGAGTATATAATGGTGAGGCAGTGAGTGCTTCTATATGAGAAAGTAGGTAACCTACTTGGGGGTGAGGGTCGTCGGAACGACGAGGTCATTAGGGTTATATGGGAGGAAAAGGCACTTGTGCCCGTGAGTCATAATGAAACGTGACAAGTGAAAGGAGATTTGACAGTATTGTACTACATAGTACTAGAGATCGTACGAGCGATGTTCTTAAGAACAATGAAAGCAGCAGGGTAACGTCAAATATAATGAAAATGAAACCTTCGTAAAAGGGTTAGTAATCAAGGCAATCACGAAAGACAACTTCTAGCAAGTGCCGGTATAGCAAGAGTTGGGAATGTAGCCGTTTGAATAATTTCCAGAAAGATAAGAGATAAGGGAATGGGTAGGTGAAATCTACAAGTCCCAAAGTTGAAAGAGGGCAACAGAGACGACTCTCTTAAATGCCCAGGGTCGAGGTGTTGCAAAGAAAAGTAATGAAAAAAATAGTATGAATATGAATGCTTGACACTGAATGGATTCAGTGCACGCAGAAGAACGGAAGAATATGTTAGGTTAGTTTGTACCGACGCAGGATTCGAGGACGAATTCTCTTTTAAGGAGGGTAGGCTTGTAACATCCCTATAATCAGAGAGTTCCTAGTTCGGGTTAATGGATGACCCAGATCTTATTTACGAGGGATAATGAGTGGAGTTGACTAGAGAAGGCAAGTTTAGCTACCGAATTAGACCCTGCTGGTTACTATTGAGTAGTTCAGGTTAAAAATGCGCAGGCAAAGATATCGCGAGGACCCGGATGTAATTGTGGGTTATATTTAAGCAACTTATGAGGAACCCTAAGCAATTCTCGGCTAGGTATGAGCGACGGCTAGGAACAAGTTGCGAGGAAGGGAATCCGGCGGGGAGAGGACGGCAACATGACGGCGGGTACGACATTCACATCACGTGAAGTAAAATACGTGTCCATTCTCTTTCCTTTTCTTAGTTATTTACGATGGTGCGTGGGAAACCGATTAAGGTTTAGTTGGATTGCTTGGCCATGAGGGACGAAGAAGGGAAGAGTCGTGGTGGTGGTAGTTCATGGTGGAGTTCCGACCGACGAAGACAAGGACTTCAAGGTGACAGCCATGGCGACGCGTGGCGGCAACGTAAGGCGGGGGCGGCTCGAGGTTTGGGCGGTGGTGAGGGTGGTTCTACGGCGACGGTGGTGGTAGCCGGGCTGTGGTGGTAGTACTCGATGTGGACCGATTAGCGGCACCCGATAGGAGGCCTAGACAAGGAGGATGATGAGGTCACGATGGTGTGCGAGTGAAGACGAGTAACTAGTGCGTGGCTAGTTATGGTCTAACATGACCCGAGGTCATGCATGGCATAATCTACGTGTGTGCATGGGGGAAAACTCGATTTGGGTACGTGTGTTTAGCGAAGCTAGGGTTTTTGCATGGCGGAGTATAAGCATGCATGGGACCCGATACGTGTATGCGAGTTCTAAACGGGTCACGAACGGTCCGGTAAGAAGGGAGCATGAGATTAGGGTTTCATGGTGTTGGATAGACAAGCCGATGGAACTCGGGGTTTTATTATACTGTTGTACGTTATCCAACGTATGTTTGGGACGTGTTTTGATCATGTGATCATACGTGTGACAGGTTTGGGTGTAGAGCACGAGCAGACGAGTTACAGAGCAAGGACTGAGACTTGGCCTAACCAGTGAGTTTTTAATCCCCCTATTTTAATGATTTTAATGTTTTGGGGCTATCGTACATACTTTCAAGATGTGTTTTATTACACTAATTGTGTAACGAGCATTGGTGTCTAAACCGATGAGTTTACGAATTTAAATATTTAAATACGGGGCTAAGGGACTATGTGTTGTCCTTGAGAGGTGTAGGCTAAAGGTGGATATATGGTCTTGGGTCGTATAGTGACCTAATAGGGGTGAGTCGGGATTGTATTTACAGGTCATACGGGTACGACTAGGAGGTGTCACGGGGCGTGCATATACGTAGTATGTGCTTAGATAACGAGACATAGTAATTGTATGTGTGTTACAAATATCTGGATCAGTTAAGAGAATTTCCCCTCCTTTATTTTTTTTTACTTGGGAAATATCCGGGTGTTAGAAATCTCCCCTCCTTAAGAGAATTTCGTACTCGAAATTCAGGATGAGTTAAATAAATGAGGATACTTAGCTTTCATCTGTTCTGTTAATTGTCAAGTTTTGTCGGCACCTCTCCGACCTTGCCACTGTACCAGTACCATTGGTATGGTTTTCTTTCTAAGCTTTTGATCTTGGGTTCCTAAGATCTTGACAGCTTGCTCAGTGAAATGGAGCTTATCATTGACGTGTACATCGTCTAATGAGATCGCCTGATTGGGATGGGATCTGCTAAGCACTTGCGTGAACATGACACGTGAAACGTGTTATGAATATCCTGCAATGCTTCAGGAAATTCAAGTTTATATGCTACGGCTCCAACTCTTTCTATGATCTTATAAGGCCCAATATACCTTGGCCCTAATTTTCCATGTTTCCTGAAACGTATAACACCTTTCCAAGGTGATACTTTCAACATCACATAGTCGCCTACTTGGAATTCTAACGGTCGTCGACGTTTATCTGCATAACTTTTCTTTCGATCTTGTGCGGCTTTCAACACTTGTTTGATTTGGACTATCTTATCAGTTGTTTCCTGTTAGATTTCTGGTCCAGATAGTTGGCTATCTCCAACTTCTGTCCAACAAATTGGAGTTCTGCACTTCCTACCGTATAATTCTTCAAACGGTGCAACTTTTATACTTGAATGGTAGCTGTTGTTGTAAGAAAATTCTATTAATGGTAGATGATTATCCCAGCTACCTCCAAATTCTAATGCACAAGCCCTCATCATATCTTATAGGGTTTGTATTGTTATTTCACTTTGTCCATCAGTTTGAGGGTGATATGACGTTCTCATATTGATTCGTGTAGGTCCTCATGGCACTTATACGGATCGTTCTCGTGATAAGACGTGTCGTTAACTCGAAGTGCGGAATCCAACGAATCAACGATTGCATACACAAAAGACAATATAGACAATCAAGTAAATAACATTCACGCTTATATTCCAATTCTCAATAGAGTTTACAGACTCAATCGTTCAACTCTGTTCGTTTTCTGATCGATCAACAAACTGACTCTGTAAACATCTATATATAGACATCTGACCTGCATTACCTCTAACAGACTAAAGTTCACCTCAGATATA
This sequence comes from Smallanthus sonchifolius, assembly GCA_023525975.1. Lineage (NCBI taxonomy): Eukaryota > Viridiplantae > Streptophyta > Magnoliopsida > Asterales > Asteraceae > Smallanthus > Smallanthus sonchifolius. Next base: position 46,478,766 of record CM042036.1, read on the forward strand.
CTTAAGCGAACTTAACAAGTTCGCCTCTGTTAGACTAGGCGAACTTAACAAGTTCGCCTCTAGCATAACTTGCATAAACACTTAGAACATATTACATAACAAAAACATAAAGACATTAGATCTAAACTATTACAAAGCTTTTGTCATTACAAACTATGTCCTAACAGACTCCCCCTTGATAATAGCTTGATCTTCAGTCTTCTGTCTTTATGATGAGGTCTTCCAATTATCCGGTAATCTGCTGCCTGCATGCACTCCATATCTTCTACATATCTCCAACACTCTCTTGTACTGCAATCCTTGTTCTTTCCATTCATCAGTGTAAATGATCTCATTCTTTCTCAATGTCCTCTGATCTTTCTTTGAAAATTAATAAGATTCATTGCGTCATAGAAACACACAATGACCTTATTGTCTTTATCTTCAATCCTTGCTTCACCAGTATTAACATCGACATACCACCATTTCATATTCCCAAGGAAATCTTGAGGAATCTTCTTCAATGGTATCCTGTGTACAGCACGTACTGGTTTGAATTTGTACTTCCAGGTCACTTTCCCAGTCTTTTGATCTATGTTCTTCACTCTCTTTCCTTTTTGAGGCTTTAGCCTTTCATACTTCCCCGAACCACCTTCTCTCTTGATCAGATTTGCAATCACATCAGCTAAACCAATCTTGGATCTATTAATAAGTGGCTTTGAAGCTAGACCATTCATTTCACACCTTGGCAATGTATTGAAATACTTGATCCTCGGCTTTAAGTACTGAACACCATCAGATCTTTTAATAGCAAATAATTTTGTGTCATTATCATAAAACCAACTTATGATTCTTCCTACACCTCTCTTTATTCACATAGTTTTCTTTCTGAGCAGGTTGTGCCTGAGACTTGGGTAGCACCTTCATCCAGCTATTTACAACTTCTCTCCACTGTTCTCTAGTCATACCTGTATTTCTGTACATCACAGGTTCTTCATTCACCTTTGGATACTCAATGTGAGTAGTATTAGCTTCAGTATCTTTATTGGATTTAATGTTTTCATCATCAGTATCAATCTTAGAATCAGCAGTATCTTCAGGCAGTGTGATGTCTTTAAATGAGTCCATAGAATCTGTTCCTCCTTCATAAGTGAACTCAGGAATAACATCATCTTGGATGAGGTTATAAGGAACATTTAGACCATCACAGCCTTCATAAATCACATTATCTTTACCTTTCTCTATCTCTATCTCCACTATCTCTCATTCTTCTATTTCATTATATGAAACATCATCTTCTATGTCATTGAATAATTCATCAATGTCATCAAGACATGCTATCTTTTCAGCGTCTTCCTCCTCGGACTCTACAAAGAACTCCAATAATAAGATTTCTTCTTCATTAACTCCAGAAGTATCTTTGTTTCCATCAATGGATTGTGATGTCGACTCCCCCTGAACTTTAGATATAGGATTAACGTCAGCGTATTGACGATCACCCTCAATATTACCAGAAGGATCATTGTCTTCATCATCATGTCTTTGAATAGACTCAGTGTGACATGTATCACGTATCCTTAACACCCCTTGAGCGTCAAGACGCTCAAAAAGTTTAGACACTAGTGCCTGCATGGCAGCAATCTGCGTAGCTTGAGTCTGAATCACCAGCTGTCTTTGACTATCAGTAGATACAAGAGTATCCACCTGAGTTTGTAAAGCAAGCACTTGAGATTCAAGGAAAGTAATCCTATCAGAATCATAAGGCTTAGAAGGACCAGCCGAAGATTGAGGAACTGAAGTACTAGGAGTAGGAATAACCACAGGAGGAACAGGAGTTAGAACAGGAGATTGATCTTTAGAACTTGGAGGTGTGACAATTAAGGAAGCAACAAAAGTAGCATCCTCAACACCTTGTGAAGATTGAGCAGCAGCAATTGAAGCAGCCATAAGCTTTTGAGATTTAGGATCCAGATTAAAATCACTATCAGAACTCTCATCCACCAATGTTCTTTTTCCAAGTACCGATCCGGAAGGAGGATCCCGAACGGACTTACGTCTTTGTCTTCTGGCTGTAGATTTAAGACGTTTACCAGCATTAGCCAATGGTATACGAGCCAACCTTTCATAATGATCTGAGGAAAAATCTCTAGATTCATCCGATTCGGTTTCTTCATAAATAGGTAAAATTGTATCACTTGAGCTAGAACTCGACTCATTATCTGTCACCACATTCCCTTCAGCTTCATTAATGGGCGAGTTCACAGCGCCATCAACAAAATCATCCATATTCATCCCTAGATCTTGTTCATGTTCATGAACGACCTCTTCTAGAACAGGTTCATTAACAGGTATCTCAACCTGAGCTTGTTGAACGACCTCTTGTTCTTGAATAGTAATTTGTTGTTGTACAGGAACTTGTTGTTGTGGAACTTGTACTTGTTGTGGAATAGGTTGTTGCGGAGGTTGTTGTGGTTGTTGTTGTGGAACATTCTGACCTTGCACTTGAGCTATCTCATCAGGATGAAACCATTTGTCATTCGGTGGTTCAACATAATCAGGATTGATTAAGTGACCAAACAATGGAGTATTAACAGGAATCAATGCTGCATTCTGTTGTTTCACCTTAGTGCAATCAGTAAAGATACACTTGGACATCGAAGTCAAAGTTAATCGAATCGGATGCTGTGGGAGATCAGGAAGATGATGATTCAGAATCATCTGGATAAACCGAGGATACATAAGAAATCATTGACCTTCAGCAGGTGTGATTTGCATAACCATCTCTCGATAAACATAACGTGCAAAATTGAACCGCTTGTTCAATGTTAAAGCTACCATTGCAGCTTGAAGAGCAGTCTTTAAACCATCTGTACCAGCTTTACGAGGAGACAGAGATTGGATAATCACATGCATGAAGTATCTCCATTCACCCACCAAACCACCTTTACGTGCTTGTGTATCATTAGGCTTACCATGGTAACCCATCCTCTGAAAGCATCCCATGATCAATGTATTAGGATATTATATAGGATCATCAGCAGCACCACCTAGAGCAAGAGCAGCACGAATAGTTTCTTCAGATATTGCAATCTCCATATTGTTTACCGTGGCATGAAGAACATGAGGTTCTACGTCAGTATCTGAATGAACTGTGTCCCAAAATTGCTGAATATACACTAAGCTTATGTATGGATCCGCAGATAATGCGACACGAAGTCGTGAACGATTCAGAAATCCGATAATCCCTTGAAAGTTTACGGCCTCTGACATGTTAGGATCTAACAATGCCACCTGGTTATATTTGTATTCGACATGACGAGCCATCTGAAAAATATTTGGACAACAAACACATTAGACAAATAACACGAAAAAACAAATTTGAAACAAAAACAAAACAAAAAAATTTTAAAAAAATTTCAAACACAAAAAAAATTACAAGTCCAATACTCCTTCTGATCCCTAGGCGAACTTAATAAGTTCGCTTAGTGTTGCAAGAGGCGAACTTATTAAGTTCGCCTAGACAAGTTCGATTGAACAAGTTCGCTTGAACAAGTTCGCCTGAACTGTCTGACGTTTCAAATTCAAACTCAGAAATCAAGAATCTTCAAATCGTGTGGAAATCATGAAATAAGCATTGTAAACACATCGATTAACACTAATGGAACATTATCAAAGATCAATTTCAAGATTTAAATCTGATATAACAACAATTAGGGCAAAAACAGTCACATTATCAAAACCGATTGAAAAAGGTAATTTTAGCACGATTCAACGGATGAAATTCAATGAAAATACCTTAGTTAAGTTCGCAATTCAATTTTGAATCAGAATGTACCGGTAAACAACTCAACAACCACTTAATTTTGAAAATAAAAATTTTGACTACGGATCGGACAAGTTCGCTTTATCTGTGAAGAAGATGAAGTGAATAAGTTCGCCTGGACAACACTTATACAGATTAAGTTCGCTTATTTAGGTGAACTTGTTAAGTTCGCTTAACAAGCCCTAGGCGAACATAATAAGTTCGCTTCACCAACATCAGGCGAACATATTAAGTTTGCTTCACTAGAATTAGGCGAACTTTAATGCCCTCAACTTTTCTTTGATCAATTTTTTACTAACTTTCAACCCGTCACTTCTTGAACTTCTGTCAGCAACATGTATTTGATCCAATCCCGAACAATTTAATAAAAGATTAGAATTTTCATGGAAAATAAAAAACAAAATATTTTTGAATTTTATCTATACAAACGGAATCATATATTTTTGGATTTTTATCTGTACAAACGAAAACACATATTTTTGAATTTTTTTCTTTATAAACTGAAATCACATATTTTTGAATGAACATCATGAGTAAGAAGATCATATCAGTATCCGAGTAGCTCATCACACATTTTAGCAATAACTAAGGGTAACCTATGATATGAAACAATCCAACTTATCTTGTACTCTATGTATCTTTTTCAGTATTTATAAATCAATCAATTTGAATAATATTTGAAATGATACGCGATAAATTTCAAAGTAAATAAGATCAGGTTATGAAATGCTCAACTATTCTTACCGAATTTGTAATGTAAAGCATGAATTCTTAAATTTGTCAATATTATATTATTTGAAACTATAAGCGTTTAATCTCAAAATTCATGTGATTTAGTACTATTTAGATGACAAACATCGTGTACCCCACATATATGCCAAACATAAATAAAAAATGCACCTCTTTTAGCACAAGAATAAAAGCAGATCCCAAAGGATATAAGAATCATGACGATTCAGAATCAGAAGATTCTAATGAATTGGTTGTATAATGAGAATCAACAGATTCAGGTATGAGGATCCAACTATTATCTGGATAAGATTCAATGGACTCGGACTAGATGATGTATCTAACTGATCCAAGGGAGAATATATGTTTCAACTGATTTTGAAATCATATCTTAATTCAACAATACATTGCATGTATTTTGGGGCATGGGCAGTAATGTGAACTGAAATAGATTTGTGCTAAAGATATAATTCGATATTGGTCTCATGAAATTCTTTAAAACCACATATTCTTTATCTGATAATGATCTTTTACACACACACTCAGGCATATAATGGATTCAAATCACAGATGTAATCATATCATATTTAATTTTCACACTATTTTTAGTTTCAAAACGCTTTTAGTCTATTGACAATTCAAGTTCCAAAACTCATACACAAATTTGAAAACAGATTATCAAGATTATCGCATTCACAACACTATCATTTCTCATTTATGCAGACTTTGAAATTTAGATAAAATCAAATTACTTTAAACAATCATATATCAAAGGTCTACTAAGGTCGTGTGAAATGAACTAATCACTGATGTACTATCATTTCTTCTCTAACTTCAAATGATGTCAAATTTTATATTTTTCAATTTGTTTTGACTTTTTATAAATTAAGAACTTTTTGACTGAAACTTTAAAATGCAGAAATGTAATAAAGCAATAAAAGAAATTAAAACAAAATTTTCCATGAAAATCTGATTTTGAAAAACTTTTATTCGGGATTGATCATACCTATCATTTTGATTAAAAATTCAAACCTGGAACGATCAAATGCGTTGGTAAACAAATCAGCAAAATTATCATCAGTGTGTCCTTTACCAGCTCAATCAACCTTTTCTCTGCACAATCACGAATAAAATGATATCTAATCTCAATGTGCTTTGTTTTACTGTGCTTAACATGATTATTAGCTGTAGACATTGTAGCATTATTATCAACAAACATAGGGGTTCCTGTGAAATTCAAACCATAATCTCTTAATTGTTGTTGTATCTACAGGATTTGTGAACAACAACTTGCATCAGTGATGTATTCTGCTTCGCATGTAGAAATGGAGACTGTGGTTTGCTTTTTGCATTGCCAGGAAACAAGTCGATTACCCAAGAACTGGCAACCACCTGTTGTAGATTTCCTATCCAAACAACAACCACCAAAATCAGAATCAGTATAAGCATTAAAATCAAAGTTAGAACCATGTGGATACCATAGTCCCAATCTTTGTTTTCCTTTCAAATAACGAAAGATTCTTTTTACAGCTATTAAGTGAGATTCTTTTAGTTTTGTCTGGAATCTGGAACAGATGCACACAGCAAACATTATATCTGGCCTTGAAGCGGTTGGGTACATGAGAGATCCAATAATTGCTCTGTAAAGTCAACAATCCACATCTTTTCCATCCGTGTCAGAATTCAATTTATGATTGACCGGAATCGGAGTATCATATGGGGTACAGTCCTCCATCTTGAACCGACTCAAGATGTCTTTGACATACTTGGACTGATGAGTAAAGAAACCATCTTCCTTTTGATTTACTTGTAAACCTAAGAAAAACGATAACTCTCCCATAGCTGACATTTCAAACTTCGACTTCATTACACTCTCAAAATCTTTGCATAACCCTTCAATTGTTGAGCCAAAAATAATATCGTCCACATATATCTGCACCAGTAGGTAATCTCCCCCTAATTTCTTTATGAATAAGGTCGAGTCAATCTTGCCACGAACAAAATCATTTGCCAAAAGATGTGTGGATAATGTTTCATACCACGCTCGAGGAGCCTGATGAAGACCATAGGGGGCCTTATCAAGCTTGAAAACCATATTCGGATTAAGTGGATATTCAATATTCGGCGGCTAACAAACATAAACCTCCTCCTTGACCTTTCCATATAAAAACACACTTTTCACATCCAATTGAAACACCTTAAAACCTTTATAAGAAGCAAAAGCTAGAAACAGCCGTATAGCTTCAAGCCTCGCAACAGGCGCATAAACCTCGGTGTAATCAATACCCTCTTGTTGATTGAAGCCCTGGACAACTAATCTTGCCTTGTTTCTTACTACGACACCTCGATCGTCTTTCTTACATTTAAACACCCATTTAGTACCAATCGGATATGCACCCTTCGGAAGATCTACAAGATTCCAAACCTTAAGTTTGTTAAACTGAGCAAGTTCTTCCTACATAGCCTCTATCCAATTGTTATCATTTAAAGCCATTTCAACATTTTTGGGTTCGACCTAAGAAATAAAACATGAATGTGAGCAATCATCAAGAACACCAGAATCTTTAATACATGTATACAAACAAGTATTGTCAACAAAAGAACGTGTTTTCACTCCATCCTGCAAATTTTCGATTATATTTGTCACCGGATGATCTTTGAGTTCCTTGATGGAAGCAACCTCAGGAACTGGCAACACTTCAACATGAGTTGTAACAGATTGATAAGACAAATCATGATTAATTGGAATTTCCGAGTCTAAATTTGTAGGAATCTTCCCCGAATCCTGTGTCGAAGGTAATGGATCATCACCCAACAAAGGATCAGTAGAAGAATCTTGAAAAAATAGCATTGTCGTCCTCACTCTCTGAATCTTGTGGCCCCGAACAAGAAGCAACATTAGGATCGGGAGCAGAAGTAAATGGAACCGATGAATGTGGAACTGCATTTGGTAGAAAGCCATTGTGCTGTGCATCCTGACATGAATCATAGAGAACATCAGCTTCATTAGGAGAAATATCAGAAGGTAAATGAAAAGACTTGAATAAGTTTTCATAATCAAATGCCCAATCTGGTCGAATAGCCATTTGAGGTAAAGACCGATTTGAACAGTCAATACGGAACCATTCTTCAACTTGGCGCGTCTCTTTGTTATAAACCCTCTTGGTAGTAGAATTGGCAACATACCCCAGAAAAATCCCTTCAATAGCCTTGGCACTGAATTTTGTTGTGACATCTCGAACTTTCAACAGGGTGCAAGGATTACCAAAAGGTAGTAAATATTCCAGATTCGGCTTTCGATTATTCAGCAATTCGTAGCAAGTCTTGTTGAATCGCTTGACGGTCAAGACCCTGTTCAAAACGTGACACGCAGTATTCACAGCCTCAGCCCAAAAAGAACTGGAAGCTTAGAATCTGCCAGCATCGTGCGTGCTGTAACATTTCTGATTTTCAGTATTCATATTTCAATTCAATATGATACAATTTCGAACTCTATAGTCGTGCACTGCCTTATTATTTGCTTACCGTAAACTAAATGCAATGATTCAATACAAATTTACAAGTTTTGCTCGATTATATACACTTAAACGCTATACAAGTAACTATTTATTTCAAACTAATCAAACCTGAAAGGTCAAGGACTAAAGTTGAAAAAAAAACAACAAGATACCCTAGGTAAGCACGGTCGTGCTTTGTCCTGGCACGGTCGCGCCAAGTGCCTCGGCACGATCGCGCGACTGGTCCTGGAACGATCGCGCCCGGTGCCTAAGCACGGTCGCGCCTGCGTAACAGTCGAAACGTAAATGCAGTTTCAAAACGCTCGATCGTTCGAATTCAAATCCGATTTACGTTTTACTTTTGTTATCAAGGAAAATATCTCAGTCAATTACCATTTTCAATTCCAAAATACAAATTACTCTCAAGAAACCGTCCAAATTATCTCCCAAGCCTCAAACCTCTACTTTCGATCAAATTGCTACCAATTAATCAAGGAACTCGATCCTCTGATCATCTCTAAGGTTTCTGAAGGGTTGGAGCAGCCGGAATCACAGAAGAAGCCGCCGGAAGCAAATCTTGCCGTCGCCGGAACTCCCTTCTACCGATCGCTATCAATTCCTTTCTGTTTGAGGTAATTGAATCATCCCTCCCTTTAGTTTCGGTCCATATATCAAAAGCCCCCTATCAATCTGGGCTTTCATTACAAAAATCGTCCGAATCAGAATTTATATTTTAATAAGAAAAGATTTAATTGATTCCACTCTTAAACACGATTTACATACAATTAATTTATGTGATTAGACTCGTAATAACTCAGAAATCAAAAGCCCTATCAATTCCATCGTTATAAATACAAAAATTGTTCAATTCGTGTCTGACTTGGAAGAGACACGGTCGCGCTAATCATCTGGCGCGACCATATAGCGCGGTCGTGCCGATTAGCAGCACGGTCGTGTCCTCCTGTCTAGACCTAGTCATGCCCTTTGGGATAGCCTCTGTTGTGTCTAAAAATCATAGACACGACCGTGCCAGGCCAAGGCACGGTCGTGCCTGTTGACTTGTCTAGTTTGTGCCCTCTGTTGATCAACCCGGTCGCGCCCCGACTAGCGCGGTCGCGCCCGTGGCTTGAGCACGATCGTGCACTTCCGAGGCACGGTCGTGTGTGACTCAGAAATTTTAACAGAATTATAATTTTTTATTTTTCAATCAATAAATGTTTCAAATTTTATAAAAATATGTTTTTCTGTATTTGAAGAGATAAATATTATTTATTTAAAAGTTTATTTAAAAATTTGTAAAAATTAAATTTATATTTATCTTACACTTAAATGATGTTTTAAATAATTAAGTTACAAGTTTATAAATAAATAAGATAATAATTATTTATTTAATATTTAAACAAAAATCATTTATTTATTTATACTTAATTGCAATCAATATTTACATTATTTCATAAACTATAATCATTTATTTATTTATTAATTTAAATTTAACACATGCATTATTTTCATAATCAACAATTTTACAAAAATTCTATTTTATTATTTAAATTCCAAACTTTAGTCAAATGCTCCAAAAATGGTTACTACAACTTTATATATTTCATTTACTACTTTTTATACACAAACTCAACCTTCAATGTTAGACTTAAACTTGGTACACCGATTTGATTCAATATACATTACTATCTAGGTTAACCCGTGCGTATCAAGAACCTTTATTTTATCTATACTCTTTGTTAGCTACATCTCCATACCAAGTGAGTATTCACAACCCCTTTTTACTCTTTTACACTTTTGGGGTGGAACATGAACTCTATACACATTACACATTTACATTTACGCAAACAACACAAGTGCAACATCCTATTTACATACATGTGTGCAAAATTTGAGCTTTGTGCCCGAGTGCTAGTTGTGCTAACCTTTGTATGCGATTATGTGAAATCATTAACTATACAAGCCGACGGTTTTCAATGATAGATCTATTGAGTCAGACAAACCCACCGAGGTGCGCGGTGATTGAAACCGACAACACAATTTTTGCATGCTAGTTACAAGGTTTGGTTGTACATGTTACACAATAGCTGCTCCCCATAAATGCCTTATTTTATCATGTTTTGTAAAGGATTTTTTTTCAACTATATGCTATCTATTTACAACTGTGTTATAATCACCAACTTTTTAGTTGACTTTATTTTATTCATGTTTCAGGCCCTAATATGTGAGAATGATTCAAGACGTGCTCAATATAGGATTTGGACTTAGCAATTTAAATCAAGAATTTTATGAGTTGTTTTTATGTTTCTTGTTTGAAGTTGGTTTGTTCTTGGATTATTTGTAATGGAAATTTAACTTTAATATATTTCAATTTAGTCAACCATGTGCTATGAACAGTCTTACATGTCCCGCCCCGATGATTCCGCCATCGGTCGGGGTGTGACAGATTGGTATCAGAGCCTTGGTTATAGGGAATTTGGTTATTAGACACCTTAACCTAGACTATAACTTTAGGACACCCATTTATGCTATATTTCATGACTTTGTGCTATGTGTTACATGCTATGTGCTACATGCTCACCATGATTAATTATTATTATATTTGATACCTTACTTGTTAGAAATTCATGACTCATTAGGATCTTCTTGAATAATAATTAAATAAATAATATCCTTTCCTATATTCTAAAACCTCATAATATTTCTATCTCCTTTTCTATCCTTATCCTTTCTAAGCATGTGGAAAATCCTTAAAACAAAAAAATCTCTAAAATTTTTATTTCTTCGTTAAGGTTTTAAACTTGTTAAATTATTTGAGGACACGTGCAATCTGGAAGGGTGACACCTGTATTTTGGGTTTTCTGTCTAGGAAAGCATTTGGCATAAATCCCAATCAACCGAGGGACCCGTATGCTTTCCTGGGAATTCCCGAGATGAGTGTTTACTTATAGGCTAAAGCATGTCTTCTTGAAAAATTTTATAAGTTTAATTAACCTTAATGTGTCATGGTATTCAAGTGATTTTGTCACTTTTGAGTACAATCCAAACTAAGAATATCTATTTTTATTTTGTTATCTCATTCTATTAAACCCTATCAAATCTCATAAGTTCTTACAATCTTTCTTGTCTTGTGAAAAATCTGTAGAATGCCTCCTCGTCGTGCTCCCGCAACCAACGCCAACACCGACATTGCTGCTATTCTTACCCAATTGGTGACCCAACTCACCCAAGCCAATGGTGCCACCAATGGCAACAATGGTGGAAATGGAAGCAATAGTGGTAATAATGGTGGAAATGGTGGAAATGGTGGTAATAATCCATCTCAATGCACCTTCAAGCACTTCAACTCGTGCAATCCCCCAAAGTTCTATGGTACCGAAGGAGCTACTGGACTCCTTCAATGGTTCGAAAGCATTGAGAATACCTTTCTCAATAGTGACTGTCCCGACAACCTCCGTGTTCGTCATTCTACAAGTGTTCTACAAAAACGGGCACTTACATGGTGGAATGGGGAGAAAAGGAATAGGGGTGTTGATGTAGCTATGGCCTTACCTTGGGATGAGGTCAAAAGGCTTATGACCGAGGAGTTCTGTCCTCGAAATGAAGTGAAAAAGCTAGAAGCTGAATTTTGGGATCTTGCCCAAGATAGCGGGGAAAGCTTAGCATATACAACTCGGTTCCATGAGTTGAGTCTTCTAGTGCCCCACATGGTCACTCCTTTGTCTCGTTGTATCGAAAAGTATATTGGTGGGCTACCAAGACAAATCCAAGATACTGTCTTAGGTAGAAATCCTGCTACTCTGGAGAATGCTATTCGTCTATCCGCTACCTTAACTGATAATCATGTGAAAGTTGGAACTCTGACCAAAAAGGGTTCTAAGAAAGTTTCTGAAACCGTAACCCCTCCTACTCACAACAAAGAAGCCACAACCGAGCCCTCTCGCAATAATAGAAAGAGGAAGGTTAGAAATTTTGCTGTGGTTACTCCTGCTGTTCCCATCAACCAAGCTGCACCTATGGTTCAAGCGCCGGCTAAAAAGCCATATCTTGGGATCTACCCTCTTTGTGCCACCTGCAACTACCCTCATCCCCAAAGCATCCCATGTCGCCTCTGTACTTATTGTGGGAGATATGGTCATACAGTTAGTATTTGTAGGACCAAAGCTCTTACGGTCCAAGTCAACCCTCCGAACCGAACCGTACCTCAAGTGGCTAATCAAGGTGCTCCCGCCATTGCTAATGGGCGTGCTTGCTATGAGTGTGGTGACCCGAACCATTTTCGTGATCAATGTCCAAAACTTGCAAATGCTAGACAAGGTGGAGCTCGTGGGCGTGCGTTCAACATAAACGCCAACGAAGCTCAAGCCAACAATGACGTGGTCAATGGTACGTTTCTTGTTAATAGCCAATATGCTTCCATTTTATTCGATACCGGAGCCGATAAAAGTTTTGTGTCACTTAATTTTGAACCTTTACTTGCAAAGACTCGGTCCCAATTAGAGAAAACATTTACCGTTGAAGTAGCAAATGGTGACTCCCTTACAATTGAGTCCATTATCTATGATTGCTCTTTAGAACTTAATGATCACACATTCCCAATCAACCTTGTTCCAATGCCACTAGGAAGCTTTGATATTATCATAGGTATGGATTTGCTATCAAATCATCATGCCGAAGTCATTTGCTTTGAAAAGTGTATCCAAATTCCACTACCATCGGGAGAAACCTTAAGGGTTTTTGGTGAAAAGCCTTGCAAGGGACTTAAGTTGATGTCGTGTTCTACCGCTCAAAAGTACTTACGAAAGAAGTACATCGCTTTCTTAGCTCATATTGTTCAAAAGGGTGTCAAGGAGAAGAGTATCCAAGACATTCCGATCATTCGGGATTTCCCCGAAGTTTTTCCTAAGGATTTATCCGGTCTTCCTCCCGTTCGTCAAGTAGAGTTCCGTATTGATCTTATACCTGGAGCTAACCCCGTTGCTAGAGCTCCCTATCGTCTTGCACCTTCCGAAATGCAAGAGCTTGCAAGTCAACTTCAAGAGCTCTCCGACAAAGGTTTCATTCCCCCAAGTCATTCACCGTGGGGTGCACCCGTCTTATTTGTTAAGAAGAAGGATGGATCGTTTCGCATGTGTATTGAATACCGCGAACTCAACAAACTTACTATCAAGAACCGTTATCCTTTGCCTAGAATCGATGATCTTTTTTATCAACTTCAAGGTTCTACTTGCTTCTCAAAGATTGATCTTCGATCTGGTTATCATCAGCTTCGTGTTCAAGAAGATGACATTCCTAAGACTGCTTTTAGAACAAGGTATGGTCATTACGAGTTCATGGTTATGCCTTTCGGGTTAACCAATGCACCCGCAGTTTTCATGGACCTCATGAATCGTGTGTGCAAACCGTACCTTGATAAATTCGTGATTGTCTTCATTGACGATATCTTAATCTCTTCCAAGACTAAAGCCGATCATGAACAACACCTTAGATTGGTTTTGGACCTCTTGAGAAAAGAACAACTATATGCCAAATTCTCAAAATGTGAATTCTGACTAAAGGAAGTTCAATTTCTTGGTCACATCGTCAACGACAAGGGTATTCATGTTGATCCTGCTAAGATTGAAACGATTAAGAATTGCAATGCCCCGAAGACTCCTACCGAAGTTCGTTCATTTCTTGGTCTTGCGGGTTATTATCGTCGTTTCATCTCAAATTTCTCAAAGATTGCTGTCCCTCTTACCGCTTTGACCCACAAGGGTAAGACTTATGAATGGGGACCGAAACAAGAAGAAACTTTTCAAACCCTCAAGCAAAAGCTGTGCAATGCTCCCATATTGACTCTCCCCGATGGAAATGATGATTTAGTTGTCTATTGTGATGCTTCTAACCAAGGTCTTGGTTGTGTTCTCATGCAACGAGGAAAAGTAATCGCTTATGCATCAAGGTAACTCAAAATTCATGAGAAGAATTATACGACGCACGATCTCGAGTTGGGTGCGGTCGTATTCGCGTTAAAGATTTAGAGACATTACCTATATGGTACGAAATGTGTGGTGTTCACCGACCACAAAAGTCTTCAACATATTTTCAACCAAAAGGAACTCAATATGAGGCAACGACATTGGGTCGAACTCCTTAACGACTACGACTGCGAGATCCGTTACCATCCCGGCAAAGCGAATGTTGTAGCCGATGCTTTGAGTCGAAAGGACCATGTTATGCTTCATTGTGCCCGTATTCAAACCGATATTCAAACCCGTATCTTAGAAGCTCAACACGTCTCGGTAACCGATGGTGACATGTACAAAGAAATGTCATGTGGTGTTGAACTCCTTCTTGAATCAAAACCCAATGGCTTACTCTATTACTTGAACCGTATTTGGGTTCCCGATCGCGATGATCTCCGTACATTTCTCATGAACGAGGCTCACAAGACTCGTTATTCTATTCATCCTGGTGCGGATAAAATGTACCAAGATCTTCGCCAACAATATTGGTGGCCCGGTATGAAAAAGGACATTGCTCTTTATGTTGCCAAATGTTTAACCTGCTCCAAAGTCAAAGCCGAACATCAACGTCCTTCTAGTTTGCTTGAACAACCGGAAATTCCCGTGTGGAAATGGGAGAACTTAGCCATGGATTTTATTACCAAACTCCCTCGAACCTCGAGTGGTTATGATAGTATTTGGGTGATCATTGATCGACTCACCAAATCTGCTCATTTCTTGCCCATCCATGAAGACTATCGGGTTGAGAAACTAGCCCGAATTTACATCGACGAAATCGTGAGTCGTCATGGTGTTCCCTTGAACATAATATCTGATCGAGATGCCCGGTTCACTTCTCGATTTTGACAATCTCTCCAAACTGCTCTTGGCACACGATTGGATTTGAGCACGGCTTACCATCCCCAAACTGATGGTCAAACCGAGCGAACAATCCAAACTCTTGAAGACATGCTTAGAGCTTGCGTAATCGATTTTGGTAGCAATTGGGATTCACATTTATCCCTCATTGAGTTTTCTTACAACAATAGCTACCACACAAGTATCAACATGGCTCCATTCGAAGCTCTCTATGGTCGCAAGTGTCGTTCTCCTATCTGTTGGAACGAGATTGGTGAAGCACAAATCACTGGTCCCGAGTTAATTCAAGAAACATCCGACAAGATTATTCAATTCCGAGACAATATGCGAGTAGCGAGGAGTCGGCAAAAGAGTTATGCCGACAAACGTCGAAAACCCTTGGAATTCCAAGTCGGTGATCTTGTTCTTCTTAAGGTGTCTCCATGGAAGGGCGTGATCCGTTTTGGAAAGAAAGGCAAGTTAGCACCTCGTTATGTTGGTCCATTCAAAATCCTTGAAAGGATTGGGAAAGTGGCTTACAAGCTCGAGTTACCTCCATCTCTTGGCAATGTGCATCCTACATTTCATATATCTAATCTGAAAAAGTGTCTCGCTGATGAAAATCTCCATATACCGCTAGACGACGTGCGCATTGATGAAACGATGCACTTCGTTGAGAAGCCGATAGAAATTATGGATCGTGAAGTCAAACAGCTCAAGCGAAGTCGCGTTCCTATTGTCAAAGTTCGTTGAGAATCTAAGCGTGGTCCTGAGTTCACTTGGGAACGAGAAGACCAAATGAAGCTCAAGTACCCTCATCTTTTTATCGATACTATTGTTTCCTCTAACTAAATTTTGGGACGAAATTCTCTCAACATGGGGAGACTGTAACATTTCTGATTTTCAGTATTCATATTTCAATTCAATGTGATACAATTTCGAACTCGATACTCGTGCACTGCCTTATTATTTGCTTACCGTAAACTAAATGCAATGATTCAATACAAATTTACAAGTTTTGCTCGATTATATACACTTAAACGCTATACAAGGAACTATTTATTTCAAACTAATCAAGCCTGAAAGGTCAAGGACTAAAGTTGAAAAAAAACAACAAGAAACCCTAGGTAAGCACGGTCGTGCTTCGTCCTGGCATGGTCGCGCCAAGTGCCTCGGCACGGTCGCGCGACTGGTCCTGGAACGATCGCACCCGGTGCCTAAGCATGGTCGCGCCTCTCTTGGGCACGGTCGCACCTGCGTAACAGTCGAAACGTAAATGCAGTTTCAAAACGCTCGATCGTTCGAATTCAAATCCGATTTACGTTTTACTTTTGTTATCAAGGAAAATATCTCAGTCAATTACCATTATCAATTCCAAAATACAAATTACTCTCAAGAAACCGTCCAAATTATCTCCCAAGCCTCAAACCTCTACTTTCGATCAAATTGCTACCAATTAATCAAGGAACTCGATCCTCCGATCATCTCTAAGGTTTCTGAAGGGTTGGAGCAGCCGGAATCACAGAAGAACCCGCCGGAAGCAAATCTTGCCGTCGCCGGAACTCCCTTCTACCGATCGCTATCAATTCCTTTCTGTTTGAGGTAATTGAATCATCCCTCCCTTTCGTTTCGGTCCATATATCAAAAGCCCCCTATCAATCTGGGCTTTCATTACAAAAATCGTCCGAATCAGAATTTATATTTTAATAAGAAAAGATTTAATCGATTCCACTCTTAAACACTATTTACATACAATTAATTTATGTGATTGGACTCGTAATAACTCGGAAATCAAAAGCCCTATCAATTCCATCGTTATAAATACAAAAATTGTTCAATTCGTGTCTGACTTGGAAGAGACACTGTCGCGCTAATCATCTGGCGCGGCCGTGCCTCATATAGCGCGGTCGTGCCGATTAGCAGCACGGTCGTGTCCTCCTGTCCAGACCTAGTCATGCCTTTTGGGCTAGCCTCTGTTGTGTCTAAAAATCATAGACACGACCGTGCCAGGCCAAGGCACGGTCGTGCCTGTTGACTTGTCTAGTTTGTGCCCTCTGTTGATCAACCCGGTCGCGCCCCGAATAGCGCGGTCGCGCCCGTGGCTTGAGCACGATCGTGCCCTTCCGAGGCACGGTCGTGTGTGACTCAAAAATTTTAACAGAATTATAATTTTATATTTTTCAATCAATAAATGTTTCAAATTTTATAAAAATATGTTTTTCTGTATTTGAAGAGATAAATATATTTATTTAAAAGTTTATTTAAAAATTTATAAAAAGTAAATTTATATTTATCTTACACTTAAATGATGTTTTAAATGATTAAGTTACAAGTTTATAAATAAATAAGATAATAATTATTTATTTAATATTTAAACAAAAATCATTTATTTATTTATACTTAATTGCAATCTATATTTACATTATTTCATAAACTATAATCATTTATTTATTTATTAATTTAAATTTAACACATGGATTATTTTCATAATCAACAATTTTACAAAAATTCTATTTTATTATTTAAATTCCAAACTTTAGTCAAATGCTTCAAAAATGGTTACTACAACTTTATATATTTCATTTACTACTTTTTATACACAAACTCAACCTTCAATGTTAGACTTAAACTTGGTACACCGATTTGATTCAATATACATTACTATCTAGGTTAACCCGTGCGTATCAAGAACCTTTATTTTATCTATACTCTTTGTTAGCTACATCTCCATACCAAGTGAGTATTCACAACCCCTTTTTACTCTTTTACACTTTTGGGGTGGAACATGAACTCTATACACATTACACATTTACATTTACGCAAACAACACAAGTGCAACATCCTATTTACATACATGTGTGCAAAATTTGAGCTTTGTGCCCGAGTGCTAGTTGTGCTAACCTTTGTATGCGATTATGTGAAATCATTAACTATACAAGCCGACGGTTTTCAATGATAGATCTATTGAGTCAGACAAACCCACCCAGGTACGCGGTGATTGAAACCGACAACACAATTTTTGCATGCTAGTTACAAGGTTTGGTTGTACATGGTTACACAATAGCTGCTCCCCATAAATGCCTTATTTTATCATGTTTTGTAAAGGATTTTTTTTCAACTATATGCTATCTATTTACAACTGTGTTATAATCACCAACTTTTTATTTGACTTTATTTTATTCATGTTTCAGGCCCTAATATGTGAGAATGATTCAAGACGTGCTCAATATAGGATTTGGACTTAGCAATTTAAATCAAGAATTTTATGAGTTGTTTTTATGTTTCTTGTTTGAAGTTGGTTTGTTCTTGGATTATTTGTAATGGAAATTTAACTTTAATATATTTCAATTTAGTCAACCATGTGCTATGAATAGTCTTACATGTCCCGCCCCGATGATTCCGCCATCGGTCGGGGTGTGACACATGCCGTTTCAACCAACGTCCTGTTCTTTCATTCTGAATTCCCTTTTGTAGACAGAATAAGCCCATCTTGCTATTCTTAAACTCGCTGCCATTGTCACTCCAAATTCTTTTGACCTTCAGATTGAACAAATTCTCTAAACCTAGGATTAAGTATTGTACCAACTCAGTGGTTTTAGCTTTAGAAGAAAGAAACTTAACCCCTGAAAATCTGGAAAAATCGTCAGTGACTACCAAACAGTATGATTTTCCACCAATGCTATTGATACTAATCGGACCGAACAAATCCATATGCAGCAGCTCCAAAGGAGTTACGATAGAATTCTTCGATTTAGATTTGTGTGATTTCTTTCGTTGTTTCCCCTTCTTGCAAGGAATACAATCACCAGGAACTGAGAATTTCATCTTCGGAATACCAAGAACCGGATCATTCTTAACAATATAGTTCATCTTCCGATAGTTGATATGAGCTAGCTTCCTGTGCCACAAAATAGAATCTGATTCCGACGCCTTGGAGAGTAAACATGTAGGAATTGAATCCGTTGTAGTAGCAACACTCATGTCAAGGACATACGTGTCATTTCTCCTCGGGGCCTTCATGAGAATCCATTCGTCAGGAATAACAAAACCAGGTTTGAAGATATAACACTCAGCATCATTGAAATAGAACGAAAACTTCTTGTTTCAAACTTGTGATACACTCAAAAGATTATGTTCAAGCTGCTCCACATAATTCACTTTCTCAAATTTGACTTTATCAATCTTTAAAGTACCATGTCCAGTTATGTACCCGCCTTTATTCCCCGCAAAAGCGACATAACCTCCATCAATATTTTTAACATATTCTAGCAATCTAATATTCCCTGTCATATGTTGAGAGCAACCACTATCCACATACCATGTATTGTTGATAGTCCTCCTTGGTTGTCCCTACATAAACAAAGAAAATCAGTTAGAAATAGGAACCCAAGCCATTGTGGTCTTGGGTTGTCAAGATTGATCAAAATAAACAACTTCTAGTAATTCACAATCAATGTTATCATTAACCTTTGGAATAGAAGTTTTACCAACAGACTTTTTCAAAGGAGACATATTTTGATTATTTTGAAAAACATTATTTGATATATTATTATCAGATTCAGATGTTTCCAAAATTTTCTTCAATTTTCTGTTTCGTCTTCTCCTTTGTGGTCTAGACAATTTAACTTTAGAATGAGAATCTTTTGAAATTCTAACATGAGGAATCTCAAGCTTCTCTTGACAAACAAATGATTTAGAATTCAATTTATCATGTTGTTTAAATCCAGAGGATTTAACAAAAGATCGACAGGACGTATTTTTCTCTAAACTAAATGATGACTTTCCCTCATCTTTTCTTTCCAGAATCTTTACCACTTTTGGTTGTGAAGGAACAGTCTTCAATTTGCCATGGTTCTTATAAGGACAATTGACCAGAATGTGACCAGCTTCGTTGCAATGAAAACAAACTTTTCTCTCTTGATGAGTTCTAAAATAAGGAATGTTCTTTGAGTTTGAGGAGCCATCAGACGAATAAGCTTCAGAAGATTTTCCAGAACATTTTACTGACTTCTTTGGAACATAAACCTGTGTAGGCACCTTTGATGAATATACCTTTTGATGACCAGCAGCGGCAAAACCACCTGACTGTAAAATTGGGGAAAGCTTAGGTGTAACGACTTTCACCTCATCAGGTTCAGTCAGAATGCATCTATCATGGGTAATAGTTTTTACAACTATTGGTTCATCAATTCTCACCTCTTTTGGAATACCTTCAACCTTCTTTCCATCAAATACCTCATCCTCCGAATCAGATTCATAAACCATATCCTCACCAGTTACCGGGTTCACTTTCAATACTGTTTTTGGATCTATTTCCTCTTCATGTATGATTTCAGGTTCAACCACGTAATTTGCATTAAATGGTGGAGGAACAAATCCAATACCAGCAACCCGCTTAGTAGGATCAGCATTTGAATTAAAATAATCCAAAACAACTGAGGGAATTTTCAAACTTTTCCATTTTTCTATGAAGTTTGATCACTTCAGACTCTTTGTTAGAAATTTCTTTATTCTTTTTAGCAACAACTTCATTTCGTTTTTCTATCTCAGCATAAGCCATATCCAGATGATAAGCTTGTTCTTTATATTTTAACCCGAGAGAATTTAAGTCTATTTTCAAAGACTCAATTCTATCGATGCACAATTTATCATTATCTTTCAGTTTCTGATTAACAAAATGCATCGATTTCATATCACAAATCAAGTTTGTGTTATCATCCATGACCTTTTGCAATTTATCTTTAACAGTAATGCAGTTAACAAACAGAGTCTTTTACCTTTGACGGATCAGACATGTCAGCCATGAAAACTTTGGCAATGGGAATATTCTCTGAATCAGCACCATCTGAAGCATTTTGTGTTAGAACAATATCATCTTCAGCAACACCTGATGCAACATCAGAATCAATATTTTGCACTTGTTCTATCTCTTCATCAATAATCTGCACACTTTCACCATCACTCGAACCATCACTTGAACCATCACTTGAACCGTCACTTGAACCATCACTCGAACCGTCATCATCAGTCACCTCTTCTGATTTTTCAGAATGAATATATGCTACAAAGGCTTGACTTATAGCACCCACTAAATCTTCCAGATGAATACCCCAGTCATAGTTCTCATCGTTCTGTGCAACCAATGCCGATGATGTAGATGCATGATTTGAATTTCCAGATTAACCATGTGATTGATTACGATTATTCTGAACATTATTCTCCTTCTTCTGAGAATCAAACTCAACTTTTTGCTTCACACACTCTTTAGCAAAGTGACCATACTCTTGACAGTTATAACAACGCACTTTGGCTTTATCAAATCCCATGCGTGATCGACTATTAGATTCAATATACTTTCTGCCAGTTTTCTTCAAGAAATCCTTTGCTTGACGCATCAACATGGCCATATTCCATTGGATGTTCATTTCTTCCAGATCAACAGGGTCAATCTGTCTGAAATCTTCTTCAATTACCTCAGGATCATGAATTTTCCCTCCAATAAAATTCTCATACGAAGCCATGAATGAGGAAAACATAGCTAGATAATCATCAGCAACCTTTTGATTTATATGAGAACCAGAAGATGTAGAATCTGTTGTCGTAGAAAATCCAGAATGACTAGAATGACCATAATGAATAGGAACTCCAGAACACTGATCATTAGAAGAATCTTGAGCATCGCCAGAAAAGAATGCAACTCATGTACAAGTTTTACCAGAAGTCTTGGCAAAATACATTGAAGGATCCTGGATATGGTCCATGTTAGTCTCTTTCTTCTTCATATTCAGGTCATGCGATTAAATCTTCCCAAGAACTTCTTCAAGAGACATGGTTTTGTACTTGATATTTTCTTTTATCAAAATCGTATACACATCAAATTTTGATGGTAATGCCTCCAAGAACTTATCATTAATTTCTTCAGTTTCATACACCATAGAAGCACTCGACAGTTCACTAAGCAGATGATAGAATCTGGTAGCAAGATCATCCAAGGATTCATTTTGAAAATGTTTGAAGACCAAGAATTGCTTCTTCAGTAGCTCTTTTCTACTCTTCTTTACATCCAAACTGCCTTCACATCTTTTCTGTAATGCTTCCCACAGTTGTTGAGAAGACTTGAATTGTTTGAAACTGTGATATATTTCCTTTGGAAGAGACATCAAAATACTTGCCATCGCTTTCTTTTCCCTATCAAACAGCAACTTTTCTTTAGTAGTTAACGCTGACACCGGCTTTGGAACATCATCCTGTCCCATCCATGAATAAGTTGGATGCGTATAACCTTCTCAAATAGGAATCCAGAGACTGGTATTGGTAAAAGATACGAACTGATCAAACCTATCTTTCCAATTAGAATAATCAGCAAGATTCAACAACTTCGGTGGTTTTTGAGATGTACTAATCTCATTATCATAATTGAACATATTCGTTACTTGTACCATATTTGCCATTTTTCTGAAATATTTCCAAGTGTTGAACACTCACTACCCTTAGGGGAAGATAATAAGTTCGCTTCTGTGATACCCAAGCGAACTTAATATGAAGTGAACTTAATAAGTTCGCTTAAACCAGAAACCATAAAATCTGATTAAGTTCGCCTAAAAATAAGTTCGCTTAATTTGTGAGAAGCGAACTTCTGCTAAGTTCGCCTGCACACCAAATCAGCAAGTTCGCTTGCTTCAGCAGATTCAAAATCAAGAACAGTTCAAACCAGAAACCGTGAACCAGGAATCAACAAAAAAACTTCATAATTCACTGATTTGAAGGAATTAATCAAAATCAAACAGTAGGATTATGTAATTTCTCAAATAGAACCTTTCTATCGGATCAATTTCTTCAAAATCCTCTTCAAAAACACCAAATCAGAACCAAATTAAGCTTGAAAACTCCATGGAAATGAAAATGTCAAAGATGATGAATTTCTTGTCAATTTGCATACAAAACCGTCTAGAATCACCAAGAATCACGAGCAATAGCTCTGATACCACTTGTAGGTCCTCATGGCACTTCTACGGAACGTTCTCGTGATAAGACGTGTCGTTAACTCGAAGTGCGAAATCCAACGAATCAACGATTGCATACACAAAAGACAATATAGACAATCAAGTAAATAACAATCACGCTTATATTCCAATTCTCAATAGAGTTTACATACTCAATCGTTCAACTCTGTTCGTTTTCTGATCGATCACCAAACTGACTCTGTAAACATCTATATATAGACATCTGACCTGCATGTCACACCCCGACCGATGGCGAAATCATCGAGGCGGATAATGGAATGATTGTTCAAAAGCACATGATAACTAAAAAGTTGCATAATTCATTAATTAAATTTGAAAACAACAAAGATTCAAATACAATACGTTTCAAATAACCTAGTCTAGTTCAAAACATTGATTTATTTAACTAGGTCCATAGTTCTTAAGTGGAGAAATCTTCAGCAAGCAATCACATATCCAAACCTGAAACATTATTTAAATCAAGTGTAAACTAAAAAGTTGGTGAGTACATAGGTTTTTGTAGTTCCGATAAGTAGTAGATAAAAACGTTTTGCAACTCATTGTTTATCTTGTTAAACATAGTACATATATGGTGTATCATTTATCTAATCACAATTCAAAACTTGTTTGACGCGCTTGAACATAGCACAACAGCTAAGTCCGGTATGTTTGAATATAGTTACCCACTATATCCGGTATGTTTGAATATAACACGTGGCTATATCCGAGTATGCAGTAATAAACACCCTAACGGGGTGGGCTGGTCAGTCACAATAGATCTATTAATATTACTTTTGGTTTTCTTGTGTTTAAAGTAAATGTATGTACACCCAAGATAATAAGCATATAGTCCACATGTATAACACGTATAAACAAAGTGAGTAGCATGTATAATGTTTCACCCCAAAATGCGTAAAAATATAAAATAAAGGCTATGTAACTCACCTGGCTAGCGGATGTTTTTAATCCACAAGTGCGGGTGATAAGGATGTTGAAAACTAAGCACGATGAAATCCTATGTAGATAAATATGTATTATTGTATGTTTGTATATGTGTATTGGTATTTAAACGCGTATACGTTTATAATAACATTCCTTAAAATTATTTGTATAAAATATTGTAGTAAAATAATAACGATCTTTAGTAAAATTTAACATCTAAAAATATATATTTAATCTTGTTAAATATTTACATTTTTGAATAATTTGTTATTATGTTTATTGTATTATATATAATAATAAATAAAAGGAAAAGTTTTTATTTGTTTAATTATTATATATTTTTGTGAGTTAAAATTATTTTAACAAGTTTATAAAATATAGGGTTATTATTTAAAAAAAAATTGGACGGGTTAAATATGCGAAGAAAATGTTATTTAATAGTTTTGAAAATAAACGAACGAGTCAACCGACCCGTAATAGTTTTTATTGTATAGGTGTAATATTAAAATATGATAAAATAAATAAATAAAATAAAAACAGGAAAAATTTGGGTTGGGCCGGAGGCCACAAGGATCGAACCCACGACCTACAACACAAACACACACACGCATAACCAGCCGGGCTACTGCCCATCGCTGGTTTTGTGTGTATTGTTTAATTTATAACATATACCAAAAAGCTGGTCGCTGGTTCTCGGCAACGGGCAAGCCGTGTCCGAGGACACTGGTTTGCCCGGTGATCGATGGTCTGAGGCCGAGATTTCGATTGGGATACATTGCCCGTTGATAATAGAAGTTAACAGAACCCATTTGAGGCTCGAACCTGGTCGCGAAGGGTCTGGTCGGCAGGGTCCTATATCCGAGAATGTCAAGAATGGGAATCAGACTTCGGGATGGAATTAGGCTATGATATCTTGGTCACAGCTTCTCTCAGAGACGACGAACACAATGGTAGTTTCAATTTTGAGTGAGAGTGGGTGAAGAGGGGATGGCGAGCTCGTGCAGGTTCGGTAATGGCTTTTTAAAGCCGAGCTCGATCCTGATAATGAGACAAGCAATTGAGCATGTCCCGACACTCGTCTGGATGAGACGAAGCTGTCGAGCCATCTTGCAGGCGTGGAGGTTGACTGTCGGGGCCGAATTTGTGGCGTGGGTTTTCGGCCACAAACACGATCGAACTTTCTGTATGTCGGGGAGACCAATTGGTCGGGGGCTATTGTTCGCGTGGGGACGACGAGGTCGGGGAGACCAAGTTCGGCTGTCGAGGTGCTGGGGACAGTCGTGTCGAGGAGTCGCCGGAGAAATGCTCGGACCGTCGGTCAATGGGGAAGACGGCCAGAAACGCGAATTGGAAATTGGCAAAACTAGTCCCTGGAGTTTGTTTTTGATTTAAAATAGTCCCTGAGAGTTTTTACAATTTGGTCCCTGTGGTTTGATTTGTCCAGAAACAGCCCCTTAACAGATTTTGTCTTAAAACCTTTTAGTTTCATTATTTTCAAAAACAACCCCTTAACTTTTATAAAAATAATTAATTAAATTTCTTTTTAATTTCAATTATATTTTATAAACTTATATTATTATTATAAATATATTTTTATAAAAGTCAATTATTATTTAGATAGATTATCAAATTTTGTTATGAACCTTTTTTTTTTTTTTAAGTTTAGATTTTTTATAAAATTTTATATAAGTTTAAAACTTATAATATTTTAATTATTTTAAATCCGTAACTTAAAAATGTATACTTTGTACAAAAATTAAAATTAAATAAAACGCTTGCATTTCATTGAATAGAAAATGGTTACATGACCTATGTTATATATATAAAAAAAGAAAAAAAAGAACGTGAATAAAAATCCGGAATGTCACAGACTCCCCATGTTAAAGGAATTTCGCCCCGAAATTCAACTAATGGAGGCTATGAAAAGAGATGCGGGTATTTTGGTCTTCATTTGATCTTCACGTTCCCAAGTGAACTCGGGTCCACGTTTAGATTCCCAACGAACCTTGACAATGGGGATACGGCTACGCTTGAGTTTCTTGACTTCTCGGTACATGATTTCCACGGGTTTTTCAACAAAGTGCATTTTCTCGTCAATACGTACTTCATCAAGAGGGATGTGGAGATTTTCGTCGGCTAGACACTTTTTCAAAGTAGATACATGAAAGGTCGGATGAACGTTGTTGAGTTCTGAAGGAAGATCGAGTTTGTAGGCCACTTTTCCTACCCTTTCGAGTATCTTGAATGGACCCACATATCGAGGTTCAAGTTTTCCTTTCTTTCCAAATCGGACTACGTCTTTCCAAGGTGATACTTTTAGGAGAACCATATCCCCAACTTGAAATTCCAAGGGTTTTCGTCTTTTATCGGCATAGCTCTTTTGCCGACTCCTTGCTACTCGAATGTTGTCACGGATAAGAGAGATTTTATCGGTGGTCTCTTGGATAAGCTCGGGACCGGTGATTTGTGCTTCACCTATTTCGTTCCAACAAATCGGTGAACGACATTTTCGTCCATAAAGAGCTTCAAACGGTGCCATGTTAATACTTGTGTGGTAGCTTTTGTTGTAGGAAAATTCGATCAGTGGTAGGTGAGAATTCCAATTGCCACCAAAGTCAATGACACAAGCTCTAAGCATATCCTCGAGAGTTTGGATTGTTCGCTCGGTTTGTCCATCAGTTTGAGGATGGTAAGCCATACTTAAGTCCAAACGAGTACCAAGCGCAGATTGTAATGATTGCCAAAATCGGGAAGTAAAATGCGAATCACGATCGGAGATGATGTTCAAAGGGATTCCGTGACGACTCACAATTTCATCAACGTAGATCCGAGCCAATTTCTCAATTCAATAGTCCTCACGAATAGGCAAGAAATGAGCAGACTTTGTAAGTCGGTCGATAATAACCCAGATACTATCGTGCCCACTAGAAATGCGTGGGAGTTTGGTGATGAAGTCCATAGCAAGGTTCTCCCACTTCCACATGGGAATTTCAGGTTGTTCGAGGAGTCCGAAAGGCTTTTGGTGTTCGGCCTTTACTTTAGAACAAGTTAAGCATTTTTCCACAAAGAGGGCAATATCCTTTTTCATGCCGGGCCACCAATATTGCTGATGAAGACCCATGTACATCTTATCAGCTCTGGGATGTACCGAATATCGAGTTTTGTGGGACTCATTCATCAAAAATATACG
Source organism: Smallanthus sonchifolius (assembly GCA_023525975.1). Lineage (NCBI taxonomy): Eukaryota > Viridiplantae > Streptophyta > Magnoliopsida > Asterales > Asteraceae > Smallanthus > Smallanthus sonchifolius. The sequence goes on from CM042036.1 coordinate 46,505,774, forward strand.
AAGGTCGTCGCGATCGGGAACCCAGATACGGTCCAAGTAATACAATAAGCCGTTGGCTTTGGTTTCTAGTAAGAGTTCTACACCACATGCCATCTCTTGATACATGTTTCCCTCGGTAACCGAGGTGTGTTGTGCTTTAAGAATACGGGCTTGGATATCGTTATGAATACAAACACTATGAAGCATGATACGTTCTTTACGACTCAAGGCGTCGGCTACAACATTTGCTTTGCCGGGGTGGTAGCGAATCTCGCAGTCGTAATCGTTAAGAAGTTCAACCCATCGTCGTTGCCTCATATTAAGCTCTTTTTGATTGAAAATATGTTGGAGACTTTTGTGGTCGGTGAAAACCATGCATTTGGTGCCATAAAGATAATGTCTCCAAATTTTCAAGGCGAAAACGACAGCACCAAGCTCGAGATCATGGGTCGTATAGTTTTTCTCGTGGATTTTGAGCTGACGTGATGCGTATGCAATTACTTGGCCACGTTGCATTAGAACACAACCAAGACCTTGGTTGGATGCATCACAATAAACGACAAAGTCGTCATTACCACTAGGAAGAGTTAGAATAGGAGCATTACAGAGCTTGTGCTTGAGAGTTTGAAAAGCTTCCTCTTGCTTGGGTCCCCACTCGTAATGCTTACCTTTCTGAGTCAAGGCAGTGAGCGGGACCGCAATCTTGGAGAAATTTGAGATGAAGCGACGATAATAACCCGCTAGTCCAAGAAATGAACGAATCTCGGTAGGAGTCTTGGGAGTACTCCAATTCTTTACCGCCTCGATCTTTGCCGGGTCCACATGAATTCCCTTATCGTTGACTATGTGTCCCAAAAATTGAACTTCCTTTAGCCAGAATTCACACTTGGAGAACTTGGCGTATAGTTGTTCTTTCTTCAAGAGTTCCAAAATCAAACGAAGATGTTGTTCATGCTCCGCTTTCGTTTTAGAATAGATGAGAATGTCGTCAATGAAAACGATCACGAACTTGTCCAAATAAGGTTTGCATACACGGTTCATGAGGTCCATGAAGACTGCAGGTGCATTAGTCAAACCGAAGGGCATGACCACGAACTCGTAATGACCATATCTAGTCCGAAAGGCAGTCTTCAGAATGTCTTCATCGAGAACACGAAGTTGATGGTACCCGGAACGAAGGTCAATCTTGGAGAAGCATGTTGAACCTTGAAGCTGATCGAAAAGATCGTCGATACGGGGTAAAGGATAACGGTTCTTAATTGTAAGCTTATTGAGTTCACGATAATCGATGCACATTCGAAACGATCCATCCTTTTTCTTTACGAATAGCACGGGAGCACCCCAAGGTGAATGGCTCGGGCGGATGAATCCTTTACATGAGAGTTCTTGTAATTGACTTGCGAGCTCTTGCATCTCGGAAGGTGCAAGACGATAGGGAGCTTTTGCCACGGGAGTTGCTCCAGGCACAAGGTCGATACGAAACTCCACTTGTCTAGGAGGAGGAAGACCGGGTAAATCCTCGGGGAATACCTCGGGAAAGTCTCGAATGATCGGAATATCTTGCAATTTCTTACCTTTGTCTTTCGTGTCAACTACGTGGGCCAAGAAAGCAACGTACTTTTTCCGCAAGTACTTTTGTGCTAATGTGCAAGACATGAGTTGAAGACCACGACACGGTTTTTCACCGAAAATAACTAACGTGTCACCCGAAGGGAGAGGTATACGAATGCACTTTTAATAGAAAATAACCTCGGCATGGTGCTTGGATAACCAGTCCATGCCAATTATAATATTGAAGCTTCCCAATTACATTGGAAGGAGATCAACGGAGAATTCATGACTATTAAGTTCGAGATTGCAGTCGCGGATAACAGAATTTATGGTAATAGATTTTCCGTTTGCTATCTCCATGGAATAAGAATTGTCAAGTTTCGTTCTTTGTTTAGTAAGTCGAGATTCAAAGGCAAGAGACACAAAACTCCTATCGGCACCGGTATCAAATAAAATGGATGCATAATGATTGTTTACGAGAAATGTACCGTTTATCACGTCGTTGTTTGCTTGAGCCTCATTAGCGTTTATATTAAACGCTCGTCCTTGAGGACCACCTTGATGATGAAGCTTTGGGCCTCGGTCACAGAAATGGTTTGGGTCTCCACATTCGTAACATGCCCGACCATTGAGAGGTGCCGGATAGATGGGACAGTTGGCTAGAGCAGCTTGATGGACGGGAGGACGGGTACGGCAAGTAGTGACCACGTGTCCATATCGTCCACAGCTTGAACATAATCGGCATGGTAAGTTGGCAGGATGATGGTACTTGCAGGTCTGGCATTGGGGATTCGGGCCTAGATAAGGTTTCGGGTTTTGACCCAAAGGGGCCGCTTGAATAGCAGGTACAACGGGAGTTACGGCTGCGAAGTTTTCGTTTCTTGTTGCGGTTAGAAGACTCAGGTTTTACATCCTTGACGGCCGCAAGAGTAGAAACAACCTTCTTGGAACCCTTTCTTGATAAGGTTCGGGCCTTGACATGGTTGTCGGATAGTGTAGCGGATAGACGAATAGCAGCTTCAAGTGTAGGAGGATTGCTTCCTAACACAGCATCTTGAATTTGCATAGGCAGCCCGCCTATGTATTTTTCAATTCCCCGTGCAAGGGGAGTGATCATATGAGGCACCAACAGACTTAGCTCTTGAAACCGGGTGGTGTAAGCCAGATTATCCTCGCTGTCTTGGGCAAGATCCCAGAACTCAGTCTCGAGCTTCTTCATTTCATTTCGAGGACAGAATTCATCAGTCATGGCTTTCTTCAGATCATCCCAAGATAAAGATGTAGCAACCTCAACACCACGAGTGCGTTTCTCACCGTTCCACCAGGTGAGGGCTCTCTTTTGAAGTACACTTGTGGCATAACGAACCCGAAGATTATCGGGACAGTCACTGTTTAGGAATGTGCTTTCCATGCTTTCAAACCATTGTAGTAGGCCGGTAGCACCTTCAGTCCCGAAAATTTTTGTAGCATTGCACGAGTTAAAGTGCTTAAACGTGCATTGGGGCGGGTTGGTACCACCATTTCCTTGGATGTTGTGAGATCCGTCACTGTTGTTATTGGCTTGGGTCATTTGCCCTACCAGCTGAGCAAGAAGAGTAGCAAGATCCGGGTTGGAAGTGCTAGAGTTTGCATGTCGAGGAGGCATTCTAACACTATAAGAAAAGACAATGATATTTTAGATAAGATGGATATATATGAATTATAGTGGGAAATAATGTAAGCAGAAAAGCTGGATTCATCATGACGCGTGCCAGTGCATGTGTATTTATTCAAAGTTGATGGGGGGGAACTAAGCCATCTATTCCGGATAGAACATGATGTTATAGATCATTATTCGTGTAATAGGAATTGCCGGGACTTGCATGCACTACAAATCGTTATTACGTGTGCACCCGTAATAATTATTTGCTTTGCATGTTCGTCTAGTTCTTCCTATCTTGCTATAATGTCCCCAAATTTTGAGTTTAAGTTCGGATCGTATCCTTGCGAATACATTGACTTATCAACGTTAAATAATTCCTCAAAACTTTCAAAGAGACATGCTTTAGCCTATAGGTAAACACTCACTTCAGGAATTCCCAGGAAAGCATACGGGTCCGTTTATTTGGATTTATACGAAATGCTTTCCTAGATAGAAAACCCAATGTACAGGTGTCACCCTTCCAGATTGCACGTGTCCTTTACTGGTTTGAAGAAATTAAGTCGTTGACAAGATTTTCAAGATTTTAATAGACTTGAGAGTCTATGAGTATAAAATGTGCAGGAATGTTGCAATTAATATGGATTAGGAAAGAGTATGGATAAGGATGGGTAGTGTATTTGTTTGCATAAGTTTGTTTGTCAAATGTGTATGTAAAGTATGTATCATGTATCAAAGTCTTGTATGTATGTGTCTCTTGTACCAAACTTGGGAAAAATTCAAATAATATCTAACTACAAATAATTCACATAGCAATTAATCATTTAGCACATAACACATAAAAGGGAGTCCTAGGGTTATAGTCTAGGTCATCGTGTCTAATAACCTAATTCCCTATAACCATGGCTCTGATACCAATCTGTCACACCCCGACCGATGGCGGAATCATCGAGGCGGACAATGGAATGATTGTTCAAAAGCACATGATAACTAAAAAGTTGCATAATTCATTAATTAAATTTGAAGACAACAAAGATTCAAATACAATACGTTTCAAATAACCTAGTCTAGTTCAAAACATTGATTTATTTAACTAGGTCCATAGTTCTTAAGTGGAGAAATCTTCAGCAAGCAATCACATATCCAAACCTGAAACATTATTTAAATCAAGTGTCAACTAAAAAGTTGGTGAGTACATAGGTTTTTGTAGTTCCGATAAGTAGTAGATAAAAACGTTTTGCAACTCATTGTTTATCTTGTTAAACATAGTACATATATGGTGTATCATTTATCTAATCACAATTCAAACCTTGTTTGACGCGCTTGAACATAGCACAACAGCTAAGTCCGGTATGTTTGAATATAGTTACCCACTATATCCGGTATGTTTGAATATAACACGCGGCTATATCCGAGTATGCAGTAATAAACACCCTAACCGGGTGGGCTGGTTAGGCACAATAGATCTATTAATATTACTTTTGGTTTTCTTGTGTTTAAAGTAAATGTATGTACACCCAAGATAATAAGCGTATAGTCCACATGTATAACACGTATAAACAAAGTGAGTAGCATGTATAATATTTCACCCCAAAATGCGTAAAAATATAAAATAGGGGCTATGTAACTCACCTGGCTAGCGGATGTTTTTAATCCACAAGTGCGGGTGATAAGGATGTTGAAAACTAAGCACGATGAAATCCTATGTAGATAAATATGTATTATTGTATGTTTGTATATGTGTATTGGTATTTAAATGCGTAAAGGTTTATAATAACATTCCTTAAAATTATTTGTATAAAATATTGTAGTAAAATAATAATGATCTTTTGTAAAATTTAACATCTAAAAATATATATTTAATCTTGTTAAATATTTACATTTTTGAATAATTTGTTATTATGTTTATTGTATTATATATAATAATAAATAAAAGGAAAAGTTTTTATTTGTTTAATTATTATATATTTTTGTGAGTTAAAATTATTTTAACAAGTTTATAAAATATAGGGTTATTATTTTTAAAAAAAAATTGGACGGGTTAAATATGCGAAGAAAATGTTATTTAATAGTTTTGAAAATAAACGAACGAGTCAACCGACCCGTAATAGTTTTTATTGTATAGGTGTAATATTAAAATATGATAAAATAAATAAATAAAATAAAAACAGGAAAAATTTGGGTTGGGCCGGAGGCCACAAGGATCGAACACGCGACCTACAACACAAACACAAACACGCATAACCAGCCGGGCTACTGCCCATCGCTGGTTATGTGTGTATTGTTTAATTTATAACATATACCAAAAAGCTGGTCGCTCGTTCTCGGCAACGGGCAAGCCGTGTCCGAGGACACTGGTTTGCCCGGTGATCGATGGTCTGAGGCCGAGATTTCGATTCGGATACATTGCCCGTTGATAATAGAAGTTAACAGAACCCATTTGAGGCTCGAACCTGGTCGCGAAGGGTCTGGTCGGCAGGGTCCTATATCCAAGAATGTCAAGAATGGGAATCAGACTTCGGGATGGAATTAGGCTCTGATATCTTGGTCACAGCTTCTCTCAGAGACGACGAACACAATGGTAGTTTCAATTTTGAGTGAGAGTGGGTGAAGAGGGGATGGCGAGCTCGTGCAGGTTCGGTAATGGCTTTTTATAGCCGAGCTCGATCCTGATAATGAGACAAGCAATTGAGCATGTCCCAACACTCGTCTGGACGAGACGAAGCTGTCGAACCATCTTGCAGGCGTGGAGGTTGACTGTCGGGGCCGAATTTGTGGCGTGGGTTTTCGGCCACAAACACGATCGAACTTTCTGTATGTCGGGGAGACCAATTGGTCGGGGGCTATTGTTCGCGTGGGGACGACGAGGTCGGGGAGACCAAGTTCGGCTATCGAGGTGCAGGGGACAGTCGTGTCGAGGAGTCGCCGGAGAAAAGCTCGGACCGTCGGTCAATGGGGAAGACGGCCGGAAAAGCGAATTGGAAATTGGCAAAACTAGTCCCTGGAGTTTGTTTTTGATTTAAAATTGTCCCTGAAAGTTATTACAATTTGGTCCCTGTGGTTTGATTTGTCCAGAAACAGCCCTTAACAGATTTTGTCTTAAAACCTTTTAGTTTCATTATTTTCAAAAACAACCCCTTAACTTTTATAAAAATAATTATGTAATTTCTTTTTAATTTCAATTATATTTTATAAACTTATATTATTATTATAAATATATTTTTATAAAAGTCAATTATTATTTAGATAGATTATCATATTTTGTTATGAACCTTTTTTTTTTTTTTAAGTTTAGATTTTTTATAAAATTTTATATAAGTTTAAAACTTATAATATTTTAATTATTTTAAATCAGTAACTTAAAAATATATACTTTGTACAAAAATTAAAATTAAATAAAACGCTTGCATTTCATTGAATAGAAAATGGTTACATGACCTATGTTATATATATATATAAAAAAAGAACGTGAATAAAAATCCAGAATGTCACACTGCATTAGGCGAACTTAACAAGTTCGCCTCTAACAGACTAAGCGAACTTAACAAGTTCGCCTCAGATATACTTAAGCGAACTTAACAAGTTCGCCTCTGTTAGACAATCGAACTTAACAAGTTCTCCTCTAGCATAACTTGCATAAACACTTAGAACATATTACATAACAAAAACATAAAGACATTAGATCTAAACTATTACAAAGCTTTTGTCATTACAAACTATGTCCTAACAATTCGTGTTCCCAACTCTTTCTGGAAACTAGTCAAGAATCTGGAAGTGAACCGACTATCTCTATCAGAGATAATAAAACGCTTGCATTTCATTGATGTAGAGTCGGGCTAACTTGTCCATGGAATAGTTTTCACTGATAGGAATAAAGTGTGCTGATTTGGTTAGTCTATCAACCACAACCCAAATAGCATCATGTCCTTTCTGGGTTCTCGGCAGTTTCGTGACAAAATCCATAGTTATCCTATCCCATTTCCACACAGGTATCTCCAACTGTTGCAGTTGACCTGCGGGTTTCTGATGTTAGATCTTGACTTGAAGGCAAGTTAGACATTTTTCTATATATCGAGCTATAGATCTCTTCATATTCCCAATAATGAGTTTTCAATCCCTTGTACATTTTATCAGCTCTAGGATGTATCGAGTATTTGGATTTGTGAGCTTCATCCATTATCTTCGTTTGGATTTCCCCAAATCTAGGAATCTAAATTCTGCTACCAAATCGTAGGATTCCATCATCGCCTTTGGTTAGTAACTTTTCTTTACCAAACATGCACTCCTTCTTGATGTTATCTTCTTGTAGTGCTTGTGCTAGAATTTCCTTCATTTGATCTATCCAATCTATCTTGATTTCTAACCTTAAGGCTCTTATCTTGATATGCTTAATTCTCTCCTTCTGACTTAATGCGGCTGCTACAACATTAGCTTTCCCGGGATGGTATTTAATCTCACAATCATAATCATTAATGAGTTCCATCCATCTCCTTTGTCTCATATTTAAATCCTTCTGATTGAATATATGGTGGAAACTTTTATAGTCTGTATATATCACACACTTAGTACCATATAGATAGTGTCGCCAAATCTTTAGATCAAACACTATGGCACCAAGTTCGAGATCGTGTGTGGTATAGTTTTTCTCATGAATCTTTAGTTATCATGATGCATAGGCTATTTCCTTTTCTTGCTGCATCAACACACAACCTGGACCAATTCGGGAAGCATCACAATAGATGACGAAGTCATCATTCCCTTCGAGTAATGCTAAGATCAGTGCTGAACTAAGTTTCTGTTTAAGGGTTTTGAATGCCTCTTCTTGCTTCTGACTCCATTCATACTTCACTGCTTTCTGAGTTAGAGTAGTCAATGGAGTAGCAATCTTTGAGAAGTCTTGTATAAACCTTCGGTAGTATCTGGCTAGACCAAGAAAGCTCCGAACTTCAGTCGGTGTCTTTGGGGTTTCACATTTCATTATTGCTTCGATCTTGGCTGGATCTACTTGAATTCCCTGATGGTTTATAACATGCCCTAGAAATTGTACTTCTTGTTTATAAAACTCACATTTGGAAAACATTGCGTACAACTTCTCTTTTCTAAGAGTTTCCAGGATTATATAAAGATGTTTGGCCTGATCTTCCTGAGTTCGGGAGTAGATAAGGATATCGTCTATGAACACTATAACGAATTTGCCCAAGAATGGTTTACAAACTCGGTTCATTACGTCCATAAATGCTGCGGGAGCATTAGTTAGACCAAATGACATAACTAAGAATTCATAGTGTCTATATCGGGTTCTAAAGGCAGTCTTAGGTCATCTTCTTCCTGTACCTTTAACTGATGATATCATGATCTAAGATCAATCTTTGAGAAGTATTTAGCTCCTTGCAACTGATCGAACAAATCATCTATTCTTGGTAATGGATATATGTTCTTCACAATGAGTTTTTTCAGTTCTCGATAATCTATGCACATTCGCATGCTTCCGTCCTTCTTCTTTACAAACAGTACCGGTGCTCCCCAAGGCGAAGTACTTGGACGTATAAAACCTTTATCTAGTAATTCTTGAATCTGTTTCATTAACTCTTTCAACTCGGAAGGTGTTAGATGGTATGGTGTTTTAGCCACGGGTTTAGCTCTAGGAATGAGTTCGATTCGGGAATTTGATTTGTCTATCTGGTGGTAGACAAGGTAATTCTTCCAAAAATACATCTGGGCGATCGCATACTATAGGAATGTCCGCAATCTGTGGTTCGGGTTTAGAATCTAAAGCATAAACTAGGAATACACTGCATCCTATATTCACACATTTCTTAGCCTTGGCTACAGAAATTGTTTCAATCTTATTTTCATCACTATCGCATTGTATTAACATAGACTCTCCGTTAGGCCCACAAATCCTAACAATCTGTTTGTCACAATCGATCTGAGAATGGCATTGGTTCAACCAATCCATTCCAATGATAACATCGTACTTGCTCATACTCATTGGCATTAATTCAATCACTAAATTTTCGATGCCTAGAGTCATCTTGCAATTCACATACGATTCGGTTATCCTAATTTGCTCACCACTTGCCGTCTCAACTACGTAAGCATGCTCAAGTGGAGATGGTTTCATGCCTAAATGCAAACTAAAGGCTTCTGAAACAAAACTTCTATTTGCTCCCGTATCAAACAGGATTTTAGCATAAACATTATTAACTAGGAACGTACCAGCTACCACCTTGGCTTTATCGTTCCTCCTCCCTTATCCTATTACAAACACTCGACCTTTAGCCCCTCCTCCGGGCTTCTGTTGAGCGAGTTTTGTACAATTCCTTGCCAGATGTCCCATTTCATTAGAATTAAAACATCTAAGGGATGGATAATACGTTGCAGTATGCCCTATCTTCTGGCATTTGTAACATTTCATTTCCTGAGGATTTTTCACTGGATTATTTCCCTCTCCTAGGGAATATAGAACTTCTTGGTTTGAACCGATACATAGTTTCCTCACTCTTCCTCTTTGTTTCTACTAGTTTTATCTCTGTCGCCTTCTCAGCCTTCTCCTTGGCTACTTGAGCTGCCACATCATCATAAACTGTGGCACTTAATGCTAAAGTTGTATCCATTGTTTGAGGTGCAGAGGTTTTCACAAAGGTTTCAGTGGCAAACCCCTAATAAAATGTTTGATTCTTTGGGGTTCGGGTGTTGCCAGATGTGGCACCAGTTTAGACATTTCATCAAATTTAGTCTCATACTCCGGATGCGTCATGGTCCCAGCCTCCAAACGTTGAAACTCCTCTTCTATCTTATCAAGTTCGTTTAGAGGACAAAATCGTTGTACAACCTATTCCTTGACTTCGTTCCATTTCATGTTGTCCACAGCTTGTTCCCCTCGGGTTAGCTTCACAGATTCCCACCAGTCCAATGCAGTGATTTCCAAGGAATTGGCAACAAACTTGACTGCCTGATCGCTTCCACATTCACTGAGCATGATCATAGCTTCCGTCTTTGTGATCCATTGAGTAGTATTGATAGCTCCCTTCTTGCCATCAAATGGCTTGGGTTTGCATCCTTCGAAGGATTTGTAGTTGCATCCTTCGGGATTCTCAGCTCTCGTCACTGAGCTAGTATTGGTGTTTTCATTTGCACCTCCGGTATTGTTATTGGTTCCTCCTCCGGCATTTCCAGTACCAATTCTTCTTGAAAGAACTTCGTCTAATAATCCGGGTAGTGTGTTTCGTAAAGCTTTAGTCACTTCACTTGCAACAGCATCTTGAAACTGGGCCTCAGACATGACCACTTCTTCGGTATGAGGATTCATAGGGTTATCGTTCTTGTTTGTTTCGTGATGATCGTTAGTATCGGTGTTATTTTCAATCTGCCTATGAGACCTAGTGACCGGAGTACGACCTGTTCCTCTACCTCTTCCTCTTCCCCTTCCTCAACCATGGTAACCTACGTACACATATGTATGATATCAGAATTCGTATAACCGGTTATGATCCAGAAAATCAGAAATTAAAGACATTTGGCCATGAATGTACTTAATATCTGTTTTCTCAACATCTCATGTTATATTTATAATGATCATCAACATCTCAACTTATATCCTGTTGGCATTCCAACTATTCTAAGAGCTCTTAGTTTAATTCTAGATACTAATCTTTCCTACTAGTATCTAAATCCCTTAAACCGCGACTCTGATACCAACTTGTCACACCCGTAACACAGGACAATCATCTACCAGAGTAGTACCTCCAACAGATATGTTCCCGTAAGAGCGACGGGTCTAGGAGAGATTTATACACTGCTCTTTCCTAGACATAACATTCCGTTCGTCAGATAACTACATACCGGTTGAAGGTCGCCTTCTAGTTACTATGACGGTGATACCAAAAACACACAGCGGAAGACTTAACATCATAACTTATTTCATTTTATAACATAACGTTTGTATAATAGGGGCTGACTGGCAAAATATAACATAAACAACTATGGACTTATAGCTCACGAAGAATCATGCCATCTACTTAGGCCTTATGGTCACACCGGGACATGCCCTCAGTCATTCCTATCTCAAAACATTTGTACATCTCTTGGAATGCCAACTACCAGCTAGGGTTCACCAGTGCTCAAAACATTTGAAAACATTTTCGATCAGCTTAACGCTGGTGAGTTCATAAACAAAATCATATTTATGGTTATCTTTGATACAACGAAGAATGCCCCGTCTGGGTCTTACCGCCATCTCCACCAATCCATCACCCAGTAACCTCTGCTTTACTCGGGTTCTGAGTCTACAACATACATATATACAAGGACCTTACGGCGCGCTGGTCCCATACGTACCAGATCTCAAACAAGAGGATCGGTCTTGTCCCTAGGTCCCACCTCAATCATGGCCATAATTAGTACTTATTATAGGATATATGCACGGATAGTATTGGGATCTCAATTAAAATCATTTACAAAACATTTATATAGCACAGTTCAGAGGAACTCACCTCAAGTATAACCTCCTCCTGTGTCGAATATAACTATCAACACTTCGACAGAACCATAGATCATATCCGACATTATTATAATCATTACCCCTATCTTAGGTTTACAAGAAGAAACCTCAGGGTGTTCAAAAACCTTACCTCGGCACTATCTACGGAAATATGCGGACGAATTACGAGACACCGGACTTTCGAGAGCGAACCAGAACCTCATGAATCGAGCTACCAGAGCTCTAGTGTGTGTTAGTGAAAGTGAGAGTGTGTGCCAAAGTTTGAAATCGAGCCATCTATTTATAGGCTGATTTTGGCCCCATATCGAACCGACATGTAGAGGGATATCGGTCCGATATCACCCTGCATGCGTCAGCCCTACACGCGTCGCTCTCCCATTGGACCCACCTGATTGTTGCAGCTAGCGGACCGTTATGGTTCTGGATAGCGGTCCGATATCGAGCCATGTGTCAAAATTAAACTAATGAGTCATAGGACACGTGTCAACACCTCATTTATACCTTCGCCAACACATATCGGACCGATATGTATTGGATGTCGGTCCGACATCCGTCCCATTTTCATAATTTTCATTTTTAGTCCTCCATCTTTGGAGAACATGCAGTTTAACCCCTGAACTTTGTCTTTTGGTACTTTTAGCCTTCATTTTTTTTTACTTGGGAAATATCTGGGTGTTACAGTTACCTCTTGGTGACGGTCCGTCACCGCATTAGGGTTGGCTGGTCACTAGTCACATGTCAGGCTCTGTTTACTTTGTGGTGTGACGGACTGTTACGAGGCCGTGACGGTCCGTCATAGGGTTTCCACGCGTCACTTTCAGGCCATTAGTCACCTAATACGTGGCGCATCATCATTATACGCGTGCTTAGCCCGTAACGGACCGTGACGGTCCGTTACCGTCAAATTTTCAAGTTTTTCACTTTTGGTCCGTGTTCTTTCATATTTTTACACTTCTACTCTTTGTAGTTTATATTTTTATTATTTTATGAACAAAATTTTGAGAAATGTTACACTAGGAGACCCTAGAAATCTTGAACTATTAGATTCTTATTGGATAAGAGTCACGTGCTAAAGGTTCAACCTAGCTAGAAGGGATCTTGATCTTTACTTAGTGTTTCAATGATATTGAATGATACATCAACATTCTATCTGATCTTGTAATTAAAGGTTAATTCCTAACCATTAATGATTGCTCATTCAATGTTTAGTATGGTTAATCCTTGAATAAAAGTTATTCTAAATGTTCGTAGTTGATTAGATTTATGGGAATAAATCTAAAGTAAAATTATTGTGAATCGTTGGTTTTTCATTAGATGAAATGTCAAAGAGTTGAAGGCCAAATTCAAAGATATTCATTAGAGAATGAATATTGCACGTAACTAGTTTCAGAACTAGTTCATGGATCATTGTGATAAGTAGGTTTTGAAAATGGTATTGTCACTGTATTCTCATACATGAGATATATACTAGAACTCGATTCTGTGGAAGATTACTTCTTGACATCATCTAACGTTGTTCTTTGACCAGGCTGCAATAAGAGCATAGTTGGAACGTAATCTGAAATATAGTGAGAGTTGTATATAGTCAAGATGGAATTCTGTTCACTTACTATAATAAGTGAAAGATATATTTGGGCCCCTCTTTGATCCAAATTGGTGTAAATGCACGGCCGTGCTAGGACTATGTGTCTGAAGAAACCACTTTGCATCTCGATCGAGTAATGTTTGAACACTATAAGAGAATGTGCTTGACCCATATCTCATGTTCAAATGGGATATCTGCATCAGAAAGGATAATTGATTAGAAATACCTTGACGATTACGAATAGTTAAGTAAGAGTACTTAGACTAATCAGGAATAACCGACTGCTTGATAAGTATCATACCTTGATAGGGGCGTTGAGATGTAGCTAAACATCCACAGTTGTCTGTAATGATAAATGGTCGAGACTCGTGCAAGTGGGAGTCTGTTGGACTTGTATGCCTGAGTAACGACATTTGACAATACTACTAATGAGGTAAGATCCATAGGGTTACATTTTGCTTAACGATTACAATTATTGGATATATTAAATTTTAATATAGTCTATTACACAAATAGATAAAGAGGCGAGGTAATTATTTGATAAATAAGTTATCAAGACGGATAAACGGTTGGATAGCCTACTTATTTATGAAATTAGATAATTATTTCAAGGTTTTTCATCTGATGCTATGCAATTTCTGTTTGTTAGTGGATTATAAACTAAATTGAGAAGAATTTGGTTCAGATCTTGAATTAATCGAGTTTAATTCAAGAATTCAGATAGTTCTCTCACTATATCTGTTCGATCTCACTAGTTGAAGGAAATTTAAGTTTTCACCATTCGATTGAATTCAATCCGATCTAATTAATTCAAAATAGCATCTATACTTCAAACAATTGATGTTGATATTGGAACTACCAACAAACCTCCAAGACTTCAATCGGCTGTAGGTTACAGGAACTAGAAATAGAGAATAGAGAATTTTATCTATGTAACTGATTACAGACTTTGGAAACCAACCATTGATGGCCTTTACTCACCAAAAGTAGTTGCTGCTAAGGGTGGAACCAGTATTTTTAAAGTATACTAATGCAAAACTAAAATTGCTAGACAGAGATATGAAGGCATTTAGATTGCTGACTATGGCACTGTCTAGTGAAATTTACCAAAAACTTCAACAAATACAAATCCGCTAAGTAACTTCGGGATGCACTTTCTAGGATGTATGAAGGATCATTAGAGATGAGAAATAACATGAATATTTTGTTAAAGAGACAGTTTGAATTGTTTAGTCACATCTAGGGAGAATCATTGACAGTTGTGACATCCGGACTTTGCAAGATAACTTCGTTAGCTAAATCCAGTTAACTCCTAACCTAGTTAACTCATTTCAAACCCCAGGGACTAATTCTGTCAATATTTAAACCAAAACTACAAGGACTAGTTGTGTAATTAACCCAAACTCAACCATGTTGACTTCTGAAGTCAAAATTTAGGGGATTTGTTCCTGTTGACTTTGCAAAGTCAAACTAGTGATGTTCTTGACTCAAATTCGCAATTCTTAACCGAATTATGTCCAATTTGTAACTGAAAAACACATTAAACTTCATAAAAGACCATCATTGGTGCTTTAATCGTTGTTATTGTATCGAATTAATCCCAATTATGGGCATTCAAGTGAAACCGTCGAACTTGATAGAAGAACTCATCAAATCGACCATTTCTTGTATCACCCTTGAAATTGAACCCACTTCGCACCTCAAACGAATCCCACTAAAGCTTTTTCACACCTCTGTTACGCCGAAAAAGCGGTCGAGCTCGCCGGAGATCAAGCCACGCGAAGCCAGAAGACCATTTAGTCGTGTACCTTCAATTCGACATCAATTCTAGTAACTCCTTACACCCTTAGCTTTGTTTTAGTACCTAGATCGAAAGCACTAACATAACCAGGGCTTACATTATCGATTTTTACATAAACTGATTCTAGGGTTCATACCCATTTAGGTTTAATCGAATCCTAACCTAAACACAATCTTAATTCAATTAAAGGGCATGATCAGGTTCGCTATCGGATACTCTTTGAAAGCCCTAACCTTTTGAAAGCTTACAACATCAAATCAATGACGATCAGATACCTAGGGTTCTTCGTATGGACTGCTTAATCGAATCCCTATCTAAACTTGATTTAAATTCAATTAAACCACATGGCTAGACTCAAAATCTCTCACTCATTGAAACCCCCATGATTTCATCATATTTTAATATCAAAACTTACCAAATCGATTTTGAGTTCATATTCTAGGGTTTCGTTTTTCAAATCAAGAATTAACAACGTTAAACGCAATGGTTTTGCAATTAAACACAATCACAGATTCGCATACTACTGTTAAACAAAACCCCTATGATCTTATAGTCGATCGCGACCAAATTTGGTGGAATTGGGACTGGGTTCGATCGGATATGGGTATGGGGGAAGAACCCACTGAACCTTTATGTTAAAACCATTTTGACCCGGTTGTGTTTGCGATTCCCTAGCGGGTTGGAGTGGTTAGAGCTTTGTGCTATTGGGGAGGAGACCCGGATTCGAGTCTCGCCAACCCCATTTTATTTTTAATTAACTTTTTAAGTATTATTTTTAATAAAAATCATTTCCTATATTGTTATTAATATATTAATGTGTTTTAGCCTCGGGAACCACCCATAGGCTCGGGTTTCGTTTTGTAACCCATATTTATTATTAAAACTCATTTATAAAATAATATAGTTATATTATTTTCATACCGTGACGCCAATTAAAAATAATATATTTTATATATTATTTCCACCATGTTTAAAAACATTTGTGTAATGCTTCAAAACTAATTAATAATATAACTATTTATATTATTTACTCCCGTTTATTTCCTCGAATGAAAAATAATAGATTTATTATTTTTGTCACACAATTAATTATCGTGTTATTTCTCTATGGCTAAAATAATTTAATAACTTATATTATTTTCATAAACTATTATTAAATGGTACAAACGCATAAATATATTTATGAGATAATATTATTTATAATTAGAGACGTTTGTCACGAAACACATTGATCTGAATTATCATGTTAAGAAACCTTTATTTCAGTGGACACGTTCGTCCACTCGTTAGTCCTTAGAATGTTTTAAGACGTTCAAATATTCCGTGTTGTCGTCACAAATCCCATGGTGTCCCTAACTATTATACTTGTAATTCTAGGGAATTCATACAGGCAAATTTCTGTGCCTCTGTTATGTCACACCCCAACCGATGGCGGAAACGTCGGGGAGGGACATGTAGACTGTTCATGAGCACAACGCTGACTAAATTGAAATATATTAATCATTCAAATTCATTGCATATATTCAAAACAAACCGAAATCAAACCAAGTACATAAAATGAAATACATCAATCCTTTATTAAAATTAACTAGGTCCAAAACTTATGTGTAGCAAGTCTTGATCAAAATCACACATTAGCACCTGAAACATGAATAAAATATGGTCAACTAAAAAGTGGGTGAGCATACACAGGTTTGTACATAGATAGTATATAGATGTGAATAAACAAATCCTTACAAATCATGATAAAATAAGGCATTTATGGGGAGCTACCATTGTGTAACCAAACTACAATCAAACCTTTGTAACTATCATGCAAATTGTATTGTCGGTAACAATCACCCCAATCTGGGTGGGTTTGTCAGACTCAATAGATCTATCATTGTTAACCATCGGCTTGAATAGTTAATGATTGCACATAAATTGCACACAAACAGTTAACACACCTAGTACTCAAACATAAAGCTCAAATTTGCACACAAGAATGTAAAGAGGATTTGTGTTTGTGTAGTTTGTGTAAATGTAATCAATTGTATGTATAGAGTTCATGTTTCACCCAAAAAAGTATAAAAGTGTGAAAGGGGCTATGTAATACTCACATGTACCAAAGATGTAGATAGCACAAGAGAATAGGTAGTAAAGTGATTCTTGTAACTCACAAGGTTAACCTATAGTGAAAATGTATGAACTTAAATCAAAGACATGTACAATGTCTAAAGTAAGCTCTAAGGTTCTACGGGATTTGAGTATAAGGATTTGTACAAAAGGGTTTGCGTTATGTAAAAGATATAAGTTGGCAAACGTTTTATATAAAATTGTAAGTTCAAACTATATATGAAAAATAGTATTTGACTTTAGGGTTTATGTTTAAATAAATAAATTCCTCTTATTTATTTATTTAAAAATAGTGAGTCTTTATATTTTGAGTAATATTATCCAGATAAATAAATTTATTTTATTTATTCATTTATATTTATGTGTCAAAATATAGTGGAAATATATATGTTAATATACACCACAATTTAAACCCTAAATGAAATGTTAATATAAAAAGATAAATAATTTAAATAAACAAGTTCCTTTCATTTATCTATTTATTTTTAAAATAGAATATCTCCAAAAAGAAACTAGGGATTTGTAGCATATAATTAGTAAATTTATATTTACTTGAATAGAGTTTAAACTTTTATATTTATACTAAGTAGAAATTTGATTTGTGAGATTGTTTTATGAACGTGTTTTTTATAAAAACAATTATGTCACAGTTTTTTTTAATTATTTTTTTTATTCAGTGGATAATATATAAAATTTAAGTGAAACTAATAATTTTAAGAAAAACCCATTTATTAAATTATTTGCATTAAAACACTTTAAATTGTAAGGATAATAGTTTTAATCGAAAGCCTAATCATATATGTATAAATTAGTCTCAAAAGGTGTTAGGTTTTATAAAATCATTTTTATAAAATTAATTGAGGCTACAAAAATAGTTTTTAAAAATGATTGGGGCTTGCACGTGTCGAACCCGGGTCTGCCCGGTAACAGGGTTAGGCACTAACCACTAGACCAGTGGTCTGCCTATGCTTTCAATTCGGTTTTGTGTAGCTTTAACATGAAACATAAGAAGGCCCGGTTCCAGTACAACAACAAGCAAAAATGGCCGCCGGGGGTGGGTTTCGAACCCACGTCACCTAGTTCAAAGTCGAGTGCATTAACCGGGCGAACTAGGTGGTTCGCTGGTTAGATAAGGATCCCATTAATTTAAATCTGTTAAATGAATTGAAATAGGAATCCAATTCAAGACCCGTATGAACAAGTCTTGAATTCCGAAGGAAATTGGTTTCAATGCCCTCTGTCATATGAAATTTACAGAGGGCTTTCGATCCTTGAGCAAAAACGAGACTAATGACATAAATTATACCTGAAAGGGTTGGCTATCGAATGTTGTCGGCTAGAGGCACCGAGCAGATGTTCTTGTCACTCGATCGGAGGAAGGAGGTGAAATGAGGATTGAGTGAAGGCTTAGAAGGTTTGCAGAGAGATGTATGTAGGTGTGCGTGTGAATTGATTTGATTGATTTCACAAAAAAGGCTCGGTTTGATCTTGTCATGCATACGTCAGCTGTTAGCCCTAATTACACGTGAATTCAAATGCTTGAGGGTGAATCGAGTCAGAATTTGGGACTGAATACGTGTGAAATCAATGAAGGCGTGATTTGCGGGTCTTAATCGAGTCTAATTTCATGGATTGATGATCGGCTTGATTCGGTTTGACTCCGAGTAGTCAAACTATTTGAATTTCAAATAAAACGCGTAATAGGTTGAATTGGATTGAGACAAGGGCTGGGAATTAGTCGATATTCGTTCAGGTATCAAGGAAAGTCCGAATCATTTGGGTTTGGTCGATTTTTTTGCCTTGAATGACAACGGATTTGATGATGTTTGACTTAAAAAGTCAAAATATGTCAAAACTAAGGTATAGGGTTAAAATTTGAAGGTCAAAGGTTAAATTTCAAGAAGAGGGTTCGAATTGATCGAGGGTTCCAACTAATCTTTTAAAAATAGGGATTTTGTGTATATATATATATATATATATATATATGTTTTGTATAAAAACTATAAAACTTTATAGAACTAATTATCTTATACCTTTTAAAATGGTTTACTTAAAAATGCTGAATGTATATATTTTTGTTTTAAAACTAAACCAACACAAACATGTGGTTTAAATTTGAAGTTGCTAATGTGTAATTACATACATAGTTTTAAGAATAATTATACATTTATACATATATATGTACACAAGGTGTGCTATAGAAATTTTATATGTGACGCAAGTTTAGATTTTGAATAGAATTATTATATATATATATATATATTTATATAATAGTTTATGTGACATAATGTGTTTGAACAATTACAGATTTAATGTAGTGCTGTTATTTAAAATAAACTAAAATAGGATCGAAAAATTTTGGGATGTTACAGTCTCCCCATGTTAAGGGAATTTCGTCCCGAAATTTAATTATTGGAGGCCATTGAATCAAGAAAGAGGAGAGTTTGGATTCTCAACGAGCTTTGATTGTTGGTTTGAGTAGTGCACTTGATAACAAGGTTCGAGTCTGTTTCTCAAGGCCAGACACGAAGGATGACCGTGATTTAGTTTTGAGATGAACTTAAGGAGAAAATCTGATGAATAATGATTTAGGTCCTAAGGATGAAATGCATTACTTGGAATAGTTTTGATGGGAATTTTATGATCAAGGTTTGTTTAAGATGTAGTCTAATATGCTCAAGGATTGTCAATGGATAAGAGATTTTTTAAACATTGGTCTAGGTCAAAACTTCACGTGACACGAACAACGCTACTTCTGATAATATTATAGAGCACTTATATATAGGAAGTATCATCGGCGTATCCACCATGCTCTTATCATATCACATTAGTTTTGTTGCTATATATCACGATAGGTTTTAGGTCATAACACATGATAGAATTCGCTATGTTTTCCATGCGCGGATTTTTATAATTACGTGTGCACCCGTAATTACTCGAATCATCGCATGGTCCGTATAGATCCTTCCGTTGTGTGCGGGGCAAGAGGGGGCACAAATTCACTTAGTTCATGTTTATTATTTTCACATATGAGTTGCTAATAGGTAACTATGTCCCTAATAGGCAGGTCAGTTAGCAACTAAAGAGAAATAAGGTAGTATAACTTAAAGTTCCATAGTTTGCGTGTTTGAACAAGAATATGTCAAACACCGAATTGTTTTAAAGTGTTACAGCTTCCTCATGTTTGAACAAGAATAAATCAAACCCTGAGTAGCTTCGATGTGTTATAACTTACAACTTTGGTGAACAAAGTGTATGACCATTTTCTATGTATAATGCGATCAATTTATTGCAACAATTGTAAGCAATTTGGTTTCGTGCATAAAGTAAACACACAAGTCTCATGTATGATCTAGTGTTATGTAGCTTGTAATCAAATAGGTTTTTATGTGTTACGTAAACAACTTAGCATCATGTATAAGCTCTCATGTGTAATGTAAGTAACAAAGTATCATGTGTATTGTAAGAAATGAATTTCATGTATGGTGTTAACAACTTAGTATCATATAGTATCATGTACTTTGTAACCAAAATAAGTTACATGTTCAATGTGATCAATTGAATGTTGGGTATCAAACAATCAATTGTTATGTATTAGGTGATAAATTTGTGTATGTATATTGCAATCAACTATGTTTCATGTATTCCGAAATCAATCCAGTAGAGTGTGTATTGCAAATAATCAAGTTTCATGTATTATGTAGTTAGTGTAGCATTGGATATATTGAAAATAACTAAGTTTCATGTATTATGTGATCGTGTTGTATATCTTGTGAACTTGTATACATAAGTTATTGGATTTCGTGCGTAACATATACTAACAAGTTTTGTATGTGATGGAGTGTTGTGGAGAAGCGTGTTGTTTGGCGTTCATGTATAATGTGGTATTTAGGTTCTAGCTCTTTAAATCTCGTTGAGGTTTGTGGGGATGGTTAACGTCTACGCGGTATGGATCGTCTCTTGAAGTGGCAGGTGAAAGGTAACGAGGAGGTTCTGAAAACACTCAGGGAAATGTGTTTACAAATAATTGATCTTTGTTTGAAAATAGGAAATTGTAAATTTTTCTTGGTTGTAGATATATAAAGTAATGAAACTATTGAGTTAAATAATCTAAATAAATAGATAATTTATAGGAAAAAAATTTTAATTTAAATTTTCTATTATTAATAATAGAAAATTGTAAATTGTTCTTGGTTGTAGAAATATAAAGTAATGAAACTATTGAGTTAAATAATCTAAATAAATAGACAATTTATAGGAAAAAATTTTAATTTAAATTTTCAATTATTAATAAGAGAATAATTTTTTTTTTGAGAAATTATTGGCTAAACAAGTAGTCGTATATTAATTTAGCCAGAGTTTAGAAATAATTACTTTAATGAGGAAAATCATATATATTTATCAATTCAAAATAATATTTTTATAAAATAGGTTGTATTAAGTTCCCTTACACAGTGAAAATGTTTATGGAAAAATTTATATTTCTGAGACTCTCTAAAAGTTTGGTTTGAAAATAACGAGGTTGTTTAAATCTAATAGGATGGGTTGTTTACGAAGGAGATTGTCGGTAGTGTACTAAATCGTGTTGAATGAAGAAGGTGATACTTGGAAATTTTGATGAAAATATGATGGGTGCAATTCACACTCAACGTGTCAAATCAATGAATAATAACTTTAGAGTCGTAATATATAGAATTCATTAAATGCTGAAATGTTAAACATTACTCAAAACATAGGGAAATGGTTCTCAAACTGAAAATTTAAAGACAATAAATAAAAATTTCTGTTAACGTCTCTGGTTGCTTTCCACTAAAAGGAAGATAATTCCCAAGACGAGCACCGCTATGGTCACTCGGGTAGCCGATCTAGCTTCAGCTCAAGCTGTTTCCATGCGATTCTCCATTATTTCTTTTTCGAGGATGGAGATTAACTCCTTTTGGTACCCTAATTGGTTTGCCAGGCTATCCATTCTTTGTCCTTGCAAGTCGTGCATTATCTCTTATCCAATCCTTTGCCTCTCGAACTCTGAGGTCCTCACATATTGGTGAACGTCATCGATTGGAATTTCCATAGCATTAGTGGGTGTCATGGTATGCCTTGCCTAAGGGTTAGGATGGTACGGGTCGGGCATTAGATATGGGTCTCTTAGTGGGGGTGAGCTAGGTGTTCGAAGTCTTGGGCCGGTGTTCCTAGCCCAATCTGTCCTTACATCAAACCTTGGCCTGGCAGCTGGGGGTGTTGGTGACCGATACATAGGTGACCCAATGTCTTCTTCCCAATCAGACTCTGCTCCGGGACGGTATACCGGGGAGGAATGAGAGTAGCAGTCCATGTCTAGCAGAAAACAATGAAAATGTTGTAAGTGATAATGAAATATTGAGTGTTAGACATAGGAGTCTTCATAAGTTTAGAGTTTGATTAGTCATAACGCCGAGCCTTCACAATAGTATTTTAGAATTACACTTGACCTATAAGCAATGCATCCCTGAGGAGAATTCCCAGGAAAGAGGGGTGGGTCACTAGGACACACTTAAGTATCCTGTCTTTCTTTAGCCAGAATCCCTCATGGGCCTACACACTCTTCCAGCCATCGTATACTAATAACACTATTGTTGGGCTCATGGTCATGATGAGAATTATTGTGGACGGGGCTTTGAGGTCCGAAAGTAAGGTTTATGCATTTCAGTGGGCTTCTTCTTCTTGGAGGATAGATGGGCTTCTTAATTTACTATTAATGGGTCTTAGGCCCAATAGTTTAAGTCTTTGTTCACAAAAGGTGATGGTATTATGTGTGTGAGTTCAATGGTGTATGAAGAATCTGGTATGTATGTGTGTGTGTTAAACTTAGGATAGTATTTAATGAAACACATAGGTAGCATGTAGATAGTAATGAAGAGTTATCAAGTAGTGTGACACATAAGTCATTAAATATTGCATCATGCAGTGTAATTACTTATGATAGCATGTAGAAATATTCACACAAGAATTAATCATGTAGTATGTAGTAGCATTGCATTGTATGGGTGTCCTAAGGTTATATTCTAGGTCGAAAGTGTCTAATAACCTAATTCCCTATAACCAAGGCTCTGATACCAATCTGTCACACCCCAACCGACGGCGGAAACGTCAGGGCGGGACATGTAGACTGTTCATGAGCACAAGGTTGACTAAATTGAAATATATTAATCATTCAAATTCATTGCATAGATTCAAAACAAACCGAAATCAAACCAAGTACATAAAATGAAATACATCAATCCTTTAATAAAATTAACTAGGTCCAAAACTTATGTGCAGCAAGTCTTGATCAAAATCACACATTAGCAACTGAAACATGAATAAAATAAGGTCAACTAAAAAGTTGGTGAGCATACACAAGTTTGTACATAGATAGTATATAGATGTGAATAAACAAATCCTTACATATCATGATAAAATAAGGCATTTATGGGGAGCTACCATTGTGTAACCAAAGTACAATCAAACCTTTGTAACTAGCATGCAAATTGTGTTGTCGGTAACAATCACCCCAATCTGGGTGTGTTTGTAAGACTCAATAGATCTATCATTGTTAACCGTCGGCTTGAATAGTTAATGATTGCACATAAATTGCACACAAACAGTTAACACACCTAGTACTCAAACATAAAGCTAAAATTTGCATACATGAATGTAAAGAGGATTTGTGTTTGTGTAGTTTGTGTAAATGTAATCAATTGTATGTATAGAGTTCATGTTTCACCCCAAAAAGTGTAAAAGTGTGAAAAGGGGCTATGTAATACTCACATGTACCAAAGATGTAGATAGCACAAGAGAATAGGTAGTAAAGTGATTCTTGTAACTCACAAGGTTAACCTACAGTGAAAATGTATGAACTTAAATCAAAGACATGTACAATGTCTAAAGTAAGGTATAAGGTTCAACGGGATTTGAGTATAGGGATTTGTACAAAAGGGTTTGCGTTATGTAAAAGATATAAGTTGGCAAAAGTTTGATATAAAATTGTATGTTCAAACTATATATGAAAAATAGTATTTGAATTTAGGGTTTATGTTTAAATAAATAAATTCCTCTTATTTATTTATTTAAAAATAGTGAGTCTTTATATTTTGAGTGATATTATCCAGATAAATAAATTTATTTTATTTATTCATTTATAATTACGTGTCAAAATATAGTGTAAATATATATGTTAATATACACCACAATTTAAACCCTAAATGAAATGTTAATATAAAAAGATAAATAATTTAAATAAACAAGTTCTTTTCATTTATTTATTTATTTTAAAATAGAATATCTCTAAAAAGAAACTATGGATTTGTAACATATAATTAGTACATTTATATTTACTTGAATAGAGTTTAAACTTTTATATTTATACTAAATAGAAATTTGATTTATGAGATTGTTTTATGAACGTGTTTTTTATAAAAAAAATTATGTCACAGTTTTTTTTATAATTTTTTTTATTAAATGGATAATATATAAACTTTAAGTGAAACTTATATTTTTAAGAAAAATCCATTTCTTCAATTATTTGCATTAAAACACTTTAAATTGTAAGGATAATAGTTTTAATTGAAAGCCTGGTCATTTATGTATAAATTAGTGTCAAAAGGTGTTAGGTTTTATAAAATCATTTTTATAAAATTAATTGGGGCTGCAAAATTAGTTTTTAAAAATGATTGGGGCTTGCCCGGGTCGAACCCGTGTCTGCCCGGTAACAGGGTTAGGCACTAACCACTAGACCAGTGGTCTGCCTATGCTTTCAATTCTGTTTTGTGTAGCTTTAACATGAATCATAAGAAGGTCCGGTTCCAGTACAATAACAAGCAAAAATGGCCGCCGGGGGTGGGTTTTGTTAGGACATAGTTTGTAATGACAAAAGCTTGTAATAGTTAGATTTGATGTCTTTTTGTTTTTGTTATGTAAATGTCAAATGTCACTAAGTGTTTTACAAGTATAGCCTGGTCTATCAGAGGTGAACTTAATAAGTTCGCTTAGGTCTAACTGAGGCGAACTTGTTAAGTTCGCTTAAGCTATTAGAAGCGAACTTAATAAGTTCGCTTATATCAGGTCATTTGGTTATATATATGTGTGTTTACAGAGTCAGTCATAACGAACTAGAGAGATCAGAACAGAGAAGTCCGATTGAGTCTGTAAACATCATTGTGATTTGAAATACGAATTGAGAAGGTTATTTACTTGCTTGTGTGAATTGTCTTTTATGCATATAAACGTTGACTAGTTGGATTCCGCACTCTGAGTAAACGTCACGTCTTATCATGAGATCGATCCGTAGACGCGCCATGAGGACCTACAGGTTTCGAACCCACGCCACCTAGTTCGAAGTCGAGTGCATTAACCGGGCGAACTAGGTGGTTCGCTGGTTAGATAAGGATCCCATTAATTTAAATATGTTAAATGAATTGAAATAGGAATCCAATTCAAGACCCGTATGAACAAGTCTTGAATTCCGAAGGAAATTGGTTTCAATGCCCTTTGTCATATGAAATTGACAGAGGGCTTTCGATCCTTGAGCATAAACAAGACTAATGACATAAATTATACATGAAAAGGTTGGCTATCGAATGTTGTCGGCTAGAGGCACCGAGCCGATATTCTTGTCACTCGATCGGAGGAAGGAGATGAAATGAGGATCGAGTGAAGGCTTAGAGGGTTTGCAGAGATATGTACGTAGGTGTGTGTGTGAATTGATTTGATTGATTTCACAAAAAAGGTTCGGTTTGATCTTGTCATGCATACGTCAGCTGTTAGCCCAAATAGCTCGTGAATTCAAATGTCCGAGGGTGAATCGAGTCAGGATTTGGGACTGAATACGTATGAAATCAATGAAGGCGTGATTTTCGGGTCTTAATCGAGTCTAATTTCATGGATTGATGATCGGCTTGATTCGGTTTGACTCCGAGTAGTCAAACTATTTGAATTTCAAATAAAACGCGTAATAGGTTGAATTGGATTGAGACCAGGGCTGGAAATTAGTCGATCTTCTTTTAGGTATCCAAGGAATGTCCGAATCATTCGGGTTTGGTCTTTTTTTTTTGCCTTGAATGGCAACGGATTTGATGTTGTTTGACTTAAAAAGTCAAAATATGTCAAAACTAAGGTATAGGGTTAAAATTTGAAGGTCAAAGGTTAAATTTCAAGGAGAGGGTTCGAGTTGATCGAGGGTGCCAACTAATCTATTAAAAATAGGGATTTTGTATAGATATATATCTATATATATATATATGTTTTGTATAAAAACTATAAAACTTTGTTGAACTAATTATCTTATACCTTTTAAAATGGTTTACTTAAAAATGTTGAATGTATACATTTTTGTTTTAAAACTAAACCAACGCAAACATGTGGTTTAAATTTGAAGTTGCTAATGTGTAATTACATACATAGTTTTAAGAATAATTATACATATATACATATATATGTACACAATGTGTGTTATAGAAATTTTATATGTAACGCAAGTTTAGATTTTGAATAGAATTATTATTATATATATATATTTATATAATAGTTTATGTGACATAATGTGTTTGAAAAATTACAGAATTTAATGTAGTGCTGTTATTTAAAATAAACTAAAATAGGATCAAAAAAATTTGGGATGTTACATGTTACATCCTTTAGCGGTGTTATTTACTACGCTCTACATAGAATCAGGTGAGTTTCACAGCCCCTTTTTTACTTGTTTTCCTATTGGGGGAGAAACATGCATATACACAAACATCATTTTACATGTTATCCCATTGGGGAGAAACACGCATACAAACAAACAGTATTTTACTTGTTTTCCCGTTGGGGGAGAAACATGCATATACACAAGCATCATCTTACTTGTTTTCCTGTTTGGGAGAAACATGCATACAAACGAGCATCATTTTACTTGTTTTCCCGTTGGGGAGAAACATGCACACGAACAGACATCCGTTACTTGTCTTCCCGTCGGGGAGAGACATACACACAAACGTACATGGATCACATAGTATTTCACTACCACTTGTGTACTTAAGCGTAAACACTATCATGAAAGTCCTCACATCGAACCGTTAATATGGACTTAGCGAGATAATTTGAGTAGTACTACTGGGTTTGACAAACCCCACCTGGGCTAGTCGCGCTAGCACGATTGGAGGTCGAACGGGTGTAGATTGGCCTAATCATATTAGTCAGAGTTGATAGACCTGGCTAGAGGCAAACAAACAAACAAACAGTCAGCTTCGGTTGTGAGTGCTTTGAGTAACTTGTACATTGTCTAGCTAGCAATAGGTGTGACTTACGTATGTGGATCCTCCAAACACACAAACAGTTTATTTACTTACAAACATGTGAACTCACCAACCTCGTGTTAACACTTTTTCTTACATGTTTCTCAGGTCGCTCTGACACAGATTGTACACTTAGGACATGCATGGAGTGCTACTGCCATGTCATTCATTTCTAACGTTTTAAACAATTCACTTGCCTTTATTAAGCTAAACTTTGGCGCGTTATTTTGCGCATTTACTTTTGTTTAAACGCTTCCGAATTAACTCTGAACTTTTGTGCTATGATATTTCAAGTCCCATAGAGTGTCGTTTGAAGTAACTGATGTCTGAGATTCGGGTTTGTCACCTTCCAAAACATAAAACTCCGTTAGTGGAATTTGGGGGTGTGACAGATTGGTATCAGAGCCATTGGTTATAGAGAAATAGGATTGCATACTAGACTATAACCGAACAATTGCATTAGTTACATGACACAGACACTCATACATGATACACATGGTATCCATACATACATTGCATTGCAGTCATGATGACAACATCCATATCACCCTCTTCTGACGAGGAACACGTCATTCTCATTATATCATCATTCCCGGTGGCGACACTCAGGGAGTCATCAGAACAACATCCACTCCCGTCCGAGGGCAGCAACACGGAGCCTTTGGAGGAGTCACTCACACCACCATCATCTGCACCTTTGTTACACCATTAGAGCCGAAGATGACACCGGCTTGAGCCAATCGTGGAGACAATAAGGGAATGGTGGGTCTTCTCAAGTTCGTGTTGGGGACGACACATAGAACTAGCACATATCTCTTTGGGAGTTGGGAACTGTACCCACTAGCAATAATATGCCGTGTGAAGGCAGACTGTTGCACGCATCATTGTAGAATCCATTGACACGTAGATGTCATCACTTTTCCGAGCCATGGGCTCACTCTTTGGTCGATATTCTGTTGAAGAAAGATTGACCACAAGGTTGAGAACGCATTGCTCATTGCATACCCAAACCCTATCCTGACTCAGTTGGAAGGACGGCTACTTTGCCTCTTCCAGTAACACATTCATGAACTATTTTCGCTCATCGAAGCCACATTACATGTATATATTTGTTCCATGTGCATGTTCCCATCTACAATCCACTAGATTGGGCACTCGTATTATGTTCCAACTCGAGTGAATACTCGGATCAAACGATTCCCGACTACTCATCCTGATATGAGACCTAGTTGATCAACTTATGGTCGATGACAAAGTTTCTCGATGACTTATCATATATGACAACACTATGTACTCAAAAATAAAAACTAAAGGACATTATGACACAGGACAGGGGAGAACTAGGGTGAGCATGCAAAGCAAATTATCATTACGGGTGCACACGTAATAGTAATTTGAGGTGCATGTAAGTCCTGGTGAAACCTAGTGTGTGGATAAATGGTCCTAATCAATGATTTACAGACTTAAGTTTCCACTGTCTGTAGAAATTCTTGTAACCCGCTCAACAACTAGTTGATATCGTTAAACATGTTCAACAGTTGATATACGCGACTATTAGGTTGAAGATGCTACAATGAACTATCATTAATAGGATCCATCATTTTATTTAACTCATGTAAGAGTCATAGTGAACTTAAGACTCTCATCAAAACTTGATCAACGAAACCACCTAGATTGAAACCCTAATAGAACCTCGTGGTAAACCCACCGACTCCAGCTATGTAAGCGGAAATTGGGAATTCTTCCTAAACTAACACGTTATTCCTTACACTCCAGTAATAGATTCCATTTAACCTTGTTACCTCATCCTGTGACTAATCCTTGGTCTAATTTGATTTTTTTTACCCCAGCATATCCAGTTATTTCAGTGACCTCACAAATTTCTTACTAGTGCAGTCGTACTCCAACCCTACTAGAAGCTAAGTACACCATAGAAATAGCTGATGGACAGATAATTGAAGCAACTCACATTCTCAAGGGTTGTAAACTTGAATTGGCTGGTCATGAACTTGACATTGACCTTATGCCAGTCACACTTGGTAGCTTCGACGTAATTGTCGGTATGGATTGGTTATCTAGGAACCAAGCCGAAATTATTTGTCGTGAGCAAATTTGTTCGCCTTCCTCTCCCGAGTGGAGAAACCCTTTCTGTCTAAGGCGAAAAGAATGGTGCTGTTGTGGGCATCATATCTTTCGTAAAAGCACAAAAGCGTCTACGTAAAGGTCATACTGCCATCTTGGCTCTTGTCGCCGAACAACCATTTGAGAAGAAGAAGATTGACGACATCCCGATCGTTCGTGATTATCAGGACGTATTTCTCAAAGATCTACCAGGTCTTCCACCTCACCGCCAAGTCGAATTTCAAATTGATCTAGCACCCGGAGCAGCGCCTATTGCTCGGGCACCCTACAGACTTGCACCCAGTGAATTGCAAGTGCTATCCACAAAACTGCAAGAGTTATTGGATAAATATTCTATTAGACCTAGCTCATCGCCATGGAGAGCTCCAGTTCCGTTTGTCAATAAGGACGGAACTTTTCGCGTGTGCATCGACTATCGTGAGCTAAATAAAGAGACGATCAAGAACCATTATCCTCTACCCCGCATCGAAGACCTAATTGATCAACTCTAAGGATCAAGCTTCTATTCCAAGATAGATCTTAGATCCGGCCATCATCAACTGAGAGTCCGAGAGGGGGACATCTCAAAGAAGGCATTCAGGACTAGGTATGGCCACTACGAAATCATGGTCGTGCCATTCGGACTGACCAACGCACCCGCGGTGTTCATGGATCTCATGAACCGTGTGTGTAAACCGTACCTTGACCAGTTCGTCATCGTTTTCATTGATGACATCCTCATCTATTCCAATAGGGATGAACATGAGGAACATCTTCATTTAATTTTGGAATTGTTGAAACAAGAACAACTGTATGCAAAACTTTCCAAGTGCGAATTCTGGATTCGTGAAGTGCAATTATTAGGGCATGTAGTCAATGAGAGCGGAATACATGTCGATCCATCTAAAATAGAAGCCATCAAGATTTGGGCGGCACCGACAACTCCGACAGAAGTGCGACAATTTCTGGGATCGGCTGGCTATTACCGTTGATTCATCGAGAAATTCTCCAAGATTGCACAACCCCTCACTGCCTTAACCCAAAAGGGTAAAATCTATAACTGGGGTGACACCCAGGAGTCAGCATTCCAACTTCTTAAATAGAAACTCTGAAGTGTACCCATCCTATCTCTCCCGAAAGGAACGGATGATTTTGTGGTGTATTGCGATGCATCCATTCAAGGTCTTGGTTGAGTACTGATGCAACACGAGAAGGTTATCGCATAGGCTTCTCGTCAACCGATAATCCGTGAGAAAAACTACACAACTCATGATTTAGAGTTGGGAGCTGTAGTTTTTGCACTAAAACTCTAGAGACATTACTTGTACGGTACCCAATGCACTATCTGCACCGATTACAAGAGTCTTCAGCACTTCTTCCAACAGAATGAGTTGAACATCCGACAACATCATTGGATCGAACTTTTGAACGACTATGGATGTGCTATCAAGTATCATCTGAGCAAGGCTAACGTAGTAGCCGATGACCTAAGCCAAAAAAAAAACTAAGCCTAGACGAGTTCGAGCATTACAACTCACTATCCCCCCCGGACTACCTGATCAGAACCGTAGCACTCAACTCGAAGCCTTGAAAGAGGTAAAACCTACTGTTGGAATCCACACGTGATATGGAGAACCAAGTCGATGTTAAATCGGATGGTACTCGCTACTCCATGAAGCGAATGTGAGTCTAAGGTTCGGAAATATAAGAGAGCTTGTAATATATGAATCTCACAAGTCTCGCTATTCCATCCACCCTGGTTCCGATAAGATGTATCATGACCTAAAGGTTCTATGTTGGTGGCCGAACATAAAAGCCGATATAGAAACCTATTTGAGCAAGTGCCTGACCAGCTCAAAGGTCAAAGTCGAGTACCAAAAACCTTCTGGTTTGCTCCAACAACCGAAAATTCCAATGTAGAAATGGGAGCAGGTTTTCATGAACTTTATCACTATACTACCCCGAGCTTATACCGGATGCGACACCATCTGGGTGATCGTCGATCGTTTAATAAACCCGCTCATTTCTTAGCAATCAAAGAGACTAACAAGATGGAGAAACTTACTCGTGTTTACTTAAAGGAAGTAGTCTCTCGGCATAGAGTACCAATTTCTATTATCTCGAATTGTGACGCAAGATTCACCTCACCTTTCTAGCAATTTTACAAAAAGCTCTAGGAACGCGCCTAGATATAAGCATGACATACCATCCTCAAATATATGGCTAAACGGAATGTACTATTCAAACTCTTGAGGACATGCTACGAGCTTGTGTGATTGATTTCGGTAACAGTTGGGAAACTCACTTTCCTTTAGTGGAGTTCTTCTCCCATAACAGTTATCACATTAGCATCAAAGCAGCACCATTCGAGGCATTATAAGGACAAAAATGTCGATCACCTATCTGTTGGACTGAAGTTGGGGAAAGCCAACTTACGGGTCCTGAACTCATATTCGAAACCTCTAAAAAGATCGTTCAAATTAGAAACCGTATGGCGGCAGCTCGTGATCGTCAAAAGAACTATGCCGATAAGCATCGTAAACCGTTAGAGTCTCAAGTAGGTGATATGGTCCTATTGAAAGTCTCACCTTGGAAAGGTGTAATCCACTTCGGAAAGCGAGGCAAACTAAATCCTCGTTATGTTGGACCGTTCAAGATAGTGAAGAGAATTGGCCCAGTAGCGAACCAACTGGACCTACCTGGAGGACTGAGTAGTGTACACGATGTATTTCATGTCTCGAACTTGAAGAAATTTCTGGCAGACGAGACACTTGCGGTTCCTCTTAAGGAACTACAGATCGATGAACAACTTCGCTTCATTAAAGAACCGATAGAAATCATGGATAACACGCTAAAGCACAGTAAAATCCCTATCGTCAGAGTTCGTTGGAACTCGAAACGCGGACCGGAATTCACATGAGAGCGCGAGGATCAGATGATGCGCAAGTATCCTCATCTGTTCAAATACTCTACGTAAAAAACCTAAGGTACCATTCTAATTTTCGGGACAAAAATTCTTTCAACTGGGGGATGATGTGACATCTAGACTTTGCAAGATAACTCCGTTAGCTAAATCCAGTTAACTCCTAACCTAGTTAACTCATTTCAAACCCTAGGGACTAATTCTATCAATATTTAAACCAAAACTACAAGGACTAGTTGTGTAATTAACCCAAACTCAATCATGTTGACTTTTGAAGTCAAAATTTAGGGGATTTGTTCCTGTTGACATTGCTAAGTCAAACTAGTGATGTTCTTGACTCAAATTCGCAATTCTTAACCGAATTATGTCCAATTTGTAACTGAAAAACACATTAAACATCATAAACGACCATCATTGGTGCTTTAATCGTAGTTATTGTATCGAATTAATCCCAATTATGGGCATTCAAGTGAAACCGTCAAACTTGATAGAAGAACTCATCAAATCGACCATTTCGTGTATCACCCTTGTAATTGAACCCACTGCGCACCTCAAACGAATCCCACTAAAGCTTTTTCACACCTCTGTTACGCCGGAAAAGCAGTCGAGCTCGCCGGAGATGAAGCCACGCGAAGCTGAAAGACCATTTAGTCGTGTACCTTCAATTCGACATCAATTCTGGTACCTCCTTACACCCTTAGCTTCGTTTTAGTACCTAGATCGAAAGCTCTAACATAATTAGGGCTTACATTATCGTATTCTAGGGTTCATACCCATTTAGGTTTAATCGAATCCTAACCTAAACACGATCTTAATTCAATTAAAGGGCATGATCATGTTCGCTATCAGATACTCTTTGAAAGCCCTAACCTTTTGATAGCTTACAACATCAAATCAATGATGATCAGATACCTAGGGTTCTTCGTATGGACTGCTTAATCGAATCCCTATCTAAACTTGATTTAAATTCAATTAAACCACATGGCTAGACTCGAAATCTCTCACTCATTGAAACCCCCATGATTTCAATAGCTTTTAATATCAAAACTTACCAAATCGATTTTGAGTTCATATTCTAGGGTTTCGTTTTTCAAATCAAGAATTAACAACGTTAAACACAATGGTTTTGTAATTAAACACAATCCAAGATTCGCATACTGCTGTTAAACAAAACCTCTATGATCTTATAGTCAATCGCGACCAGATTTGGTGGAATTGGGACTGGGTTCGATCGGATTTTCGTATGGGGGAAGAACCCACTGAACCTTGATGTTAAAACCATTTTGACCCGGTTGTGTTTGCGATTCCCTAGTGGGCTAGAGTGGTTAGAGCTTTGTGCTATTGGGGAGGAGACCCGGGTTCGAGTCTCGCCAACCCCATTTTATTTTTAATTAACTTTTTAAGTATTATTTTTAATAAAAATCATTTCCTATATTGTTATATTAATATATTAATGTGTTTTAGCCTCGGGAACCACCCATAGGCTCGGGTTTAGTTTTGTAACTCATATTTATTATTAAGACTCATTTATAAAATAATATAGTTATATTATTTTCATACCGTGACGCCAATTAAAAATAATATATTTTATATATTATTTCCACCATGTTTATAAACATTTGTGTAACGCTTCAAAACTAATTAATAATATAACTATTTATATTATTTACTCCCGTTTATTTCCTCGAATGAAAAAATAATAGATTTATTATTTTGTCACACAATTAATTATCGTGTTATTTCTCTAAGGCTAAAATAATATAATAACTTATATTATTTTCATAAACCATTATTAAATGGTACAAACGCATATATATATATATATATATATATTTATGGCATATTATTATTCATAATTAGAGACGTTTGTCACGAAACGCATTGATCTTAATTATAATGTTAAGAAACCTTTATTTCCGTGGACACGTTCATCCACTCGTTAGTCCTTAGAATGTTTTAAGACGTTCAAATCTTCCATGTCGTCATCACAAATCCCATGGTGTCCCTAACTATTGTACATGTAATTCTAGGGATTTCATACAGGCAAATTCTTGTGCCTTTGTTACATCCTTTAGCGGTGTTATTTACTACGCTCTACTCAGACTCAGGTAAGTTTCACGGCGCCTTTTTACTTGTTTTCCTATTAGGGGAGAAACATGCATATACACAAACATCATTTTACATGTTATCCCATTGGGGAGAAACATGCATACAAACAAACAATGTTTTACTTGTTTTCCCGTTGGGGGGAGAAACACGCATATACACAAGCATCATCTTACTTGTTTTCCCGTTGGGGAGAAACACGCATATAAATGAGCATCATTTTACTTGTTTTCCCTTTGGGGAGAGACATGCACACGAACAGACATCTGTTACTTGTCTTCCCGCCGGGGAGAGACATACACACAAACGAACAAGGATCACATAGTATTTCACTACCACTTGTGTATTTAAGCGTAAACACTATGATGAAAGTCCTCACATCGAACCGTTAATATGAAATTAGCGAGGTAATTTGAGTAGTACTACTGGGTTTGACAAACCTCACCCGGGCTAGTCGCACTAGCAAGATTGGAGGTAGAACGGGTGTAGATTTTTTAAACATATTAGTCAGAGTTGATA
Organism: Smallanthus sonchifolius; assembly: GCA_023525975.1. Classification (NCBI taxonomy): domain Eukaryota; kingdom Viridiplantae; phylum Streptophyta; class Magnoliopsida; order Asterales; family Asteraceae; genus Smallanthus; species Smallanthus sonchifolius. The sequence continues at coordinate 46,540,908 of CM042036.1, forward strand.
GACCTAGCTGGAGGCAAACAAATAGTCAGATTCGGTTGCGAGCGATTAGAGTAACTTGTACATTGTCTAGCTAGCAATAGGTGTGACTTACGTATGTGGATCCTGCAAACACACAAACCGTTTATTTACCTACAAACCTGTGAACTCACCAACCTCGTGTTGACACTTTTTCTTACATGTTTCTCAGGTCGCTCTTGCACAGATTGCACACTTAGGACATGCATGGAGTCCTACTGTCAAGTAATTCATTTCTAACGTTTTAAACAATTCACTTGCCTTTATTAAGCTAAACTTTGGCGCGTTGTTTTGCGCATTTACTTTTGTTTAAACGCTTCCGTATTAACTTTGAACTTTTATGTTATGATATTTCAAGTCCCATATAGTGTCGTTTGAAGTAACTGATGTCTGAGATCCTGGTTTGCCACCTTCCAAAACGGTAAAACTCCGTTAATGGAATTTGGGGGTGTGACAATAGTGCAATTCAATAGATATCTTCATCTAGTGTGTGAGTTGAAGGCTGCTGAGGTGTAGATAGATAATTCTGAGATTGTGAAAACGTTTATGACTTCTTTATCACATAAATGGTTAGTATATAAAATTCCTATCAGGAGAACTGAGAATCTAAACACTTACACTTTATAGGAATTTTATGTTGTATTATAGAATTTTGAGTTGGAAGATACTCAACATCATGAAAACACAACTAAGAGTATTGTGAGTCAACCAAGAGGTGTAGCACTTGTATCTCCAATTATTGATTCTTCACCTGGTACTCCTTAGTTTGTGTAGCCTACAACACCAACACCTCAAGTGGTTCAACCAAGTTGTATAAGATGTGCACATTGTTCTAATGGTTCACAAGTTCAAGTTGCTAAAACGGATCAGTTTGAGAATGTTGCACTGTACTTAACATTTATTTCAAGCTATGAATCATTTCTGGATGGACAGTTGACTACAACAAATCTAATAATGATGATCTTGTACAAATTTATCCTGATGATTTGGAAGAGATGGACCTCAATGGCAGATGGCTATGATTACCTTGAGAGCTAAAAGATACTTCAAAAAGACTGGGAAAGACAACTTTGAGCTTCATCCCAATTGCATAGTTGGATTAGATAAGAGCAAGGTTAAATGTTACAACTGTAACAAACCAGGGCACTTTGCAAAGAATGTCATGCTCCAAAGATGTCATCACCATTCAACCAAGGTTTTCATAAAACAAATTAGAATATGAACAAGACTCAAGGCCAATCATCTCAGAATAACCAACATCATACCAAAGTTCAAAGGCCAACAACACTAGTGGCACAACAAAACTCTTTTGGTGGAGAGTGCTATAATTAGAGTGCTCATGTTGAGGACACAATGAGTGGGCAGATCAATCAAGCACTGATGACAGACATCAATGACATACCACCAAAGGTACTTAATAACTTGTGTTCACAAGAATGTGTTTACAAAATTCTATGCAATAAAGAGCGTAACCAAAGATTAATTGATGAAATGAATATTAACTTAGAAATCAATCAAGAATTGAAAATTTTTGAAAAACTTTATAAAGAAAGGATTGATGCTCTAAACAAAGATATTTCTGAATTAACAGATGAGAAAAACATTTTAGAAATTCAACAGGAAGATCTTTTGGTTAAGTTGTCTAAAGTCAGATCTGAATTTGTTATGGCAAAAGTTCACATTGACAAATTTGAGGTTTCTTCAAAAACTGTCAATGATATTTTTGAGAAACAAATTCAATAGAAAGTTAAGGGGTGATAGGTTATAATAATGTTCCTCCTCCTAAATGAAAATTATACTTGTTTACCTCATCCTAAGATTGATACTTCACATGAACCTATCGTTTCTTTGATGGCAGATCCAGATGTGAATAATGATGAGAGTAAGAGAAAGTGTGAGATCAATTGTGAAAGTGGGAAAACTGTTAGTGTGAATGTTAGTGAATTTGTGATGAGAGAGAAAGAGGAAGAATGTTTAGATAGTTTTGATCAGGATAGTAATGAGGGTTATTTGGATATATATAATGTATTTCCTCACAAGGTTGTTAAGATTTCTAATAAACCAAAACAATTCATCTTTACCTGTGAAAATGATGAAGCTTTTGAATACAACATTGGACATTCAAATGTAAATGAATATAAGTGTTTATCCTCAAATAACAAAGTTCCTTAAACATTTTATGTTCAAAGAAATGCTAAAACTTCAAACGTTAAAAGGAAAACTTATGTGAAATAAATTTCAAAAACTCAATCAAAATGAATTTAAAAAGAGTCTTCAAAATATGAAAAATATGTGACTTAAGTTTCAAACTTTGAAAAGAAGACCATTTTGAAAGACTCTAACCAAAGGACATATCATAAAAGTTCAAATTCCTATCATGATAATTCTGTTTATACTCAAAAGGTTCCACTTCAAAGTCTGTTTAAAGACCTCCTGTTCTTAAACCTAAGAAAGTCAAAGCATGTTTCATATGTTAGAATGAATCTCATTTAGCTATTGACTATCTACATAACCCTGGAAACAAGAAGAAAAAGAACAAACAGAATGTTGATAGTATTAAAGGTAGTTCTAAGAAGGTTGAAAGAACTAAGAAAGTGGTTTCTAAGCCTAAGGATAGAATAAAGCCTAAATCTTCTGAAATGAATAAGAAACTTGGTTATGAAAGAACACCTAAATTGAAACAAACTTGGGTAGTTAAACCAAAAACTTTTGAGGCTAATGTTTCTGGTTCCATAAAGGATAATGTCAAAGATTTAGCTTATTAAGAACTTACTTATTTTGATGCCCAAGGCAGACCCAAGACCACCATGACTTGGGTCCATTTGTCTAACTAATTTGTTTCTATGTGCAGAAGCAACCATGAAGGAATATTAGTGTATGACATATTGATAGTGGTTGCTCAAGGCACATGACAGGCAATGACTCCATACTTTAAGACATGAAATCAATTAATGGTGGATACGTTTCTTTTTGGGGAAATCCTTATGGTGGAAACATCACTAGGCATGGAATACAATTGGACGTATGAGTTTTGATTAAGCCAACTTTGTTAAGGAGATGAATTACAACTTACTAAATGTTTCTCAAGTGTGTGACAAGACATATTCCATGTATTTCAACAAAGAGGAATGTTTGATTTTAGAAGCAGGATTTGAGATTCGTAAGGATCAAGTTCTTCTTAAAGTACAAAGAAAATGCAACATGTATACTAATGTGCCTAAAATTACGCATCTTTATTGCACGATTTCACCCCATTTTATGCACATTTTGTTTTGGAAATTTCATAAGTTTAGACACTCATTCGATTTGTTTATGCATTTCCAGGTTTTTGGAAGCAAATGCTAAGTTATGAAAGTTCCTGGGCAAAATTAGGGTTTTTTGTGCACACCAGAAAGGTGGCACGATCGTGCTCCCCTACTAGGCACGGTCGTGCCTAACCCTAAACCTAATTGTGCATGTGCTTGTTCCCCATGATCGTGCCTTCGACCTTTCCCAACCTTGAGATCCCGAAGTGAATAGTGAACAGTTGTCTCGGAGAACGAAGAACCAATGGGCATTGCAAATCGATCAACCAACAGACCACAGCCTTGTTTAGACAAGGCATGACCACGCGAAAAGGGAGGGCATGGTTGCGCCCCCTACCCAGGCACGGTCGTGCCTGCCCCTTTACTATAAAAAAAACTCCAAAAGTCCATAGAAAAGGGGGGATTAGGTGGAAAAAGCCACTGCTTTCAACTCCGAACTTTGGTGATTTCAACCTAATTGCAAGTTTCTAGGAAGGATTCCAACATCAAGAGGATCATAACTCGTCATCATCATCACCTTGCTTGGATTTTTGGTTTGATTCTTGTTATTTTTATCATGAATCTTGCAACATTTTTAAGCTTGTTTGTTGTTCTTGAGCTCATGATGAACTAAACTCATTATATCACTTTGATTTAGATGAAGTTTAGTAACTGTTGGAGCATATTCTGGTGACAACGAGCCTAAAGATTCTACGTCTTAGTCTTAGAGTCTTTGACTTGTAATGTGATAGAATTGTTAGCAACAGTTAAGTGGGAGTTTGTTAGAGCATGTTTTGTAACTGTCGCTGAAATTCTATGTTGTAAGTTAGCAAACCTGTCAAGTTCTCCTGAGGAAATGTTTAGGCGAACTTGAGGGGCGAACTTGCTAAGTTCGCCTAAGGAGGTTCTGGGCGAACTTGCTAAGTTCGCATGTGGTCTTTGTGGTTTCCCTATAAATAGGTTTACATGTCTGAGTTCATAAGCTAGAAGTCCAGAGCAGAGTAGAACAGAGAGAACTTGTAAACAGATATTTGTGGTGGAAATACAAAGAGGTTTATTTACACCGTGTTGTTGATTGATTTACACGTTGCACGTTGATCAATGGATTCTGCACGTTATCGTCGTGTCATACCGCGAGTCTAGATATCCGTCACACCCGTAGGGGCCTTTCAATTGGTATCAGAGCTTTTGCTCTCGATTAGCAGCAGATTCGTGGTGTTTTCATGTACAATCAACATCAAAGATCATTGATTTTGAATATTTTTTCGTGTTTTTCATGTTCTTGATAAAAATGGAGAAATTTTGATCAATTTGGATTGATTTTGGATTCGTTTGAAGAAATTGATCTGATAGGATTGTTTCTAATCATCTCCTACACATTCCTACGGTTCAGATTTGTCATATTCGATCATATACATCAGAAATCATGATTTTCAGCAGAGTTGGCTCGTGTTTGGGTTCTTCATGATTTTTCAGCGTTTTAGGCGAACTTGCTGATTCAGTTATAGGCGAACTAAAGTAGGCGAACTTAACAAGTTCGCTCAGTGCAGTTCAGGCGAACTTACCAAGTTCGCTAGTGATTTAAAAAAAAATCATGTTTGAGTGTTTCGAGCTGTTTTTGAGAAGATTGTGATTTTGGTATTTTCGTTCACCAAAATCCATATATTTTTGGAGGGAAAATTTTTCTTGGACACTTTCACAAAATTCTCGAGATGACGAATTTTTCGAATAGTAAGAGAGATTTGCTGAAGAAACAATTCATGTTTTTCAAGTATTTGGACAATGAAACTGTTGATGATATCGGTACCAGATACTACCATCTTTTGTGAGAGTTGGTAAAATGTGATGTTTCTTACACTAATACTGAGGTGAATGAGACGTTGTTGGATGCTCTTCCACCTAAGTTTGAGAAGTACTTAGTGATCATCAAGAAAAATGAGAAACTAACCGATATTTCTTTAGCGGACTTGATTGGTACAGTTCATTCTTATGAAGAAAGTGATGTGAATGAAGTTAGTGACAAAAGTGATGACGATAGTGTCAAGGTTGTACTTAATGAAGAAGTTACTACTCAAGCATTTGTGGCCTTGATTAAAGAAGAATTAGAGAAGCAGATTGTTACTGAAAGTGAAGAGTCTACATGTCAGAAAGTGAATGCAAAAGTGACTAGTGAAGAATTGATGAATGATAATGTAGCTGCAGGAAAGGTGACAGAGAAAGTTGCTAAGATGTTTGCTGAAGCCAGTGGATTCATGGCTGATTCTAAATTGGTTAATGAGGTTGTTTCTGTTCCACGCTCTAAATGCATTGATTCTGATTTAAAAATTCTGAGATTGTGTGATGATAATTCTAACCTCATCTGTGACCTGAAGGCAAGCTACTTAACTAATCAAACTATGAAAGAAAATGAGAAGCTTTTAAATATAAGAACTGAAACATTGAAAGATGATATCAATGTTTTACAATCAAAGGTAAATGAACAAGCTTTTCACATTGATGTAGCATACTCTGAGTATGAAAAGAAAATAAATGAACTTGCCCAGTCATAGAGTGAAGTCACCAAATTGATGAGAAAGCTTGAGGGTTATAAGAATTCCAGTTTTCTGTTGGAATATTATAATGAGAAAGCTAGTGGTGAGAAAGTAGTTGGATGAGTTGTTTATTGTCCACGGTAGGATGATAAACTTGTTAGGGGAGTTGGTTTCTGTCCTCCTTTTAATGGTAATTACGCAATTCGTAACATTGAGACAGTGACTGAAGCAGAGTTGGAACCAAAAACCGTCCTCAAGGTTAATCCAGTTACTGGTGAGGACATGGTGTATGATGATGATAGTGATGATGAATGCTTTGATGAAGCCAAAGTTGAGGGTATTACTAAAGAAGTAAAGATTGAAGAAGCAAAAGTGGTGAAGCAAGTTACACGTGATCGATGCATTTTGACAGAACCTGATGAGCCTTAGCAGTCAAAACCAGTTTTGGGTCAACATGGTTTTATCAAATTTGGAGATATCAATGTAGAAATTCCAAAAATTTCAAACAAGACCACACTGAATTTTTATTGAAGCACTTTTGTGTGACAAACACTCTGGATAGTGTCTTAGTTTATTATGCTTGTCTTGTATGTTTTGTCTTTGTATTATAACGTCTGTTTGTATTAGTTATCGAGTTGTAATTTCTAATGCATGTCATTGTTGTAATTTTTCTCTAAGTGTTTTGCGCACTTAACATGTGCGCAGGAATTAGTTCCTGCATACTTAGCAAGTACGCAAGAATACTCTGCGTACTTGCTAAATACGCATGAACAATTTGCCATGCGCACTTGTTAAGTGCACAGAGATCAGGTCATGTATAAATAGAATAGGTTGACAGAAGATAAGTACGCAGACATTTGCACTCAGTATTTTCTCTCTGTAACCGTTCGAGTTTATAATAGAAGGAACTTTAAAGTGATTTCTTTGTTGGTTTACTTTGTGTTGTTTGATTCTCCACCTAGTCACGGGCATTTCGCACCCGGTCCGACTAGTCACACACCCACACGTAACAATCTGAGACACCCAGGGACCTACAAGTGGTATCAGGGCATAGCTCTTAATTTCGAGTGTTGTGAGTGTGTTAGGAGCATCTTCTACACATCCTACAGAGATTTTTCAAGCAAAGTGTGTTTTTGTTGATTTTTGTGATAAAATAAGGGTAGCTCTTGAGCACTATTTTAGAAGCAAAAATCACTCAAAAACCGACTTTTGTTGTGTATTTGAGTGTTTTGAGCATCAAAGGTTGGTTAGAAACGAGTTTCTGACCTTTTGGCTCATTTTGTTTGGTCAATTTTTCGATTTCTGCCATCTCCGGTGATTTCCAGTGACCGGAAAAAGTTGGTGAGAGTTGGTAAAAAAGTGACTTGCGTACTTACCTTTTTTGGCAACAAGTACAGTCTTGCTGCGTACTTACCAAGTACGCAAGACCATACTTGCTGTGTACTTACTTGATCTCATGCGTACTTATCATTTACTCCTGCGTACTTATCAAGTACGCAAGAGCAAATTCTAAATACGCAAGACTAGGTTTGTTAAGTGCGCAAGGCAAGAGACAAGTGCGTAAGTTTCTTTGACTTTTCTGAAATTTGACTAAGTGTTCACCATGTCAAATCTTCAGAACCTCGGTAACCTTCTGAACTATGACAACGAGATCGGAACCCCATAGAAACCCCCAAAGCTGCTTAATGTAAATGATTATTCAAACTGGAAAGCACGCTTTGAACATTATATTTCTTTTACCGATTATTCATTGTGGATACCCATTCTAGAGGGCTATAAGCATCCCACATACACTTACCTTGATGAGGAAGTTCCCAAGCCTATCTCTAAACTTGATGAAGAAGAAAAGAAAGTTTATGATAGAGAGAAGAAGGCACACGAATCTATCACTATGGCCTTGACCAGGGAGTTATTCCACAGCTTCAGAGGATACGATAACTCCAAGGATCTCTGGAAGGCGTTACAGAAGAGATTCGAGGGTAAAAATGACATCAAGAAGAGTAAAAGGGATCTTCTTAGGAAGCAGTATGAGTGCTTCAGATATCTGGAGAACGAATCCATAGATGAGCTCATCTCTAGATTCTATCATCTGCAGACTGAGTTGAAAGCTTTTGACCTCATCTATCAAAATGAGGAATTAGTTGAAAAATTTCTGGATGCTTTGCCACCTAAATTTGAGACGTATACTACCCTGATGAGAGAGAATTCTAAGTTTTATGAGATGACAATTCATGAGGCAATTGGAAAGGTTCAAGCACATGACATGAACCTAAAAATAAAGGAGAGCTTAGGAAGACCTCAAATACAAGACCCTTCTATGTATTATGGGACGTCTTCTACAACCAAGTCATCGGGCTCTGGAATTGCCCTTTTCTCAGGAAACTCTCATGAGGAAGAAACTGTAAAGGCTTGTGGTGGTCATGCGTGCTATGCAGCATCTGGATCTGGTTCTGGATCTCATCACCAGAACTCCTCAAGAAATCCTTCACCGACATCTTCAGCTAACCAATCAGCAATAGCCAAGATAGTTGAAGATCATGTGGCTTTATTCTCATCATGCATGCTTGCCTATGAGAACTTCATTGGCGGCAAGCTAACGGATCCTGAAACCATCGAAGAAGACTTTAATCAGGTGGATCCAGATGACATGGAGGATATGGATATTCAATGGAATATGCCCATGATCTTGAGGAGGGCGAGTGTTTCCTGAACAGAACTGGCCGAAAGTTCATTGGTGGGCATTCTAATGCCAAGGTTGGTTTTGACAAATCCAAGGACAAGTGCTACAAGTGTCTGAACTTTGGACACTTTGCTCGTGAATGTTAGAAGGACAAAGCACCTGCCTCTAGATTCACAAGACCAAGCCAGTGAAACAATCAAGGAAACAACCAAGGGTACAAGTCTAACAACCGCAATCAAAGTCAAAGTGGAACGTCCAATGCATTGGTGGCTCAACAGGATGAAAGCTTTGATTGGGGTGTTCATTTGGAGGATGCCCTTATTGCACAAACACAGGTTGGTCTCATGGCTGAATTATGGAGATGATGTAAGCAGAGGAACGGGAAGCTTCTGTGGCTAATCAAGTAGAGTCTACAACTGCAGTTGCCCTCATGGCTATTGGAAAGGCATCATGTTCATCGAATGAGGTAGATTCTAATCCTTTTGCTGTCATTTCTTGTTCCAAATGTATAAGCTTAAAGGTTGAAAACTCTAAGCTTCAAGACAAAGTCGAACCCCTTCGTATTGAAGCGTTAAGCTACAAGGAAAACGAAAAACGTTAGAAAGATTCAATTGAAACTTTAAAGAAAGAAAAACGTGATTATTCACTTAAAATCAGTGATCAACAGTTTCATTTGGATGTTGCGTACAAGGGGTTAGAGAAAAGGAACAATGAGATCAACAAGCTGTAAAATGAGATCTTGCAGTTGAAAGGTAATATTGAGAAGCTGAAAAATTCTCGTTTTGTGGTGGAACACTACGAGTCTGTAGTGAGGCAAGTGAATGGCTTAGGGCTGGGTACTAATGCCATTCTTCCACCAGTTAGCGGGAAATTTGTCAACAGCTTAACTGACATTGATTTGTCTTGCCTTGATGAGTCCTCAAGTCAGGATGATTCCTCTAACAAGGATGATTCCTCTAGTAAGGCTGACTCTGTATCTAATGAAGAGTTCTTTACTGCTTCTGATGATGGGTCTAAGAACACCTGCCCTGAAGGAGTAGTCTTTGAGGAGTTGCTAGGTGAACAGAAAGTTAAGAAAAACATTATCACTAATAGTGATAATTGTATTTTGACTGAAACCGATATCATTGAATCTAATGAGAAATTGAAAGTGATGCTTTATGGAGGATATAAACACATTAATCAAGTTAAGAAAGAAGCTTTTTCAGCTCATTTTGGGCTTAGTTATCAAGAAAATTTGCAAAAATTTTATACTCCCAAAAGCCAATCATCATCGGGTCAAACTACTGTTCACCAAACAACTTCTCTTGCTCATCATGCTGAGTCATCTAATGCCAGATCAAATGAGCCTTACAAAAGGACTTACAAAGAAAAGTGAACTTCCTTTCACCGTGTTATGGTTGGTCACATTCTTGTGAACTGTCCTGCTAAGAACCAAGGGAAACGGCCAATTGTTTCACAACTGGCTGTTATCCCTAAGTCACCACTAGTGAAGCATTCCAAAAGTCCAAAAGCAAATGCGGTGAAACCACTAGTAAAACCTATGGTAAAGCCAAAGATCACATCTGAGGCTAAACCATCTGTTTCAAAAAAGGGAAAGCTACCAGCTAAACCTAGTGCATCTACCTTTGGTAGTGTACAAACTGGTGTGAAACCTGTGGTGAAACTCTCTAAGCCACAGAGGAGAAGAAGGAACAAGAGATTGAGAAAGCTAGAACAGCTGGCTGAAATTCAATTAGGTGAAGCTTCCACTAGTTCACCTACTGCTGTTGAATCTAAGTCTACGGTTCCAGTTAAGAAAAAGAAGAGGTCCTGGAATAACAAATCCAAATGTTCTCAATCTCCTGATCCCAAATTTTCTAAAGATTCATCCATTTTGACAGTCACGACTGTGAGTTAATTGAAGTTATCTATTTTAAGAAAGACGGATGACCCAAGACCACTATGGCTTGGGTCTCCAAATCTAATTAATTCTTTTTGTGACTCATGCAGGGACATCTGAAGGGTACTATCTCTAATCGTTGGTATGTAGATAGTGGATGCTCCCGGCACACATGACTGGTAACATGGCCTTGCTTCAAGATGTGAAACCATTCAGAGGTGGCTATGTGGCCTTTGCTAGAGAGAAAGCCGGTTGTATCACGTGTCAAGGCGTGGTTTCAAATAGTTGTGTCAGCTTCGACAACGTCAACTACTACGAGTAGCTGAAGCATAACTTGTTGAGTGTCTCCCAGATGTGCGACAAGGAGTACCCGGTGATGTTTGACAAGACTGAATGCTTGATTCTCAAACCTGGTTTTGAGGTTCCTGAAGACTGTATTCTGATGAGAGTGCCAAGGACAAACGACGCCTATCAGATTGATATGAGCGTGGCAACAACCACTTCATCAGTTGCTACATGTTTGCTTACCAAAGCGACAGAGCTTGACTCTATCTTGTGGCATAGGAAACTCGGACACATTTCCTCTCGAAAAATGAATCATCTTGTCCAAAACGGTTTAGTAACCGGGGTTCTTAAGCTGAGATTCACTATTGCAGATGACTGTATGCCTTGTAAAAAGGGCAAACAGCAACGAAAGTCTCACAAGCACAAGCTCCAAAAATCCATCGATACCCCTTTGGAGCTATTACATATGGATTTGTTTGGCCCCATAAGTATCAGGAGTATTGGAGGTAAGTCATTATGTCTGGTTGTAACTGATGATTTCTCACATTTTTCTTGGGTGCATTTTTTAGGTACGAAAGACGAAACTACTGACATTCTTCAATACCTGATCCTGAGCTTGGAATCTCTTTGCAAGTTGAAGGTTAGAAGAATAAGGAGTGACAACGGAACTGAATTCAAGAATAATTTGATGAAACTTTTCTGTCTTAAGAAGGGGATCCGTCACGAATTTAGTGCCCCGTACACACCTCAGCAGAATGGAGTCGTAGAACGGAAGAACAGAACCTTGATTGAGACTGCAAGGACAATGCTGTCGGATGCAAAGCTTCCTGTCACTTTCTGGGCAAAAGCAGTTAATACAGCTTGTCACGTCTTGAACAGAGTTCTGGTTGTGAAGAGGCACAACAAGACTTGTTATGAGTTGATAAACAATCGACCTCCCAATCTTGACTATCTACTTCCTTTTGGTAGTCCCTGTTCCTTATTGCTACAATACAAAGACCGAAAGTCTAAGTTTCATGCAAAAGTGGTGGAAGACATCTTCTTAGGATATGTTGCCAACTCTCCTTGCAAGAGAGTGTACAATATAGGAACTCGTACTGTCGAGGAATGGTTTGAAGTGGATTGTAGTAAACACAGCATTCCACCAGAACCAACTGGTCGAGCTTGGGGTTTTGATTATGATGCGCTATTCAAATCTTTCAATCATCCTGATTTGTCTGCAAATGATGCCGCAAATGTATATGAATTATTTGGTGGCGGTGATGACTCCAGTTTCTCAACTCGTGCTACTGTACCGATTGTAACTCCTGATTCCTATGCTGCATCTGGAACTCATGATGGTGATAACAGTGTAGATGTTCATGTTGACGGAAATGACGATCAAGCTAATCCTAACACTCGTGTAGGAAATGAAGCTCCAGTTGATCCAATCAACATTGAATCTTCTTCTACTGGAACACAGGATATGGGGGAGTTAAGCACGAACCTCGATTCAGAAATTTAGGAACCGAATGTACTAGAGATGAGAGTGCATAAGAATCATCCAATTGACAACATTATTAGTGATCCTCATGCTGATGTTCAAACTCGTCATCGAACCATTGCTGAGAACACTAGTCTTTACTCTGAGATACTTGACACTGGTGTCATGGAAACATGTCTGCTTGCTGCATTCGTGTCCCAGTTAGAGCCGAAGAATGTGAAAGAGGCTCTCGCTGACAACTGCTGGATTGAGGCAATGCAGGAAGAACTGTCTTAATTCCAAAAGTTGCATGTGTGTGATTTGGTTGACTTGCCAAGAGGCGTAGAATCAATTGGCACTAGATGGGTGTTCAAATGCAAGACAGATGATCGTTATGTTGTGGTGAAGAACAAAGCAAGGTTGGTTGTTTAGAATTTTTTTATCAACAAGAGGGCTTGGATTACACAGAAGTATATGCCCCAGTTGCTAGAATTGAGGCCATTCGACTGTTTCTGGTTTATGCCTCATATGTTGGCTTCAAGGTCTATCAACTTGATGTGAAGAGTGCTTTCCTTTATGGAAAGGTTCATGAAGAGGTCTATGTCACTCAACCTCCTAGCTTTGAAGATCCGCATAATATCAATAAAGTGTATAAGCTCGACAAAACACTTATGGTTTTCATCAAGCACCAAGGGCATGGTATGAGGCATTATCTAAACATCAACTGTCTAATGGTTTCAACTGTGGACAGATTGACTCGACCCTCTTCATACGGAAATCAGGAGGTGATATTCTTCTTGTACAAGTGTATGTCGATGACATTATTTTTGGGTCTACAAATGAAGAGATGTGTAGGGAATTCGAACAGGTGATGAAGTCCAAGTTTGAGATGAGTAGCATGGGTGAATTGTCGTTCTTCCTAGGTCTGCAAGTCAGTCAAAGAGAGGATGGCATTTATCTGCATCAAACCAAGTATGTGCAGAATATCTTGTCAAAATAAAAGATGAATGATAGCAGTACTTATGGCACACCTATCTCCGTCAATCATGGTCTGCATACTGACAAAGATGGAAAGGATGTGGATTGCAAATTGTACCGTGGGATGATTGGATCTCTTATGTATCTCACAGCTTCAAGGCCCGACATAATGTTTGCTATATGCGTGTGTCAAGGTTTCAGTCACAACCGAATGAGTCTCATATGATAGCTGTAAAGAGGATTTTCAGATACTTGAAAGGGAAACCTCGATTGGGTCTTTGGTATTCTAAGCAGCAGTCATTTGACTTCAAAGCCTACACTAATTCAGACTATGGCGGTTGTAACCTTGATAGAAAGTCAAATTCTGGTGGATGTCAATTCTTGGGAGACAGACTGGTTTCCTGGCAGTGTAAGAAGCAGTCAACGGTTTCTGTCTCAACATGTGAAGCAGAATACATTGATGCAGCTAGCGGTTGTACTCAGATATTATGGATTCAGCAGCAATTGAGAGACTACGTCTTGAACTTCACTAGAACTCCTCTGTTCATTGACAACAATGCCACCATGTCCATCACAATCAACCCGGTGAAACATTCCAAAACTAAACATATTGAAATTCGCCATCATTTCATCCGTGATTGTGCTAAAAAGCATCTCATTGAACTTGTAAAGGTTCACACGGATGACAATTTTGCTGACCTTTTCACTAAGGCATTTGATCGATCCCGTTTTGAGCATCTTGTCAACTTGATAGGAATGTTCAATCCAGAGTGAAAACTTGTTTTTCTTAAATCAATTCAATTCATGAAAGTTAAATTTTATTTCTTTTAAGATTTCTGTATAGTTCTTTTAATTTTTCAAATATTTTACAAAATTTCAAACAAAATAGAAAATGGAGAAAATTTCAAAGTAATCTTGAGAAAAGAGGAAATGATAGTACATCAGAAATGATCTAAACGCCATAGACTGCTCATATGGGAAATGATTGCGTCATGCTTACTTGATTGTTTAAATTGTTATGTTTTTAATCTACTTATTTACAAGTAATTTGAATTTTCAGTAGGCTGTAGGCGTCTTTGAATCACTAGTAGTGTGGAAACTAAATCTAGACTACAACTGTGATTTGAACCTGTAGGTCCACATGGCTCTTCTACAGATCGTTCTCGTGATAAGACGTATTGTTAACGCGGAGTGCGGAATCCACCCGAATCAACAATTGTATACACAAAATACAATAGAAACAATCACGTAAATACCATTCAAGTTTGTATTCCAACAATCATAGATTTTACAGACTCAATCAGACAATTAGATCACTTCTGTTCTACGCTTTGTTCTAGTTACTACTGCTGACTCTGTAAACATCTGTATTAGGCGAACTTAACAAGTTCGCCTCTAACAAACTAAGTGAACTAAACAAGTTCGCCTCTGTTAGACTAGGCGAACTTGACAAGTTCGCCTCTAGCAATACTTGTATAAACACTTCGAACATTACATACAAAAACATAAAGACATTACATCTAAACTATTACAAAGCTTTTGTCATTACAAACTATGTCCTAACAGACTCCCCCTTGACAATAGCTTGATCTTCAGTCTTCAGTCTTTATGATGAGCTTTTCCAATTATCCGATAGTCTACTGCCTGCATGCACTCCATATCTTCTACATATCTCCAACACTCTCTTGTACTGCAATCCTTGTTCTTTCCATTCATCAGTGAACATGATTTCATTCTTTCTCAATGTTCTCTGATCTTTCTTTGAAAAATTGATAAGATTCATTGCATCATAGAAACATACAATGATTTTATTATCTTTGTCTTCAATCCTTGCTTCACCAGTATTAACATCAACTTACCACCATTTTATATTCCAAAGAAAATCTTGAGGAATCTTCTTCAATGGTATCTTGAGTACCGCACGTACTGGTTTGAACTTGTACTTCCAGGTCACTTTCCCAGTGTTTTGATCTATTATCCTCACTCTCTTTCCTTTCTGAGGCTTTAGTTTTTCATACTTTCCCGAACCACCTTCTCTCTTGATCAGATTAGCAATCACATCAGCTAAACCAAACTTAGATCTATTAATAAGTGGTTTTGAAGCTAGACCATTCATTTCACACCTTGGCAAGGTATTGAAATATTTGATCCTCGGCTTTAAGTACTGAACACCATCAGATCTTTTAATAGCAAATAATTTTGTTTCATTATCATAAAACCAACTTATAATTCTTCCAACACACCTCTCTTTATTCACATATTTTTCTTTCTGAGCAGGTTGTGCTTGAGATTTGGGTAGTACCTTCATCCAGCTATTCACAACTTCTCTCCACTGTTCTCTAATCATTCCTTTATTTCTGTACATCACAGGTTCTTCATTCACCTTAGGAGACACAATGTGAGTAGTATCAGCTTCAGCATCTATATTGGATTGAACATTCTCATCATCAGTATCCATCTTGGATTCAGCAGTATCTTCAGGCACAGTGATATCTTCAATAGAGTCCATAGAATCTGTTACTCCTTCATAAGTAAACTCAGGAATAACATCATCTTGGATGAAGTTATAAGGAACATTAAGACCATCACTGCCTTCATAAGTAATAGTATCTTTATTTTTCTCTATCTCTATCTCCACTATCTCTCCTTCTTCCACTTCATTATCAGACACATCATCTTCAATGTCATTGAATAATTCATCAATGTCATCCAGACATTCTATCTTCTCAGCTTCTTCCTCTTCAGAATCCGCAAAGAATTCCAATAGCAGAACTTCTTCATTAACTCCAGAAGCATCCTTGTTTTCTTCAATTGTTTGAGATGTCGACTCCCCCTGAACTGTAGATATAGGATTAACGTCAGCGTATTGACGATCACCCTCAGCATTTCCAGTAGGATCATTGTCTTCGTCATCCTTTCTTTGAATGGACTCAGAGTGACACATAGCATGGATCCTTAACTCCCCCTGAGCGTCAAGAAGCTCAACAAGTTTGGATACCAATGCTTGCATGTCAGCAATCTGCTTGGCTTGAGTCTGAATCACCAGCTGTCTTTGAGAATCAGTAGATACAAGAGTATCCACCTGAGTTTGTAAAGTAAGCACTTGAGATTCAAGGAAAGTAATCCTCTCAGAATCAGAAGGCTTTGAAGGACCAGCTGAAGATTGAGGAACAGTCGGAATAGGAGTAATCACAGGAGAAACAGGGGTTGTCACATGAGATACATGTGTAGATCTTGGAGGTGTAACCAGTAAGGAAGCAAAAAAGATAGCATCCTCAACACCTTGTGAAGAATGAGCAGCAGCAATAGAAGCCGACATAAGCTTCTGAGCTTTTGGATCCGGATTGAAATCACTATCAGTATCAGAACTCTCATCCACCATTATTCTTTTTCCAAGTACTGATCCGGAAGGAGGATCCCGAACAGACTTCCGTCTTGGTCTTCTGGCTTGAGATTTAATACGTTTGCCAGCATTTGCCAATGGTATTTCAGCTAACCTCTCATAATGATGTGAGCAAAAATCTCTAGACGCATCAGAATCAGTTTCTTCAGATACAGGTAAAATTGTTTCACTTGAGCTGGAACTAGAATCATTCTCTGTCACCACATTCCCTTCAGCTTCATGAATGGGTGAGTTCATAGCTTCATCAACAAAACCATCTATATTCATCCCTAGATCATGTTCATGTTCTTGAACGACCTCTTCTTGAACAGGTTCATTAACAGGTATATTAACCTGAGCTTGTTTAATAGGAACTTGTTCTGGAATAGGAATTGGTTGTTGTACCGGAACTTGTTGTTGTTGAGGTTGTTGTACCGGAACTTGTTGTTGTTGAGGTTGTTGTGCATTCTGACCATGTCCATGAGCCAATTCTTCAGGATGAAACCAGTTGTCATTTGGTGGTTCAACATAATCAGGATTGATTAAGTGACCAAATAATGGAGTTTGAACAGGAATCAACGCTGCATTCTGTTGTTTTACCTTAGTGCAATCTGTAAAAATTCTCTTTAACATCGGAGTCAATGTTAAAGAACAGGATGTGTGGGAGATCAGGAATAAGATGATTCAGAATCATTTGGATGAACCGAGGATACATAAGAAATCCTTGACCTTCAGCAGGAGTTATTTGCATAACCAATTCCCGATAAATGTAAAGAGCAAAATTGAACCGTTTGTTCAAGGTCAAAGCCACCATTGCAGCTTGTAGAGCAATCTTTAATCCATCTGTACCAGCTTTACGAGGAGATAGGCATTGGATAATCACATGCATGAAGTACCTCCATTCACCAACCAAACCACCTTTACGAGCTTGTGTATCATTAGGTTTTCCACGGTAACCCATCCTCTGAAAGCATCCCATAATCAATGTACCAGGATATGACATAGGATCATCAGCAGCACCACCTAGAGCAAGAGCAGCATGAATAGTCTCTGACGATATGACAATCTCTGTATTGTTCACAGTAGCACGAAGAACATGTGGTTCTACGTCTGTATCTTGATGTACTATGTCCCAAAATTGCTGAATATACACCAAGCTGATGTATGGATCTGCAGATAATGCTACACTGAGACGTGAACGATTTAAGAACCCAATAATTCCTTGAAAATTAACGGCCTCCAACATGTTAGGATCTAATAGTGTCACCTGGTTATGTTTGTATTCTACACGACGAGCCATCTGAAATGTATTTGGACAACAAACAGATTAGACAAATAATAAAAACACATAACAAAAAGAATTTGTAACAAACAAAAAAAAATTTTGTAAAAAAAATTTCAAACAAAAAACAAAAAAATTCACAAGTCCAAAATCCCTCAGAGCCCCTAGGCGAACTTAATAAGTTCGCTTAGTGTTATAAGAGGCGAACTTAATAAGTTCGCTTAGACAAGTTGGCTTGAACAAGTTCGCCTGAACCTGTCTGCCGTTTCAAATTCCAAACAGAAATAAAATATTGTCAAATTGATGTTATAACCAGAAATTAACCATAAAAGTGACTTCGACTAGTACTCACGAAACAAATACAAGACTCAATTTCTAGATTTAATACAGATATAGCATCAATTAGTTCAAAAATGCCTGACGTTAAAAGATTTACGAAAACCGTAAAGAAAAGTCCTAATATCTCCCGATTCAACGGATGAAAAACTATAAAACTACCTTAGGAAAGATCGCAATTCAAATCCGAACAGGAATGTACCAGTTAAACAATCCAACAACACACTGATTTTGAAAATTTTTAAATTCGCTCAACACGGATAAGTTCGCCTAACGTTTCTGAGAAGACAAAGTGATTTAGTTCGCCTGGACAAAAATCCTTATACACATTAAGTTCCCTTAATTAGGCGAACTTATTAAGTTCGCTTAACAAGCCCCAGGCGAACATATTAAGTTCGCTTCACCAACCTCAGGCGAACATATTAAGTTCGCTTTACCTCAACCAAGCGAACTTATTAAGTTCTCCTCAACCTTTTGCCTTGAAAAATTTTCCAACTTTCAATACGTCATTTCTTGAACTTCTGTCAGCAGCATGTATCCGATCCAATCCCAAACATTTTAATAAAATCTTAGAATTTTCATGGAAAATAAAAAAAAAACAAAATCTTTTTTAATTTTATCTATACAAAAGGAATCACATATTTTTGGATTTTTATCTGTACAAACTGAAATCACATATTTTTGAATTTTTATCTGAATAAACTGAAATCACATATTTTTGAATGAACATCATGAGTAAGAAGATCATATCAGTATCCGAGTAGTTCATCACATATTTTAACAATAACCAAGGGTAACCTATGATATGAAGCAATCCAACTCATTATTGTGCACTATGCATCTTTTTCATTTTTACATACTCTTTTCAGTATTTATTAATCAATCAATTTGAATAATATTTGAAATGATACGCGATAAATTTCAAAGTAAATAAGATCAGGTTATGAAATGCTCAATTATTCATACCGAATTTGTAATATAAATCATGAATTCTTAAATTTGTCAATATTATATTATTTGAAACTATAAGCGTTTATTCTCCAAATTCATGTGATTTAGTACTATTTAGATGAAAAACATCGTGTACCCCACATATATGCCAAACAGAAATACAAATTGCACTATCTTCAAGACATATACAGTTTATTTTAAGATTAGATCAATTTCCAAGATGAAATTATCTCTTTTAGCACAAGTATAGAAAAGCAGATCCCAAAGGATATAAGAATCATGATGATTCAGAATCAGAAGATTCTAATGAATTGGCTGTATAATGAAAATCAACAGATTCAGGTATGAGGGTCCAACTATTATCTGGATAAGTTTCAATGGAGTCAGACTAGATGATGTATCTAACTGATCCAAGGGTGAATATATGTTTCAACAGATGTTGTTTGAAAGCATATCTTAATTCAACAACACATTGCATGTTTTTGGGGACATGGGCAGTGAAGTGAACTGAAATAGATTTGTGCTAAAGATATAATTCGATATTGGTCTCATGAAATTCTTTAAAACCATATATTCTTTATCTGATAAGGATCTTTTACACACACACCCAGGCGTATAATGGATTTAAATCACAGATGTAATCATATCATATTTAATTTTCACACTACTATTAGTTTCAAAACGTTTCTAGTCTATTGACAATTCAAGTTTCAAAACTCATACACAAATTTAAAAACAGATTATCAAGATTAGAACATTCACAACACTATCATTTCTCATTTATGCAGACTTATCAAATCAAATTACTTTAAACAATAATATATCAAAGGTCTACTAAGGTCGTATGAAATGAACTAATCACTGATGTACTATCATTTCTTCTCTAACTTCAAATGATGTCAAATTTTATATTTTTTACTTTGTTTTGACTTTTTATAAATTAAGAACTTTTTGATTGAAAATTTAAAATGTAGAAATGTAATAAATCAATAAAAGAAATTAAAAACAAAATTTTCCATGAAAATCTGATTTTGCAAAACTTTTATTCGGGATTGATCATACCTATCATTTTGATTAGAAATTCAAACCTGGTACGATCAAATGCCTTGGTAAACAAATCAGCAAAATTATCATCAGTGTGAACCTTTACCAGCTCAATCAACTTTTTCTCTACACATACACGAATAAAATGATATCTAATCTCAATGTGCTTTGTTTTACTATGCTTAACAGGATTATTAGTTATAGACATTATAGCATTATTATCAATAAACATAGGGGTTCCTGTAAAATTCAAACCGTAATCTCTTAATTACTTCGCATGTAGAAATGGAGACTGTGGTTTGCTTTTTGCATTGCCAGGAAACAAGTCGATTACCCAAGAACTGGCAACCACCTGTTGCAGATTTCCTGTCCAAACAACAACCACCAAAAGCAGAATCAGGGTAAGCATTGAAATCAAAGTTAGAACCATGTGGATACCATAGTCCCAATCTTTGTTTTCCTTTCAAATAACAAAAGATTCTTTTTACAGCTATCAAGTGAGATTCTTTTGGTTTTGCCTGGAATCTGGAACAAATAGACACAACGAACATTATATATGGCCTTGAAGCGGTTAAGTACATGAGAGATCCAATCATTTCCCTGTAAAGTCGACAATCAACATCTTTTCCATCCGGGTCAGAATTCAACTTATGATTGACCGGAATCGGAGTATCATTTGGGGTACAGTCCTCCATCTTGAACTGGCTCAAGATGTCTTTGACATACTTGGATTGATGAATAAAGAAACCATCTTCCTTTTGATTTACTTGTAAACCTAGGAAAAATGAAAACTCTCCCATAGCTGACATTTCAAACTTCGACTTCATAACACTCTCAAAATCTTTGCACAACCCTTCATTCGTAGAGCCAAAAATAATAGCGTCCACATATATCTACACCAGTAGGTAATCTCCCCCTGTTTTCTTTATGAATAAGGCCGAGTCAATCTTGCCACGAACAAAATAATTTGCCAAAAGATGTGTAGACAACGTTTCATACCACACACGAGGAGTCTGATGAAGACCATAGAGGGCCTTATCAAGCTTGAAAACCATATTCGGATTAAGTGGATCTTCAAACCCCGGTGGCTGACAAACATAAACTTCCTCCTTGACCTTTCCATATAAAAAAGCACTTTTCACGTCCAATTGAAACACCTTAAAACCTTTATAAGAAGCAAAAGCCAGAAATAGCCTTATAGCTTCAAGCCTCGCAACAGAAGCATAAACCTCAGTGTAATCAATTCCCTCTTGTTGATTGAAACCCTGGACAACTAATCTTGCCTTATTTCTTACCACGACACCTCGATCGTCTTTCTTACATTTAAACACCCATTTTGTACCATTTGGATACATACCCTTCGGAAGATCTACAAGATTCCAAACTTTGAGTTTGTCAAACTGAGCAAGTTCTTCCTGCATGGCCTCTATCCAATTGTAATCATTTAAATCCATTTCAACATTCTTTGGTTCGACCTAAGAAATAAAACATGAATGTGAGCAATCATCAAGAACACCAGAATCTTTAATACATGTATAAACAAGTATTGTCAACAATAGAACGTGTTTTCACTCCATCATGCAAATTTCCTATTATATTCGTCACCGGATGATCTTTGAGTTCCTTTATTGATGCGACCTCAGGAACTGGCAACACTTCAACTTGAGTTGTATCAGATTGATAAGAAAAATGTTGATTAATTGGAATTTTCGAGTCTAAATTTGTAGGAATCTCCCCCTGAGATTGTGTCGAAGGTAATGGATCATCACCCAACAAAGGATCAGCAGAAGAATCTTGAAAGATAGAATTGTCTTCCTCACTCTCAGAATCTTGTGGTCTTGAACAAGAAGCAACATTAGGATCGGGAGCTGAAGTAGATGGAACCGATGAATTTTGAACTGCATTTGGTAGAAAACCATTGTGCTGTACATCCTGACATGAATCATAGAGAACAGCAGCTTCTTCAGGAGAAATATTAGAAGGTAAATGAAAAGACTTGAATAAATTTTCATAATCAAATGCCCAATCTTGTCCAATTGCCATTTGAGGTAAAGACCGATTTGAACAGTCAATATGGAACCATTCTTCAACTTGGCACGTCTCTTTGTTATAAACCCTCTTGGTAGTCGAATTGGCAACATACCCCAGAAAAATCCCTTCAATAGCCTTGGCACTGAATTTTGTTAGGACATCTCGAACTTTCAACAGGGTGCAAGGATTACCAAAAGGTAGTAAATATTCCAGATTCGGCTTTCGATTATTCAGCAATTCGTAGCAAGTCTTGTTGTGTCGCTTGACGGTCAAGACCCTGTTCAAAAGGTGACACGCAGTATTCACAGCCTCAGCCCAAAAAGTAACTGGAAGCTTAGAATCTGCAAACATCATGCGTGCCGTTTCAACCAACGTCCTGTTCTTTCGTTCAGCAACACCGTTTTGTTGAGGAACATATGGCACACTGAATTCATGATGAATTCCCTTTTGTAGACAGAATAAGCCCATCTTGCTATTCTTAAACTTGCTGCCATTGTCACTCCTAATTCTTTTGACCTTCAGATTGAACAAATTCTCTAAACCTAGGATTAAGTATTGTACCAACTCAGTGGTTTCAGCTTTAGAAGAAAGAAACTTAACCCATGAAAATCTAGAGAAATTATCCGTTACTACCAAACAGTATGATTTTCCACCAATGCTCCTGATACTAATCGGACCGAACAAATCCATATGCAACAGCTCCAAAGAGTTACAATAGAATTCTTCGATTTAGATTTGTGTGATTTCTTTCGTTGTTTCCCCTTCTTGCAAGGAATACAATCATCATGAACAGAGAATTTCATCTTCGGAATATCAAGAACCATATCATTCTTAACAATATAGTTCATCTTCTGATAGTTGATGTGAGCTAGCTTCCTGTGCCACAAAATAGAATCTGATTCCGACGCCTTGGAGAGTAAACAGGTAGGAATTGAATCCTTTGTAGTAGCGAGACTCATGTCAAGGACATACGTGTCATTTCTCCTCGGAGCCTTCATGAGAATCCATTCGTCAGGAATAAAGAAGCCCGGTTTCAAGATATAACACTCAGCATCATTGAAATGGAATGAAAACTTCTTGTTTCAAACTTGTGATACACTCAAAAGATTGTGTTCAAGCTGCTCCACATAATTCACTTTCTCAAATTTGACTTTATCATTCTTTAAAGTACCCTGTCCAGTTATGTACCCGCCTTTATTCCCCACAAAAGCGACATAACCTCCATCAATATTTTTAACATCTTCTAGCAATCTAATATTCCCTGTCATATGTCGAGAGTAACCACTATCCACATACCATGTATTGTTGATAGTCCTCCATGGTTGTCCCTACATAAACAAAGAAAATCAGTTAGAAATTGGAACCCAAGCCATTGTGGTCTTGGGTCATCCAGATTGATCAAAATAAACAACTTCAAGCAATTCACAATCAATGTTATCATTAATCTTTGGAACAGAAGTTTCACACTTAGACTTTTTCAAAGAAGACACATTATGCTTAATTGGAAAAACATTGTTTGATATATTATTATCAGATTCAGAAGTTTCCAAAAGTTTCTTCAATTTTCTGTTTCGTCTTCTCCTTTGTGGTCTAGACAGTTTAACTTCAGGTGGAGAATCTTTTGAAATTTCAACATGTGGAATCTCAAATTTCCCTTGACAAACAAATGATTTAGAATTCAATTTGTTCCTGCTGTTTAAATCCAGAAAATTTAAGAAGTCAACTTTCCCTCATCTATTCTTTTCAGAATTTACACCACTTTTGATTGTGAAGGAGCAGTATTCAATTTCCCCTGGTTCTTATAAGGACACTTTATCAGAATATGACCAGCTTCATTGCAGTGAAAACAAACAATTCTCTCTTGATGAGTTCTAAAATAAGGGGTTTTTCTTGAGTTTGTGGAACTATCAGATGAGTAAGCTTCAGAAGATTGCACAGAACACTTTACTTTCTTCTTTGGAACATAAACCTGTATAGGTACTTTTGATGAAATCATCTTTTGATGACCGGCAGCAACAAACCCACTTGACTGTAAAATTGGAGAAAGCTTAGGTGTAATAACTTTCACCTCGTCAGGTTCAGTCAGAATGCATCTATCATGAGTAACAGTTTTTACAACTCTTGGTTCATCAAGTTTCACCTCTTTTGGAATACCTTCAACCTTCTTCTCATCAAATACCTCATCTTCAGAATCAGACTCATAAACCATATCCTCACCAGTTACCAGATTGACTTTCAACACTGTTTTTGGATCTATTTCCTCTTCATGTATGATTTCAGGTTCAACCACATAATTTGCATTAAATGGAGGAGGAACAAATCCAATCCCAGCAACTCTCTTAGTAGGATCAGCATTAGCATTAAAATAATCCAATACTACAGAAGAATTTTCAAACTTTTCTAGCTTTCTATGAAGTTTGATCACTTCAGACTCATTGTCAGAAATCTCTTTATTCTTTTGAGCAACAACTTCATTTCTTTTTTCTATCTCAGCATAAGCCATATCCAGATGATAAGCTTGTTCTTTATTTTTCAACCCCAGAGAATTTAAGTCTCTTTACAAAGACGCAATTCTATCGATGCACAATTTATCATTATCTTTCAATTTCTGATTAACTGAATGCATCGATTTCATATCACAAATCAATTTTATGTTATCATCCATAACCTTTTGCAATTTATCTTTTACAGTAATACAGTTAGAACAGTAAATATCACAAACAGAGTCTTTTACCTTTGACGGATCAGACATGTCTGCCATGAAAACTTTGGCAATCGGAATACTCTCTGAATCATCACCATCTGAAGCATTTTGTGTTAGAACAATATCATCTTCAGCAACACCTGATGCAATATCAGAATCAATATTCTGCACTTGTTCTATCTCTTCATCAACGCTCGGCACACTTTCACCATCACTCGAACTATCATCATTAGTCGACTCTTCGGATTTTTCAGAATGAATCTCTGCTACAAATGCTTGACTTACCGTACCCACCAAATCTTCCAGATGAATACCCCAGTCATAGTTATCATCGTTCTGAGCAACCAAAGCCGATGATGCAGATGTATGATTAGAATTACCTGATGCACCATGTGACTGATTACGATTATGTTGAAAGTTATTCGGCTTCTTCTGAGAATCAAACTCAACTTTTGGTTTCACACATTCTTTAGCAAAGTGACCATACTCTTGACAGTTATAGCAACGCACTTTGGTTTTATCAAATCCCATGCGTGATCGACTATTAGAACCAATATACTTTCTTCCAGTATTTTTCAAGAAATCCTTTGCTTGACGCATCAACATAGCCATATTCCATTGGATTTTCATTTCTTCCAGATCAATAGGATCAATCTGTCTAAAATCTTCTTCAATAACCTCCGGATCATGAATTTTCCCTCCAATAAAATTTTCATACGACGCCATGAATGAGGAAAACATAGCCAAATAATCATCAGCAACCTTTTGATTCATATTGTGAGTTCCAGACGCTGTAGTTGCAGAGAAACCAGAATGACTAGAATGACCAGAATGAAGAGGAACTCTAGAACACTGATCATTAGACGTATCTTGAGCATCACCTGAAAAAAATGCAACCCTTGTATCAGTTTTTCCAGAAGTCGTGGAAAAATACATTGAAGGATCTTGTATATGTTCCATATTAGTCTCCTTCTTCTTCATATTCATATCATGAGATTGAATCTTTCCAAGAACCTCTTCCAGAGAAATTGATTTATACTTGATATTCTCTTTTATTAAAATTGTATACACATCAAACTTAGATGGTAATGCCTCCAAGAACTTATCGTTAATCTCTTCAGTCTTATTCACCACAGAAGAACTCGACAGTTCACTCAGCAGATGATAAAATCTTGTAGCAAGATCGTCCAAGGATTCATTTTGAAAGTGTTTGAAAACCAAGAATTGCTTCTTCAGTAGCTCTTTTCTACTATTCTTTACATCCAAACTACCTTCACATCTTTTCTGTAATGCTTCCCACAGTTGTTGAGAAGACTTGAATTGTTTAAAACTATGATATATTTCCTTCGGAAGAGACATCGAAATACTCGCCATCGCTTTCTTTTCCCGATCAAACAGCAACTTTTCTTCTGTGGTTAACGCAGACACCGGCTTTGGAACATCATCCTTTCCCATCCACGAGTAAGTCGGATGCGTATAACCTTATAAGATTGGAATCCATAGACTGGTATCGGTAAAGGATATGAACTGATCAAACCAATCTTTCCAATTAGAATAATCAGCATGATTTAACAACTTCGACGGTTTCTGAGATGTACCAATCTCATTATCATAATTGAACATATTAGTTACTTGAACCATATTTTCCATTTTCAAAAAAAAAATTTCAAGTGTTGAACACACACTACCCTTCGGCGAAGATAGTAAGTTCGCTTCAGATACACACAAGCGAATTTGATATCAAGCGAACTTAATAAGTTCTCTTAAACCAGAACCAGAAATCTGATTAAGTTCACCTAAAAATTAAGTTCGCCTAAATTGAGAGAAGCGAACTTGAAAATTTCGCCTGATAAGTTCGCCTGCACACAGATTCAGCAAGTTCGCTTACTTTAGCAGAATCAAAAATCAAGAACAGCTTCAACCCAAAAACACGAACCCAAAAATCTTCATAATTCACTGATTTGAAGGAATTAGACAAAATTAAACAGTAGGATTGTGTATTTTCACAATTAGAACCTTTCTATCGGATCAATTTCTTCAAAATTCACTTCAAAAACACTAAATCAGAAGCAAAATAAGCTTGAAAACTCCATGGAAATGAAAATTTCAAAGATGATCAATTTATTGTCAATTTGCATACAAAACCATCTCAAATCACCAAGAATCACGAGCATAAGCTCTGATACCACTTGTAGGTCCACATGGCTCTTCTACGGATCGTTCTCTTGATAAGACGTATTGTTTACGCGGAGTGCGGAATCCAACCGAATCAACAATTGTATACACAAAAGACAATAGAAACAATCACGTAAATAACATTCAAGTTTGTATTCCAACAATCATAGAGTTTACAGACTCAATCAGACAATTAGATCACTTCTGTTCTACGCTCTGTTCTAGTTACTACTGCTGACTCTGTAAACATCTATATATAAACATATGATCTGTATTAGGCGAACTTAACAAGTTCGCCTCTAACAAACTAAGCAAACTTAACAAGTTCGCCTCTGTTAGACTAGGCGAACTTGACAAGTTCGCCTCTATCAATACTTGTATAAACACTTAGAACATTACATACAAAAACATAAAGACAATAGATCTAAACTATTACAAAACTTTT
Source organism: Smallanthus sonchifolius (assembly GCA_023525975.1). Lineage (NCBI taxonomy): Eukaryota > Viridiplantae > Streptophyta > Magnoliopsida > Asterales > Asteraceae > Smallanthus > Smallanthus sonchifolius. The sequence continues at coordinate 46,568,375 of CM042036.1, forward strand.
GTCATTACAAACTATGTCCTAACAGAACCCATGTATGCTTGTGAGCATGTGTAAAAGAATACAAAAAGATCATTATCAGATAAAGGATGTAAGATTTTAGCAAATATTTTCTTAAAAGACCAGTTTCAGGTTATGTCTTTAGCACAATTACTGCGGTTCATCTCACTGCCCATACTCACAAGTATGTAATGAGAGATTGAATGAAGACATGTCTTTACATCAACCGTTGAGCATGTATTCACCCTTAAATTATACCTGATTCATTGAAATCAAATCCAGATAAAAGTTGGATCACCTTACCTAAATCCTCAGACTCCATATCTATTAACCTGAATCATCATATAATATTCATAGAAGAAAATCCAATCAAACCAAGACATATGAATCACTCGATTCTGAATCTTATGATTCTTGATAATCCTTATGGATTCTGCTTGATTTTTCTGTGCTAAACGATGTAACTTCATTATAGAGATTTGAAAATCTTTGGGAAAATCTTAGATGCCTTGAGATAGTGCAAGTTACATTTCTATAGCATATCAGTGGGATACACGTTGTACATCCTAAAATTAATACTTTAACACACAAGAACGTGATACAAAGATGCTTATGGTTTCAAATATCATAATATTGCCAATTTGAATTACTTGTTTATGTGCTTATTACATATGAATAAATTGTAATTCATGACATGATCCCATATTCTTTGACGTTTATCTTGTATCGTTTTTTGCTAAAGTTTAGCCTGATATGATCCTCTACTCGTGTCTTTGAGCAAAAATAGTGTGTTTGTATATACTTGTATATTTCTATCTAGAAAAGATCAAAAAGATTCTAAGTTTGTGTACAGTTCAATTTTAATCAGAAAAACCAAAAATATTTGTGTTTAACCTTCCTGAATTGATTTTGAATCCTCTTGATTGAATGTGCTTATCTTGTTCGTTAATTGATTTGACTTCTTCATAATTTGAGTTGAAATTTTGAGTGAACACTGGTTTCTGCGTACTTGTTAAGTGCGCAAAGGTTAAACCCTGCGTACTTAGCAAGTGCGCAAGACATAAGTCATGCGTACGTACTAAGTATGCAGGAGTTACTTCCTGCGCACTTATCAAGTACGCAAGACCTAATGTGTTGGGGGATTTAAACAGGTGTTATAATTTTTTTCATCACTTTCTCATTCAAACTTCGACCACTATTGAATACCCTCTGCCCATCTTTTCCTCAGAAATTTAGTGTGTTCCAAAGAGCTTTTTCGTCCTGATCATTGTTTCATCTACTGATAAACAACAGTTGGTGAGAATCTTAAGGAATTTCATCCGTTAAATCGCTTGTTTGGGACTGATTTCTGCCCTCAAGAACTAGGGTTTGATGATGTTTTTTGGACCGTATTTGGTTATTATTGACTAAAATTGTGACCTAATACATGGTTAAATGCATTAATCGAACCTCAATCTTCAAGAAATCGTCCTTAACATGTCCTGATTTTGGTTTTGATCACGTGTTTGAACCAAAGATACCGTTGGTTCACACTTAGTTCAAAATGACCATCTTATGGTACTTTATTAGGGTTGAAATAGGTTACATTGGTCGTAAGCATTGTTTTCGACATAATGGCAACCATATTCACAAGATTCTAATTTTGGCTTGTCAAAATTTTATCTAAGTGTTAAGTCATGCGTACTTGCTAAGTACGCAAACCTAAACCCTGCGTACTTGACAAGTACGCAGGAAGGCTTTTTCTGAAATTTTCTAAGTCTGGTTTTCAGTTCAGTGTGAATGTACTATACTCGGTCATGTGTTTTCAATTCCAATGAATCGTCTTGTTCTATTTAAGTTTACTGTTTGTCTTTGCAGTGATGGCTCATGCATTTACCAGTGAGTTCAATCTCCTTGCACTTACAGAACCTGAATGGAAGGGTGCTGCACTACAATACAAAGAGATAGTTGATTTTTTGAATCGTTCAAAGATCAGTTATGCTATATCAGCAGATCCAATAGTCTCAAGACCTTACCTGGAGCAGTTCTGGGATACAACGGATCATGACTGCACGGTAACCCCTAATGTCATTCGGGCTACTGTGGCGGGTCATGACATTGCTTTTTCTGAGGACACAATTCGAAGGGTCTTACATTTCCGGGATCTCGCCACCAACCTAACTGCCTATCCTGATTACTTTATGGATGGCTGTTGGAGGCAGCGTATGGGATACGTCGGTGTACGAGATTACTCTTCCTACAAGAAGATGTGGGTGCTAGATCAGTGGAGGTACTTTTCCCACGTGATGATCATGTGCATCTCTTCCAGGAAGGTGGGGAAGGATGCTATGGGACATGATCTTGCAGCAGCCATGGTTGGCTTGTCTCTCAACTGGGGTTATAACTTCTCAAGGTACATCTTCAAGGACTTAACTGATCAGATCAATATGACTGAGAGGTTTAGATTCCTTTTATACCCAAAATTTGGGCAACTACTGAACAATGATCCGTTGCCAAATCTGCCTGCTGTTGGGGAGAGACTGCAAGTCATACGGGTGGACAAGAGAGTGTTTGCACAATTTCTAAAGCCAGTCAGTGTAGAACCTACCCCTGAGCGTACCCCACTCTTTGGCCACCTGATTAATGAAGTGTATGTGGCACCAGCTGATTGGAGATGGTTTATTCATGAGTCTGAGCCAGAACTCAGTGAACATTCTGATGAGCAACAAGAAGATGAGGAAGTTGAGAGTGAGGATGAATTGTCTGTAGGAGGAGACAACGAAGCGGGTAGTGTTGGTGCTGAAGAATACGACTCCGAAGATACGGAGTCTGATTCATCTGATTCTGAGGATGCACCATCACTGTCACACCCAAGAAGACTGACGAAGGTGACCCTTCCCGAGTCATCTTCTAAGAGAAAACGACAATCGACTAGCAGTGAATACGAACCCGACTCTGATTCGGACACTGCTATACAAAGACGTAGAAGAGAAAGTATCAATAAGCAACGAGGGATAGGCCGCAACAAACTATCCTTCGTGAAGTAGAGGTCAGTGCTCAGAGGCAAGTAAATGTATAGGCTACGAGTACTGATTCTGCTTCTACCCCACCTTCACAACAGCTGTACCGACGACAGCGGAGGAGGCCACAGGTTACACCTGATGTGGCTGTCACTGCTATCACAGAGGAGCTTCCTGTGATAGTGTCCCTCCCTATAGCATCTGTCCAAGTAGCGGTGACTGATCCGATTCTTACCGAGTCAGTCACCATCACTCCTTCCACCACTCCTACAACCACCATCCCATCATCAATCCCTACTACCACCATTGAACCTATCAGTCAACCCTACAAATTTGGAGACTTTTCCCAGGGTTTTGACTTTGATACGATCTTCTCATCTCCCCTTCACAATGCTGAAGCCTCTACGTCCAGGAATCCTGATCCAAATGATGCCAGGATTGACACTTTGGAAACACAAGTTGTTGGTCTACTTGAAACAGTTCAGAAATCAAGGGTCCTTCTCCCAAGTTTTCTTCTACAAAAGAGAGAGTGTGCAGATGAACAAGTCGAAGACTACAATTTGATGATATTGAAGACTGATGACAATCTTCGAAAGCTGTTGTCAAGGGGGAGTCTGTTGGAGCATATTCTGGTGACATCGAGCTTGAAGATTCTACGTCTTAGTCTTAGAGTCTTTGACTTGTAATGTTATAGAATTGTTAGCAACAGTTAAGAGGGAGTTTGTTAGAGCATGTTTTGTAACTGTCGCTGAATTTCTATGCTGTAAGTTAGCGAACCTGTCAAGTTCGCCTGAGGTAATGTTTAGGCGAACTTGAGAGGCGAACTTGAGGGGCGAACTTATAAGGAGGTTCTGGGCGAACTTGCTAAGTTCGCCTGTGGTCTTTGTGGTTTCCCTATAAATAGGTTTACATGTCTGAGTTCATAAGCTAGAAGTCTAGAACAGAGAGAACTTGTAAACATATATTTGTGGTGGAAATAGAAAGAGGTTTATTCACACCGTGTTGTTGATTGATTTACACGTTGCACGTTGATCAATGGATTCCGCATGTTATCACCGTGTTGTACCGCGAGTCTAGAGATCCGTCACACCCGTAGGGGCCTTTCAGCAACATCTGATAACATTATTGATTAATGGCAAAGTTTATGTTAATGTTATAGTGATAGTATGATTATTCTTCAATGGTCTTGTATGTTTGAAGGATTAATTAGTTATTGAAGACTTGTGCATACTTGGTTATGTTATGTTGGGAAAATCATAATTTAAGTGTCCATTCATGGATTTGTGTATGATTATCCATGTCTTTTAAACATGGAATGGTGAATGAAGTCTTGTTTATCCTTGAAAACTCTTGAATGTTCATCCTTATGCATATGTTTGGAAAGACAAAGTGTGTGTTGTGATTTGTCATGTTAAAGAGTTGTGTTTATCTAGGGTTTGTTGACACAAGCTTCTAATTTATATAATCTTAACATGAACGTCATAAATTGAGGAACTGCATGTTATTACTTACTTTAATCAACTTTAGGTGGATTATATGTTTTTCATGTTATCTTTCCAAGGAGTTGTTGGATTGGTCACCCGTGATAGGAAACTAGTCCATGATTATAAACAATGACATGATTGTATCACTTGAGCTTAATTGTATGACTTTAGGTGGTTAGTTTGCACTTTTCATTCTAACTTTCCGGTAATCATTTGATTAGATATCTTTAGCGACAATTTAGTCATCTTTGTGTTTTGTGATCTTGCCATGTATTCATGATTGTTATCACTTGTTTGCTAAATGGATTCGAGAATAAAGTGATATTCTCGTATTATCTTTGCTTTCATTAGTTTAATTCTCATATTATGCATGATATTTAGTTTAAAACAGATTAATTATATTTTTATCATCATTTGGCTAAAAAGAAATAACAATCTATTATTGTAATCCATCGTGTCCACGGATTGACATCTGGTTCTTACCTCTAGCTATACTACAATCTGATAGGTACACTTGCCTATTGTGTGTGTGGTTAGTTCTTAGGTGAAAACCCTTTTAAAACTCAAATTCTAGGAAAAAATTTATTAGATATATTACTTTTACGCACATCAAGTTTTTGGTGCCGTTGTCGGGGACAAGGTAATTGCAAGAATGACTGGAGTTATTTAGTGTAACGTTTCGGATTTTCATTAGCGCACCTGTAATATAATTATCGTGTAATTATTCTAATTAAATAAAATACAAGTGTTTTTATTAATTTTATACAAATAGGTATTTTATTTTACGGATTTAAAAGTAATTAAAATTTTATAAGTTTTAAAACTTATATAAAATTTTATATAAAAATCTAGATTTAAAAGTTGCATATTTAATAAAATAACCTATTTAAATAATACAAATAATCTTTTTATAAAAGTTATTTATAATAATAATAATAAAATAAATTTATAAAATATAATTAATTTAAAGGAAATTAAATTAATTTATTTAATAAAAATTTTAGGGGTCGTTTAGTAATTAATCAAACTAGAAGGTTTTAAAACTGAAATCTGTTGACGGACCATTCCTGGACAAAGCAAACTATAAGGTTTTATCCGAAGTTATTCCAGGGTCTGTTTTAAAGGTTTTCAAACCCCAGGGACCATAACTGCCAAGTTTCTAATCGTTTTGCCGGTCACCCTTTTCCTTTGTCCGGCGGACCAAAACCTTTCCGGCGAGCCCCAACAGCCCTGTCCCTCTATCCCTCGACACCTAAAACCTGCACCATTGTGCTCGCCGTTCTCACGCGACCACGTTCCCCCGACCAATTTACCTTTTCATCATCAAAATCCCTCGACACCATTAATCCCCGAAGTTAAGCCCATGAAATTCGGCTGACACACAGTACCTCCACGACTAAGACCGGTCTCGTTCGCTTTGTATGACCTGTCCGAACCCAATTGCGGAGCCAATTTCTGGTTCCATCATTCGGATTCCCTTCGAGTATAAATGACCATACCCGGTCCTTCTCAAGCTCCATTCTCCCTCTCTGTCTACTCCCTCTCTAAATTGAGGATACCTCTGTGTTCGCGACATCCAGGCGAAACTCCCCAGCCCCCTTTGAAATTCCAATTCGACCCCAAAGTCCGGTTCCAGTTCTGGATACTCTCGGCTTCATTCTCGACTTCGCAGACCACTTCGGTCAGGTATTATCACTGCATTTCGTTTCCCTAACCTTCGTGTATCTTAGTGTTAACAATTCTAAGCGTAATCCAGACCATAGCCCACTGATTCCCGGCCAAACGAGATTGCCCGGACACGACTCCTGGTCGTTACCGAGAACCAGTGGACAATCCTCGAAGTGGTTATCAATTAATTAACATGTTCCTGACCAGCGATGGGCTATAGCCCGGCTGGTCAGTGTTGTGTGCGGTGAGTGTAGTAACCCGGGTTCGAGTCTTCTGGCCTCCGGCCCAACCCCATTTTTGCTTCTGTTATCATTTTTTTATTTTATTTAATTTTCTTAACTTATTTTAATATTATTTTATTACACTAAAGACTAAAAGGAGTCGATTTAATCGTTCGTTTATTTTGAAATCGATTAAACAATCTTTTTATCTATAAACTATTCTATTTTTATAAATCTTGTAATATTATTTAAATACATTTTCTTATATATAAAATATCCCATATTTTTATAAATCTTGTAATATTTTATAAACTTATTTAATTACATTTTTTATATATAAAATATCCCATATTTTTATAAATCTTGTAATATTTTTATAAACTTATTTAATTACATTTTTATATATAAAATGTCCTATATTTTTATAAATCTTGTAACATTTTTATAAATTTATTAAAATACATCTACTATATAAAATGTCTCATTTTTTTATATGAACCTAGCAATATTTTAATAAACTTGTTTAAATAAATTTTAATTATCAACATAGTTAGTCAAATAAAGACTTTTCTTTTATTTGTTATTATTATATAAATACATTAAATATAATAATACTTGTTTGAAACAATATATATATATATCCTTATAAGTTAAAGTTTTACAAAAAACCATTATCATTCCATTTCCATACTTTATACAAATAAATATTAAGGAGAATTATATTAAAGCCTATATACATTTAAATACAAATACACACCTATACGCATACAATAATACCCATTTGTCTACATAGGGTATCAACGTGCTTAGGCTTCCACATACTTATCACCTACACGCGTGGAAAAATACCCGCTTGCAAGGTGAGTTACATAGCCCCTATTTTACATTTTCATACGTTTTGGGGTGAAACATTATACATGCTACTCACACTGTTTATACGTGTTATACATGAGACTATATGTTTATTCTTTGGATGTACATACATTTTAACACAAGGCAACCAACTGTAATATTGATAGATCTATTGTGCCTGACCAGCCCACCCGGTTAGGGTGTTTATTACTGCATACTCGGATATAACCGCGTGTTATATTCAATCATATCGGATATAGTGGGTAACTATATTCAAACATACCGGACTTAGCTGTTGTGCTCTGTTCAAGCGCGTCAAACTCGGTTTGAATTGTGATTAAATAAATGATACGTCATATACTATGTTTAACAAGATAAACAATGAGTTGCAAAACGATTTACACTACTATTTACCGGATTTACTAAACCTATGTACTCACCAACTTATTAGTTGACACTTGATTTAAATAATGTTTCAGGTTTGGATATGTGACTGCTTGCCGAAGATTTCTCCACTTAGGAACTATGGACCTAGTTAAATAAATCAATGTTTTGAACTAGACTAGGTTACTTGAAATGTATTGTATTTGGATCTTGTTGTCTTTAAATTTAATTAATGAATTATGCAACCTTTTAGTTACCATGTGCTTTTGAACAATCATTCTATTGTCCGCCTCGATGATTCCACCATCGGTCGGGGTGTGACAGATTGGTATCAGAGCCATGGTTATTGGGAATTAGGTTATTAGACACAATGACCTAGACTATAACCCTAGGACTCCCTTTTATGTGTTATGTGCTAAATGATAAATTGCTATGTGAATTATTTGTAGTTAGGTATTATTTGAATTTTCCCGAGTTTGATACATGAGACTTATACATATACATACAAGACTTTGATACATGATACATACTTTACATACACATTTGACAAACAAACTTATGCAAACAAATACACTACCCATCCTTATCCATACTCTTTCCTAATCCATATTAATTGCAACATCCCTACACATTTTATACACATAAACTCTCAATTCTATTAAAATCTTGAAACTCTCGTCAACGACTTAATTTATTGAAACCAGTAAAGGACACGTGCAATCTGGAAGGGTGACACCTGTACATTGGGTTTTCTGTCTAGGAAAGCATTTCGTATAAATCCAAATAAACGGACCCGTATGATTTCCTGGGAATTCCTGAAGTGAGTGTTTACCTATAGGCTAAAGCATGTCTCTTTGAAAGTTTTGAGGAATTATTTAACATTGATAAGTCAATGTATTCGCAAGGATACGATCCGAACTTAAACTCAAAATTTGGGGACATTATAGCAAGATAGGAAGAACTAGACGAACATGCAAAGCAAATCATTATTACGGGTGCACACGTAATAACGATTTGTAGTGCATGCAAGTCCCGGCAATTCCTATTACGCAAATACTGATCTATAACACCATGTTCTATCCGGAATAGATGGCTTAGCTTCCCCCCCCCCCATCAACTTTGAATAAATACACATGCACTGGCACGCGTCATGATGAATCCCGTTTTTCTGCTTACATTATTTCCCGCTATAACTCATATATATCCATCTTATCTAAAATATCATTCTCTTTTGGTGGTAGAATGCCTCCTCGACGTGCAAACTCTAGCACTTCCAACCCGGATCTTGCTACTCTCCTTGCCCAACTGGTGGGGCAAATGACCCAAGCCAATAACAACAGTGATGGGTCTCACAACATCCAAGGAAACGGTGGTACCAACCCGCCTCACTGCACGTTTAAGCACTTTAACTCGTGCAATCCTACAAAATTCTTCGGGACTGAAGGTGCTACCAGCCTACTTCAATGGTTTGAAAGCATGGAAAGCACATTCCTAAACAGCGACTGTCCCGATAATCTTCGGGTTTGTTATGCCACAAGTGTACTCCAAAAGAGAGCCCTCACCTGGTGGAACGGTGAGAAACGCACCCGCGGTGCTGAGATTGCTACATCCTTATCATGGGATGATCTGAAGAAGGCCATGACTGATGAATTCTATCCTCGGAATGAAATAAGGAAGCTCGAGGCTGAATTTTGGGATCTTGCCAAAGACAGCGAGGATAATCTGGCCTACACCACCCGGTTTCAAGAGCTAAGTCTGCTGGTGCCTCATATGATCACTCCCCTTGCTCGAGGGATTGAAAAATACATAGGCGGCGTGCCTATGCAAATTCAAGATGTTGTGCTAGGAAGCAACCCTCCTACACTTGAAGCTGCTATCCGTCTAGCTGCTACACTATCCGACAACCATGTCAAAGCCGGAACCTTAACAAGAAAGGGTTCCCAGAAGGTTGTTTCTACTCTTGCGGCCGTCAAAAATGTAAAACCCGAGTCTTCTAACCGCAACAAGAAACGAAAGGGTCGGAACTTCGCAGCCGTAACTCCCGTTGTACCTGCTATTCAAGCGGCCCCTTTGGGTCAAAACCCGAAAACTTATCACGGCCCGAATCCCCAATGCCAGACCTGCAAGTACCATCATCCTACCAATCTACCATACCGATTGTGCTCAAGCTGCGGGCGATATGGACATGTGGTCACTACTTGCCGTACTCATCCTCCCGTCCATCAAGCCGCTCCAGCCAACCGTCCCATCTATCCAGCACCTCTCAATGGTCGGGCAAGTTACGAATGTGGAGACCCAAACCATTTCCATGACCGATGACCAAAACTGCATCATCAAGGTGGTCCTCAAGGATGAGCGTTTAACATAAACACTAATGAGGCTCAAGCAAACAACGACGTGGTAAACGGTACGTTCCTCGTAAACAATCATTATGCATCCATTTTGTTTGATACCGGTGCCGATAGTAGTTTTGTATCTCTTACCTTTGAATCCCGACTTGCTAAACAAAGAACAAAACTCGACAATTCTTATTCCGTGGAAATAGCAAACGGAAAATCTATTACTATAAATTCTGTTATCCGCGACTGCAATCTCGAGCTTAATAATCATTAATTCTCTGTTGATCTCCTTCCAATGCAATTGGGAAGCTTTGATATTATAATTGGCATGGACTGGTTATCCAAGCACCATGCTGAGGTTATTTGCTACGAAAAGTGCATTCGTATACCTCTCCCTTCGGGCGACACGTTAGTTATTTTCGGTGAAAAACCGTGTCGTGGTCTTCAAATCATGTCTTGCACATTGGCACAAAAGTACTTGCGGAAAAAGTACATTGCCTTCTTGGCCCACATAGTTGACACGAAAGACAAGGGTAAGAAATTGCAAGACATTCCAATCATCCGAGATTTTCCCGAGGTATTCCCCAAGGATTTACCTGGTCTTCCTCCCCCTAGACAAGTGGAGTTTCGTATCGACCTTGTGCCCGGAGCGACTCCCGTGGCAAAAGCTCCCTACCGTCTTGCACCTTCCGAGATGCAAGAGCTTGCAAGTCAATTACAAGAACTCTCATCCAAAGGATTCATCCGCCCGAGCCATTCACCTTGGGGTGCTCCCGTACTATTCGTAAAGAAAAAGGATGGATCGTTTCGAATGTGCATCGATTATCGTGAACTCAACAAACTTACAATTAAGAACCGTTATCCTTTACCTCGTATCGACGATCTTTTCGATCAGCTTCAAGGTTCAACATGTTTCTCCAAGATTGACCTTCGTTCCGGGTACCATCAACTTCGTGTTCTCGATGAAGACATTCCGAAGACTGCCTTTCGGACTAGGTACGGTCACTACGAGTTCATGGTCATGCCATTCGGTTTGACTAATGCACCTGCGGTCTTCATGGACCTCATGAACCGTGTATGCAAACCTTATTTGGACAAATTCGTGATTGTTTTCATTGACGACATTCTCATCTATTCCAAAACGAAAGCAGAGCATGAACAACATCTTCGTTTGATTTTGGAGCTCTTGAAGAAAGAACGACTATACGCCAGGTTCTCCAAGTGTGAATTCTGGCTAAAGGAGGTTCAGTTTTTGGGACACATAGTCAACGATAAAGGGATTCATGTGGACCCGGCAAAAATCGAAGCGGTAAAGAATTTGAGTACTCCTAAGACTCCTACCGAGATTCGTTCATTCCTTGGACTAGCAGGTTACTACCGTCGCTTCATCTCAAATTTCTCCAAGATTGCAGTCCCGCTCACTGCCTTGACTCATAAAGATAAATCTTACGAGTGGGGACCCAAGCAAGAGGAAGCTTTTCAAACTCTCAAGCACAAGCTCTGCAATGCTCCTATTCTAACTCTTCCTAGTGGTAATGACGACTTTGTCGTTTATTGTGATGCATCCAACCAAGGTCTTGGTTGTGTTCTAATGCAACGTGGCCAAGTAATTGCATACGCATCACGTCAGCTCAAAATCCATGAGAAGAACTATACGACCCATGATCTCGAGCTTGGTGCTGTCGTTTTCGCCTTGAAAATTTGGAGACACTATCTTTATGGCACCAAATGCGTGGTTTTCACCGACCACAAAAGTCTCCAACATATTTTCAATCAAAAAGAGCTTAATATGAGGCAACGACGATGGGTTGAACTTCTTAACGACTACGACTACGAGATTCGCTACCACCCCGGCAAAGCAAATGTTGTAGCCGACACTTTGAGTCGTAAAGAACGTATCATGCTTCATAGTGTTCGTATTCATAACGATATCCAAGCCCGCATTCTCCAAGCACAACACACCTCGGTTACCGAGGGAAACATGTATCAAGAGATGGCATGTGGCGTAGAACTCTTGCTAGAAACCAAAGCCAACGGTCTATTGTATTACTTGGACCGTATCCGGGTTCCCTATCGCGACGACCTTCGTATATTTTTGATGAACGAGTCCCACAAAACTCGATATTCGGTACATCCCGGAGCTGATAAGATGTACATGGGTCTTCATCAGCAATATTGGTGGCCCGGCATGAAAAAGGATATTGCCCTCTTTGTGGCAAAATGCTTAACTTGTTCTAAAGTAAAGGCCGAACACCAGAAGCCTTCCGGACTCCTCGAACAACTGGAAATTCCCGTGTGGAAGTGGGAGAACCTTGCTATGGACTTCATCACCAAACTCCCACGCACTTCTAGTGGGCACGATAGTATCTGGGTTATTATCGACCGACTTACAAAGTCTGCTCAATTCTTGCCTATTCGTGAGGACTATCGAGTCGAGAAATTGGCTCGGATCTACATTGATGAAATTGTGAGTCGTCACGGAATCCCTTTGAATATCATCTCCGATCGAGATTCGCGTTTTACTTCCCGATTTTGGCAATCATTACAATATGCGCTTGGTACTCGCTTGGATCTAAGTACGGCTTACCATCCTCAAACCGATGGACAAACCGAGCGAACAATCCAAACTCTCGAGGATATGCTTAGAGCTTGTGTCATTGACTTTGGTGGCAATTGGAATTCTCACCTACCACTGATCGAATTTTCCTACAACAACAGCTACCACACAAGTATCAACATGGCACCGTTTGAAGCTCTTTATGGACGAAAATGTCGTTCACCGATTTGTTGGAACGAAATTGGTGAAGCACAAATCACCGGTCCCGAGCTTATCCAAGAGACCACCGATAAAATCTTTCTTATCCGTGACAACATTCGAGTAGCAAGGAGTCGACAAAAGAGCTATGCCGATAGACGACGAAAACCCTTGGAATTTCAAGTTGGAGATATGGTTCTTCTAAGGGTATCACCTTGAAAAGGCGTAGTCCGATTTGGAAAGAAAGGAAAACTTGCACCTCGATATGTAGGCCCATTCAAGATACTCGAGAGGGTAGGAAAAGTGGCCTACAAACTCGACCTTCCTTCAGAACTCAGCAACGTTCATCCGACTTTTCATGTGTCTAATTTGAAAAAGTGTCTAGCCGACGAGAATCTCCACATCCCTCTTGACGAAGTGCGTATTGACGAAAAAATGCACTTTGTTGAAAAAACCATGGAAATCATGGACCGAGAAGTTAAGAAACTCAAGCGTAGCCGCATCCCCATTGTCAAGGTCCGTTGGGAGTCTAAACGTGGACCCGAGTTCACTTGGGAACGTGAAGACCAAATGAAGACCAAGTATCCGCATCTCTTTTCATAGCCTCCACTAGTTGAATTTCGGGGCGAAATTCCTTTAACATGGGGAGACTGTAACGTTTCGAATTTTCATTAACGCACCTGTAATATAATTATCGTGTAATTATTCTAATTAAATAAAATACAAGTGTTTTTATTAATTTTATACAAATAGGTATTTTATTTTACGGATTTAAAAGTAATTAAAATTTTATAAGTTTTAAAACTTATATAAAATTTTATATAAAAATCTAGATTTAAAAGTTGCATATTTAATAAAATAACCTATTTAAATAATACAAATAATCTTTTTATAAAAGTTATTTATAATAATAATAATAAAATAAATTTATAAAATATAATTAATTTAAAGGAAATTAAATTAATTTATTTAATAAAAAGTTTAGGGGTCGTTTAGTAATTAATCAAACTAGAAGGTTTTAAAACTGAAATCTGTTGAGGGACCATTCCTGGACAAAGCAAACTCTAAGGTTTTATCCGAAGTTATTCCAGGGTCTGTTTTAAAGGTTTTCAAACCCCAGGGACCATAACTGCCAAGTTTCTAATCGTTTTGCCGGTCACCCTTTTCCTTTGTCCGGCGGACCAAAACCTTTCCGGCGAGCCCCAACAGCCCTATCCCTCTATCCCTCGACACCTAAAACTTGCACCATTGTACTCGCCGTTCTCACGCGACCACGTTCCCCCGACCAATTTACCTTTTCATCATCAAAATCCCTCGACACCATTAATCCCCGAAGTCAAGCCCATGAAATTCGGCCGACACACAGTACCTCCACGACTAAGACCGGTCTCGTTCGCTTTGTATGACCTGTCCGAACCCAATTGCGGAGCCAATTTCTGGTTCCATCATTCGGATTCCCTTCGAGTATAAATGACCATACCCGGTCCTTCTCAAGCTCCATTCTCCCTCTCTATCTACTCCCTCTCTAAAGTGAGGATACCTCTGTGTTCGCGACATCCAGGCGAAACTCCCCAGCCCCCTTTGAAATTCCAATTCGACCCCAAAGTCCGGTTCCAGTTCTGGATACTCTCGGCTTCATTCTCGACTTCGCAGACCACTTCGGTCAGGTATTTATCACTGCATTTCGTTTCCCTAACCTTCGTGTATCTTAGTGTTAACAATTCTGAGCATAATCCAGACCATAGCCCACTGATTCCGGCCAAACGAGATTGCCCGGACACGACTCCTGGTCGTTACCGAGAACCAGTGGACAATCCTCGAAGTGGTTATCAATTAATTAACATGTTCCTGACCAGCGATGGGCTATAGCCCGGCTGGTCTGTGTTGTGTGCGGTGAGTGTAGTGACCCGGGTTCGAGTCTTCTGGCCTCCGGCCCAACCCCATTTTTGCTTCTGTTATCATTTTTTTATTTTATTTAATTTTCTTAACTTATTTTAATATTATTTTATTACACTAAAGACTAAAACGAGTCGATTTAATCGTTCGTTTATTTTGAAATCGATTAAACAATCTTTTTATCTATAAACTATTCTATTTTTATAAATCTTGTAATATTATTTAAATACATTTTCTTATATATAAAATATCCCATATTTTTATAAATCTTGTAATATTTTATAAACTTATTTAATTACATTTTTTATATATAAAATATCCCATATTTTTATAAATCTTGTAATATTTTTATAAACTTATTTAATTACATTTTTATATATAAAATGTCCTATATTTTTATAAATCTTGTAACATTTTTATAAACTTATTAAAATACATCTAATATATAAAATGTCTCATTTTTTTATATGAACCTAGCAATATTTTAATAAACTTGTTTAAATAAATTTTAAATATCAACATAGTTAGTCAAATAAAGACTTTTCTTTTATTTGTTATTATTATATAAATACATTAAATATAATAATACTTGTTTGAAACAATATATATATATATATATATATCCTTATAAGTTAAAGTTTTACAAAAAACCATTATCATTCTATTTCCATACTTTATACAAATAAATATTAAGGAGAATTATATTAAAGCCTATATACATTTAAATACAAATACACACCTATACGCATACAATAATACCCATTTGTCTACATAGGGTATCAACGTGCTTAGGCTTCCACATACTTATCACCTACACGCGTGGAAAAATACCCGCTTGCAAGGTGAGTTACATAGCCCCTATTTTACATTTTCATACGTTTTGGGGTGAAACATTATACATGCTACTCACACTGTTTATACGTGTTATACATGAGACTATATGCTTATTCTTTGGATGTACATACATTTAAACACAAGACAACCAACTATAATATTGATAGATCTATTGTGCCTGACCAGCCCACCCGGTTAGGGTATTTATTACTGCATACTCGGATATAACCGCGTGTTATATTCAATCATATCGGATATAGTGGGTAACTATATTCAAACATACCGGACTTAGCTGTTGTGCTCTATTCAAGCGTGTCAAACTCGGTTTGAATTGTGATTAAATAAATGATACATCATATACTATGTTTAACAAGATAAACACAGAGTTGCAAAACGATTTACACTACTATTTACCGGATTTACTAAACCTATGTACTCACCAACTTATTAGTTGACACTTGATTTAAATAATGTTTCAGGTTTGGATATGTGACTGCTTGCCGAAGATTTCTCCACTTAGGAACTATGGACCTAGTTAAATAAATCAATGTTTTGAACTAGACTAGGTTACTTGAAATGTATTGTATTTGGATCTTGTTGTCTTTAAATTTAATTAATGAATTATGCAACCTTTTAGTTACCATGTGCTTTTGAACAATCATTCTATTGTCCGCCTCGATGATTCCGCCATCGGTCGGGGTGTGACATTTAGTCATTTAGTATATTTGTGAATACTTTGCATTCAACTTGTTTGATTAGTAGTTACTTTATTTTATTTTATTTTTGTCCTTTTATCCTTAGGATCAGTTGCATTGTAGTCTTAATTTGTGCTTGCAGATTTTGTATGTTCTCAACTCCTGTTAAAGAGATAGTTGAGCCTGCATAGGAGCCGGAGCGGAATTTTCACCAAAGATTGTAGGCTCGGTCCCGTATGGTAGCAGAAGCAATTGAAAACGACACAGTAGTGCACGACATCCTTGTTGAGGCTGGAGATACTATGGTGGATTAGGAGGATTAAAGGATGCTTTCAGAGTTTGGGAAACCATCACTTGGTGGTCTGGAGATGAGGATCACTAGGCCGATTGTAGAAGAAAGCAATATCAGATGAAGTCTAGAATCATATAAATGGTATGGAAAATGTGCTAGTCTGATGGCAAGGATCATGAGGATCCTAACACATATTGTGGGATTTATGGAAATATGCGCCACTTTAAAAATCCATGACGCCTCCTACGATGATGTCAGGCTTCGGTTGTTCCCTTTTTCCATACGGGACCGAACCAAGGCATGGCTACTTTCACGTCCCCCTCGTTCCATTACCACTTGGTATCAGATGGCTGCAAAATTCCTTGAGAAGTACTTCCTTCCAAATAATATCGCAAAGTTGAGGACCCAAATTCTCTTATGTTAGTAGGACGAAGGAGAGTCTATCTATGAGGCATGGGAGCGATTTAAGGACCTGATGAGAAAGGTTCCCCATCATGGACTAGTAAAGTGGCAGCAGTGTGAGACATTCTACAATGGATTAGATTTAGTAGGGCGGCAGTTGATTGGCACGTATGCGGGTGGAGACTTCTGAACAAAGACACCTAGAGCAGCATACGAGTTATTGGAGAAAGTAGCTATGAAGAGCTACTCACAACAGCCTCGAGGGGTAGGATATCCAGACAAGGTGTCCATCAAGTGGATGGTGACACCGCTTTATCTACCATGTGGAAGCCCTTTCTACCAAGATTGGTCAGATACATGTCAACAAAGTTAAGACGTTGTGTGAGTTATGTGGAGGTGCACATCCGACCAGTGACAATCAGTTACGGGATATGAGTACACATGAGGTGGTTAACTTCATGGGCAACCAAGTTCGTCCCAAGAACAATCCCAACAACAATACATATAACCCGGGGTGGAGAAACCACCCAAATTTTAGTTGGAAAACTGGCACCACTCGCCGGCAACCACCCGGATTCAGTCAGCGTCCCCCATTCCAACATCAGACTCAGGGTCAATCCTGTCATTCACGCCCTCAGTAGAACCAGTTTCAAAATAAAGGTTCTAGCAACGGCTCACAACCCGTATCTGAGGGGAGATCTAGTATAGAGGACATAGTTATACGATTTCTATCCAATTCTGAGAGCCAAAGTCAGTTATGAAACACCCTATTATTTATTCTTTTATTTTATCAGAGTTGTAGCGAAATTTGGCCTCAGTTTTTCAAAACCTTGCCACCGTAGTGATACAGGTATTTTTATTTATGAAACATTGTTTTACAAACAATATTATATTATACATAATTTAGGGATTCTTCAGTCTGATATGTCACGTCCTAGAAAGCTTCATTCATTCCGAGTGTTTTTTCCTGGAGTGTTTTGAAAACGTTTTTACATTAGCTTACAATAAGTAAGTGCACTCCTTTTTCTTTTATTTATGGAACTATTTTAGTTCCTTATTTAGTTTCACCAGGTACACCGGCCCATGTGTCACTTTGGACATACCTATGTCACGCCATTCATTGATTTTATTTAGTTTCACCAGGCACATCGGCCCCCGTGACCCTTTGGACGTACCTAGGTCACGTCTTTTAATCAGTTTTCCAGGCACACATGCCTCATGGCACTTCAGACGTTACCTATGCCATATCATTTACAAGGTCCTTACACCTGTAGGTGGGGCCCCTTACATTAACCACGCAGGTTCATTCTTTACAAGGCCCTTCCGTTCGTAGACTGGGCACCTTGTTTATATTGGGATCTTGAGTGTCATAGACTCATAGCCTCCTAATTTATCAAGCACTTATTTACAACATGCATGTATACTTTTATCATGAACGCTTAATTTGCTTGTTTCATCCACAAAAAGTCCTCACCCTAAGACTTCGTAAAGGTTTCTTGTCATACCCAGCCAAGGCGGAATCGGTATGCATAACGTTTATGGTTTCCAAAGCATATGATTATTGCAAACACATACACACAAATTGGATACTTAATTAAGTTAAAGTTTACAACCCAAAATATTTGTTTGAAATTACAAAAGAAGTAAGATTTTGCAAATATGACCCAATGGTGAAGGGTTATACAAGAAAAATCCCCAAAAGTAGTATCTAACAAGTATGCATGATCGCTACATAGTTATACCCTTGCTGCCATGTTTAGTTTCCTGAAAAACATACTTAAAAGTGTCAACACAAGGTTGGTGAGTTCACACGTTTAGTTACTATAAGTTTCAAGATGGCCGTTGTTCACGAAATCAAGTTTCAAGAATACGGTTTGCACGAAAACAATTTTCAAGTATACGATAAATGAAACAAAATAACCATATCAAGTTTGACCCATGAAACTGACCCATCGTAAGTAGTTAGGTATACGAAGTTTATTTTACATGAGTTTTAACCAAACCAAACACAGATGTTTCGCCCCTCGCCCATTCCCCACGAGCTCACGAGTTAAGACAATGTGTAGTCATCGGGCCATACAGACCCTTGGTTAGCGCGACTAACCATGACTTGGAGTGTCAATCCCAATAGTACTATTCACAATATCCCATCTATTCAAGTTAATGGTTAATAAACTGTAACAGGGGACTTCGAGATCTCAATGAATGTCTCATGTAAACATAAGTGGTCGGTCATGATTTCTTGTTTCCAACATATAAAGCAATTTTATTTCATGTTTTTCAAAAGTATCAAGTAAGTATGTTTCTCCCCTGATGCTTCTAAAACATTTAAAAAAATGAAAAGGAGGCTGTGAACTCACCTCAGTCCGTGCAAGCTAGCAAATGAATGTTTGTAAGAATGAGACATGACTACTCGTGCCCTATTTATTAAAAATATATCTTAGGGTCGAGAATGGACGTCTCGAATGCAAGTTGTTCACCCAGCATGTTAGGTTCGGTTGGGAAAGTTTTAAGGAAAATGTTGTATTTTACGACCCGTTAGGGATTGCTATTTATTTCCTTGTATAATTATTCATACACATAATTTACTTATACAAATAAGCATAAAAATGCAAGTCATGTTCATCAAATAATTATATACTTTTAAAACTATACAATTATTTTTAGAGAAATATTCCATTTTCATCGTAATAACGTAAATAATATAATTTATCTTATAACACTATATATTCCCTAGAAATATTATCTCTTGTATCAACACGTGATTAAACTTGAAGTTATATCTAGACTTTACGTATACCTAAACAATTATACACATGCATTTATATATATATATATATATATATATATATATATATATAAACTTGTTCGAATAATTATGGTTAATATTATTAAATTATTTACACATGTGATCTCCAACACTTAGAGACTTATCAACTTTTTCATATATACATATTTATACACAATATATTTATACATAATACATATAATCACATATCATGTCCCTAAGAGTCCATAATCCACCATTTACATATGTAATTACTCAAAATAACTATTTTAACACGTTTAACTGTTATATCTACCAAAAATAGATACTTGGTTTTACCATACTTCACCTAAATACATCCGAGACTCGGTCCTTTTCAAAATGTCGTTATTATATATATAAGTCACCAAATTTTCTTACCAAAAGTATATTTATAATCATAAAAGTCAACATTTTATAGAAACCATTTTTACACATTAAAATCCCAAGTCTCGTGTTTTTGCGAACTAAAAAACCATTTAACCTTTATAACAAGTTAAACATTTTTATTTACCAATTCACCTGTTAACTCAATCATACGTTTTTGTCTAAAAAATTTACACCACTTAAACACACTAAATTTCATATAACACACGCTTTCAAGCACTAAATATATACATATATATATAGGGGAGGGTTCAATTCGTAACACTAAATATTACGAGAACACGCAGAACAAAACGAATCATTCACTTTTTCAATCGTGAAAAGTTTTAAAACATAAAAAAATGTATAAATGTAAAGTTTATTCGTTTTAACAAAATTCAAATAAAAAAATATGAACAAATTTTGTTTATATACATACCTACACATGTGTAATTCATGTGTAGGTTTTTTTACCTACAAATAATCTACACATGTGTAGGAAACTTTTAAATATATAAAAATATATAAAAAAACATATTTGTATGTAAGAAATATAAAATATTCAATTTTTTTACCATGGATAAAAAAATTAAACAATATAGGTGTGTTCCCTATGTTCTCGTATAATTTACTTTTTCTGAAATGAACTTCCCTTTTATATATATATATATATATATATACACTTACACGTTTTAAGCCATTTATAACAGCATACATGTTATGACACATATTTTTCATACATACATAAATCCATGCATATTCCATGTTTAAACAACTAAAAGCTCACAACTAACAAGATCTTTACAAAAACTTATTCATGCTTGTATACATCTACTTCTTAGTAACTTTTGTTAACAAAATTACACCTACTCATATCCACATATATAATCACGGCACACACTTTTATATATATATATATATATATATATATATATTCTCACGACACACACACATATACAACATACATACATACATAAATACATACTCAATGCTTCATACATCTATAGATCTATGCATTTTTCATGAGTCACATGACTACAAATTTATAACCATCCAAGATCTACACATCAATCTACTCATGCTAAACACTTATCATTTAGTAAACTTTTGTGAACAAAAATTATATATACACATACACACATACCTACATGTCACCCCCCAATTTTATGTACTAAATAAATAAATAAAGGTCTCAACGATTGGCAACATTACACAACAGCGTAAGCTAAAGTACAAATTTCTAAAGTGTCGAACATCTTTTACAATTACTAACATGTAAGATTACATCGATCTAAATCCACCTAGATCAAAATAGACATGAGATTTGACAAAATGCTTCTGAGGCTTCTAGGGTATTGTCCAAATAGCTAGCCTATTCCAACCGAGCCATAGCTATGTGATACCTGAAAAACATACTTAAAAATGTCAACACAAAGGTTGGTGAGTTCACAAGTTTGCTTGTTTCGGTGTAAAGTAGTTTTCCTTGAAAACATTGATATCGTGTACATGGTCGTACTATAAAACCGTTTTCCCTGAAAACATTGAAAAGGTGTACATGGCCATAATATGAAATCGTATTGTTTTTCCAAAACCTTGAAAATGTGTTCATGGGCTTATTATGGAACTGTTTTCCTCAAAAACATGTGATGACCTCATAGTCATAAAGTGAGTCATTTTCCCAATGAAATCATGTGATGACTTAATAATCATAAAATGAGTTTATACACATCTTAAGCCCTTTAAAATCGTTAACCGAAACGAATAGCGGTTTCATGTATTTTAATCAAATAGTTCTTGTAAATCCAAGTGTTCGTAAATTGTACCAAGTGTTCGTAAATTATTCCAAGTGTATATGATAAATAAAACAAGTAATGTTGACCCCATTTGTAGACTAGCTAGGAATACAAATAAATGTTCATACATGAGGAATAACCAAACCATGACAACAGGTATTTTGACCCTCCCTCGGTCCTCCCGAAGTATGTGTTTAGACACTATGCGACCATTCGACCCTGCAAGTCGTCGGTTAGCACGACTAACAATGATCGGGGGCGTCACTCCCAATAGTAATATTCATAGAATCCGAGGCTAGATAGCTAATGGTTATAAAATTATTCCAGGGGACTTTTATCGAGCTCTTTGTTCGTTAACTCATGCAAACATAAGGTCAGGTCTTGTTCTCTTGTTACCATATGAAAATATTCGTAAGTGTGTTCTAGGTTTTCAAACGTGTAATCAAATATGTTTCAGGTTTTCTCAAATGTATAAAGTAATGATGTTTCCCAATGTATAAAATGCGTTAAGCAAGTGTGTTTCTCCCCCGATGTTTCTAAAACATTTAAAAGCTAAAAGGGGCCCGTGAACTCACCTGATGAGATTTCAATGTGTAAGTGCTAGCAAGGCCGATGTGTATGCAAGATTGTCCTAACCATGACCTAAATAAAGACGGTTATCTTATGATCTTAAGATTTAGTGTCAACATACAAGTCGGTCAAGTACAAAGTCTATCCAATATGTTAGACTCAAAAACGTAAGTGCCATCTTTAGAAAGTGTTACCCGACGAACCGTTGGTGATTTATGTTGAACTTTATGAATTGTACACTTATTAAGTCATAAAATACGTATGACTAACATTATATGTGTCCAAATACTTGTATACAAGATGTCTTATATAGGTCGTGTTAGGGTTTTGATAGTTAATTACCTTAAACTATAACATTAAAGCAAACCCTTGTTTATCAAAATTTCCAGAATTTTAAGTCGATCGTGTGTCATTTTTTTGATTAACCAAACGAACTCGTTAAGTCATAAAATTTTGTACCAAGATACCTACATGTATTAGGGTTACAGGGATGTATGAATCACCAATTTATGACATGTTTAAGTATTTTTAAAAATTTATTTGAACAGGAGAGGTCAGTGATGATCATTTCTTGAGTACCATGGGAATTTCATGACCCGAGACCCTACAATTTTTGTTCTATACGTAAAGTGCTGACTTTAGAAAGTGGAATCAACTTATTTGGACTTGTTATGACCATGTTATGACTTTCAAAAGTGACACGAAATTTCTGCCTAAAATGACAGCCTTGATACCTTTTCTCGTAGTACCATTTTGGGGCATCAAAACTCAACGACATTTTATGAAACCACTTGGGTTGTATTACTGACTCTTTATACTTCATTTTAGACCAAAAATTCGACAAGTATGGGTGAGTATGGATTGAGTTATGTGTAGAAGCATCTTTGTGTGACAGGCACTCTGGATATTGTACTGATCTGATTTAGTCTTTTGTATTATCTGTATTCAGTCTTTATGTATTTGTCTTGATCGAGTTGTAATCGTATCTGTTTGTACTTGTACTTATATTTGTTTCTTACAGTTCTACGTAAGTGTTAGGTACTATACAAATACGCAAAGGAGGTTGTTCCTGCGTATTTGTTATGTACGCACACTAGTTCGTGCGTATTTGTTAAGTACGCATGAATGAACTCTCCTACGTACTTGATAAGTACGCAAGAAGCAGGTCTAGTATAAGTAGCTGAGTTGTTTCATTTGTAAGCACGCTCTCATTTGCTTGTCTTCTGTTCCAGAACTTTTGGAGAGCTACTGATTGTAAACAATTTGCTACGATAATAGACCGTGTATTTTGTTACGTGTTTTGTTGTCATGTTTACATTTGTCGTCTTATGTTCCATCTAGTCTCGAGGATTCCGCACTCTTGTAGACTAGACTACGCACCCACACGATAGTGATCCGAAGACACCCGGGGACCTATAAGTGGTATCAAAGCACTTGCTCTTGATTTTGAGTGTTGTGAGTGTGTTAGGAGCGTTTTCCGACAAGTTATTGTATCGATTTACTCGTTTTTGAACCTACATTTGGTGATTTTCAGAGTTGAATTTTACCCCTACTTTTACACAAGTTCATCCAAGAGAATCCCAAAATTTACCTATGATTGTTGTTGTTTGAGTGATCCGTTCATCAAGGAATGTTTAGAATCAAGGTTCTAAACTTTTGGCTAGATCAATTTCAACATTGCAATAATATTTGAAGATTTTAGAAATTCTCAGGTCACCTGAGTTTGACCGGACTAGTGGGTGGATTGAGTTCAAAAAAGTGATTTTGGCGTACTCATTTGCATCAGATACTGTTCGTGCGTACTTGTTCAGTTGTTGCGTACTTATTAAGTACGTAAGACCAACCTTTACGTAGTTAAATCTCTCCATGCATAGTTACTAAGTACGCAAGAACATTTATGTTCATGCGTATTTGATAAGTACATAAGGGGTAACTCATATACGCAAGTGTTAATAAATACGCAAGACCAAACAACAAGTACACCAGTTGGATTGTTTGTTCTGAATTTAGACTATGTCCTTCACAATGTTGAATATTCAGAATATTAGCAGCATGTTGAATTATGACAACGAAATAGGGACACCACAAAAACCACCTAAGTTGTTAAACGTAAATGACTATTCCAACTGGAAAGCAAGATTCGAGGAGTATGTTTCGTACAATGATTAAAACATGTGGATACCCATTCTGGAAGGGTATAAACATCAAACACATGAATATCTTGGTGATATTGTTCCCAAACCTTTGTCGAGGCTGGACGAAGAAGAAAAGAAGGCTTATGACTTAGAAAAGAAACCACATGGTTCCATCACCATGGCACTGATGAGAGAATTATTTCATAATTTTCGAGGTTATGATACTTCAAAGAATTTATGGAAAGCTTTACAAAAAAGATTTGAGGGAAACAGTAATGTGAAGAAAGGTAAAAGGGATTTATTGAGAAAACAATATGAGTGTTTTAAGCATTTAGAAAATGAGTCTACTGATGACTTGATTTCTAGATTCTATTACTTATTGACTGAATTGATATCATATGATTTGAAATACCCTGAAGAGGAGCTAGTCGAAAAGTTTCTGGATGCACTACCTTCTAAGTTTGACATGTACACAACCCTACTACAGGAAAATACCAAATTCTACGAAATAACTATTGACACGGTGATAGGGAAGATTCAAGCACATGATATGAATTTGAGAAAGAAAGAAACCGGTAACCGACCTCAAGTTCAAGATCCTTCAATCTATTTTGGAAAATCTTCCACATCAAAGTCTTCAGGTCCAGGGATTGCTTTATTTTTTTGAAGTTCTTCACAGGATGACGATCATACCAACGGTTGTCTAAACTAAACATGTTTTGTTGCTTCAGGATCCAATTCCTCAAAAGGTCCTATATCTTCATCATCCGCTCACCAGAATGTCATTGCAAATATTGCTGAAGATCATGTCACCTTATTTGCATCATGTATGCTTGCCAATGAAAACTTTATCGATGGGAAGCTTATTGATCCGGAAACCATTGAAGAGGATTTCAATCAAGTAGATCCTGATGATATGGAAGATGTGGACATTCAATGGAACATGGCGATGATCTTAAGAAGGGCTAAGCATTTTCTAAATATAACAGGAAGGAAGTTTATATGTGGACATCCAAATGCAAGGGTTGGTTTTGACAAATCAAAGGCCAATGTTACAAATGTCAGAACTTTGGACACTTTGCAAGGGAATGTCAGAAAGACAAGGCACCTGCTTCTGGTTTTACTAGACCTAGTCTAGGAAACAGCCAAAGTTACAACAATCAGAACAATCAGAGTCAGAACCAAGGAACTACATCGAATGCTTTGGTAGTTCATCAGGATGACAATTTTGACTGGGGTGTTCATTTGGAAGATGCCATTATTTCACAAACTTAACTAGGATTGATGGCAGAAATTGTTGAACTGATGGAAGCAGAAGGAAAGGAAGCTGCAGTTGCTGCCCTACAGGAATCTGCATTTGCACTAATGGCCATTTGAGAATCGTCAAGCACCAGTGAGGTAGATTCTAATGCTTTTGCTACTGTTTCTGTTTCTTGTTTAAATTGTAAGATTTTGAAAGATGAGAACGATTGAATCCATGATTAACTTGAACCACTTCGTACCGCAGCATTGAACTATAAAGTAAATGAAAAATGTTTTAAAGATTCAATTGACAATTTAAAGAAAGATAAACATGATTTTTCAATTAAAATCAGTGAACAACAATTTCACCTTCATGTTGCATACAAAGCGTTAGAGAAGAAAAATGTTGAACTAGCCAAACTACAAAATGAAATATTGCAGTTAAGTGGTAAACTTGAGAAGTTGAAAAATTCTCGTTTCGTGGTGGAACACTACGAATCATTAGTAAGACAAATGAATGGACAAGGTTTAGGTACCAACGCCTTTCCTCCACCAGTTAATGACAAGTTTGTCAACGGGCAAGTTGATATTGATCATTCTTGTCTGGATGAGTCTTCTAGTAAGGCTAATTCAATTTCTGAGAGTAATGAGGAAGGTAACTCTGTTGATAACATCAAAATTGATGGAGTTGTTTCTGAGGAAATGTTTGATGAACACAAGGTTCAGAAAGATACTATTACCAACTGTGATAGATGTATCTTAACTGAACCTAATGTTGTTGACTCCAACAATAAATTGAAAAACTTGCTTTATGGATGTTTCAAAACCATGAAGCAATCCAAAAAATAAAAATTTGCAAACAAGCTTGGAAAGAATTATCACGAAAACATTAATAAGAATTACACGTCCAAGACTTAAGCAACATCTACTCAAGCACAGACTGATGTTCCTCAAACATCTCCTCCCGTTCATCAAAGTTAACCTTCTACATCAAAAGTGAAGGAGCCTTATCATAGAGAGCATAGAGAGAAAAGAGTCTGCTTTCACTGTGCTGTTGCAGGTAACATTCTTCTGAACTATCCTGATAAGAACCAGGAGAAGAAGCCAATTGTTCCCTAACAAGCTGCATCTGTAGGTCCCCAGGTGTCTCGGATCGTCACATGCAAGTGCGTTGGCTAGTCTAGCCGGGTGCGGAATGCCCGTGACTAGGTGGAGAATCAATCAACACAAAGTAAACCGATGTTGAAGCACTTTCAGTGTGACAAACACTCTGGATAGAGTCTTAGTTTTGTACTTTCATTGTATGTATTTGTCTTTGTTTGTAAGTGTCTTTGTGTAATAGTTATTGAGTTGTATTTACTAATGCATGTTGATAGTTGCTGAAATCTCTAAGTGTTTTGCGCACTTGTATGTGCGCATGAATTAGTTCCCGCGTACTAAGCAAGTACGCAAGAATATCTTGCGTACTTGATAAGTACGCATGAGCAATTTGCCCTACGCACTTGCTAAATGCGCAGAGATCATGTCGTGTATAAATAGGATAGGTTGACAGTAGACAAGTTCGCAGACAGATACTCAGACATTGTATACTCAGTATTTCTCTCTGTAACCTTCAAGTGTTTATAATAGACGAAAGTTTAAAGTGATTCTTTTGTCGGTTTACTTTGTGTTGTAAGACTCTCCACCTAGTCACAGGCATTCTGCACCCGATCCGACTCAGAAACACACTTGCATGTGACGATCCGCCACACCCGAGGGACCTACAAGTGGTATCAGAGCATTGCTCTTGATTTCGAGTGTTGTGAGTGTGTTTGGAGTGTTTTCTACAGAGATTTTACAAGCAAAAGTGGGTATTTTTGTAGATTTTTATGATAAAATAGGGGTAGCTCTTGAGCATTATTTTAGAAGCAAAAGTCACTCAAAAACTCGACTTTTGTTGTGTATTTGAGTGTTTTGAGCAACAAAGGTTGGTTAGAAACAAGTTTCTGACCCTTTGGCTCATTTTTTTTATTCATCTGTCCGATTTTTGCCAACTCCGGTGAGATTCCAGTGACCGGAATAGTTTGGTGAGAGTTGGTGAAAAGGTTATCTGCGTACTTACATTTTCTGGCAAAAAGTTCAGTCTTGCTGCGTACTTATCAAGTACGCAAGACCAATCTTGTGCGTACTTAATTTATCTCTTGCGTACTTATCATTTACTCCTGCGTACCTACTAAGTACGCAAGAGCAAATCCTAACTACGCAAGACCATTTCTCTAAGTGCGCAAGGCCAATATCAAGTGCGGAAGTATCTTTGACATTTCTGAAATTTGACTAAGTGTTCACCATGTCGAATCTTCAGAACCTCGGTAACCTTCTAAACTATGACAACGAGATCGGAACACCTCAGAAACCACCAAAGTTGCTAAATGTAAATGATTATTCTAAATGGAAAGCTAGCTTTGAGCATTACATTTCTTATACCGATTATTCGTTATGAATACCAATTCTAGATGGACATAAGCATCCCATACACATTTACCTTGATGAAGTAATGCCCAAGCCTATCTCTAAACTCGATGAAGAAGAAAAGAAATTTTATGACCGAGAGAAGAAGGCTCACGGTTCTATCACTATGGCCTTGACTAGGGAGTTATTCCACAGTTTCAGAAGATATGATAACTCCAAGGATCTTTGGAAGGCGTTACAGAAAAGATTCGAGGGCAATAGTGACATCAAGAAAAGTAAAAGGGATCTTCTCAGGAAGCAGTATGAGTGCTTCAGATTTCTGGAGAACGAATCTATAGACGAGCTCATCTCTAGATTCTATCATCTGCAGACGGAGTTGAAAGCTTTTGAGCTGAAGTATCCTGAAGAAGAATTAGTGGAAAAGTTTCTGGATGCATTGCCTCCCAAGTTTGAGATGTATACAACTCTGATGAGAGAGAATCCTAACTTCTATGAGATGACAATTGATGAGGCAATTGGAAAGGTTCAAGCTCATGACATGAACCTAAAAAGAAAGGAGAGCTCAGGAAGACCTCATATACAAGACCCTTCTATGTATCATGGGATGTCTTCTACAACCAAGTCATCGGGCTCTGGAATTGCCCTTTTTCTCTGGAAACTCTCATGAGGAAGAAACTATAAAGGCTTGTGGTGGTCGTGCATGCTATGCAGCATCTGGTTCTGGTTCTGGTTCTGGATCTCATCACCAGAATCCCTCAAGAAATCCTTCACTCACATCTTCAACTAACCAATCAGCGATAGCCAAGATAGCTGAAGATCAAGTGGCTTTATTCTCTTCATGCATGCTTGCCTATGAGAACTTCATTGGCGGCAAGCTAACGGAACCTGAAACAATAGAAGAAGACTTCAATTAGGTGGATCCGGATGATATGGAGGACATGGACATTCAGTGGAATATGGCCATGTTCTTGAGGAGATCCAAGCGTTTCCTGAACTGAATAGGAAGAAAGTTCATTGGCGGGCGTTCTAATGCCAAGGTTGGTTTTGACAAATCCAAGGCCAAGTGGTACAAGTGTCTGAACTTTAGACACTTTGCTCGTGAATGTCAAAAGGACAGAAAACCGGCTTCGGGTTTCACCAGACCTAGCCAAGGAAACAACCAAGGCTACAACAACTCAAACAACCACAATCAAAGCCAAGGTGGAACGTCCAATGCATTGGTGGCTCAACAGGACGATAGCCTTGATTGGGGTGTTCATCTGGAGGATGCTCTTATTGCAAAAACTCAGGTTGGTCTCATGGCTGAGGTTATGGAGATGATGGAAGCTGAGGAAAGGGAAGCTTCTGTGGCTGATCCAGAAGAGTCAACACCTGCTGTTGCCCTCATGGCTATCGGAGAGGCATCACATTCATCAAATGAGGTAGATTCTAATCCTTTTACTGTTATTTCTTATTCCAAATGTCAGGGCTTAAAAATTGAAAACTCTAAGCTTCAAGAAAAGGTCGAACCCCTTCGTATTGCAGCTTTAAACTACAAAGAAAATGAAAAATGATTTAAAGATTCAATTGAAACGTTGAAGAAAGAAAAACGTGATTATTCACTTAAAATGAGCGATCAACAGCATCACTTGGATATTGCATAAAAGGGGTTAGAGAAAAGGAACAATGAGATCAACAAGCTGTAAAATGAGATCTTGCAGTTGAAATGTACTAATGAGAAGTTGAAAAATTCTCGTTTTGTGGTGGAACACTACGAATCTGTAGTGAGACAAATGAATGGCTTAGGGTTGGGTACTAATGCCATTCCTCCACCAGTTAGCGGGAAATTTGTCAACGGCTTAGTAGACATTGATCTAACTTACCTTGATGAGTCCTCAGGTAAGGATGATTCCTCTAACAAGGATGATTCCTCAAGTAAGGCCAACTCCGCATCTGATGAGGAGTTCTTTACTGCTTCTGATGATGGGTCGGTTAACACCTGCCCTGAAGGAGTAGTATCTGAATGCCCGTGACTAGGTGGAGAATCAATCAACACAAAGTAAACCGATGTTGAAGCACTTTCCGTGTGACAAACACTCTGGATAGAGTCTTAGTTTTGTACTTTCATTGTATGTATTTGTCTTTGTTTGTAAGTGTCTTTATGTAATAGTTATTGAGTTGTATTTACTAATGCATGTTGATAGTTGCTGAAATCTCTAAGTGTTTTGCGCACTTGTATGTGCGCATGAATTAGTTCCCGCGTACTAAGCAAGTACGCAAGAATATCTTGCGTACTTGATAAGTACTCATGAGCAATTTTCCCTACGCACTTGCTAAGTGCGCAGAGATCAGGTCGTGTATAAATTGGATAGGTTGAAAGTAGAAAAGTACGCAGACAGATACTCAGACATTGTATACTTAGTATTTCTCTCTGTAACCTTCAAGTGTTTATAATAGACGAAAGTTTAAAGTGATTCTTTTGTCGGTTTACTTTGTGTTGTAAGAATCTCCGCCTAGTCACAGGCATTCTGCACCCGATCCGACTCAGAAACACACTTGCATGTGACGATCCGCCACACCCGAGGGACCTACAAGTGGTATCAGAGCATTGCTCTTGATTTTGAGTGTTGTGAGTGTGTTTGGAGTGTTTTCTACAGAGATTTTACAAGCAAAAGTGGGTATTTTTGTTGATTTTTGTGATAAAATAGGGGTAGCTCTTGAGCATTATTTTAGAAGCAAAAGTCACTCAAAAACTCGACTTTTGTTGTGTATTTGAGTGTTTTGAGCAACAAAGGTTGGTTAGAGACAAGTTTCTGACCCTTTGGCTCATTTTTTTTATTCATCTGTCCGATTTTTGCCAACTCCGGTGAGATTCCAGTGACCGGAATAGTTTGGTGAGAGTTGGTGAAAAGGTTATCTGCGTACTTACATTTTCTGGCAAAAAGTTCAGTCTTGCTGCGTACTTATCAAGTACGCAAGACCAATCTTGTGCGTACTTAATTTATCTCTTGCGTACTTATCATTTACTCCTGCGTACTTACTAAGTACGCAAGAGCAAATCCTAACTACGCAAGACCATTTCTCTAAGTGCGCAAGGCCAATATCAAGTGCGGAAGTATCTTTGATCTTTCTAAAATTTGACTAAGTGTTCATCATGTCGAATCTTCATAACCTCGGTAACCTTCTAAACTATGACAACGAGATCGGAACACCTCAGAAACCGCCAAAGTTGCTAAATGTAAATGATTATTCTAACT
The DNA here is from genome assembly GCA_023525975.1 of Smallanthus sonchifolius. Taxonomy (NCBI): domain Eukaryota; kingdom Viridiplantae; phylum Streptophyta; class Magnoliopsida; order Asterales; family Asteraceae; genus Smallanthus; species Smallanthus sonchifolius. The sequence goes on from CM042036.1 coordinate 46,599,789, forward strand.
GGAAAGTTCGCTTTGAGCATTACATTTCTTATACCGATTCTTCGTTATGAATACCAATTCTAGAGGGACATAAGAATCCCATACACATTTACCTTGATGAAGTAATGCCCAAGCCTATCTCTAAACTCGATGAAGAAGAAAATAAATTTTATGATCTAGAGAAGAAGGCTCACGGTTCTATCACTATGGCCTTGACTAGGGAGTTATTCCACAGTTTCAGAAGATATGATAACTCCAAAGATCTTTGGAAGGCGTTACAGAAAAGATTCGAGGGAAATAGTGACATCAAGAAAAGTAAAAGGGATCTTCTCAGGAAGCAGTATGAGTGCTTCAGATTTCTAGAGAACGAATCTATAGACGAGCTCATCTCTAGATTCTATCATCTGCAGACGGAGTTGAAAGCTTTTGAGCTGAAGTATCCTGATGAAGAATTAGTGGAAAAGTTTCTGGATGCATTGCCTCCCAAGTTTGAGATGTATACAACTCTGATGAGAGAGAATCCTAACTTCTATGAGATGACAATTGATGAGGCAATTGGAAAGGTTCAAGCTCATGACATGAACCTAAAAAGAAAGGAGAGCTCAGGAAGACCTCAGATACAAGACCCTTCTATGTATCATGGGACGTCTTCTACAACCAAGTCATCGGGCTCTGGAATTGCCCTTTTTCTCTAGAAACTCTCATGAGGAAGAAACTATAAAGGCTTGTGGTGGTCGTGCATGCTATGCAGCATCTGGTTCTGGTTCTGGATCTCATCACCAGAATCCCTCAAGAAATCCTTCACCCACATCTTCAACTAACCAATCAGCGATAGCCAAGATAGCTGAAGATCAAGTGGCTTTATTCTCTTCATGCATGCTTGCCTATGAGAACTTCATTGGCGGCAAGCTAACGGAACCTGAAACAATAGAAGAAGACTTCAATTAGGTGGATCCGGATGATATGGAGGACATGGACATTCAGGGGAATATGGCCATGTTCTTGAGGAGAGCCAAGCGTTTCCTGAACAGAACAGGAAGAAAGTTCATTGGCGGGCGTTCTAATGCCAAGGTTGGTTTTGACAAATCCAAGGCCAAGTGGTACAAGTGTCTGAACTTTAGACACTTTGCTCGTGAATGTCAAAAGGACAGAGAACCGGCTTCGGGTTTCACCACACCTAGCCAAGGAAACAACCAAGGCTACAACAACTCAAACAACCACAAAAAAAGCCAAGGTGGAACGTCCAATGCATTGGTGGCTCAACAGGACGATAGCCTTGATTGGGGTGTTCATCTGGAGGATGCTCTTATTGCAAAAACTTAGGTTGGTCTCATGGCTGAGGTTATGGAAATGATGGAAGCTGAGGAAAGGGAAGCTTCTATGGCTGATCTAGAAGAGTCTACACCTGATGTTGCCCTCATGGCTATCGGAGAGGCATCACATTCATCAAATGAGGTAGATTCTAATCCTTTTACTGTTATTTCTTATTCCAAATGTCTAGGCTTAAAAATTGAACACTCTAAGCTTCAAGACAAGGTCGAACCCCTTCGTATTGCAGCTTTAAACTACAAAGAAAATGAAAAACGATTTATAGATTCAATTGAAACGTTGAAGAAAGAAAAAACGTGATTATTCACTTAAAATGAGCGATCAACAGCTTCACTTAGATATTGCATACAAGGGGTTAGAGAAAAGGAAGAATGAGATCAACAAGCTGTAAAATGAGATCTTGCAGTTGAAATGTACTAATGAGAAGTTGAAAAATTCTCGTTTTGTGGTGGAACACTACGAATCTGTAGTGAGACAAATGAATGGCTTAGGGCTGGGTACTAATGCCATTCCTCCACCAGTTAGCGGGAAATTTGTCAACGGCTTAGTAGACATTGATCTAACTTACCTTGATAAGTCCTCAGGTAAGGATGATTCCTCTAACAAGGATGATTCCTCAAGTAAGGCCAACTCCGCATCTGATGAGGAGTTCTTTACTGCTTCTGATGATGGGTCGGTTAACACCTGCCCTGAAGGAGTAGTATCTGAGGAGTTGTTAAATGAACAGAAAGTCAAGAAAAACATTATCACTAATAGTGACAATTGTATTTTAACTGAACCCGATATCATTGAATAAATGATAAATTAAAGGTAATGCTTTATGGAGGGTATAAAAATCTTAATCAAGTTAAGAAAAAAGCTTTTTCAGCTCACTTTGGGCTGGGTTCTAAAGAAAATTTGCAAAAATACTATACTCCCAAAAACCAATATATATCGGGTCAAACTCCTGTTCACAAACCAACTCCTCCTGCTCATTATGCTGAGTCATCTAATGCTAGATCTAATGAGCCTTATAGGAGGACTCACACAGACAAGAGGACTTGCTTTCACCGTGGTCTGGTAGGTCACATCCATGTGAGCTGCCCTTCTAAGAACCAAGGGAAACAACCTATTGTTTCACAACCGGCTGTCATCCCTAAGTCACCACAAGTGAAGCATCCCAAAAGTCTAAAGACAAATGTGGTGAAACCACCAGTAAAACTGATGGTAAAGCCAAAGATAACCTATGAGGCTAAACCATTTGTTTCAAGAAAGGGAAAGCAACCTGTTATACCTTGTGTATCTACCTCTGGTAGTATACCTACTGGTGAGAAATCTGTGGTGAAACTCTGTAAGCCACAGAGGAGGAGAAGGAATAAGAGGTTGAGAAAGCTAGAACAGCTGACTGGAGTTCAATCAGGTGAAGCTTCCATTAGTTCACCGACAGTTGTTGAACCTAAGTCTACTATTCCAGTTAAGAAATAGAAGAGATCCTGGAACAACAAAAAAAAATTCTCAATCTCCTAGTCCCAATTGTTCTAAAGATTCATCCATTTTGAATAGTCACGACTGTGAGTTAAAAGATGTTTATTTTGAAAAAGACGGACAACCCAAGACCACTATGGCTTGGGTCTCCAAATCTAACTTAATTCTTTTTGTGACTCGTGCAGGGACATCCGAAGGGTACTATCTCTAACCGTTGGTATGTAGATAGTGGATGCTCCCGGCACATGACAGGAAACATGGCCTTGCTTCAAGACGTGAAACCATTTAGAGGCGGCTATGTGGCCTTTGCTGGAGAGAAAGGCGGTAGTATCACGTGTCAAGGCGTGGTGTCAAATGGTTGTGTCAGCTTTGACAATGTCAACTTTTGCGAGCAGCTGAACCATAACCTGTTGAGTGTCTCCCAAATGTGCGACAAGGAGTACTCAGTGATGTTTGACAAGAATGAATGCTTGATACTCAAACCTTGTTTTGAGGTTCCTGAAGATTGGATTCTGATGAGGGCGCCAAGGACAAACGACACCTATCAGATTGATATGAGCGTGGCAACAACCACCTCATCAGTTGCTACCTGTTTGCTTACCAAAGCGACAGAACTTGACTCTATCTTGTGGCATAGGAAACTCGGACATATTTCTTATCGTAAAATGAATCATCTTGTCCGAAACGGTTTGGTAACCGGTGTTCCTAAGCTGAGATTTACCGTTACAGATGACTGTATGCCTTGTAAAAAGGGCAAACATCAACGGAAGTCTCACAAGCCCAAGCTCCACAACTCCATCGATACCCCTTTGGAGCTATTACATATGGATATGTTTGGCCCCATAAGTATCAGGAGTATTGGAGGTAAGTCATTCTGTCTGGTTGTAACTTATGATTTCTCAAGTTTTTCTTGGGTGCATTTTTTAGGTTGGAAGGACAAAACTGTCACACCCCGACCGATGGCGGAATCATCGGGGTGGGACATGTAGACTGTTCATAAGCACAAGGTTGACTAGATTGAATATATTAAACATCAAATTTCATAACAAGTAGTCCAAACACAACCAAATCCAAGATAGAGCTAAATTGAAATACACAGAGTTCTTTTATTTAATTTAACTAAGTCCAAGCCTATGTGTAGCACATCTTGATCAATCTCACACATTAGAACCTGAAACATGAATAAAATAAAGTCAACTAAAAAGTTGGTGAGTATAACACAGGTTTATATAGATAGCATATAGTTTGTAAAACAAATCCATACATATCATGATAAATAAGACATTTATGGGGAGCAGCTATTGTGTAACCAAGTACAATCAAACCTTTGTAACTAGCATGCAAAATTGTGTTGTCGGTATCAATCACCCCAATCTGGGTGGGTTTGTCAGACTCAGTAGATCTATCATTGAAAACCGTCGGCTTGAATAGTTAATGATTGCACATAATCGCATACAAAGGTTAGCACACCTAGCACTCGGGCATAAAGCTCAAATTGCATACATGAATGTAAAAAGGATTTGTACTTGTGTTGTTTGTGTAAATGTAAACACGTAATTTGAATAATGTTCATGTTTCACCCCAAAAATGTAAAAGAGTAAAATGGGCTATGTATACTCACTTGGTTTGAAGGCGTAGCTAACAACGATACTAGATGAAATAAAGATCCTTGAAATGCACGAGTTAACCTAAAGTGTAATGTCTATGGTGTTAATAGTGTGCACAAGAGTTTAATTCTAAAGTTGTATTTGGACTTGTGTAAAAAGTCATTGATTTGTAATTGGAAGTATTGAATGAAATATATAAAGTTTGAAATAATATTTTTAGAATATTTTGATTAAGGTTTGAGTTTGAATAATTAAATAAGTAATATAAATAATTATTGTTTATGAAAACATTGTAAGTATTAGTTATAAGTTAGTATAAATAATTAATTATTTTTGTTTAAATATAAATTAAATAAATAATCATTATTTTATTTAATTATTTATAAAATGTAACTTAATCATTAAAATACTTTTTAAATGAAGGGTTTTGCAATAACTGTAAATTTAATTTTTATAAACTTTAAATAAATAATTTTTCTATTTATTTCAAGATTAAATATTTGATCTTTTCCAAATAGAATAAATTGCATTTTTATAAAAATCACTATTTATATTTTGTAATTTAATCAGAAATATTTATTGTTTTAAAAATATATAAAATTATAATTCTGCCAAAAATCTAAATCACACACGACCGTGCCTGGAAAGGGCACGATCGTGCTCGAACCACGGGCGCGACCATGTAGTCAGGGCGCGACCGTGTTGATCATACAGAGGGATTGACTAACTAAATCATTAGGCATGACCGTGCCTTGGATAGGCACGATCGTATCTATGATTTCAAAACACGACTGGGATTAGCCAAAGGGCATGATTGGGTCTGGACAGGAGGACACGACCGCGCTGATAGTCGGCACGACCGCGACTCATGAGGCACGACCGCGCTAGATGATTAGCGCGACCGCGTCTGTTCCAAATCAGGAACGAATTGACAATTTCTTATAATAACAGGGTTGGAAATCATAGGGCTTTCACCCATTAGATTATTTCGAGTCTTTTTACATAGATTAATTGGATTTAAAACGTGTCTAGAGTCGGATTCGATTAAATCATTTTTGAACGAAAACTAGATTCGGGTTTAAGATGATTTCCATATTGGAAGCCCAAATTAACATGGGGCTTTTGATCTAAAGACTAAATCGATAGAGGACAAGGTTTCAATTACCCGAAATAATGGCGAATTGATAGCGGACGGTAGGAAGGAGTTTCGGCGTCGGCGAGCTTGGTTTCAGGCGTCTTCTGCTACGATTCCGGTTGCTTCAAGTAGGTCAGTAGCTTCTGGGAGGATCGTTTGTGCGTTTGCTTGGGAGAATTGCAAACAATTTGGAGAATTCGATGGTCTTGTGAGAGAATTGGATGGTTATGAGTTGAATCGACGAAATTTTGTTTATTTGTTGTAATTGTTATGATTAAAAGAGTTAATTGAGTTTGTTAATGGTGAAAACGCGTCGAACGGTTATGAAATCGAACGTTTCTGTGATTAAAGTCTGTATTTACGTTTCAACTGATGAGAGGTGCGACCGTGCCAATATGAGGCACGACCGTGCTAAGGCACCAGGCGCGATCGTTCCAAGGCAAGTCGCGTGACCGTGCCAAAGCACTCGGCGCGACCGTGCCAGAACTAGGCGCGACCGTGCCAGAACTAGGCGCGACCGTGCCTATTAGGGTTTCTTGTAAATTTTCAACATCAGACCATGTAACTTTAGTATTTTATCATATTTGTATAATTAGATACTTATGTATTGTTTTAATAGGATAAAACCGAGTAAATTTCACGGATTTGCATTGAAATATAGTATTAAATTGTTGGTACGAAAAGGAATAAAAAAGTGTACTAGAATTGAATTTGAAATGCATTACATTGAATTGAAAATACGGATACTAAAAATCAGAAATGTTACAAAAACTGCTGACATTCTTCAATACCTGATCCTAAGCTTGGAATCTCTGTGCAAGCTGAAGGTTAGAAGAATAAGGAGTGACAACGGAACTGGGTTCAAGAATAATTTGATGGAACTTTTCTGTCTCAAGAAGGGTATCCGTCACGAATTTAGTGCCCTGTACACACCTCAGCAGAATGGAGTCGCAGAACGAAAGAACAGAACATTGATTGAGACTGCAAGGACGATGCTGTCAGATGCAAAGCTTCCTGTCACTTTCTGGGCAGAAGCAGTTAATACAGCTTGTCACGTCTTAAACAGAGTTCTGGTTGTGAATAGACACAACAAGACTTGTTACGAGTTGATCAACAATCGAACTCCCAATCTTAACTACCTAGTTCATTTTGGTAGTCCCTGTTCCTTGTTGCTACAGTACAAAGACCGCAAGTCTAAGTTTCATGCAAAAGCGGTGGAAGGCATCTGCTTAGGATATGTTGCCAACTCGCCTTGCAAGAGAGTGTACAACATAGGAACTCGTACTGTCAAGGAATGGTTTGAAGTGGATTGTAGTAAACACAGCATTCCACCATAACCAACTGGTCCAGCTTGGGGTTTTGATTATGATGCGCTATTCAAGTCATTCAATCTTAATGATTTGTCTGCAGTTGATGCCGCAAATGTATATGAATTATTTGGTGGCGGTGATGACTCCAGTTTCTCAACTCGTGCTACTGTACCGATTGTAACTCCTAATTCAAATGCTGCATCTGCATCTGGAACTCTTAATGGTGAAAACAGTGAAGATGTTCATGTTGAAGGAAATGACGCTCAAGCTGATCCCAACACTAGTGTAGGAAATGAAGCTCCAGTTGATCCAATTAACATTGAATCTTCTTCTTCTGGAACACAGGATATGGGGGAGTTAAGCACGAACCTCGATTCAGAAATTCAGGAACTGAATGTACCAGAGGCGAGACTGCATAAGAATCATCCAATTGACAACATTATTGGTGATCCTCATGCCAGTGTTCAAACTCGTCATCGACCCATTACTGAGAACACTAGTCTGTACTCGGAGATACTTGACACTGGTGTCATCGAAATATGTATGAATGCTGCATTCGTGTCCCAGTTAGAGCCGAAGAATGTGAAGGAGGCTCTCACTGACAATTGCTGGATTGAAGCGATGCAAGATGAATTATCTCAATTCCAAAAGTTGCATGTGTGGGATTTGGTTGACTTGCCAAGGGGCGTACAACCAATTGGCACCAGATGGGTGTTCAAATGCAAGACGGATGATCGTCATGTTATGGTGAAGAACAAAGCAAGATTGGTTGTTCAGGGTTTTTATCAACAAGAGGGCTTGAATAACACGGAAGTATATGCCTCAGTTGCTAGACATGAAGCCATTCGACTGTTTATGGCTTATGCCTCATATGTTGGGTTCAAGGTCTATCAACATGATGTGAAGAGTGCTTTCCAGTATGGAAAAGTACATGAAGAGGTATATGTCACTCAACCTCCCGGCTTTGAAGATCCGCATAATATAAATAAAGTGTACAAGCTCGACAAAGCACTTTATGGTCTTCATCAAGCACCTCGGGCATGGTATGAGACATTATCTAAGCATCTACTGTCTAATGGTTTCGACCGTGGACAGATCGACTCGACCCTCTTCATACGGAAAGCAGGAGGTGACATTCTTCTTGTACAAGTCTACGTCGACGACATTATTTTTGGATCTACAAATGAAGGGATGTGTAGGGAATTCGAACAGGTGATGAAGTCCAAGTTTGAAATGAGTAACATGGATGAATTATCGTTCTTCCTGGATCTGCAAGTCAGTCAAAGAGAGGATGGCATTTATCTACATCAAACAAAGTATGTGCATGACATCTTGTCAAAATACAAGATGAATGATAGCAGTACTTATGGCACACCTATCCCAGTCAATCATGGTCTGCATCCTGACAAAGATGGAAAGGATATGGATTGCATATTGTACCGCGGGATGATCGGATCACTTATGTATCTCACAGCTTCAAGTCCCGATATAATGTTTGTTGTGTGCTTGTGCTCAAGGTTTCAGTCACAACCGAAGGAGTCCCACATGATAGCTGTGAAGAGAATTTTCAGATACTTGAAAGGGAAACCCCGATTGGGTCTTTGGTACTCTAAGCAGCAGTTATTTGACTTCAAAGCCTATACTGATTCAGACTATGGCGGTTGTAACCTTGACAGAAAGTCAACTTCTGGTGGATGTCAATTCTTGGGAGATAGACTGGTTTCCTAGCAGTGTAAGAAGTGGTCAACGGTTTCTGTCTCAACTTGTGAAGCAGAATACATTGCTGCAGCAAGCAGTTGTTCTCAGATATTGTGGATTCAGCAGCAATTGAGAGACTACGGCTTGAACTTCACTGGAACTCCTCTGTTTATTGACAACAATGCCACCATGTCCATCACAAATTCGCCATCATTTCATCCGTGATTGTGCTGAAAAACATTAAATTGAACTTTTAAAGGTTCACACGGATGACAATCTTGCTGACCTTTTTACTAAGGCACTTGATCGATCCCGTTTTGAGCATCTTGTCAACTTGATAGGAATGTTCAATCCTGAGTGAAAATTTATTTTTCTCAAATCAATTCTATTCATGGAAGTTAAATTTTATTTCTTTTTAAATCTTCAGTATAGCTCTTTTAATTTTTAAAATATTTTACAAAATCAAAAACAAAATAGAAAATGGAGAAAATTTCAAAGTTAACTTGAGAAAAGAGGAAATGATAGTACATCAGAAATGATCTAAACGTCATAGACTGCTCATATGGGAAATGATTGCGTCATGCTTACCTAATTGTTTATATTATTATGTTTTTAATCTGCTTATTTACAGGTAATTTGAATTGTCAATAGGCTGTATGCGTCTTTGAATCACTAGTAGTGTGGAAACTTAATCTAAATTACAACTGTGATTTGAACCCATGTTTGCTTGTGTGTGTGCGTAAAAGAATAGAAAAGATCATTATCAGAAAAAGGATGTTAGATTTTGGCAATAATTTTCTTCTGAGATCAGTTTCGGGTTATGTCGTTAGCACAATTAATGCGGTTCATCTCACTGCCCATACTCACAAGTATGCAAGGAGAGATTGAATCAAGACATGTCTCTATATTAACCATTAAGCGTGTATTCACCCTTGAATCACTCCTGATTCATTGAAATCAAATCCAGATAAAAGTTGGATTCCCCTACCCTAATACTCAAACACCATATTCATTATCCTGAATCATCATACCGATATTCACTGAAGAAATCAAATGAAACCAAGACAAATAAATCACTCGATTCTGAATCTTATGATTCCTGATAATCCTTATGGATTCTTCTTGACTTTTCCTGTGCTAATTGAGGTAGCTTCATTCTGAAAATTTAGAAAATAATTGGGAAAATCTTAGATGCCTTGAGATAATGCAACTTACATTACTGTAGCATATCAGTGGGGTACACGTTGTATATCTTATAATTAATATCTTAACACACAAGAACGTGATACAAAGATGCTTATAGTTTGAATTCTTATAATATTGTCAACTTGAATTACTTGTTTATGTGCTTATTACGTAAGAATAAATAGTAATCCATGACATGATCCCATACTCTTTGATGTTTATATTGTACCATTTTTGCTATAAGTTAGCCTGATATGATCCTCTGCTCGTGTCTTTGATCAAAAATAGTTTGTGTGAATATGTGTATATTTCTGTCTTGAAAAGATCAAAAAAGATTTTAAGTTTGTGTATAGTTCAATATTAATCAGAAAAGCCAAAAATATTTGTGTTTAACATTCCTGGATTGATTTTGAATCCTCTTGATTGAATGTTGTTTATCTTGTTCGCTATTTGACTTGAAATCTTCATAATTTGAGTTGAAAGTTTGCGCACATAAGGGTTTCTGCATACTTGACAAGTGCGCATGAAGTAAGCCCTGCGTACTTAACAAGTACGCAATAGTTAAGTATTGCGCACTTAGTAAGTACGCAGGAGTTAAGTCTTGCGCACTTAGCAAGTACGCAAGACCATTTAGTGTTGGGTATATATACAGGACTTAGAAAAACTTTAGAATCTTATCACATTCAAATTTAATTCGCCTGTTCATTTCCCTCTGCAAATTTTACTCAAAAATCCAAGTGTTCTTAGCCGATTTTTCATCCCATTACTAGTATCATCATCGTTATACAATTTCTTGGTGAGAATCTAATGACATTCCATCCACAAAATCACAAGTTATGGGCCGATTTAGACTTTAAAAATTCCAGGGTTTAATTCGTGATTTTAGTCAAATGTTTGGTTGTTTCGGTAAAACATGATAATTAAAACTTGTTTAGAATCCGTAATCGACCCTTAATCAGTCCTTAATAGCCATCGATTTTGACCTTTGACCCTCGATTGACCGACGGTTCGTCTGGGTCGTCACTTAGGTCAAAAGTATGACAAATGTAGCACTTATTTGGTGTTGATATTAGTCCCATAGGCTAGAATCATGTATTCCGACCTTGTGGTGACCTAATCCACATCATTATTGAACATCTGTTGAGATTTTTGGATTTCTGGAAAATTGTACAAGTGCGTTTCTTGCGCACTTAACAAGTACGGAAGAAGTAATTCATGTGTACTTGTTAAGCACGCAAGAACAAATTCCTGCGTACTTGATAAGTACGTAGGACCAACACTTGTGAAAAATTTCTACGTCTTAAATTTCAGTTCAATGAGTAACTGCTATACTAAGTCATGTGTTCTCAATTCCAATGAAACTTGTGGTTCTTATTGGGTTTTCTGTGTGTTTTTACAGGTATGGCTCGTGCATTTACAAATGAGTTCAATCTTCTAGCACATACAGAACCAGAGTGGAAGGGTGCTGCACTGCAATACCGAGAGATAGTTGAATTCTTGAACCGTTCAAGAATCAGTTATGCTATTTCTGTAAACCCGATTGTTTCAAGACCATATCTCGAGCAGTTCTGGGAGACCGCGGAGCATGATTGCACGGTAACCCCCAATGTTATAAGGGCTACCATGGTGGGTCATGACATCGCCTTTTCTGAAGACACAATTAGACGGGTCTTGCAATTTCGAGATCTCTCTAACGACCCAACAGCCTATCCTGACTACTTTGTGGATGGTTGTTGGAGGCAACGAATGGGGTACGTCGGTGTTAGAGACTATGCTTCATACAAGAAAATGTGGGTGCTCGATCAATGGAGATATTTTGCCCACGTCATGATCATGTGCATCTCCTCAAGAAAGGCTGGAAAGGATGCAATGCGTCATGATCTTGCGGCAGCCATGGTTGGCTTATCTCTCAACAAGGGCTACAACTTCTCAAGATACATATTCAAAGCCATAAATGATCAGATAAACACGGCTGAGAGGTTCAAGTTCTTGTTATACCCAAGGTTTGTGCAACTACTGATTGACGATGCGTTGCCAAACCTCCCAGCTACTGGGGAGAGATTGCGAGTTAAGAAGGTGGAAAAGAGGGTGTTTGCACAATTCTTGAAGCCAGGCAGTGTAGAACCTACCCCTGAGCACACAACACTCTTTGGCCACCTGATAAACGAAGCGTATGTGGCACCGGCTGACTGGAGATGGTTTAGCCAAGACTCAGAGCCAGAGCTAAGTGCACATTCGGATGAACAACAACAACAAGTAGAGGAAGTTGAAAGTGTGGATGAATCGTCGGAAAGTGGAGACGAAGAAGCAAGTCATGATGGTGCTGAGGGATCCGACTCCGAATAGACAAAGTCTGATTCTTCTGATTCTGATGATGCACCATCACAGGCACATCCGAGGAGAACGACGAAGGTGACCCTTCCTGAGTCATCCTCAAAGAGAAAGCGACAGTCATCAAGAAGTGAATATGAGCCAGACTCTGACGCTGCTATTCAGAGACAAAGGCGTGAAAGTATAAACAAGAGCAGGGGGATAGGCAGCAACATGCTATTCCCAGTGAGGTGGAGGTCAGTGCCCAGCAGCAAGTACAAGTTTCGGCTACAAGTACTGATTCAGCCTCTACCCCACCTTCACAGCAAATATACCGGCGACAGAAGAGAAGGCCACAGGTACAGCCTGATGTGGCATTCACTACTAGCATAGAGGAAGTTCCTGTGATAGTGACCCTCCCTGTCATATCTGTCCAGGTGGCGGTGATTCTCACAGAGTCACTCACCATCACACCTTCCATCACCCCTACAACCACCGAACCTGTAAGTTAACCCTTCAACTATGGAGAATTCACTCAGGGGTTTGACTTTGATACTAACTTCTCCTCCCCATTTCACCATGCTGAAGCGTCTACATCTAGACATCCTGATCCTAATGAACAAAGGATAAAAATTCTGAAAACCCAAGTTGCTGGTCTGCTGGAAACTGTTCGGAAGTCAAAGGAGGAATCTGACGCTCAACAAGCACAGATTAATTCGTTGGTGGACGAAGTTAGAATTCTAAGAAGCCAGAGGACGGGGACAGACGAAAGACTCAAGAATGTAATGGCCCAGAATGAGCTTCTAATCAAGACAAATAATATGATTCTGGGTCACAGGTCATCTCTTGAGCTTCGGTTTGATCTACAACGAAAAGAGCATGACATGATGGTCAAATTAATTGCTAATCTGACCAAGAAGCTAGATGCTCAGGGGGAGAAAGAGAAAGAGAAAGAAAAAGAGAAGGAGACCGGTGATGAGCCTTGTCATCCAGTCGATCTGACTAAGGATGATGACAAAGACAAGGATCCCGAAGTTGATCCTAGTGGAAGTGAGCATGAAGCTTTGGAAATCGTGCCCATTTCTGCTATTCCAATGGCTGAGGGGGAGTCTACTCATCTGGAAGATGGTGATACCTCTGGTGGTGACAAAAGAAAGTCAGCAGCTGATGTTCTAAAGGATCTATCTGACGATGAGATCTTATACTGACTATTCCAAGGAAGCACAGATCGATGCTCTCTACAATATTGAAGAAGGACAGATCGACTCTGGTGATGATTAGGATGAAGATGATGAGGATGTAGTTATTGAAGTTCCCAAGGGCGATGGGGACGGAGAGTATGAGTTCGAAGATGGTGAGATCTTTGAAGTGCCATCCTTTGAATCTCAGCTCGACACAGGTTCAGTCGACAATGCTAGTAACGTTGAAGCATCGACTGAAGCCTCCCCAGTTGACCCTACACCTGTGGATCCAGAGGCACCGAAAGATAAAGATATGCCTGCTAGTTCATTAAAGGGTCCAGCTCCTATTTGGCAAAAGTCTTCTATCATAGACAAACAAGGAGCAACAGGGATGATCTTAGTTGTAAGGTTCGAGGAAGATAAGCAGTTGTTCGCAATCAAACGATCTGGGGGGGTTCAATACTTGAAACCAACCAGTGAAGCGTTCAACTCCTTACCTAAATACGACCTTGTGAATCTAGCAAACCGAGATCTGCTGGGTCACTCAAATCACGCAGTGGCGATGGGTTTGTGGCAGGTTTTATAGTGGGAAGCAAGATCTGGGAAGTTTGAAGTGTTCAAGCCTCAAGTGCCCAAGCGAGTCAAGGATAAGAATTCAAGACATCCTGTGACTAAGAAACACTTAAAGAAATTGGTATACAAGCCAGTGCTATGTGAAACCAAGATTCCCCTGAGCAAGTTATCTCAGGATATTCTCGGTGACATGTGGTACTAGTACGTGGATCCTAAAACAGGAGAGGCTGTGGTGATAGGAAAGGTACGGTCAGAAAGTGGATGCTTAGTGCCGAGGGAACTATTCAGAGTATTTGATGAAGTCTGCTTCATTAACTTCTCTGTGAAAGATCTGGAGGCACTAGCAGACAGGTATTGCATGCATACGGATGAATGGACGAAATTCCTTGCTTCTAAATATGACAAGGTGATCAAGTTTTGCCTTGACTACAAGAAGAAGATGGAAGCTTAAGATGCAGAGATGTGAAGACCAAAGACTGAAGACCGAAGACGATCCAGAGCTGTTGTCAAGGGGGAGTTTGTTGAAGCACTTTCCGTGTGACAAACACTCTGGATAGAGTCTTAGTTTTGTACTTTCATTGTATGTATTTGTCTTTGTTTGTAAGTGTCTTTATGTATTAGTTATCGAATTGTATTTACTAATGCATGTTGATAGTTGCTGAAATCTCTAAGTGTTTTACGCACTTGTATGTGCGCAGGAATTATTTCCTGCATACTTAGCAAGTACGCAATATCTTGCGTACTTGATAAGTACGCATGAGCAGTTTACCCTGCGCACTTGCTAAGTGCGCAGAGATCAGGTCATGTATAAATAGGATAGGTTGACAGTAGACAAGTACATAGACAGATACTCAGACATTGTATACTCAGTATTTCTCTTTGTATCCTTCAAGTGTTTATAATAGACGAAAGTTTAAAGTGATTCTCTTGTAGGTTTTGTAACATTTCTGATTTTTAGTATTAGTATTTCAATTCAATGTAACGCATTTTAAACCAAATTCTCGTGCATTGTCTTATTATATCTTTCGCCATAAATTAAATGCAATGACTCAATACAAATCCACAAGTTTTACTCAGTTATATGCAATTAGCCTCTATACAAGTAACTATTTTATACAAACATGTCAAAACTAAAGTTACAAGGACTAAAGTTGAAAAATAGCAAGAAACCCTAAGTAAGCACGGTCGCGTCTCGTCCTGGCACGGTCGCGCGACTTGCTTCGGAACGATCGCGCCCGGTGTCTAGGCACGGTCGCGCCTGCGTACTAGTTGAAACGTAATTGTGACTTTAATCACCCGATCGTTTGAATTCAAAACCGTTTTACGTTTCATTCTCATTAACCAAGAAAATAATACTACCAATTATTCCCTTTATGACCAATTAATCCAGAATTCGTTTAGCCTCAAAGGATTTTATTTCAAGGCCACAAATCCTCTCTACAATCCGAATGCTCTCGAGCAATCCATCACTATACGATATACTACCTTCTCTGGGACACCCGAAGCCATTGAAGCAGTCGGAGTTGCAGCAGAAGGCACCGGAGACCACTCCTGTCATCGTCGGAAATCGTCCCTATCCTAAGCCATAAATTCATCGTCTTGCAGGGTAATCGAAACCTTCTAAACTTTCTATTTATTCTTTAGATCAAAAGCCCTAATTTAATTTCGGCTTTCAATATCGAAATCTACTCGAACCCGAAACCGTATTTTCATTTAAAATAGTTTAACCGAATCCGGTTCTAAACATGTTTTAAACACAATTAACCTGTACCAAAAGACTCATAAGAACCTTTTTAATGAAAGCCCTATGCATTCCAGTTCTATAAATATAAAAATCATTCAATTCGTTCCTGTTTTGAAAGAGACACGGTCGCGCTAATCATCTAGCGCGGTCGTGCCTTCGGAGACGCGGTCGTGTCAACTTACAGCGCGGTCGTGCCTCCTGCTCAGACCTAGTCATGCTCGTTGGCTAGACCTGGTCGTGCCCTTGAAGCATAGACACGGTCGTGCCTGTCTAAGGCACGGTCGTGCCTAGTGATTTGGGCAGTTGTCCTCTGTTTGACCAACGCGGTCGCGCCCTGTCCAGAACGGTCGCGCCCGACCAAGCATGATCGTGCCCGACCAAGCATGATCGTGCCCTTCCCTGGCACGGTCGTGTGTGTTGGCAGAATGTTTATATTTTTATATTTTTAAAACAATTAATATTCCAGAGTTGTTTTTAAAATAAAAGTAATTAAATTTAAAAATCTGTATTATCCTTATTTAGAAAAGATCAAATGTTTAATCTTAAAATAAAAGAGAATTATTTAAAGTCCAACATCTAATTTATAAACCCTACACTTAATAATATTTTAATGTCTAAGTTACACTTTATAAATAAATGAATAGAGTAATAATTATTTATTTGATTTATATTTGAACAAAAGCATCTATTTAGTTATACTTAAATACATCTAATACTTACATCATTTTCATAAACAATAATTATCTATATTACTTATTTAATTATTTCAAACTCAAACCTTATTCAAAATATTCTAAAAATATTCATTTCAAATCTTCCATTTTATACAATACTTTCAAGTACGAATCACTAACTTTATCCAATTCAACCTTAGACTTAGACTTAGACTATTGTGCATTATTAATGCAATATACATTACACTCTAGGTTAACATTGTGCAATACAAGGATCACATTACTATCTAGTATCTCGTGTTAGCTACGCCTTCGATACAAGTGAGTATACATAGCCCCTTTTTCTCTTTTACATTTTTGGGGTGAAACATGAACACTATTCAAATTACATGTTTACATTTACACAAACAACACAAGTACAAATCCTATTTACATTCATGTGGGCAATTTGAGCTTTATGCCCGAGTGCTAGGTGTGCTAACCTTTGTATGCGATTATGTGCAATCATTAACTATTCAAGCCGACGGTTTTCAATGATAGATCTATTGAGTCTGACAAACCCACCTTGTTGAGGTGATTGATACCGACAACACAATTTGCATGCTAGTTACAATGGTTTGATTGTACTTGGTTACACAATAGCTGCTCCCCATAAATACCTTATTTATCATGTTATGTAAGGATTTGTTTTACAAACTATATGCTATCTATTTACAAACCTGTGTTATACTCACCAACTTTTTAGTTGACCTTATTTTATTAATGTTTCAGGTGCTTTCATATGAGCTAGATCAAGACATGCTACACATAGGCTTTGGACCTAGTTAATATTAAATCAAAGACAAATTGTATTTCATTATGTACTTCGAACTTGTTTCATGTTTGTTTGAATGGAAATGGATTTAATATATATTACAATCTAGTCAACCTTGTGCTCATGAACAGTCTACATGTCCCGCCCCGATGATTCCGCCGTCGGTTGGGGTGTAACAGGTTTACTTTGTGTTGTAAGACTCTCCACCTAGTCATGGGCATTCGCGCCCCCGGTCCGACTCAGGAACACAATTGCATGTGACGATCCGCCACACCCGAGGGACCTACAACTGACAACAAACACAAGATACTTTAAACTTCGTCTATTGATAATCACAGCCGGTTACAGTGTGCAAATGGGTGCATACTTAATCACAACATAAACCAGCTATATATACTAGACATGTTGCCTGCGCACTTGCTAAGTGCGCAAGGCTTTGTTCTTGCGTACTTAGCAAGTACGCAGACAATGTTCTTGCGTACTTGCTAAGTACGCAGGTTAAGCAACCTACGCACTTGTTAAGTGCGTACAACACTAAACAAAGACAAAACATTGACAAGTACCTACGAACATGATTACAACTCGATAAACCAATACATACAGATACTAAAATACAGGTACAAATACAGAAGGACAGATACAAAACCATAGACAACATCCAGAGTGTCCGTCACACAAACGTGCTCTAACAAACTCCCCCTTGACAACAGCTCTGGATTATCTGCAGTCTTCAAACTCCACCAGCTTTAGCTTCCCATCTTCAGCTTGTAGTCAAGACAAAACTTGACCAACTTGTTATATCTTGATGCTTGAAGCTTCGTCCACTCGTTCGTGTAGATGCAGTATTTATCATTTAGGGCCATCGGATCTTTCACAGAAAAATTAATGAAAGTGATTTCATCCAAGACTCTGATCAGTTCATTTGGCACCAAGCTTCCACTTTCGGACCTAATCCTTCCCATCACCACTGCCTCGCCCGTCTTTGGGTCCATGTACCAGTATCACATGTTACCAAGGATATCCTGAGATAACTTGCTCAGGGGAATCTTGGTTTCACATAGCACTGGGTTGTTGATCAGTTTCCTTAGGCTTCTGTTAGTCACAGGATGTCTTACATTCTTATCCCATACTCTCTTGGGCATTTGAGGCTTGAACATCTCGAAGTTCCCAGATCTTCCCTCTCTCTGTAGTGCTCCCCACAAACCCTTGCTACTACATGACTTGTGTCACCTAGCAGCTCACGATTTGCTAAGTTCACTAGATCGTACTTCGGTAAAGAGCTGAATGCCTCACTGATTGGCTTCAAGTATTGAACCCCACCAGCTCGTTTGATGGCAAACAACTTCTTGTCATCGTCGAATTTGACAGACAAGATCATATCTGTTGCTCCATGTTTGTCTATGATAGATGTCTTGTTGATGCACTTTCCTATGACAACACTCTGGATAGAGTCTTAGTTTGTATTTCGAATGTCTGTAATTTGTCTTTGTATGTAAGAGTCATTATGTAATAGTTTATCGAGTTGTATTTACTTTTACATAATGTATGTTGTTTTTCTGCTAAGTGTTTTGCGCACTTACAAGTGCGCAGGAGAAAGCTCCTACGTACTTAGCAAGTACGCAGGAAGACCCATGCGTACTTGTTAAGTACGCAAGAGCATTTGGTCCTGCGCACTTGCTAAGTGCGCAGGCATCAGGTTTGTATAAATAGGATAGGTTGACAGAGGATAAGTACGCAGAACCATTTGTTTAGACGAACTCAGTTTTGCTAAGTACGCAGCTTGTAATCTCTCTGTAACCGTCGAGTGTTTATAATACAAAGAACGTTTATTGTGACTCTCGTGTTTGGTTTACTTTGTTTAGTAAGATTCTCCACCTAGTCACGGGTATTCCGCAACCCGGTTCGACTAGTAGACCACTTGCATGTGACGATCCGACACACACGAAGGGACCTACAAGTGGTATCAGAGCATTGCTCTTGAATTCGAGTGTTGTAAGTGAGTTTGGAGACGTTTTACTGAGTTTTACAAGCAAAAAGAGGTATTTTTGTTGATTTTTGTGATAAAAAAGGGTAGCTCTTGAGCACTTTTTTAGAAGCAAAAATATCTCAAAAACCGATTTTTGTTGTGTATTTGTGTGTTTTGAGCATCAAAGTTTGGTTAGAAACTTGTTTCTGATCCTTTGGCTCGATTGCATTGATCATCAGCCTATTTTTCACTATCTCCGGCGAGTTTCAGGTGACCGGAAAAGTTTGGTGAGAGTAGCTGAAAAGGTGTCCTTCATACTTACCATTTTTGGTAAAAAGTACAGTTTTCTGCGTACTTACTAACTACGCAAGAGTTATCTCCTGCGTACTTACAAGTGCGCAAGACTGAACTTGTGCGAACTTAAGTTATATCATGCGTACTTAATATTTCCTCCTGCGTACTTATCAAGTACGCAAGAGCAAATCTTAACTACGCAAGACCATTTCTCAAGTGCGCAAGGCCAAAACCAAGTGCGCAACAGTGTCTGACTTTTCTGATTTTTTGACCAAGTAATTCACTATGTCGAACCTTCAGAATCTTGGAAACATGTTAAATTATGATAATGAGATCGGTACACCTCAAAAACCGCCTATACTATTAAATGTAAACGATTATTCGAATTGGAAGGCGCGTTTTGAGCACTACATTTCATACACCGACTCATCATTATGGATACCAATCATTGAGGGATATAAGCATCCCACAGACATCTATCTTGATGAAGAGGTGCCAAAGCCCATCTCTAAGCTTGATGAATAACAAAAGAAAGCTTATGATCGGGAAAAGAAGGCTCTTGGCTCAATCACTATGTCATTAACTCGGGAATTGTTTCACAGTTTCCGAGGCTATGACACCTCCAAGGATCTTTGGAAAGCACTTCAGAAAAGATTTGAGGGGAACAGTGACATTAAGAAGAGTAAGCGGGATCTTCTCCGGAAGCAGTATGAATGCTTCAATTTCATGGAAAATGAATCGTTAGATGATCTCATCTCTAGATTCTATCATTTACAAACGGAGTTGAAAGCTTTTGAACTGAAATATCCCGATGAAGAACTGGTGGAAAAATTTCTTGATGCATTGCCACCAAAGTTTGAGATGTATACAACCCTGATGAGGGAAAATCCTAAATTCTATGAGTTAACAGTAGATGAGGCTATTGGTAAGATTCAAGCTCATAACATGAATCTTATGAAGAAGGAGAGTTCAGGAAGACCTCAGATACAGGACCCTTCCATGTATCATGGGACGACTTCCACTTCAAAATCATCGGGCTCTGGAATTGCCCTCTTTACTGGACACTCTAATGAAGAAGACCACTCAAATGTGTGTGGTGGTCATGCTTGTTATGCATCCGGATCAGGGTTGGGAACCAATCATCAACACACCTCAAGAAATCCTCCAGCTACGTCTTCAGCTAACCATTCTGCAATAGCCAAAATAGCTGAAGATCACGTAGCATTGTTTTCATCATGTATGCTTGCGTATGAGAATTTCATAGGCGGCAAGCTAACGGATCCCAAAACTATTAAAGAAGACTTTAACCAAGTGGATCCTGATGATATTGAGGACATGGATATTCAATGGAATATGGCCATGCTTTTGAGGAGGGCCAAGCGTTTCCTGAACAGAACAGGAAGAAAGTTCATTGGTGGACATTCTAATGCCAAGGTTGGATTTGATAAATCCAAGGCCAAATGCTACAAGTGTCTGAACTATGGACACTTTGCTCATGAGTGTCAAAAAGACCGAGCACCGGCCTCTGGTTTCACCAGACCTAGCCAGGGAAACAGCCACGGCCACAACAACACTAGCCACCACAATCAACACCAAGGTGGTTCGTCAAATGCACTGGTAGCTTAGCATGACGAAAATTTTGATTGGGGTGTTCATCTAGAGGACGCCATCATTGCTCAAACACAGGTTGGTCTCATTGCTGAGATCATGGAGCTGATCGAGGCTGAGAGAAAAGAAGCTGAGGAGAAGGAAGCTTTTATAGCTGTTGAAAAGGAGTCTACCACTGCCGTTGCTCTCATGGCCATTGGAGAAGCACAGAGTTCATCATCTGAGGTAGATTCTAACCCTTTCTTTGTTATATCTTGTTCTAAGTGTCTAGAGCTAAAGCATGAAATTTCTAAGCTCCAAGACAAACTCGAACCCCTAACTATGGCAGCTCATAATTACAAAGCAAACGAAAAACGTTTTAAAGAGTCTGTTGAAACGTTAAAAAGGGAAAAATGTGAATATTATTTACAAATAAGTGAGCAACAAGTTCACTTGGATATTGCGTATAGGGGGTTAGAAAAACGGAACAATGAAATCAACAAACTGCAAAATGAGATCCTGCAGTTAAAATGTACAAATGAGAAGTTGAAAAACTCTCGCTTTGTGGTGGAGCACTACGAATCAGTAGTGAGGAAAATGAAGGGTATAGGTCTTGGTACCAATGCCATTCCTCCACCAATAAGTGGGAAGTTTGTCAATAGCTTGATAGACATTGATCTCACCTGTCCAGATGAGTCCTCTGATAAGGATGATTCCCCTAAAAAGGATGAATCCTCAAGTAAGGCTAACTCCACATCTAGTGAGGAGTATGTTACTGCTTCTGAAGATGGGTCGGTTGACACTTGCCCTGAAGGAGTAGTCTCTGAGGATTTGTTGACTGAACAAAAAGTCCACAAAAACATTATCACTAATAGTGATAACTGCATTCTAATTGAACCCGATATCATTGAAACAAATGATAAACTTAAGGTAATGCTTTACGGGGGTTATAAAAATATTAACCAAGTTAAGAAAGAGGCTTTTTCATCTCATTATGGGCTTGGTTACAAAGAGAATTTGCAAAAGTATTATACCCCCAAAAACCAAACTGAAAAAGGTCAGACTTCTGTTCATAAACCAACTCCTCCTGCTCATAATGGAGAGTTTTCTAAGGCCAGATTTAATGAGCCTTACAAGAGAACTTATGTAGACAAGAGGAACTGTTTTCACTGTGGCTTGGTTGGGCACATTGTTGTGAACCGTCCTTCTAAGAACCAAGGGAAACAACATGTTGTTTCACAGTCTGCTGTTATCCACAGGTCGCCACCAGTGAAACCATCTCCCAAAAGTCCAAAGCAGAATGTGGTGAAACCACCAGTACAACCTATGGGAAAACCTAAGATTAAGTCTGAGGTCAAACCATCTGTTGCAAGAAAGGTAAAGCAACCTGCTGTACCTCGTGTGTCTACATCTGGTAGTACACGCACTGGTGAGAAATCTGTGGCTAGACTCTCTAAGCCACAAAGAAGAAGAAAGAATAAGAGGTTGAGAAAACTGGAACAGCTGACTAAGACTCAATCAAGTGAAGCTTCCACAAGTTCACCGGCTGTGGTTGAGCCAAAGTCTACTGTTCTGGTTAAGAATCAAAAGAGATCCTGGAACAAGAAAGTTAAAAGTTCTCAATCTCCTGTTCCAAATTCATCCAAAGATTCACCAATTTCAAACAGTCATCATGACTGTGAGTTGAAAGAAGTAGTTTATTTTGAGAAGGATGGACGACCCAAGACCACAATGGCATGGGTCTCCAAAACTAACTAATTCTTTTGTTACTCGTGCAGGGACGTCCGAAGGGTACTATCTCTAACCGTTGGTATGTAGATAGTGGATGCTCCCGGCACATGACAGGAAACATGGCCTTGCTTCAAGACGTTAAACCATTCAGAGGCGGCTATGTAGCCTTTGCCGGAGAAAAAAGCGGCAGTATCACGTGTCAAGGCGTGGTTTCAAACGGTTGTGTCAGCTTTGACAATGTCAACTTCTGCGAGCAGCTGAAGCATAACCTGTTGAGTGTCTCTCAAATGTGTGACAAGGAGTACTCGGTGATGTTTGACAAGTCAGAATGCCTGATTCTCAAACCCGGTTTTGAAGTTCCGAAAGATTGGATCCTGATGAGAGCGCCAAGAACAAACGACACCTATCAGATCGATATGAGCGTGGCAACAACCACCTCATCAGTTCCTACCTGTTTGCTTACCAAAGCGACAGAACTTGACTCCATCTTCTGGCATAGGAAACTCGGACATATTTATTATCGTAAAATGAATCATCTTGTCCGAAACGGTTTGGTAACCGGGGTTCCTAAGCTGAGGTTTACCATTGCAGATGACTGTATGCCTTGTAAAAGGGGAAAACAGCAACGGAAGTCTCACAAGCCCAAGCTCCAAAACTCTATCGATACCCCTTTGGAGCTATTACACATGGATCTGTTTGGCCCCATAAGTATCAGGAGTATTGGAGGTAAGTCATTCTGTCTGGTTGTAACTGATGATTACTCACGTTTTTCTTGGGTTCATTTTTAGGTAATAAAAACGAGACTGCTGATATTCTTCAATACTTGATCCTGAGCTTGGAATCTCTTTGCAAGCTGAAAGTGAGAAGAATTAGGAGTGACAACGGAACTGAGTTCAAGAATAACTTGATGGAGCTTTTCTGTCTCAAGAAAGGGATCCGTCACGAATTCAGCGCACCGTACACGCCTTAGCAGAATGGAGTTGCTGAAAGGAAGAACAGAACACTGATTGAGACTGCAAGGACTATGCTGTCAGATGCAAAGCTTCCTGTCACTTTCTGGGCAGAAGCCGTTAATACAGCTTGTCACGTCTTAAACAGGGTTCTGGTTGTGAAGAGGCACAACAAAACTTGTTATGAGTTGATCAACAATCGGCTTCCCAATCTTGATTACCTAGTTCCTTTTGGTAGTCCTTGTTCCTTGTTGCTACAGTATAAAGACCGTCAGTCTAAATTTCATGCGAAAGCGGTGGAAGGCATCTTCTTAGGATATGTTGCCAATTCGCCCTGCAAGAGAGTGTACAACATAGGAACTCGTACTGTCGAGGAATGGTTTGAAGTGGACTGTAGTAAACACAGCACTCCACCAGAACCAAAAGGTCCAGCTTGGGGTTTTGATTATGATGCGCTATTCAAGTCTTTCAATCTTCCTGACTTATCTGATGAAGACGCCGCAAATGTCTATGATTTATTGCGTGGCGAAAATGACTCCAGTTTTTCTATTCGTGCTACTGTACCAATTATAACTCCTAATTCCAATGCTGCATCTGCATCTGGAACTCATGACAGTGATAACAGTGAAGGTGTTCATGTTGTTGGAAATGACGCTCAAGCTAATCCTGACACAATTATAGGAAATGAAGCTCCAGCTGATCCAATTAACATTGAATCTTCTTCCTCTGGAACACAGGAAATGGGGGAGTTAAGCACGAATCTAGATCCAGAAATTCAAGAACCGATTGTACCGGAGACATTATTGGTGATCCTTATGCCGGTGTTCTGACTCGTCATAGAACCATCACTGAGAACACCAGTCTTTACACAGAGATATTTGACACTGGTGTCATGGAAACATGTCTGCATGCTGCATTTGTGTCCCAGTTAGAGCCGAAGAATGTGAAGGAGGCTCTCACTGACAATTGCTGGATTGAGGCGATGCAAGATGAACTGTCTCAATTCCAAAAGTTGCACGTGTGGGATTTAGTTGACTTGCCAAAAGGCTTTCAGCCAATTGGTACCAGATGGGTGTTCAAATGCAAGACGGACGATTGTCATGTTGTTGTGAAGAACAAAGCAAGATTGGTTGTTCAGGGTTTTTATCAACAAGAGGGCTTGGATTACAATGAGGTATATGCCCCAGTTGCTAGAATTGAGGCCATTCGACTGTTCTTGGCTTATGCCACATATGTCGGCTTCAAGGTCTATCAACTTGATATGAAGAGTGCTTTCCTTTATGGTAAGGTGCATGAATAAGTCTATGTCACTCAACCTCTCGGTTTTAAAGATCCGTATAATATCAATAAAGTGTACAAACTCGACAAAGCACTTTATGGTCTTCATCAAGCACCGCGGGCATGGTATGAGACATTATCTAAGCATTTACTGTCTAATGGTTTTGACCGTGGACAGATTGACTCAACTCTCTTCATACGGAAAGCAGGAGGTGACATTCTTCTTGTGCAAGTATATGTCGACGACATTATCTTTGGGTCGACCAATGAAGGGATGTGTAGGGAATTCGAGAAGGTGATGAAGTCCAAGTTTGAAATGAGCAATATGGGTGAACTGTCATTCTTTCTAGGTCTGCAAGTCAGTCAAAGAGAGAATGGAATTTATCTACATCAAACTATGTACGTGCAGGACATCTTCTCAAAATACAAGATGAGTGATAGCACTACTTATGGCACACCAATCCCAGTCAATCATGGTTTGCATCCTGACAGAGATGGAAAGGATGTGGACAGTAGGTTGTACCGTGCGATGATCGGATCACTTATGTATCTCACAGCTTCAAGACCCGATATAATGTTTGCTGTATGTTTGTGCTCAAGGTTTCAGTCTCAACCGAAGGAGTCACATATGATAGCTGTGAAGAGAATTTTCAGATATCTGAAAGGGAAACCCCGATTAGGTCTTTGGTACTCTAAGCAGCAGTCATTCGACTTCAAAGCCTACACTGATTCAGATTATGGCGGATGTAACCTTGACAGAAAGTCAACTTCTGGTGGATATCAATTCTTAGGAGACAGACTGGTCTCCTGGCAGTGCAAGAAGCAGTCAACGGTTTCTGTCTCAACTTGTGAAGCAGAATACATTGCTGCAGCGAGCGGTTGTTCTCAGATACTGTGGATTCAGCAGCAGTTGAGCGACTACGGCTTAAACTTCACTGGAACTCCTTTATTCATTGATAACAATGCCACCATGTCCATCACAAATAACCCGGTGAAACATTCCAAAACTAAACATATAGAGATTTGCCATCATTTCATCCGTGACTGTGCTAAAAAGCATTTAATTGAACTTGTAAAGGTTCACACGGATGACAATCTTGCTGACCTTTTCACAAAGGCATTTGATCGATCCCGTTTTGAGCATCTTGTCAACTTGATAGGAATGTTCAATCCTGAGTGAAAACTAAGTTTTCTTAACTCAATTCAATTCATGGAAGTTAAATTTTTTATTCCTTTAAATTTTCTGTATAGTTCTTTTAGTTTTAAAATATTTTACAAAAATCAAAAACAAAATAGAAAATGGAGAAAATTTTAAAGTTAACTTGAGAAAAGAGGAAATGATAGTACATCAGAAATGATCTAAACTTCATAGACTGCACATATGGGAAATGATTGCGTCATGCTTACTTATCTGTTTCAAATAATCATGTTTTTAATCTGTTTATTTACAAGTAATTTGAATTGCCAGTAGGCTGTATGCGTCTTTGAATCACTAGTAGTGTGGAAACTAAATCTAAATTAAAACCGTGATTTCAACCCATGTTTGCAAGCGTGTGTGAGTAAAAGATTAGAAAAGATCACTATCAGATAAAGGATGTTAGATTTTGACAATAATTTTCTTTTGAGATCAGTTTTGGGTTATGTTGTTAGCACAATTAATGCGGTTCATATCACTGCCCATACTCACAAGTATGCAAGGAGAGATTGAATCAAGACATGTCTCTACATTAACCGTTGAGCATGTATACACCCTTGAATCATTCCTGGTTCATTGAAATCAAATCCAGATAAAAGTTGGATCCCCTTACCGTATAATCAAACACCATGTTCATTATCCCGAATCATCATACCGATATTCAAAGAAGAAGCTCACATGAAACCAAGACAAACGAATCAATCGATTCTGAATCTTATGATTCCTGATAATCCTTATGGATTCTGCTTGATTTTTCTGTGCTAACTGATGTAACTTCATTCTGAAAATTAAGAAATTAATTGAAAATAATCTTAGATGCCTTGAAGATAGTGCAAAATATCATAGCATCTCAGTGGGGTACACGTTGTATATCTTATAATTAATATCTTAATACACAAGAACATGATACAAAGATGCGTATAGTTTCAAATCTTATAATATTGTCAATTTGAATTACTTGTTTATGTGCTTATTACGTATGAATAAAAGGTAATACATGACATGATCCCATATTCTTTGATGTTTATTTTGTATCGTTTTTGCTAAAAGATAGCCTGATATGATCCTTTGCTCGTGTCTTTGATCAAAAATAGCTTGTGTAAATGATTGTATATATCTATCTTGAAAAGCACAAAAAGATTTTAAGTTTTTAAGTTTATGCATTGTTCAAGTTTAATCAGAAAAAGCCAAAAATATTTTATGTTTAACCTTCATGAATTGTATTTGAATCCTCTTGGTTGAATAGTTTTATCTTGTTCGTTATTTGACTTGAAAATCTTCATAAACTCTGAGTTGAAAAGTTGCGCACTTAGCAAAGTACGCACGAAGTAAAACTTGCGCACTTAGCAAGTACGCAAGAGTTAAGCCTTGCGCACTTGTTAAGTACGCAAGAGTTAATTCGTGCGCACTTAACAAGTACGCACGAACAATTTCTGAGGGGTATAAATCCGACACTTAGAAAATTTTCAGGTTTTACGCTTTCAAACCTAATTTTTTTTCTTTCCCCCCTGCAATTTTTCTCTCAAAATCGAGTGTGTTCAAACCCTCTTTTCATCCCGTCAGTACTTTCATCATCGTAATACATCTCATTGGTGAGAATCTAGGGCAATTCCAACCGTAGATTCATGACTTTTGGACCGATTTGAAATAGAAATTTTTTTTTTGGTTAAATCGATAAAGTTTTTGGGAAAATGGGATTGTTTGGGTAACTTATTATCATTAACATGCTAATAGATAGCTTAATCGATCCTATAATCATCTTTCTGGTCCTCGATTTGATCCTTCGGTTGAAACTAAACCGTCATTGGATCGAGAGACTGGCTAGGTCAAACTTGGTGCTAGTGTTGGTAGTTTTTGGTGTCGAGAATGGTCCCGTAAGTTAGAATTCCTGGTTCCGACTGATTGGCGACCTATTCGACCCAACTTTGTGCAATCTGTATTATTTTCAAAATTTCTGAAAAAGTTTTTGCTAAGGGTTGTTCTTGCGCACTTAGCAAGTACGCAAGAAGTAATTCTTGCGTACTTGTTAAATACGCAAGAGGAAAAACCTGCGCACTTGCTAAGTGCGCAGGACCAACACTTAGAAATTTTTTCTAACTCTGAAAATTTTTTCAAAGTGTAAACTACTATACTGTGTCATGTGTGTCTAGTTCCATTGTTATAGGTTGTTCTGAATATGTCTTCTGTGTGTGTTTGCAGGCTATGGCTCGTGCATTCACTGACGAATTCAACCTAGTGGCTAACACCGAACCAGAATGGAAAGGCGCAGCCTTGCAGTACAGGGAGATTGTGGATTTTCTCAACAGATCCAGAATAAGTTTTACAATCTCAGCAAACCCAACAGTCTCAAGACCTTACCTGGAGCAATTCTGGGAGACTGCAGAGCACGATTGCACGGTGTCCCCTAATGTCATAAGGGCAACCGTTGATGGTCGGGCAATTACATTCTCTGAAGATACAATCAGGAGAGTACTGCGGTTCGGAGACCTTGCTACCGACCCGACATCCTATCCAGATTACTACGTGGATGGGTGTTGGAGGCATAGAATGGGGTATGTCGGGGCAAGGGACTATGCTTCGTACAAGAAGATGTGGGTATTGGATCAATGGCGTTATTTTGCCCACATCATGATCGTGTGCATCTCATCCAGGAAAGCGGGGAAAGATGCCATGGGTCATGACCTAGCAGCGGCCATGGTAGGCCTGTCTCTCAATCGGGGCTATAACTTCTCTCGCTATATTTTCAAAGCACTAAATGACCAGATAAATACAGCAGAGAGGTTCAGGTTCCTTTTGTACCCGAGGTTTGTGCAGCTACTGATCGATGATGCACAGCCAAACCTACGTGCTATCGGGGAGAGACTGCAGGTAAAACGGGTGGACAAGAGAGTCTTTGCACAGTTTCTAAAGCCAGGCAGGGTAGAACCTACCCCTGAGCATACTGAACTCTTCGGCCACCTAGTTAATGAAGCATACGTCGCTCCGGAGGACTGGAACTGGTATAGTCCCAACTCGGGACCAGAGATGAGTGATAACTCTGATGAAGAACAAGAGAATGAGGATGATGAAGGTGATGATGAACATGAAGGTGATGATGAAGGTCGTGTTGGTGGTGCTGAGGAATCAGATTCTTCTGATTCCGATGACGCACCATCACAGGTACATCCGAGGAGGTTGGCAGAGGTTACCCTGCCTGCGTCGTCTTCAAAAAGAAAGAGACAAAGCTCGAGCAGCGACGCGAATATGAGCCGGATTCCGACTCTGACGCTGCTCTACAAAGACAGAGGCATGAGAGTGCTAACAAGGAAAGGGGCGATCGGCAAAAGGTTGCTATCCCCAGGGTTGAAGAGATTCCAACTGTGCAGCCAGTACAGGTTGAAGCTGCCAGACCAGAGTTAGAATCTACCCCATCAGAACAGCAACTGTATAGACGGAGGAGAAGGCCACTAGTACAAGCAGATGTGGCAGTCACGGCGGTCACCGAGGAGATTCCTGTGACGGTGGCCCTCCCTACTCCAACTGTCCAAGTGACAGTGACTACTCCAATTCTCACGGAGTCAGTCACCGTCACTCCAACCATAACTCCCATCATTACATCCCCAATTCCAACACCCACCAAAGAGCCGTCAGGTCAACCCTTCAACTATGGTGATTTCTCACAAGGGTTTGACTTTGACACAATCTTCTCCTCTCCCACACATAATGTAACATCTCTGAATTTAGTTTTCATATTTCAATTCAATGTAATGCAATTTCAAATTCAATACTCGTGCACTGCCTTGTTATTTTGCTTACAGTAAACTAAATGCAATGATTCAATACAAATTTACAAGTTTTACTCGATTATATACATTTAAACACTACACAAGAAACGATTTTATTCAAACTCATCGAACCTGAAAAGCCAAGGACTAAAGTTGAAAAATGTCAAGAAACCCTAGTCTAGCACGGTTGTGCTTCGTCCTAGCACGGTCGCGCCAAGTGCTTTGGCACGGTCGCGCGACCTGCTTTGGAACGATCGCGCCCGGTGCCTAGGCACGGTCGTGCCATATTTAGGCACGGTCGCGCCTGTGAAACAGCTGAAACGTAACTGCAATTTTAATCGTCCGATTGTTCGAATCCATAGCCGTTTTACGTTATACTTTCAAAATAATACTACCAATCATTTCTTTTTCGACCAAATAACCAAAATTCGTTCAACTCAAAGGATTCTCTCTCAAATATCTCCAAGGAAACTCTCTCAAGCAATTCAATCCAAGTTCTCTTAAATCCAGCATCATCGTCACGCCATTCGATCTCTCCTGAAGCAATTCAATCCAAGTTTTCATGGATCTGATGAATCGTGTGTGCAAACCGTACCTTGATAATTTCGTGATCGTTTTCATTGATGATATCTTAATCTATTCCAAGACTAAAGCCGACCATGAAGAACATCTTAGATTGGTTTTGGATCTCTTAAAGAAGGAACAACTTTATGCCAAATTCTCCAAATGTGAATTTTGGCTAAAGGAAGTTCAATTTCTTGGTCATGTTGTCAATGACAAAGGAATTCATGTTGATCCTGCTAAGATTGAAACGATTAAGAATTGGAATGCCCCGAAGACTCCTACCAAAGTTCGTTCATTTCTTGGTCTTGCGGGTTTTTATCGTCGTTTCATCTCAAACTTCTCAAAGATTGTTGTCCCTCTTACCGCTTTGACCCACAAGGGTAAGACTTATGAATGGGGACAGAAACAAGAAGAAGCTTTCCAAACCCTCAAACAAAAGTTATGCAATGCTCCTATATTGACTCTCCCCGATGGAATCGATGATTTAGTTGTCTATTGTGATGCTTCTAACCAAGGTCTTGGTTGTGTTCTCATGCAAAGAGGCAAAGTAATCGCTTATGCATCAAGGCAACTCAAAGTTCATGAGAAGAATTATACGACGCACGATCTCGAGTTGGGTGCGGTCGTATTCGCGTTAAAGATTTGGAGACATTACCTATATGGCACGAAATGTGTGGTGTTCACCGACCACAAAAGTCTTCAACATATTTTCAACCAAAAAGAACTCAATATGAGGCAACGACGTTGGGTCGAACTCCTTAACGACTACGACTGCGAGATTCGTTACCATCCCGGCAAAGCGAATGTTGTAGCCGATGCTTTGAGTCGAAAGGACCATGTTATGCTTCATTTTGCCCGTATTCGAACCGATATTCAAACCCGTATTTTGGAAGCTCAACACGTCTCGGTAACCGAGGGTAACATGTATGAAGAAATGTCGTGTGGTGTTGAACTTCTTCTTGAATCAAAACCCAATGGCCTACTATATTACTTGAACCGTATTTGGGTTCCTGATCGCGATGATCTCCGCACATTTCTCATGAACGAGGCTCATAAGACTCGTTATTCTATTCATCCTGGTGCGGATAAAATGTACCAAGATCTTCGCCAACAATATTGGTGGCCTGGTATGAAGAAAGACATTGCTCTTTATGTGGCCAAATGCTTAACCTGTTCCAAAGTCAAAGCCGAACATCAACGTCCTTCTGGTTTGCTTGAACAACCGGAAATTCCCGTGTAGAAATGGGAGAACTTAGCCATGGATTTTATTACCAAACTCCCTCGCACCTCAAGTGGTTATGATAATATTTGGGTGATCATTGATCGACTCACCAAATCTGCTCATTTCTTGCCTATCCGTGAAGACTACCGGGTTGAGAAACTAGCCCGAATTTACATTGATGAAATTGTGAGCCGTCATGGTGTTCCTTTGAACATAATATCTGATCGAGATGCCCGGTTCACTTCTCGATTTTGGCAATCTCTCCAAACTGCTCTTGGTACACGATTGGATTTGAGCACGGCTTACCATCCCCAAACTGATGGTCAAACCGAGCGAATAATCCAAACACTTGAAGACATGCTTAGAGCTTGCGTAATCGATTTTGGTGGCAATTGGGATTCACATTTATCCCTTATTGAGTTTTCGTACAACAATAGCTACCACACAAGTATCAACATGGCTCCATTCGAAGCTGTCTATGGTCGCAAGTGTCGTTCTCCTATCTGTTGGAACGAGATTGGTGAAGCACAAATCACCGGTCCCGAGTTAATTCAAGAAACATCCGACAAGATTATTCAAATCCGTGACAATATTCGAGTAGCGAGGAGTCGGCAAAAGAGTTATGCCGACAAACGTCGAAAACCCTTGGAATTCCAAGTCGGTGATCTTGTTCTTCTTAAGGTGTCTCCATGGAAGGGCGTGATCCGTTTTGGAAAGAAAGGCAAGTTAGCACCTCGCTATGTTGGTCCATTCAAGATCCTTGAAAGGATTGGGAAAGTGGCTTACAAGCTCGAGTTACCTCCATCTCTTGGCAATGTGCATCCTACATTTCATGTATCTAATCTGAAGAAGTGTCTCGCTGATGAAAATCTCCATATACCGCTTGACGACGTGCGCATTGATGAAACGATGCACTTCGCTGAGAAGCCGGTGGAAATTATGGATCGTGAAGTCAAACAGCTAAAGCGAAGTCGCATTCCCATTGTCAAAGTTCGTTGGGAATCTAAGAGTGGTCCTGAGTTCACTTGGGAACGAGAAGAACAAATGAAGCTCAAGTACCCTCATCTTTTTACTAATACTGTTGTATCCTCTAGCTAAATTTCAGGACGAAATTCTCTCAACATGGGGAGACTGTAAAATCTCTAAATTTAGTATTTATATTTCAATTCAATGTAATGCAATTTCAAATTCAATACTCGTGCACTGCCTTGTTATTTTGCTTACAGTAAACTAAATGCAATGATTTAATACAAATTTACAAGTTTTACTCGATTATATACATTTAAATACTACACAAGAAACGATTTTATTCAAACTCATCGAACCTGAAAAGCCAAGCACTAAAGTTGAAAAATGTCAAGAAACCCTAGTCTAGCACGGTCGTGCTTCGTCCTAGCACGGTCGCGCCAAGTGCTTTGGCACGGTCGCGCGACCTGCTTTGGAACGATCGCGCCCGGTGCCTTGGCACGGTCGTGCCATATTTAGGCACGGTCGCGCCTGTGAATCAGCTAAAACGTAACTGCAATTTTAATCATCCGATTGTTCGAATACATAGCCGTTTTACGTTATACTTTCAAAATAATACTACCAATCATTTCTTTTTCGACCAAATAACCAAAATTCGTTCAACTCAAAGGATTCTCTCTCAAATATCTCCAAGGAAACTCTCTCAAGCAATTCGATCCAAGTTCTCTCAAATCCAGCATCATCATCACGTCATCCGATCTCTCCTGAAGCTACGGAACCGTTGAAACAGTCGGGATCACATTAAAAGACGCCGGGGCTCAATCCCGCCGTCACCGGAACTCCCTCTCTATCGTTTTCTATCGATTCACTTCTATTCTGGTTAATTGAATCCTCTAATTTATTCATTCCAGTATCTGAATCAAAAGCCCTTTATTAAATTGGGTTTTCAATTCGTAAATCTGTCTAAACCAGAAACCATGTTTTAATAAAAATAATTTAATCGAATCCATACTTAAGCACGATTTCCATACAATTAAATTATATAAAAAGACTCGTAATAACCCATTAATCAAAAGCCCTAACAATTCCAGCGTTTAAAATACAAGCATTTGTCAATTCGTGTCTGATTTGGAAGAGACACGGTCGCGCTAATCATCTAGCGCGGCCGTGCCTCATAGAGGGCGGTCGTGCCGACTAGCAGCGCGGTCGTGTCCTCCTGTCCGGACCTTGTCATGCTCTCTGGGGTAATCTCTATTGTGTCTAAAGATCATAGACACGACCGTGCCGGGCCAAGGCACGGTCGTGCCTGTTGGAATGGTCTAGTTTGTGCCTTTATTGATCAACCCGGTCGTGCCCCGACTAGCGCGGTCACGCCCCTGGCTTGAGCACGATCGTGCCCTTCCGAGGCACGGTCGTGTGAGACTCAGAACTTTTAACAGAATTATAATTTTATATATTTTAATCAGTAAATGTTTCAGATTTTATAAAAATATGTTTTCTGTATTTAAAAATGGATTAAAAGTTTAATCTTGGCATAAATACATTTTATTTAAAAGTTTATGAAAAATTAAATTTATATTTATTATCTTACACTTAAATGATATTTTAAATAATTAAGTTACAAAATTTATAAATAAATAAGATAATGATTATTTATTTAATTTACATTTTAAATCAAAATCATTTATTTATTTATACTTAATTACAATTAATATTTACATTATTTCATAAACTATAATTATATATTTATTCAATTATCCAATTCAAACTTAATCAAATTGTTTCAAAAATATTTTTACTTCAAACCCTATATATTTTATTCAATACTTTTAAATACAAATCAATAGTTTTATACACAAATGCAACTTTCATTTTAGACTTAAACTTTATGCATCTATTTGATTCAATACACATTACTCTTTAGGTTAAATTGTGCATTTCGAGGATCATATTTGCTATCTATAATCCTTGTTAGCTACACTTCTATACCAAGTGAGTATTCACAACCCCTTTTTACTCTTTTACACTTTTGGGGTGGAACATGAACTCTATACACATTACACATTACACATTTACATTTACACAAACAACACAAGTGCAAAAATCCTATTTACATACATGTGTGCAAAATTTGAGCTTTGTGCCCGAGTGCTAGGTGTGCTAACCTTTGTATGCTCTTATGTGCAATCATTAACTATACAAGCCGACGGTTTTCAATGATAGATCTATTGAGTCTGACAAACCCACCCATGGTGCGCGGTGATTGAAAACGACAACACAATTTTTGCATGCTAGTCACAAGGCTTGGTTGTACATGGTTACACAATAGCTGCTCCCCATAAATGCCTTATTTTATCATGTTTTGTAAAGGATTTGTTTTCAACTATATGCTATCTACATACAACTGTGTTATACTCACCAACTTTTTAGTTGACTTTATTTTATTCATGTTTCAGGTCCCAATATGTGAGAATGATTCAAGACGTGTTCAACATAGGATTTGGACTTAGCAATTTAAATCAAAAATTTTATGAGTTGTTTTATGTTCTTGTTGAATTTGGTTTTGTACTTGGATTATTTGTAATGGAAATTTAACTTTAATATATTTCAATTTAGTCAACCATGTGCTATGAACAGTCTTACATGTCCCGCCCCGATGATTCCGCCATCGGTCGGGGTGTGACACATAATGCCGAAGCCTCATCCTCTTGGCATCCTGATCCGAATGATGCAAGGATCGATGTGCTAGAGACCCAAGTTGCCGAACTGTTGAAGACCATTCAAAAGTCAAAGGAGGAGTCTGATGCTCAACAAGCACAGATTAATTCCCTGGCCGATGAAGTAGGATTCTCCACAGCCAGAGAACAGGGACAAATGAGCAATTGAAGAATGTCATGGCACAGAATGAACTGTTAATGAAGACTAACGAAATGATTCTAGGCCACAGAACTTCCCTTGAGCTGAGGATGGACTTGCAGAGAAAAGAGCACGAAGCGATGGTCAAATTAGTTGAAGAACTGACCAAGAAGCTCGGTGCTCAGGGGGAGAAGGAGACAGAGACAGAGAAAGAGAAAGAGAAAGACAAAGAAAAGAAATCCACCGGTGCCGAGTCTTGTCATCCAGTCGATCTGACTAAGGATGATGATAAAGACAAGGATCCTGAAGTCGGTCCTAGTGGAGGTGAGCACCTAGCTTTGGTGATTGTGCCCATCTCTTCTATTCCATTGGCTGAGGGGGAGTCTACTCAGTAAGAGGGTGGTGATACCTCAGGTGGTGGTGGCGGTGACAAAGGGAAGTCAGTGGCTGATGAGATTCTCTATCTCGAGCCTGACTATTCTAAAGAAGCACAGATCGATGCTCTCCTTAATCTGGAAGAAGGAGAGATCGACTATGGTGATGAATGGAACGATGATGATGATGATGATGTGATAATCGAGATTCCCAAGGGCGACGGGGAACTAGAGTACGAGTTAGAGGATGGTGAGATCTTTGAAATACCATCGCTCGAATCTCTGCTCGAAACAGACACAGGCTCAGTTGACATGGCAAGTAATGTTGAAGCTACAACTGAAGCCTCCCCAGTCGACCCTACACCTGTGGACCCCGAGGTACCAAAAGAGAAAGACATGCCTTCTGCATCTACAAAGGGTCCAGCTCCCGTGTGGCAAAAGACGTCTATCACAGACAAGCACGGAGCGACAAGTATGATCTTGGCTGTTAGGTTCGAGGAGGACAAGCAGCTGTTCGCCATCAAA
This sequence comes from Smallanthus sonchifolius, assembly GCA_023525975.1. Lineage (NCBI taxonomy): Eukaryota > Viridiplantae > Streptophyta > Magnoliopsida > Asterales > Asteraceae > Smallanthus > Smallanthus sonchifolius. The sequence continues at coordinate 46,636,064 of CM042036.1, forward strand.
AGATCTGGGGGAGTTCAATACTTGAAACCCACCAGTGAGGCGTTCAACTCTTTGCCCAAGTACGACCTTGTGAACCTCGCAAACCGCGACCTGCTGAGTCACTCGAGTAATGCAGTAGCAATGGGTTTGTGGGTTACACTACAGCGGGAAGCAAGATCAGGGAAATTTGAATACCTCAAGCCTCATGTGCCCAGAAGAGTTAAGGATAAGCACGCTGTGCATCCTGTGATTAAGAAACCCTTAAAGAGATTGGTATACAAGCCAGTGCGATGTGAAACTAAGATTCCCCTGAGCAAGTTACCTCAGGATATTCTTGGTGACATGTGGTACTGGTACGTTGATCCAAAAACGGGCGAGGCTGTGGTTATGGGTAAAGGTAAGTCAGATAGTGGAAACAAAGTGCCAAAGGAAGTGATCAGGGTTTTCGATGAAGTTTGCTTCATCAGTTTCTCTGTGAACGATCTGGAGGTACTAGCAGACAAGTTCTGCATCCGCACTGACGAATGGACAAAGCTTCTCTCGGCCAATTACGACAAGTTAATCAAGTTTTGCCTTGATTACAAGAAGAAGATGGAAGCTAAGGAACAAGTGCTGTGAAGACTGAAGAATGAAGACTGAAGACGATGAAGATCCCGAGCTGTTGTCAAGGGGGAGTTTGTTGATGCACTTTCCTGTGACAACACTCTGGATAGAGTCTTAGTTTGTATTTCTAATGTCTGTAATTTGTCTTTGTATGTAAGAGTCATTATGTAATAGTTTATCGAGTTGTATTTACTTTTACATAATGTATGTTGTTTTTCTGCTAAGTGTTTTGCGCACTTACAAGTGCGTAGGAGAAAGCTCCTGCGTACTTAGCAAGTACGCAGGAAGACCCATGCGTACTTGTTAAGTACGCAAGAGCATTTGGTCCTGCGCACTTGCTAAGTTCGCAGGCATCAGGTTTGTATAAATAGGATAGGTTGACAGAGGATAAGTACGCAGAACCATTTGTTTAGACGAACTCAGTTTTGCTAAGTACGCAGCTTGTAATCTCTCTGTAACCGTCGAGTGTTTATAATACAAAGAACGTTTATTGTGACTCTCGTGTTTGGTTTACTTTATTTAGTAAGACTCTCCACCTAGTCACGGGTATTCCGCAACCCGGTTCGACTAGTAGACCACTTGCATGTGACGATCCCACACACACGTAGGGACCTACATGTCTTTTGCCAAACTGGAGGTTGATCCTTAGTGAACCATCCTTGCGGATATCTTTTCTTCCATGCTTCGGGATCAATGGGTTGGGGGTCGGTGGGAGAGACTTCAGACGAGGTTGCTGCACCACTAGCCTCAGCAACATTGTCAGACTCAACTAAACCGGTGTTGAAATCAGCTTCAAAGGCTGGAGCCTCAAAAATCTGTCCATCCTCAAGCTTATACACTCCTTCACCATCACCCTTGGGAAAATCCACCACTACATCTTCATCTTCCACATCCCACTCATCATCAGACTCGATCTCTCCTTCTTCTAGATTACTGAGAGCATCGATCTGAGCTTCTTTGGAATAGTCTGGCTCAATCATTAGAATGACCTCATCAGATAGGTCGTATAGCACATCCGCCGCAGACTTTCCTTTATCACCTCCACTACCAGAAGCATCACCTTCATGCTGAGCAGACTCCCCCTCAGCCATAGACACATCAGAAATGGGAACAATCTCTAACGCTTGTTGCTCACTTCCACTAGGACCGGCTTCAGGATCCTTGTCTTTGTCGTCATCCTTAGTCAAGTTGACTAGGTGACAAGCCTCATCACTGCTTTGCTTTTATGGCTTCTCCTTCAACAAATCCTTAATCTTCTCCCCCTGAGCAGCAAGCGTTTTGGTCATGTCACATACTAACTTGACCATCATTTCATGTTCCTTACGCTGCATCTTAACAACAGTCCTTTTTTTCCCTTAAAGCGGCTACTTCATCAACCAATGAATTAATCTGACCTTGTTGCCTTTCAGATTCCTCCCTTGACTTCCTTACCGTTTCAAGTAAACTGGCCACCTGAGTCTCTAGGGTAGCAATCCTAGTATCACGTGGATCAGGATCCCTGGAAGACGAGGCTTCAGCTGGATGGGTGGGAAAAGTGAATATCTCATCAAAGTCAAATCCGTTAGTGAAATCACCATAATCATGGGACTGACTGATGGGGTGAAGTGTGGTAGTAGGGATAGTGGTTGGGATTGAGGTTGAAATTATGGTGTGTTGTGTGGTTGGAGTGATAGTGATCGATTACTTTTGAATTGGAGTCGTCACTAACACCTGATGGACTTAATGGATCGGAAGGGATACTATCTCGGGCACCTCCTCCGAGACAGCAGTGGCAGCCACCTTAGCAGTAACACGTGGCTGCCTCCTCCTCCTTCGATATAGCTGGGTTGAAGTTGAAGTAGAGGTTGAAGCAGTGTTCACGGCGTAAGTGATTGGTCGCCGTTGAACACGCTCTTCAACTTCTCTAAGGATAGCAGCAAATGGCCTATCCTCCCTTTGCTTTATTCTTCTTTCTCTCCTCTATCTTTGCACTTCAGAATCAGTATCGGAATCAGGTTCATATTCACTTCTTGTACTCTCTTGTCGTTGTCTTTTAGAAGATGACTCGGGAAGGAAAACCGCCGTCATTCTTGTTGAGTGTGATTGGTCCGGTGAATCATCAGAATCGGATGAATCAAATTCAGTTGCCTTAGAATCCGACTCTTCAGCACTAGCACCTCCTTCTTCTTCATCACCGCCATTACCAGTTTCATCATTCTCGGACCCTTCATCTCCTTCCTCTTCCTCCTCTACTTGTTCATCAGAGTGTTTACTCATTTCAAGCCCAGACTCATCACTATACCAACTGAAGTCAGCAGGGGTCACATATGCTTTATTAATTAGGTGGCCAAAGAGAGGAGTGTGCTCAAGGGTAGGTTCTACACTGCCTGGCTTTAGAAATTGTGCAAACACTCTCTTGTCCACCTGTTTGACTTGAAGTCTCTCTCCAATCTGAGGTAGATTGGGCACATCATCCTTAATCTTCTCCCCCTGAGCAGCAAGCGTTTTGGTCATATCACATACTAACTTGACCATCATTTCATGTTCCTTACGCTGCATCTTAACAACAGTCCTTTTTTACCCTTAAAGCGGCTACTTCATCGACCAATGAATTAATCTGACCTTGTTTCCTTTCAGATTCCTCCATTGACTTCCTTACCGTTTCAAGTAAACTGGCCACCTGAGTCTCTAGGATAGCAATCCTAGTATCACGTGGATCAGGATCCCTGGAAGACGAGGCTTCAGCTAGATGGGTGGGAAAAGTGAATATCTCAGCAAAGTCAAATCCATTAGTGAAATCTCCATAATCATGGGACTGACTGATGGGGTGAAGTGTGGTAGTAGGTGTGACAACCCAGACTTTTCAGTTAGTACCGTTAGAAAAATCCAGTTAAAGTTAACCTAATTAATCTCATCACAAACTCCAGGGATTATTTCTGTCATTTTTCAAACTCTAATTACATGGACTATTTGTGTAATTAGCCTAAACACAATTCCATTTGACTTTGTAAAGTCAAAATCAAAAGATCTAAGTTCCTGTTGACTTTGTGATAGTCAAACTAACCAACTTCTAACCCAATTCAAACCATAAGGACTAACTCTATCATAATTCAAGCTCAAACACATGAAACTACAGGGACTAGTTCTGTAATTAACCCAAACCCAATCCCTTTGACTTTTGAAAGTCAAAATCGATATCCTTGGATCCAAAATCAAACCCGTATCATCTATGCCAGCCCAAATTCGTAACTGATATGCATGGTAATGATGATGTCGAGCATCATTGAATGGGTTCCATACGTTTCTGTTTACTAATAATCACGAATTAATCGAATTTAAACCATCTAAACTCATAACCGTCGACCCTTGGGTCTATGACCATCAATTCGATCATTGGGTCTAACACAATTGAAAGTAAACACCCTGCACACAATATTCGAACCCCTCTGATCCTTTTCCCCATACCAATTCGGCCGAAGACAGAGACTGTGTTGCCGGAAGTCAAACTCACGCGAGTCGAGATCCATTTTCTCGATGATCATCAATTTGGTAATTTCTTACACCTACAGCTTTGTTTTTACCTATAGTGTGAAAGCCCTAACCTTTTAGAGGCTTATAACATCGATTTGGAGATGAACCCAATTCTAGGGTTCATACGAAACCGATTTGATCGATCATTGCCCTAGACTCTGTTAAGATGCAATTAAATCATATCAATAGCTTCGCAATACCATGTTTGATGATAACCCTATGTAAATTTTAACGAACAACATCGAATTTTACTCAACCCGTGATCTAGGGTTCGTCATAAATTATTTTGGGGCTTTTAATCTCAGTGACTACCTCAATCAAATTAAACAACATGGATAGTTTCGCAATCTCTTGTTTATTGAAAACCCTATGAATCTAACAGTTTCTAACATCAAAATTTGTCAAATTGAATTCACCTCCGTATCTAGGGTTACGGCCCGTTTTTCCTAAAATTTACGACCTTAGACCTATTACTTTTGAAATTAATCACTCAAACAAGATCGCAAGCATCTGTTTAACAAACCCCCTTTGCCGTTTTGGTCGATTATCATCGAAATCCACGGATTGGGACTGGTTCGATCGCGTGAATATATGGGAAGAAGGAAACGCTGAGTTTGATTGATAAAACCAAACAGAACATGGTTTGTACGCGATACCCTAGCGGGCGGGGCTGGTTAAGGCAGTGTGCTTATGTGGGAGAGACCCGGGTTCGAGTCCGGGCTCCCACATTTCTTTTTAAACATTTTTCTAAACATATTTAATTATTAAAAATCAAACCATATATTATTATAATATTATACAAATGTGTTTTAGCCCGGGAAACAACTCGTAGGCTCGGGTTTGAATTATTAACCTATTTTTATATTATTTCCCCACTTTTAAAAATAATATATTTACCATAAAGTTGTATAAAATAATATGTTTATATTATTTTCAACCCGTGACTCGTATTATTAAATAATATATAGATTTATATTATTTCGCATCGTTTTGTAACATCGAATAACATTTGAAACCAAATAATAATATAATTAATTATATTATTTACTCGCATTTATCGCGTTCATAAAAATAATATATTTATTATTTTGTACCATGAATGAGTAATTAGAATATCCTTTCGAAACTAAAAATAATATATTAAATTATATTATTTTCTTAATTTTTGTAAATGACAAAACGCTCGAATATATTTATTATTATTGTTGTCATTCGTCGCGTAACGTATATATAATCTAATTACTAATTAAAGAATTCCTATTCCCGTGGACATGTTCGTCTACTCTCGGTTACTAGAGCGTTTCTTTAGGACGTTTCTCATTCCGTGTCGTTGTCACAATTCCCATTTTATCCCTAATTTATGTGTTTATAATTTTAGGGCATTCGTAAGTCGTTTGAGACTTACACACGTGGTTCCAACTTATCCTTTGTGTGATACTACCTACAACGCAACGCATGTGAGTATTCACGGCCCCTTTTTACTGCTTTTAAACTGGGGGAGAAAACATGATGCAAACTCTTTTTGATTTTTGTACTTCATTTTATATCACTTGTTATGACTATGCGTAAACTCTATCATGAAAGTCCTCACATCGAACCGTTTAAATATGAATATAGCGAGGTATGTTGGGTAGTACTACTGGGTTTGACAAACCTCACCCGCGTTAGTCGCGCTAACTCGATTGGATATCGAACGGGTGCAATATTGACCTAAACGTGCACCGTGGTTGATAGACATGGTGGGAGGCAATACAAACAGTCAGTTTACGGTTGCGAGCGTAATAGCAAACACGAACATGGGTTAGCTACTCATTGGTATATATATGTTGATTATACAATAAATCTGGTAAACGTTTAATTATATATTGAAACATGTGAACTCACCAACCTCGTGTTGACATTTTTACTTACATGTTTTCTCAGGTCGCTAAGGCACATGTTGCACATCTAGGGCATGCATGGAGTCCTACTGTCATTTCATTCATATGCAAACATTTGAGACAATTCACTTGCTTTTATTAAATTAAACTTGAGCGCATTTGTTTTGCGTTGTAATTATCTTGTCTAAACGCTTCCGCATTAACTCTGAACTTTTATGTTATGACATTTTAAGTCCCATATAGTGTCGTTTGATGTAACTAATGACTGAGATCCTGGTTTGTCACTTCCCAAATGGTAATACTCCGTTAGTTAAAATTGGGGGTGTGACAGATTGGTATAAGAGATGTTGGTTATAGAGAACTAGGACTGCATACTAGACTATAACCTCACACATTAGTTACGCGACACAGACACTTATATGTGATACATATAGCAACTATACATACATTGCAGTGCAGGCATGTAACACCATCCGTATCACCCTCAGTTGGCAAGGGACACATCATTTGCATTGCATCATCATTCCCAGTGGCGACACTCGGGGAATCACCAGAACATCATCCACTCCCGTTCGAGGGCAGCGAGACGGAGCCTTCGGAGGAGTCACTCATATCACCATCACCTGTTGGGTATGGTGGGCTTTCTCAGGTCCTTGTTATGGACGGTACTCAGCACTAACGCATATCTCTTTCGGAGTTTGGATCGTCGGAGGCGAGTCCCTACTGTACCCGTCAGCAACAATACGCCCAATGAAGGCATACCGTTGCACGCATTATGGCAGAATCCATTGACACGTAGATGTCATCACTTTCCCGAGCCATGGGCTCGCGTCTTTGGTCGATATTCTGTTGAGAATAGATTGACCACAAATCTGAGAACGCATTGCTCAATGCATACTCAAACCCTATCTTGACTCAGTTGAAAGGACGGCTACTTTGCTGCTTTCTGTAACTTGTATTCAGGAAATCAGTTTCATTTTTCGAAGTCGTATTTCATATACATGGTTGTTACATGTTCTCATTTACAATCCGCTGGATTGGACTCTCGTATTGTGTTTCGACTCGAGTGAATACTCGGATCAAACGATTCCTGACTACACCTCCTGATATGAGTTCTGGTTGATCAACTTATAGTTGATGACTGAGCTTTTTGATGAATCATCATATCTGACAACACTCTGTACTCAGCAAGACAAACTAAAGGACATTTTGACACAGGACAGGGAAAACTAGGGTGAGCATGCAAAGCAAATTATCATTACGGGTGCACACGTAATAATAATTTGAGGTGCATGTAAGTCCTGGTGAAACCTAGTGTGTGGATAAATGGTCCTAATCAGTGATCTACAAACTTAAACTTCCACTGTCAGTAGAAGTTCTTGTAACCTACTCAACGACTAGTTGGTATCGTTAAACTCGTTCAACAGTTGATAGACGCGACTATCAGGTTGAAGATGTCTATGGACACATGTAAGAGTCTTAGTGAAATTAAGACACTCATCTAAACGTGATCATAGAAACCATCTTGATTGAAACTCTAATAGAATCTCAAAGCAAACTTATCGATTCCAACTATGTACACCGAATTTGAGAAATTCTTTCTATGCTAACACGTTATTCCTTACACTCCAACAATAGATCGCATTTGACCTTATTACCTCATCTTGTGACTAATCCTTAGTCTAACTTCAAATTTTACCCCAGCATATTCAATCCTGTAAACGGATTTCTTTCTTCACGAAATGATCCTGTTGATCCAATGACATTAGGAAACGAAGATTTAACCTAACCAACCATCAGTTGAACGCAACTACTTAGACATACATCCTATATCTTATGCTACTGGAATCTATATCTCATTAGACTTTTCATTCTTACATGTGACCCTATTCCCTTAGCCTATGCATTGACTGACACTTGCTTTATAAGCACGGGTCTCATTAGAAGCCTCAGTATGACTTCACAAACCCCATATTAGTGTGTAGTGCTCCAACTCTGTTAAAAGCCAAGTATACTATTGAGATAGCAGACGCTCAGAAAATCGAAACAACTCGCATTCTTACAGATGTAAACTAGTATTGGTTAGTCATATACTTGACATTGACCTTCTGCCAGTTACACTTGGCAGTTTCAACCTTATTGTCGCTATGAATTGGTTATCCAAGAATCGACCTGAGGCCAACTGTTGTGACAAAAATATTTGCCTTCCTCTCCTTAGAGGGGAAATCCTTTTTGTCTAAGGCAAAAGGAGTGGTGCAGTCATAAGCATCATATCCTTCATGAAAGCGCAGAAATGTCTACTTAAAGGACATACTGACATTCTGGCTCTCGTCGCCGAGCAGCCATATGAGGAGAAGAAGATTGACGACATACCGATCGTTCATGATTATCCGGAATTATTTCCCGAAGATCTGCCTGGTCTTCCGCCGCATCGTCAAGTCGAATTCCAAATTGATCTAGCACCCGGAGCAATGCCTATTGCTCGGGCACCCTATAGACTTGCACCTAGTGAATTTCTAGAACTATCCATACAACTGCAATATTTGTTGGATAAAGATTTCATTCGACCTAGTTCATCGCCATGGGGAGCTCCAGTCCTATTTGTCAACAAAGAAGGATGAGACTTTTCGCATGTGCATCGACTATCGTGAGCTGAACAAAGTAACGACCCATAATCGTTATACTCTACCCCGCATAGATGATATATTTGATCAACTCCAAGGATCAAGCTTCTATTCCAAGATAGATCTTAGATCTGGTTAACATCAATTGAGAGTCCGAGATGAGGATATCTCTGAGACTGCTTTCAGGACAAGGTACGGCCACTATGAGTTTATGGTTATGCCTTTCGGATTAACCAACGCACCCGCGGTATTCATGGACCTCATGAACCGTGTGTGTAAACCCTACCTTGATCAGTTCATCATCGTTTTCATTGATGATATCTTCATTTATTCCAAGAACAAGGAGGAACATCTACGTTTAATCCTGGAGTTACTTAAAAAGGAGCAACTGTATGCTAAGTTTTCTAAGTGTGAATTCTGGATCCGGGAAGTTCAATTCTTAGGACATGTGGTTAACGAGAAGGGAATACATGTCGATCCATCAAAGATTGAAGCCATCAAGAATTGGGCAGCACCGACGACTCCGACCGAGGTGCGACAATTTCTGGGATTGGCTGGTTATTATCGGCGATTCATCGAGGGATTCTCTAAGATTGCACAACCTCTCACCACCCTAACTCAAAAAGGAAAAGCCTATAATTGGGGCGATAACCAAGAATCAGCTTTCCAGCACCTCAAACAGAAACTTTGCAGTGCACCTATTTTAGCTCTTCCGGAAGGAACCGATGATTTTGTGGTATATTGTGATGCATCTATTAAAGGTCTGGGTTGTGTCTTAATGCAACGCGAAAAGGTAATCGCATACGCTTCACGTCAGTTAAAGGTTCACGAGAAAAACTACACCACTCATGACCTAGAGTTGGGAGCAGTAGTTTTTGCACTTAAGATATGGAGACATTACTTGTACGGTACCAAATGCACCATCTACACCGATCACAAGAGCCTCCAGCATATCTTCGAGCAGAAGGAGTTGAACATGCGACAACGACGTTGGGTTGAACTTTTAAATGATTACGACTGTGCGATCCGGTATCATCCGGGTAAAGCTAACGTTGTGGCTGATGCACTAAGCCGAAAGGAAACAAAACCCAAACGAGTTCGAGCATTATAACTTACTATTCACCCTGGATTGCCTGACAGAATCCGTAGTGCTCAACTTGAAGCCTTGAAAGAAGATAACCTACCGCTAGAAGGTACTCGCGGCATGGAAGCACAACTTGAAGTAAAATATGACGGAATTCGTTACTTTGTCGAACGAATATGGGTTCCAGTGTTCGGAAATTTAAGGGAACTAATCATGGATGAAGCTCATAAATCTCGTTACTCCATTCATCCGGGTTCCGATAAAATGTACCATGATCTAAAAGTACTATATTGGTGGCCGAAGATGAAGGCCGATATAGCCACTTATGTTAGTAAGTGTCTGACCTGCGCGAAGGTCAAAGTTGAATACCAAAAACCGTCCGGTCTCCTGCAACAACCTGAAATTCCCTTGTGGAAATGGGAACAAATATCCATGGACTTCATTACCAAATTACCCCGAACCCCTACCGGATGTGATACTATATGGGTAATTGTTGATCGCCTAACAAAATCTGCCCACTTTCTAGCCATCAAAGAAACTAACAAAATGGATAAACTCACTCGAATATACTTGAAATAAGTAGTCTCTTGGCACGGGGTGCCTATCTCTATCATTTCGGATCGCGATGAACGATTCACTTCCCGTTTCTGGAAGTCATTGCATAAAGCATTAGGCACGCATCTAGATATGAGCACTGCATACCATCCTCAAACTGATGGCCAAACTGAACGTACTATCCAAACTCTGGAGGACATGCTACGATTGTGTGATCGATTTCGGTAACACTTGGGAGTCTCACCTACCGTTGGTGGAGTTCTCCTACAACAACAGTTATCACACTAGCATCCAGGCAGCTCCATTTGAAGCACTTTATGGACGGAAATGCCGTTCTCCCATTTGTTGGACCGAGGTTGGAGATAGCCAACTCACAGGTCCTGAACTTGTATTTGAAACTTCCGAGATGATCGTTCAAATTAGAAACCGTATGGCGGCAGCTCGTGATCGTCAAAAGAGCTATGCCGACAAACACCGTAAACCTTTAGAGTTTCAAGTAGGTGACATGGTCTTACTCAAAGTCTCACCTTGGAAAGGTGTCATTCGTTTCGGAAAACGAGGTAAACTGAATCCTCGTTATGTTGGACCTTTCAAAATATTAAAGAGAATCGGACCAGTCGCGTATCAACTGGACCTACCTGAAAGACTTAGTGGTCTACACAACGTCTTTCACATCTCCAATTTGAAGAAAGGTCTAGCTGACGAATCTCTCGCGGTTCCTCTTGAGGAACTACACATTGATGAACAGTTGCGTTTCATAGAAGAACCTGTTGAAATTATGGATAGGGAAGTCAAAACGCTTAAGCGCAGTAAAATCCCTATTGTTAGAGTCCGTTGGAACTCAAAACGCGGACCGGAATTCACGTGGGAGCGCGAGGATCAGATGATGCGCAAATATCCTAATCTGTTCAAGCACTCCATGTCAAATTCTTCAGATACTATTTTAATTTTCGGGACAAAAATTCTTTCAACTAGGGGATGATGTGATATACCGGGAAATTTTTTTTTATTACTATTTAATTTTCGGGACGAAAATTCTTTCAACTAGGGGATGATGTGACAACCCAGACTTTTCAGTTAGTACCGTTAGAAAAATCCAGTTAAAGTTAACCTAATTAATCTCATCACAAACTCCAGGGATTATTTCTGTCATTTTTCAAACTCTAATTACATGGACTATTTGTGTAATTAGCCTAAACGCAATTCCATTAGACTTTGTAAAGTCAAAATCAAAAGATCTAAGTTCCTGTTGACTTTGCGATAGTAAAACTAACCAAGTTCTAACCCAATTAAAACCACAAGGACTAACTCTATCATAATTCAAGCTCAAACACATGAAACTACAGGGACTAGTTCTGTAATTAACCCAAACCCAATCCCTTTGAGTTTTGAAAGTCAAAATCGACATCCTTGGATCCAAAATCAAACCCGTATCATCTATGCCAGCCCAAATTCGTAACTGATATGCATGGTAATGATGATGTCGAGCATCATTGAATGGGTTCCATACGTTTCTGATTACTAATAATCACGAATTAATCGAATTTAAACCATCTAAACTCATAACCGTCGACCCTTGGGTCTATGACCATCAATTCGATCATTGGGTCTAACACAATTGAAAGTAAACACCCTGCACACAATATTCGAACCCCTCTGATCCCTTTCCCCATACTTGTTGGATCGGGATCTACCTTGATCCAATGATTCAACACATTAACCAAACCAAATCGTGCGGAATCCGATTTGATTGGCAATCCAATCTATGACACGGATCGGGTCGTGAGAAACGAGCGGATTAGATGTCGAAACGAAGGTTTCTATCGACCCTTTGGTGTAGAGAAGTTGGATACAAGACCTGGAAACTCTCAACGGACAGAGATTCGACAATGCCGGTGCAAAGAGTTTGTATGTGTTCTGTTGCTTAGTCTGGTTCTGCTCTGGTTAGTCTCTGCTTTTCTACTTGTGCTCATGAAGTGAAAGTTATATATATAGTGCAGAGGCCATTCGAACGAATGAGCCATGTGAATGGACTCATTCGTGCGAATGAATCAGTAGAATGGTTCATTCGTAAGAATGAATCATCAGAATGGTTCATTCGTACAAATGAATCATTCTCATGACTTATTCTAGCGAATGAATCATTCTCATGATCTATTCACGCGAATGGATCATTCTCATGATCCATTCGTGCGAATGGGCCTTTCATTAGCACGATTGATCAACGTTATCGATATTTATCAGATCGTTTAATACACAGTCGTTATATATGAGTAAACATTAAGGATAAACATGTAATTTCATTAATATATCAAATAGTTACATTAAACATAGATGAAATACATACTACAAGGGATTAGGGACATATCATGCATCTACATACTCCCCCTTGGACCTAGATCCCTTCAAAATGACCTAACTGACATTAGTTGGTCTTCAACATCTCTTTTGTACGAGTTTTCCAGTTGACCCCGGCGTGTATGTCAAAAGCAAAGCATATACGTATCACCTTCACATACTGCAACGCCTGGTCTATATCTGCAACATCAAAAAACGGCTGACACTTGTATAAAGTTGTAACATCTTGTTCAGACAAGTTGGTTAGCCACAAGGGATCAAAGACCCTGATGGTCTCCCAAGACCCTTCTTTACAAAGCACTATAACAGCTTCACTAGTACGCCCATCATAGTACCACCATTTGAACTGATCTGAGAAGTCCTGGATCATTTTCCTTAAAGGAATCTTCTTCATGATCGTTGGAGGTTTCCACTTTAAGATAATTAGGGGCTTCTTGGTGATTGGATGAACCTTTTCCTTGTGAATGTAACGTGTAGGCATTTGTGGCTTGAAGTTCACCCACTTCTTCCGGTATTCGTACTGTAATTGACGTTCAAACCATTCGGATAGACCGGAAGATTCGCTGTATAGAAGCTTTAGACGCGCCAATTGATTTACTTCAAACGCGGGCAGCGTCTTGAAGTCATGAGGGTACCTGAAATATTGTATGCCCTTCTCTCTTTTTATAGCATAGCAACTTAAGTCATTGAAGTATGCCCAACTGATTATACGACCATCAGACTTGTGTCCTTTGAGTCGATAAACTTTAGTGTACTTGGTTGGAGGAGAGGGCTTTGAGTTCTTCTTTAATTCGGCCATGTATTCCATCCACTGACTTTTACGTTCATTCAGCTCGTCAATGTCAATAGTGGAGGGACCGGCTTCATCTTCTTTGTTGTCGATAATGCGGTTGACCTCCTCGTCGGACTGCTGAGTGAATAAGTCTGCGAAGGAGGGAAGATCATCACCATCTACTGATGTATACTTTGGATATTCTTGATCAATGATGTCTTCGACTTCAACCTCATCAACGTCTTCTAGTTTGTCAGAGGAGGGATAATCAGTTGTAGGAACAGATGCCTCTTCAGTGATGACTTCGTCAGGATTCATTTGAAATAGCTCGGCAATCTGTTCTTTTGACAAGCAGTGTACGATTTCCCCTTCCTCTTTGTCATAAATAACTGAATGTTGGATGATCCCTTGCATGTCAAGCACATAAGTTAACTTTGAAGGTTGTTGCTTGAGAGGCATCACATCCAAAACTATTTACATAAACAATCATAAAATAAACATGTGAGAATAAGAAATTTCATTGATTTAATCAAAATAAAACTGAAATTATTTACATAATAATCTAATATTTACAATAAGACAAGTTAAAACACTTAAAACAAAAACTATCAACCTTCAGTGCCCTTTTGTTTATCTGATGATGAGCCTTCTGATTTGTCTGATTTTTGCTTTGTTCGCGCCTCTGCTTCTGCTGTCTTTGCAGCACTTGATGCAGCATCAGCATTGGCACCATCGTCCTTATCTTTTTCATTATTTTCATCATCATCATCACTAACATCATCATCATCGTCATCATCATCATCATCGTCACCATCATCACCATCATCACCATCATTGCGAGCACCCTCAATTCTGGTGTCGGGTCCCTTCTGCTTTCTAAGTCTTCCAACAGCCTTTTGTTTTCCTCCTCTAGCCTTTGTATCCTCTGAGTATGTGCATCAACAGCTGTAGACAACTTTTGATTCTGGTTTGTAGCAGTGAGAAGGAGGACTTGCTGATCATTGCATCTATTGGAAAGACTTGTGATGGCTTGGTCTTGTTCAGTATTTTGCAGAGTCAACTGACTGATCTGCGAGCCCTGTTGGTCAATCTGCAAACCCTGTTGATCAAGACGCTTTGATTGCTCTTCATTCTGAGCCAGTAAACGAAGTACCAAACTGTTTAAAGTACTGATCTGGTCGTGTAGAGAGACAGTCGGCAGTGACATTGAAGATTCAGCTCGAATAGTTGATGGCTGTGATGTAGGAGCAGTCGTGTAGATGGGAGGAGGCACAGTTTGTGTCTGAGGCATAGATGTTGACATTGGAGCCTCGGACCAGGTGGCAGTTGCTGTAGTAGCAGAGGTGCTCTCCGTCCTTCTAACAAGCTTAAACTTTTGGCGTTTGGCCATTCTTTTCTTTCCTCTTCCCTTCTTGACCGGGGTAGATTGGGAAGAAGGAGCAGCAGATACTTGCAGACAGCCAGGGACAAAGTCAGCATCCCTGACGTCATCATCAACCCTTGAGCTTCCTTGATCTGCTCCCCTTTTTCTTTTTGTTGCGACCAATCTTGCCACTTGTTGACTGATTTCAAATTCATCTTCAGTTTCCTCAGAATCAGTAAACAGGACGGTGTCCAGGTTAACGTCTTCTGGGTTAGTTGGAAGGGAAGGATCGATAGCAGTAACAGTGGGAGTGGTGGCAGCGGTAGATGAAACATGAGGAGTATTTCCACCATCTCCCTGACCATCTTGGTCGTCATCATCTTGGTCGTCAGCTGGAGGTACAACAATATCCTCCCTGTCCGAATCACTGTTATCGTGACGCCATTTTCTGTTTACTGGTGCCACATACTCTGGATTTTCCAGATGTCCAATGAGTCGTTTGTGAGGTGGCTTTGTTGGTCTGCCCCTGTAGGTCTGTACCCTGTTTAGAGTGACGTCCGTCATGTGTTCTAACTTGATTATGTCGACGTCTGACCTTGGTAGAAGAGGAAGTTGGTCATCTATTATCATTTGTAAGAATCTGGGGTACATAAGATACGCATTGTCCCCTTTAAGATAAATATTTTCCTTAAGGTGCGTGAACACCATCTCGGAAAAGTTGAATGGAATGTTCAACACCAGTGCAACGAATGCGCTATGTATTGTTTCACGCATATCATCAAATCCGCCACGACGGGAACCGAGGCAATGCAGAAGAACATGTCCTAGATAGTTGTACTGCGGACAGAGGTTTGCTTTGTTTAAAACTCCCTCGGCGACATTCCCGTCGTACTTTATCCTCATGAAGCATCCTCGGACCAGATATTTATCCAGTGTCACTGGATCTTCAGGATGATCACCAAATTGACACAATCGACGAATGTGAGCTGCCGATACAACCACATCTTGACCTGCGATCTTCCCTCGTATGACCGGTGGAGATACCTCGCAGTCAATCTCGGCGGAGGCCCAGAACTCCCTTTGGTGCGACGTATATGGAGTGCGGAGATGGGATATAGCATGAGCAATCCTGGATCTAGATAGAAACTCGATCATGCCGATAAACGGACGTGCATTCTTTGATGTCGGAATCATGTACGCACATATGTTGCTTTTTATGGAAGCCTTAAGAACAACTGGAGCTCTGTGCGCCATAACGATCAGTCTGCAAACACAAAAACATGAAGCACCTCAAATCAATACATGCAAGATTTTGGAAATATGAACTTTTGGACCATTTTTCCCTTGGTATGAATGAATCATTCTGCCTATTCATTCGTGCGAATGAGTGTTCATTCGTGTGAATGAGCGTTCATTCGTGTGAATGAGGGTTCATTCGTGTGAATGAGTTCTCATTCGTGTGAATGAGTTCTCATTCGTGTGAATGAGTTCTCATTCGTGTGAATGAGCGTTCATTTGTACGAATGAACATGAAGAGTATGTCCATTCGTGTGACAGACGGGTCGCGATCCAACTTGTCCAAAAATCAACCAACACTTGAAAAAATTTTCCAAAAAATACACCAACACACTCGACTATGGTTTTCAACCAATATTTAGCATTTTAATTGGTTTATTAAGTCAGTTTTTTACGTTTTTAGTTTGTTTTTCGGTTTTGAACCGTAAATCTAATCGAACATCCACAAATCAGTATACAATCGATGAATACTTGTGGGGTTATACCTGTAAAAATAAATCGAATGATTAGATTACAGATTTGACAGAGTTTTGGTCAAATTCAGATTTTGATGAAACAGACGTGCGAATGCTTTCTGTTTTGTGCGAATGATTCTGCACATGCGAATGAATGGCCTATTTATAGGATGGCCTGGTTCATTCGTACGAATGGCCATCCATGCGTATGCGTGTGTCCTTCAGTAGTACGAATGGGTATGCATTCGTACTAATGAACCCTTCATTCGTACGGATGGATGTTCATTCATACTAATGAACCTTCATTCTTACGAATGGACCATTCTGGTCAGTCCATTCGTGTGAATGACCTATTCTCATCATCCATTCGTACGAGTGAGCCATTTTGCTCATCCATTCGTACAAATGGGACAATCCCCTTATGCAAATTAAACTTTTCAAGTTAAATGGGGTATCCGACCACATTGGTTTTAACAAAAATTTAATTATGAAGTAATTTACATTTAATTATGAAGTGAGGGATCAATTATGAAGTTTTGGAATAGTTTATGAAGTAAAGGAACTATTTGATCAATCAGGAAGTCAAGCGGTTTTCAAATTTTGATTTTCTGACAGTCGTTCGAGTCTTATCAGATAATCTAAAATTCAGGAAAAGTAAAATCTTTTTGGATTTTTGAATATGTAATGCTGAAAATAATATCAACAAGATATATACACGCATGTCTTAGTAAGAATGATCCTTATGAGAAATCATACATACTTAATGACTAATGATCTGAGACATTTTGAATTTTGTAGATACAACTATACAATGGTATTTACACATCTTTTTGTGAGAAAGATCCGAACGTGGGATCAGTACTAAGCTCATAACAATCAGCAACATTGCAAATTATCTGAGCTTTAAGTACACTTAGTCAAAATGCGATCATTGATATGTTTGTCTATCTTAAACCTATGCAGACCTCTTCTCAACACTTACAAGATGATCTTGAAGGATTGAGTCCACTGTCTGTGTGTCCCACACTAGTTAAGAATTGACTTGAATTACTTTTCAAAACATGTTAATGTTTCAAATTAGCACAACTTACTTAACCCGCCATCATAAGTTCATGAGATCTCAGTTATTCCCTGTTACTTCTTTACTACACAAATTTATATATATATTTATATATACATATATATATATATATATATATATTTTTTTCTTTTTTTTTTTTAGTATTCACAGTGACAGCCATCAGCTCATGGACGGCTTCAGCCAGGTATTTACAAGGCAATATGGCACGTATGCAGCTAACGGTGTTTGTGTTCATCCTATCCCATGGATGGCTTCAACCACGCTGCAACCCAGTAATATGGCACATATACGAATTCGGATTCATACTTTTATTTTATTCTTAATCACATGGACGGCTTCAGCCAGGTATTTACAAGGCAATATGGCACGTATATGACTTCGGAATCTAATTTTTAATTTTATAACTACTTTCTGATATCTCATTAAACCGATGATAACTGGTGTGCACAGAATGAGAAACACCTTCAGTTTCTATTGTTGATTTTCGTCAATCCTTTCACCATTATGTGACTCACAAGACAATATCTAATATGGTATAGATTGATCATCAATGGTCGAGATTCAGTAAGATAAGCCTATCAATGCATCACATGTCGACTTAGTGTGACTATTCACTATGACATTAAATGCAATGTGCTTCATACATATGGTTAGTGTGCCATTACTTCCCAAAGGTTGGATACGATTTCTCATTTTTGAGTTTTTCAGATGTTTTTGGGTTTTAGTCTGTACAAAAATGGAAAATCTTTTTGAAATTTTTTTATTTTATATATTTAATTTTTTTTTAAACAAACTGTACACAAATAACTGTACACAAATAACTGTACACAATATAGAAATCTTTTTGGAGTCTCAGATAACTAGCGTCTGTGTACTATCATTTTTCTCAGCGAGAGATCATTTTCTTACTGACATTTTCTCCCCCTAAAATTTTAAAATGAAAAATCTTTTTGAGTTTTTGAGATTTTTAATAAACGCAAGAAAGAAAATATATACAGGAACGTAATTGATAAAAATGATTATTGACTCGACTCTTGGTCCGGAACAACGTCATCCTTCTTTTTCATCCCGTTTACCTCTAACAAGAATAAAAATCTTGGTTTGTCAAAGGCTTTTGTATAGAGGTCGGCCTTTTGGAAATCAGTGTTAATTTGAACCATATTAATAAGTTTCTTTTCAAAACAGTCACGAATGAAGTGATATTTTATACCGATGTGTTTGGTTTTTGAATGCTGAACCGGATTCTTAGTGATAGCTATGGCAGCAGAATTATCTACATAAATAGGAGTGTTAGAGAATTGCAAACTGTAGTCCCGAAGTTGCTGTTGAATCCAGATAATCTGAGAACAGCAACTGGCAGCAGCGATGTATTCAGCTTCACATGTAGATGTAGCCACTGAAGTCTGCTTTTTGCTTTGCCATGTCACGAGACGGTTTCCAAAGAACTGACACCCTGCAGATGTAGACTTGAAGTCTGTTTTGCAACCACCATAATCAGAATCACTATATGCAGTAAGCTCAAAGTTATCATCATTAGAGTACCATAATCCAAGATCAGGAGTACCCTTCAGATAATGAAAAATCCTTTTGACAGCAATTAAGTGGGAGACTTTTGGTTTTGACTGATATCTGGCACAGAGACACGTGGCGAACATGATGTCTGGTCGAGATGCCGTGAGATACATGAGAGATCCGATCATGGCTCGATAGAGAGTAACATCAATATACTCCCCCTTGTCATCAGGCGAAATCCCGTGATTGATCGCCAATGGAGTACCAGTAGGTTTGGCATCAGTCATACTGAATCGGCTCAGTATGTCTCCAACATAATTGGTTTGATGAAGGAAAATCCCTGTCTCAGATTGATCTACTTGTAGCCCTAGAAAGAACTTCATCTCTCCCATGGAACTCATCTCGAACTTGTCCTGCATAACTTTTTCAAATTCTTTGCACAGAACATCATTCGTCGATCCGAAAATAATGTCATCCACGTATACCTGTACCATTAAAAGTTCTCCACCCTTTTCTCGAATAAACAACGTGCAGTCGATGACACCTCTTCTAAATCCATTGTTCAGAAGATGAATGGAAAGTGTCTCGTACCACCCTCGCGGAGCTTGGTGCAATCCGTACAGTGCCTTGTCCAATTTGTAGACACGGTCACGATGCATAGGATCTTCAAACCCGGGAGGTTGACTGACGTATACGACTTCACTGATTTCTCCATGAAGGAATGCACTCTTTACATCCATTTGATAGACTTTGAACCTTTTGTAGGATGCATAAGCAAGAAAAATTCTAATTGCTTCCAGACGAGCAACCGGTGCAAACACTTCATTGTAATCTATACCTTCAATTTGCCTAAATCCTTGAACGACAAAACGAGCCTTATTTCTTATGACTATTCCTTGATCATCCCTTTTGAAACGAAGAACCCATCGAGTACCAGTCTTCTTAGCTCCTTTTGGTAAATCAGCTAACTTCCAAACTCCGAGCTTCTGAAATTGGAGTAGTTCTTCCTGCATTGCATTTACCCAAGATTCTTCTTTTAAAGCATCTGTTATAGACCGTGGTTCGGTTTGCGAGACGAAACATGAATGCGCACAATCGTTGACCACACCAGATTCCATGATTTCTGAGTAGACTCCAGAGTTGATCTGACCCCTAGTTTTGACACCAGATGTGGGATCACCAATAATGTTCTGTTGAGGATGAATTCTATCAATCCTACCCACAGGATGAGCAGGAACCTCAACAGTTTGATCAAGGTTTGTGATACTCTGTTCAATTGCCACAGAATGTGAAACATCATCACTTAATTGTACAACATCATGGGAAGGATCTTCAATCAGCTGGTCTTTTTCTTGTCGAGAACCCTCATACTCTGAAGAAGAAGAAGAGTCACTATCATGTGTGACTTGTGTGTTTTTGGAGGACTCAGGAATGTCAGATGATGAGGGAGTAGGTTGCACATGTTCATCAGGTGCATTTTGAGCATCATACATCATTTGAACAACAACCTCCTTATCTGAACATTCTGGAGGAAGATTAAACGAGGCAAAAATTTCTTCATAATCAAACATCCAAGGAAGACCTTTTCCAGCAGCAGGAGAGTTATACTTTTGAACATCAACATGGTACCATTCTTCTACATTCCCAGAAGCTTTGTTGTAAACTCTTTTATTGGGAGTGCTGTACCCTAAGAAGTAACCTTCCTCTACTTTCTCGTTAAACTTGCCATGAGCATCCTTTTTTAACATGGTACATGGAGCGCCGAACGGTTCATGATACTGTAAGTTCGGTTTTCGTCGATGCAACAATTCAAAGCAAGTTTTATCGTGACGCTTGACAACTAGAACCCGGTTGAGCGTGTAACACGCATTAGCAATAGCTTCATTCCAGAACTGCACGGGTAAGTTTGAGTCAGCGAGCATAGTCCTTGCCGCTTCTATCAAGGTCCGATTCTTCCTCTCAGCAACACCGTTCATTTGTGGAACATATGGCGCACTGAATTCATGGTGAATACCAAGTTTTTGACAGAAAGTTTTCATAAGGTGATTTTTAAATTCAGTACCATTGTCCGAACGGATCCTCCTAACCTTTAACTTATACAGAGACTCCAATTTGGTAATCAGAATCTCCACATATTCAAAAGTCTCAGATTTCTCTTTCAAGAACATCACCCAAGAATATCTCGAATACTCATCCGTCACAACCAAACAATATAAGTCTCCAGCAATGCTCTTCTGGTTGATAGGACCAAATAAGTCCATGTGTAAGAGCTCTAGTGGTATAGTGATGGAATGTTGAGATTTGGGTTTATGAGATTTCTTGGTTTGTTTTCCTTTCTTGCAAGAAACACACAAGTCAGGAAGATGAAAACTTTTCACAGTGACTCCTTCAACAAGATTTTTGTGCACCAAATGATTCAATTTTCTGAGACTGAAATGTCCCATTCTTTTGTGCCATAAAATAGAATCCTTCTCAGTGGCTTTTGAAACAAAACATGATGCTGTGGACACTGAGGATGATGCTTGTGACATGTCAAGAATATAAAGATCATTCACTCTTGGAGCAGACATAATCACCATGTCTTCTGGAATCATAAACTCCTTTTTCAAGATATAACAATGCTTGTCACCAAAAAGAACCTTGAACTCCTTATCACAGATTTGAGAAACAGAAAGCAAGTTGTTATCCAACTGTTTAACAAAGTTGACTTTCTCAAAGCTGACAGCTCCATTAGACAGTGTTCCCTGAGCTGAGATAAAACCACCTTTATCGCCTGCAAATGAAACATAGCCCCCTTTGATATTTCTGACGTCGAAAAGGAGAGCTAAGTTCCCAGTCATGTGCCTGGATGCCCCCACTATCAATAATCCAATTATTGCTAATAGGATTACAAAGGACAACCTGCACAAGAAGGAAAGTAATTAGTTTAGGTTAGGAACCCAAGCCTTTACGGTCTTGGGTTTCCCAGTCTCATCTACAACAGTACAATCCATCCACTGTCCTTGTGGATTTTTGGAACAACCATTTGACTTTGAAGTACAGTCGTCAGAAGCATCATCTGATTTTACTTTCCACACATGTTGTTTGTGCAACGACTGTTTGTGGTAAACAGTGGATTGCTTAACGATTTGTACAGGTGTGGAACTCGAATCAGAGACAAACAAGTCATGCATCTTTTGTTTAACTTTCTTTTGATGCACTTTTTGTTGGGTAAAAGAGTTAGATTTTGACTTTAAAAACTTTTGTTTATTTTCTGGAAAATGGTTAACTCTTTTACTTGGCTTCTGAAGATAAGGACAGTTGACAACAACGTGTCCTTGTGTACCGCACTCAAAACAGTATCTCCGCTCAACCAACCTCGGAGATCTGTATTGATTTTCACTTTGGTGAGTTTTTGAACCACCAGCCTTAGCTTCTTTTAGTTCAGCTGAAGAGAGTGACTTGTTTGATTGAACAGACTCTCCAGCTTTAACAAAATTAACCTTTTTGATTGAGGCTTTGGTTACTTGACTCTTCTGATCAGAAGTAGTGGGATAAGATGGACGGCAATTGGTTTGTTTAATTTTAAAAACATTTTTAGAAGCAGATTTTGAAATACCAATGCTGTCATTCTGTGGAGCAGACGAGTTTTTGTGTCCCAAACCACGAGTAGGGCACTCATCGTCGTCTTCATCCCACTCTTCTACCATTCCATCAACACACTGGGACTCCGAGGTCGAAGCACCATTATCGTTAACCTTTGGTTGAGAAATTTTGTTTTCGGTTGGATCAACGACAAGTGGCGTTTTGACCTTAAAGTCAGTGATTGGGTTATCATCGGGTGTGTTTACCATAGTATTCAACACATGTGGAGGACAATTGTTATACCCCATCCCAGCATTTTTCTTTCTTGGACGCTGTGAAACCATGTAATCAAGAATGTAAGAAGCATTTGAATAACTTTTCAGCTTTTGATTTAAAGTTTCATAATCACATTCGACAAGCGCCAGCTTTTTCTTTGTTTCATCAATCGTGTTTAAATAAAAGGTGATGGCATTTTGTTTGTTGAGAACACAGATTTCTAATTCATGAACTTTCCTATTTAAAAGATCAATTTTGTTTTTGAAGGCAAGTTCGTTTCCCTTTAAAACACGGTTTGCTTCAAGACAACTAGTTAAATCAGCAATTAAGTCTGTGTTGTGACTTTTAAGTGCCTCAACTTTCTTTTCAAGTTCATCACAAATTAAACACGGTTGAGATTCAGGCTCACTTTCAAAACTGTCCGAATTTACCTGAATGCATGTGGATATTTTTACCATAAAATCACAGCTACAGGTAGATTCAGAAGAGGAATTGTTAACATCCACATCAGCTGTCGATTGACTTGAAGAGACGACAGATGATTTTTCTTCATTCTCAGCTGTGAAGCCAGAACTGTTTGAAGATGTGTTGTCTTCAGCTGATGAACCTTCTGAAGCAATCTTTCTCACAGCATCAGAATCTGATTCTTCATTGATTTCTACAGCCTTTGCCATGTAAGCTCTATCCCCTGAACTACCATCAGCTTCAAATTTAAAAGACCAATCAACAGTCTCATCTGTTTGAACAACCATAGCTTTTGTTCCACTTGAAGTGCCCTTATCTTGTGCAAGAGTAACTGGAACAAGGTTTGTTTCTGTATTTTGAGTTTGTGGCTTCGGTTAGCTTTGACGGTTGTTGAAAGGGTTGCGGTTTCCAGTCTGTTTAGGCTTTTCACATTTCCTAGCAAAATGCCCTTTCTCACCACAGTTAAAACAAACAACAGCAGACAGATCAAAACCATAAGTAGTGTCTTTGTTCCCTTCGAGAGTTTTTCCTGTCCTTTTTACATAATCTCTCGCTCTTCTGACTGCACTTGCAAGAGCCCACATTATATCAATTCGATTCATTTCATCCTTATCAATCTGAGCATAGTCTTCTGCTGTCAGATGACTGTTTCCAACCTGTCCAGCAACAAGACTGTCATATGAATTGATAACGGTAGACAACAGTGCCATGTGTTCCTTGGCCACTTCGATAGTAACCTTGTCGAAGTTGTCTGTTTGCAATTTAATGGGGCTTGGTGGAGGAGTACTAGCAGTATTTCCCTGCTTTGGAACCGAGCTTGATGAAACTGAAGCATGAGCTGTTGAAGACTGGCTGGCTGAAACATTTGACATGTTTGATACAAACGCAGTCTGCAAAGGAACATTTTGTTGAGTTGATGTAGAATAGTACAATGAAGGATCATGAGCTTGTACGCCTCTCTTTAGCTTCCACTTATTCAACACCTTTTGTTCTCTCAATTTCTGAAGAAATTCATTGATGTCAATGGTTCCAAGAGTATTGTTCTGTTTGAGAACCATCAAGAATGAATCCCATTTTGGTGGTAGCGCATCTGCCATGCATTGAACCTTTTCTTCTTTCGTTGTTTTGATCTCATGGGCATGCAATTCACTCATCAAGTGATAGAATCTCTCAATTAGATCATCTAAGGACTCATTCCCAATATACATGAAATTATCAAATTCCTTCTTAATGGCCTTAGCATTGATAGCTTTCAACGAAGCATTTCCTTCATGACGTTGTTCTAAGGCATCCCACAGAGATTTTGAAGATGTAAACTGCCTAAATTGATGAAATATTTCTCTTGATATGGCCTGAGATAGGATAGCATATGCCTTCTTTTCTAAGTCATAATCTTTTCTTTGTTGTTCGCTTAAAAGGGAAGGCAAAACAGGAGTTCCATCCTCACTCAACACTTTCTGATATCCATTCTCTAACATCATCCATAAGTTTGTATCAACTCCATTAATGTGTATCTCAAACCTGTTTTTCCAGTGATGATATTCGTCCATTGTCATGAGTTTTGTAGCCTTGTTAGCATTTCCAGCTTCATTATCGATTAATAACAAGTTTTGGATTTTGCTGTTCTGACTGGCAACAAAGGCTAAGTCCGACATGGTAAAAAAAAGTTTTTCGACACTTAAAAAAAATTCAGAAGAGATTTGTGCGAATGGGTCTATTCGTGCGAATGGAATTTTCTATTCGTGCGATTGGAAGCTTGAACGAAAGAGCAGGAGACTTGATCTATTCGTGCGAATGGTAGGAGCCATTTGTGCGAATGAAGTTCATCAAAGTATCCATTCGTACGACAGAGAGCTGTTTGACTTTTTTGCACCAAAAAGCACCAATGATTGAGCCTTTTATCAGATCTGGAAACCGAAATGATCAGATCACTCAGAAGCAATAATCACAAGTTTTGAACGTGGCTAAACAGCGATCAAGTGATCTTTATAACATTCAAGAAGATAGAAAAAGCAAGATTATATTTTCTATGTTGAATCTAGAGCACAATGGCTCTGATACCACTTTGTTGGATCGGGATCTACCTTGATCCAATGATTCAACACATTAACCAAACCAAATCGTGCGGAATCCGATTTGATTGGCAATCCAATCTATGACACGGATCGGGTCATGAGAAACGAGCGGATTAGATGTCGAAACGAAGGTTTCTATCGACCCTTTGGTGTAGAGAAGTTGGATACAAGACCTGGAAACTCTCAACGGACAGAGATTCGACAATGCCGGTGCAAATAGTTTGTATGTGTTCTGTTGCTTAGTCTGATTCTGCTCTGGTTAGTCTCTGCTTTTCTACTTGTGCTCATGAAGTGAAAGTTATATATATAGTGCAGAGGCCATTCGAACGAATGAGCCATGTGAATGGACTCATTCGTGCGAATGAATCAGTAGAATGGTTCATTCGTAAGAATGAATCATCAGAATGGTTCATTCGTACAAATGAATCATTCTCATGACTTATTCTAGCGAATGAATCATTCTCATGATCTATTCACGCGAATGGATCATTCTCATGATCCATTCGTGCGAATGGGCCTTTCATTAGCACGATTGATCAACGTTATCGATATTTATCAGATCGTTTAATACACAGTCGTTATATATGAGTAAACATTAAGGATAAACATGTAATTTCATTAATATATCAAATAGTTACATTAAACATAGATGAAATACATACTACAAGGGATTAGGGACATATCATGCATCTACAATACTAATTCGGCCGAAGACAGAGACTGTGTTGCCGGAAGTCAAACTCACGCGAGTCGAGATCCATTTACTCGATGATCATCAATTTGTACATCAATTTGGTAATTTCTTACACCTACAGCTTTGTTTTTACCTATAGAGTGAAAGCCCTAACCTTTTAGAGGCTTATAACATCGATTTGGAGATGAACCCAATTCTAGGGTTCATACGAAACCGATTTGATCGATCATTGCCCTAGACTCTGTTAAGATGCAATTAAATCATATCAATAGCTTCGCAATACCATGTTTGATGATAACCCTATGTAAATTTTAACGAACAACATCGAATTTTACTCAACCCGTGATCTAGGGTTCGTCATAAATTATTTTGGGGCTTTTAATCTCAGTGACTATCTCAATCAAAATAAACAACATGGATTGTTTCGCAATCCCTTGTTTATTGAAAACCCTATGAATCTAACAGTTTCTAACATCAAAATTTGTCAAATTGAATTCACCTCCGCGTCTAGGGTTACGGCCCGTTTTTCCTAAAATTTATGATTTTAGACCTATTACTTTTGAAATTAATCACTCAAACAAGATCGCAAGCATCTGTTTAACAAACCCCCTTTGCGGTTTTGTTCGATTATCATCGAAATCGACGGATTGGGACTGGTTCGATCGCGTGAATATATGGGAAGAGGGAAACGCTGAGTTTGATTGATACAACCAAACAGAACATGGTTTGTACGCGATACGCTAGCGGGCGGGGCTGGTTAAGGCAGTGTGCTTATGTGGGAGAGACCCGGGTTCGAGTCCGGGCTCCCACATTTCTTTTTAAACATTTTTCTAAACATATTTAATTATTAAAAATCAAACCATATATTATTATAATATTATACAAATGTGTTTTAGCCCGGGAAACAACCCGTAGGCTCGGGTTTGAATTATTAACCTATTTTTATATTATTTCCCCACTTTTAAAAATAATATATTTACCATAAAGTTGTATAAAATAATATGTTTATATTATTTTCAACCCGTGACTCGTATTATTAAATAATATATAGATTTATATTATTTCGCATCGTTTTGTAACATCGAATAACATTTGAAACCAAATAATAATATAATTAATTATATTATTTACTCGCATTTATCGCGTTCATAAAAATAATATATTTATTATTTTGTACCACGAATGAGTAATTAGAATATCCTTTCAAAACTAAAAATAATATATTAAATTATATTATTTTCTTAATTTTTGTAAATGACAAAACGCTCGAATATATTTATTATTGTTGTCATTCGTCGCGTAACGTATATATAATCTAATTACTAATTAAAGAATTCCTATTCTCGTGGACATGTTCGTCTACTCTCGGTTACTAGAGCGTTTCTTTAGGACGTTTCTCATTCCGTGTCGTTGTCACAATTCCCATTTTATCCCTAATTTATGTGTTTATAATTTTAGGGCATTCGTAAGTCGTTTGAGACTTACCCACGTGGTTTCAACTTATCCTTTGTGTGATACTACCTACAACGCAACGCAGGTGAGTATTCACGGCCCCTTTTTACTGCTTTTAAACTGGGGGAGAAAACATGATGCAAACTCTTTTTGATTTTTGTACTTCATTTTATATCACTTGTTATGACTATGCGTAAACTCTATCATGAAAGTCCTCACATCGAACCGTTTAAATATGAATATAGCGAGGTATGTTGGGTAGTACTACTGGGTTTGACAAACCTCACCCGCGTTAGTCGCGCTAACTCGATTGGATATCGAACGGGTGCAATATTGACCTAAACATGCACCGTGGTTGATAGACATGGTGGGAGGCAATACAAACAGTCAGTTTACGGTTGCGAGCGTAATAGCAAACATGAACATGGGTTAGCTACTCATTGGTATATATATGTTGATTGTACAATAAATCTGGTAAACGTTTAATTATATATTGAAACCTGTGAACTCACCAACCTCGTGTTGACATTTTTACTTACATGTTTTCTCAGGTCGCTAAGGCACAGGTTGCACATCTAGGGCATGCATGGAGTCCTACTGTCATTTCATTCATATGCAAACATTTGAGACAATTCACTTGCTTTTATTAAATTAAACTTGAGCGCATTTGTTTTGCGTAGTAATTATCTTGTCTAAACGCTTCCGCATTAACTCTGAACTTTTATGTTATGACATTTTAAGTCCC
The DNA here is from genome assembly GCA_023525975.1 of Smallanthus sonchifolius. Lineage (NCBI taxonomy): Eukaryota > Viridiplantae > Streptophyta > Magnoliopsida > Asterales > Asteraceae > Smallanthus > Smallanthus sonchifolius. The sequence continues at coordinate 46,664,407 of CM042036.1, forward strand.
ATATAGTGTCGTTTGATGTAACTAATGACTGAGATCCGGGTTTGTCACTTCCCAAACGGTAATACTCCGTTAGTTGAAATTGGGGGTGTGACAGTAGGGATAGTGGTTGGGATTGAGGTTGAAATTGTGGTGGGTTGTGTGGTTGGAGTGATAGTGATCGATTCCTTTTGAATTGGATTAGTCACTAACACCTGATGGACTTAATGGATCGGAAGGGATACTATCTCGGGCACCTCCTCCGACACACCAGTGGCAGCCACCTTAGCAGTAACACGTGGCTGCCTCCTCCTCCTTCGATATAGCTGGGTTGAAGTTGAAGTAGAGGTTGAAGCAGTGTTCACGGCCTAAGTGATTGGTCACTGTTGAACACGCTCTTCAACTTCTCTAAGGATAGCAGCAAATGGCCTATCCTCCCTTTGCTTTACTCTTCTTTCTCTCCTCTATCTTTGCACTTCAGAATCAGTATCGGAATCAGGTTTATATTCACTTCTTGTACTCTCTTGTCGTTGTCTTTTAGAAGATGACTCGGGAAGGAAAACCGTCGTCATTCTTGTTGGGTATGATTGGTCCGGTGAATCATCAGAATCGGATGAATCAAATTCAGTTGCCTTAGAATCCGACTCTTCAGCACCAGCACCACCTTCTTCTTCATCACCGCCATTACCAGTTTCATCATTCTCAGACCCTTCATATCCTTCCTCTTCCTCCTCTACTTGTTCATCAGAGTGTTTACTCATTTCAGGCTCAGACTCAGCACTATACCAACTGAAGTCAGCAGGGGTCACATATGCTTTATTAATTAGGTGGCAAAAGAGAGGAGTGTGCTCAAGGGTAGGTTCTACACTTCCTGGCTTTAGAAATTGTGCAAACAATCTCTTGTCCACCCGTTTGACTTGAAGTCTCTCTCCAATCTGAGGTAGATTGGGTACAGCATCCTTAATCTTCTCCCCCTGAGCAGCAAGCGTTTTGGTCATGTCACATACTAACTTGACCATCATTTCATGTTCCTTACGCTGCATCTTAACAACAGTCCTTTTTGCCCTTAAAGCGGCTACTTCATCGACCAATGAATTAATCTAACCTTGTTGCCTTTCAGATTCCTCCCTTGACTTCCTTACCGTTTCAAGTAAACTGGCCACCTGAGTCTCTAGGGTAGCAATCCTAGTATCACGTGGATCAGGATCCCTGGAAGACGAGGCTTCAGTTGGATGGGTGGGAAAAGTGAATATCTCATCAAAGTCAAATCCATTAGTGAAATCACCATAATCATGGGACTGACTGATGGGGTGAAGTGTGGTAGTAGGGATAGTGGTTGGGATTGAGGTTGAAATTGTGGTGGGTTGTTGTGTGGTTGGAGTGATAGTGATCGATTCCTTTTGAATTGGAGTCGTCACTAACACCTGATGGAGTTAATGGATCGGAAGGGATACTATCTCGTGCACCTCCTCCGAGACAGCAGTGGCAGCCACCTTAGCAGTAACACGTGGCTGCCTCCTCCTCCTTCGATATAGCTGGGTTGAAGTTGAAGTAGAGGTTGAAGCAGTGTTCACGGCCTAAGTGATTGGTCGACGTTGAACACGCTCTTCAACTTCTCTAAGGATAGCAGCAAATGGCCTATCCTCCCTTTGCTTTACTCTTCTTTCTCTCCTCTATCTTTGCACTTCAGAATCAGTATCAGAATCAGGTTCATATTCACTTCTTGTACTCTCTTGTCGTTGTCTTTTAGAAGATGAATCAGGAAGGAAAACCGCCGTCATTCTTGTTGGGTGTGATTGGTCCGGTGCATCATCAGAATTGGATGAATCAAATTCAGTTGCCTTAGAATCCGACTCTTCTGCACCAGCACCTCCTTCTTCTTCATCACCGCCATTACCAGTTTCATCATTTTCAGACCCTTCATCTCCTTCCTCTTCCTCCTCTACTTGTTCATCAGAGTGTTCACTCATTTCAGGCTCAGACTCAGCACTATACCAACTGAAGTCAGCAGGGGTCACATATGCTTTATTAATTAGGTTGCCAAAGAGAGGAGTGTGCTCAAGGGTAGGTTCTACACTGCCTGGCTTTAGAAATTATGCAAACACTCTCTTGTCCACCCGTTTGACTTGTAGTCTCTCTCCAATCTGAGGTAGATTGGGTACAACATCATTAATCAACAGCTGCACGAACCGTGGGTATAATAGAAATCTAAACCTCTCAGCAGCATTGATCTGATCGGTGATAGACTTGTAGATATACTTTGAAAAGTTGTAACCCTTGTTCAGAGAGAGGCCAACCATTGCAGCTGCCAAGTCATTCCCCATGGCATCCTTTCCAACCTTCAAAGCAGACAGGCACATGATCATGACGTGCGCGAAGTAACGCCACTGATCAAGTACCCACATCTTCTTATACGAGGAGTAGTCCATGGTACCAACATACCCCATCCTTTGTCTCAAGCATCCATCAACGAAGTAGTCAGGGTAAGTCACCAGATCAGTTGATAAGTCCCTAAATTGTAGTACTCGTCTGATGGTGTATTCAGAAATAACAATATCATGACCTGCTATAGTAGCCCTAATGATGTTTGGTGTTACTGTATAGTCGTGATCAACAGTTTCCCATAATTGCTCCAGATATGGTCTTGAAACAATAGGATCAGCATAGATGGCATAATTGATCTTGGAATGGTTCAGAAAATACACTATCTGTCTGTATTCCAGTGCAGCACCCTTCCATTCTGGATGAGTGAGAGCCAGCAGATTGAACTCATTGGTAGAAGCACGAGCCATCACTACAAGAACATACAATGAACACAATAAGAACAAGTAGAATCATTGGAATGGATCAAACAAGACATGATATAGCAATTATACAAGGAACGGGATTTCAGACTTAGAAATTTTTTCAGAAGTGCCCTTCCTGCGTACTTAGCATGTACGCAGGAGTTAGTTCTTACGTACTTAGCAAGTACGCATGAATTACTTCTTGCGTACTTACTAAGTGTGCAGGAACCTGCACTTAGCCAAATTTGAAAATCCAAAATTCAACAGATGTGAGTTATTGTTGTGGATTAGGGTCACCACAAGGTCGAAATACATGATTATGACCTATGGAACCACTTTCAACAGCAATGGGTTGCTAAATCAGTTGATTTTGACCTATCCTTGGTTCGACGGTAACCTTCGGTCAAACAAGGAGTCAAAATCAAAATCAAACCCTGTTAAAGACAATATAGGTGTCAAGAATCTTCGATTAGTGACTTATAACTAGTTTTAGGGCTTAATTTCACTTAAAACACCCAAAACCGGTTTAAAGTTCACTATCATGCCCCTAGGTTCAAGAGTTCAAAGAATCGGTCAATAATTGGTGATTTAATGGATGGAATGGAGTGAGATTCTCACCAAAGATTAGTAAGGTGAAGATGAAACTATGATCGGGACGAAAAATCAGTTTGGAAACACATGAAAATTTGAGTGAAATCGGAGTAGGGAGTACACAGAGTTAGAGAGTTTGAAAATGATGAACTAATGAAAAATTTTCTAACACCCGTATATATACCCCTCACACATAGGGCAAGCAAGTGCGCAGGACTTAACTCCTGCGTACTTACTAAGTACGCATGACTTAAGTCTTGCGTACTTGATAAGTACACAGGGTTTACCTTATGCGCACTTAACAAGTACGCAGAGACCCTTGTGTACTCAAACATTCAATTCAAATTATGAAGATGTCAAACCGGATATGAACATTCAATCAAGAGGATTCAAAAGCTATTCAAGGAAGTTAAACCCAAATATTTTTGGCTTTTCTTAACTTTTGATAAACTATACTGAAAATCTTTTTGTCAATTTTCGATAATGATTAAACTATACGCGAACTTAAAATCTTTTTGAGCTTTTCTGAATAAAGAAAATATGCACAAGAGTCAGAACCGGTTATACAAGAATATACACACAAGCTATTTTTGATCAAAGTCATGAGCAGAGGATCATATCAGGCTATCATAAGCAAAAATGATACAAAATAAACATCAAAGAATATGGGATCATGTCATGAATTACTATTTATTCATACGTAATATGCAATACAAGAAAGTTAACTCAAGTTGTCAATATTATAAGATTTGAAACCATAAACATATTTGTATCACGTTCTTGTGTGTTAAGGTATTAATTATAAGTATACAACGTGTACCCCACAGTTCTTCTACAGTAATTTAAATTCCACTATCTCAAGGCATCTAAGATTTTCTCAAATATTTTCAAATCTCCAGAATGAAGTTACATCGTTTAGCATAGAAAAAATCATGCAGAATCCATAAGGATTATCAAGAATCATAAGATTCAGAATCGAGTGATTCATTTGTCTTGGTTTGATAGGTTTTCCTTCTGTGAATATCATATGATGATTAAGGTTAATAAATATGGTGTTTGAGGATTTAGGTAAGGGAATCCAACTTTTATCTAGATTTGATTTTAATGAATCAGGTATGATTCAAGGGTGAATATATGCTTAACGGTTGATGTCAAGACATATCTTGGTCCAACTTCCCATTGCATACTTGTGAGTATGGGCAGTGAAGTGAACCGAAAAATTGTGCTAAAGACATAACCCGAAACTGGTCTCATAAGAAAATATTTACCAAAATCTTACATCCTTTATCTAATAATGATCTTTTTGCATTCTTTTACACACACACACATGCAAACATGGGTTCAAATCACAGTTGTAGTGTTGATTTAGTTTCCACACTACTAATGATCCAAAAAATACTTATAGCCTACTGACAATTCAAATTACTTGCATATATTCAAATTAATAATTTAAACAATTAAGACACTCAAGTAAGCATGATGCAATCATTTCCCATATGTGCAGTCTAAAACGTTTAGATCACTTACTGATGTACTATCATTTCCTCTTTTTTTCAAATGACTTTGAAATTTTCATGATTTTCTATTTTGTTTGGATTTTCTGAAGATGTTAACTAAAGAGAAAACGAATTCAACAAAAAAAAATTTAAAAGAAATAAAGTTTAACTTCCATGAAATGATTTGATTTTGAAAAGGAGTTTTCACTCATGATTAAACATTCCTATCAAGTTAACCAGATGTTCAAAACGGGTACGATCAAACACCTTAGTGAAAAGGTCAGCAAAGTTGTCATCCGTGTGAACTTTGACAAGTTCAATCAAATGCTTTTCAGCACAATCACGGATGAAATGATGGCGAATCTCTATACGCTTAGTTTTGGAATGTTTCACCGGGTTGTTCGTGATGGACATAGTGGCATTATTGTCAATGAATAAAGAAGTTCCAGTGTACTTCAAGCCATAATCTCTCAATTGCTGTTGGATCCACAATATTTGAGAACAACAGCTCGCGGCAGCAATGTACTCTTCTTCTTACATGTTGAGACAGAAACCGTTGACTGCTTCTTACACTGCCAGGAGACCAGCCTGTCCCCCAAGAATTGACATCCACCTGAGGTTGATTTTCTATCGAGGTTACAATCAGAATCGGTATAGGCTTTGAATTCAAATGACTGTTGCTTCGAGTACCAAAGACCCAATCAGAGTTTCCCTTTCAGGTATCTAAAGATCCTCTTCAAAGCTATCAAGTGAGATTCCTTCGGTTGTGACCGAAACCTCGAGCACAAGCAGACAGCAAGCATAATGGCGGGCCTTGAAGCTATGAGATACATTAGAGAACCGATCATCCCGCGGTACAATTTACAGTCCACATCCTATCCATCTTTGTCCGGCTGCAGACCATGATTGATGGGGATTGGTGTGCCATAAGTAGTACAATCATTTATTTTGTATTTTGAAAAAATGTCCTGCACATACTTAGTTTGATGTAGATAAATGCCATCCTCCCTTTACCTGACTTGCAGACACAGAGAGAACGACAGTTCACCCATGTTGCTCATTTCAAACTTGGACTTCATCACCCTTTCAAATTCTCTACACATATCTTCATTGGTAGACCCAAAGATAATGTCGTCAACATAAACTTGCAATAGTAGAATATCACCTACTGCTTTTCTAATGAAGAGGGTCGAGTCAATTTATCCACGATCGAAACCATTGGACAATAGATGTTTTGATAAAGTCTCATACCACGCCCTAGGTGCTGGATGAAGACCATAAAGTGCGTTATCCAGCTTATACATTCCCATATAGAAAAGCACTCTTCACATCAAATTGATAGACCTTGAAACCGACAAAGGAGCCATAAGCCAGAAACAGTCGAATGGCCTCAAGTCTAGCAACTGGGGCATACACCTCTGTGTTATCCAAGCCTGTAGGTCTCTTCATCTGTGTCGGATCGTTGCATGCAAGTGGTCTACTAGTCGGACCGGGTGCGGAATACCCGTGACTAGGCGGAGAGTCTAACTAAACAAAGTAAATCAAACACGAGAGTCACAATAAAAGCTCTTTCTATTATAAACACTCGACGGTTACAGAGAGATTACAAACTGCGTACTTAACAAACTGAGTTCGTCTAAGATATGAGTTTTCCATCCTTATCCTCTGTGAACCAAACCTATTTATACAGACCTGATGCCTGCGCACTTAGCAAGTGCGTAGGACCAAATGCTCTTGCGTACTTAGCAAGTACGCATGGGTCTTCCTGCGTACTTGCTAAGTACGCAGGAGCTTTCTCCTGCGCACATGTAAGTGCGCAAAACACTTAGAAGAAATGCAACATACATTATGTAAAAGTAAATATAACTCGATAAACTATTACATAACGACTCTTACATACTAAGACAAATTACAGACAACAGAAATACAAACTAAGACTCTATCCAGAGTGTTGTCACAGGAAAGTGCATCAACAAACTCCCCCTTGACAACAGCTCGGGATCTTCATCGTCTTCAGTCTTCAGTCTTCACAGCACTGGCTCCTTAGCTTCCATCTTCTTTTTGTAATCAAGGCAGAACTTGATCAACTTGTCGTATTTGGCAGAAAGAAGCTTTGTCCATTCGTCAGTGTGGATGCAGTACTTGTCGGCTAGTACCTCCAGGTCGTTCACAGAAAAGTTGATGAAGCAGACTTCATCAAATATCCTGATCACTTCCTTTGGCACCATGTTTCCACTTGCTGACTTACCCTTACCCATGATCACAACCTCGCCCATCTTTGGATCTACGTACCAGTACCACATGTCACCAAGAATATCCTGAGGTAACTTGCTCAGGGGAATCTTAGTTTCACATCGAACTGGCATGTATACCAATTTCTTTATGTGCTTCTTAGTCACAGGATGTACAACGTGCTTATCCTTGACTCTTCTGGGCACTTGAGGCTTGAAATATTCGAATTTCCCTAATCTTGCTTCCCGCTGTAGTGTTACCCACAAACCCATTGCTACTGCATGACTCGAGTGACTCAGCAGGTCGCGGTTTGCGAGGTTCACAAGGTCATACTTGGGCAAAGAGTTGAACGCCTCACTGGTTGGTTTCAAGTATTGAACCCCCCCAGATCTTTTGATGGCGAACAACTGCTTGTCCTCCTCGAACCTAACAGCCAAGATCATACCTGTAGCTCCATGCTTGTCTGTGATGGACGTCTTTTGCCACACGGGAGCTAGACCCTTAGATGATGCAGAAGGCATGTCTTTATCTTTTGGTGCCTCGGGGTCCACAGGTGTAGGGTCGACTGGGGAGGCTTCAGTTGTATCTTCAACATTACTTATCATGTCAACTGAGCCAGTTTCAAGCAGAGATTCTAGTGATGGTACTTCAAAGATCTCACCATCCTCTAACTCGTACTCTCCTTCCCCGTCGCCCTTGGGAATCTCTATTACCACGTCCTCATCTTCATCATTCCAGTCACCACCAGAGTCGATCTCTCCTTCTTCCAGATTAAGGAGAGCATCGATCTGTGCTTCTTTGGAATAGTCAGGCTCAAGATAAAGGATCTCATCATCAGATAAGTCCTTGAGCACATCGGCCGCTGACCTCCCTTTATCACCACCACTACCAGAGGTATCACCACCCTCTTGCTGAGTAGACTCCCCCCCATCCATTGGAATAGAAGAGATGGGCACAATCGCCAAAGCTTGGTGCTCACCTCCACTAGGACCGGCTTCAGGATCCTTGTCTTTATCATCATCCTTAGTCAAGTCGACTGGATGACATTTATTCTCTTTCTCCTTCTCTTTCTCTTTCTCTTTCCCTTTCTCTCTCTCCCCCTGAGCATCAAGCTTCTTGGTCAGTTCTTCAACTAATTTGACCATCGCTTCGTGCTCTTTTCTCTGTAAATCCATCCTTAGCTCAAGTGAAGTTCTGTGGCCTAGAATCATTTCATTGGTTTTCATTAGCAGCTCGTTCTGTGCCATAACATTCTTCAGTTGCTCATTTGTCCCTGTTCTCTGGCTGTGGAGAATCCTAACTTCATCGGCCAGGGAATTGATCTGTGCTTGTTGAGCATCAGACTCCTCCTTTGACTTTTGAATGGTCTTCAACATTCCAGCAACTTGGGTCCCTAAGACATTGATCCTTGCTTCATACGGATCAGAATGTCTAGATGATGAGGCTTCAACATTATGGATGGGGGAGGAGAAGATTGTGTCAAAGTCAAACCCTTGTGAGAAATCACCATAGTTGAAGAGTTGACCTGACGGCTCAGTGGTGTGATGTGGGAGTGGGGATGTAATGAAGGGAGTGGGTGTTATGGTTGGGGTGATGGTGACTGTCTTCGTGAGAAGTGGAGTAGTCACTGTCACCTGGACGGTTGGAGTAGGGAGGGTCACCGTCACAGGAATCTCCTCTGTGACCGCCGTGACTGCCACATTACCTTGTACTAGTGGCCTTCTCCTCCTTCTGTACAGTTGCTGTGCTGGTGGGGTAGATTCTGACTCTGGACTGGCAGCCACAGCTTGTACTTGCTGCACAGTCGGGATCTGTACAACCCTGGGGATAGCAACCTCTTGCCTATCGCCCCTCTCCTTGTTGGCACTCTCTCGCCTTTGTCTTTGTAGAGCAGCGTCAGAGTCAGAGGTCGGCTCATATTCGCTGCTCGAGCTTTGTCGCTTTCTTTTAGAAGACGACGCAGGCAGGGTTACCTGTGCCGATTTCCTAGGGTGTGCCCGGGATGGTGCGTCATCGGAATCAGAAGAATCTGATTCTGTTGCTTCTGAATTGGATTCCTCAGCACCAGCATCACCATCTTCGTCATCACCTCCATCACTTTCATTCTCTTCTTCTTGTTGTTCATCAGAATCATCACTCATCTCTAGTGCCGAATTGGGACTATACCAATTCCAATCTTCTAGCGCGACATATGCTTCATTAAGTAGGTGGCCAAAGAGTTCAGTATGCACAGGGATAGGTTCTACACTGCCTGGCTTTAGAAACTGAGCAAATACTCTCTTGTCCACCCGTTTTACTTGCAGTCTCTCCCCGATAGCACATAGGTTTGGCAATGCATCATCAATCAAGAGTTGCACAAACCTCGGGTACAATAGGAACCTAAACTTCTCTGCTGTATTGATCTGATCATTGATTGCTTTGAAGATGTAGCGAGAGAAGTTGTAGCCCCTATTAAGAGACAAGCCCACCATGGCTGCTGCAAGGTCATGACCCATGGCATCTTTCCCTGCTTTTCTTGACGAGATGCACACGATCATGATGTGTGCAAAATACCGCCATTGATCCAATACCCACATCTTTTTGTAAGAGGCATAGTCCCTCGCTCCGACATATCCTATTCTATGCCTCCAACACCCATCCACATAGTAATCTGGATAGGATGTCTGGTTAGTAGCGAGGTCTCCGAACTGCAGGACCCTTCTTATTGTATCCTCAGAGAAAGCAATAGCCCGACCATCAACGGTAGCCCTTATGACATTAGGGGATACCGTGCAGTCGTGCTCTACCGTCTCCCAGAATTGCTCTAAGTAAGGTCTTGAGACTGTTGGGTCAGCTGAGATTGCATAACTTATTCTTGATCGGTTCAAAAAATCAATGATCTCCTGATATTGCAAAGCTGCCCCTTTCCACTCAGGTTGAGTGTTCGCTAACAAGTTGAATTCGTTAGTGAATGCCCGAGCCATAGTCTGCAGAAACACACAGAAAACATAATCAGAACAACGTATGTTATTGGAAATGAACAAACATGACATGGTGTAGTAGTTACTCACTGAACAAAAATTTCAGACTTAGAAAAGTTTCTAAGTGTTGGTGTTGCGCACTAAGCAAGTGCGCAGCTTTTTCTTCTTGCGTACTTAACAAGTACGCAGGAATTGCTTCTTGCGTACTTGTTAAGTGCGCAAGAACAACACTTAAGAGCAAAAATCAGAAGTTGATTGATCGTTCAAAAAAACGGGTCGATTAAGTCGCCACTAGGTCGGAATCGAGGATACTAACCTATGGGACCATTATCAACACCACAAACTACCAACATTTCACCAATTTTTGACCTAACACAGTCGCCGACCCACTGTCGAGTAAGCTTCAACCGACGGCTCGAATCGAGGATCAAAGGGTGATTAGAGAATCGATTAAGGTTCCTATTTGCATGAAACACACAATAAGTTACCCAAACAACCCCAAATTTTACCCAAAAATTCAAGATTTTAGCCTAAAGTTTTCTAAGTCACAAATCGGTCGAATGTCACGATTTTATGGATGGAATCGGTCTAAATTCTCACCAATGCGATGTAATGAGATGATGAAAGTATAGACGGGACGAGAAGATGGTTTAGACACAATCGATTTTGAGTAGAAAATTGCAGAGGGAAACTCTTAGGTTTGAAAGCGTGAAACTCAGAAAAAGTTCTAAGTGTCATTTTTATACCCATCACTCATCGGTTGTGCGTACTTGTTAAGTGCGCACGAGTTAACTCTTGCGTACTTATTTAACTCTTGCGCATTTAAAAGTGCGCAAGACTAACTCTTGCGTACTTGCTAAGTGCGCAAGGTTTACTTCGTGCGAACTTGACAAGTACGCATAAGCCTTAAGTGCGCAAATTTGAAACTCAGAGTTATGAAGATTTTCAGGTCAAATAACGAACAAGATAAAATAATATTCAATCACGAGGTTTCAAATACAATTCATGAAGGTTAAACATAAAATATTTTTTGGCTTTTTCTGATTAAACTTGAACAATGCATAAACTTAAAATATTTTTGTTCTTTTCTAGATAGATATATACAAGTATTCACACAAACTATTTTTGATCAAAGACACGAGCAGAGGATCATATCAGGCTATCTTTCAGCAAAAACGATACAAAATAAACATCAAAGAATATGGGATCGTGTCATGGATTACTCTTTATTCATACGTAATAAGCACATAAACAAGTAATTCAAGTTGACAATATTATAAGATTTGAAACTATACGCATCTTTGTATCATGTTCTTGTGTATTAAGGTATTAATTATAAGATATACAACGTGTACCCCACCGAAATGCTATTTTAACTTGCACTATCTCAAGGCATCTAAGATTTTCCTAATGATTTTCTAGATTTTCAGAATGAAGCTACATCTATTAGCACAGGAAAAATCAAGCAGAATCCATAAGGATTATCGGGAATCATAAGATTCAGAATCGAGTGATTCATTTGTCTTGGTTTCATGTGATTTTCTTCTTTGAATATCGGGATGATGATTCAGGATAATAGATATGGTGTTTGATTATCAGGTAAGGGGATCCAACTTGTATCTGGATTTGATTTCAATGAATCAGGAGTGATTCAAGGGTGAAAAACATGCTCCACGGTTAATGCAGAGACATGTCTTGATTCAATCTCTCCTTGCATACTTGTGAGTATGGGCAGTGAGATGAACCGCATTAATTGTGTAGAGTCATATCTTATGTATAAGCTGTTGTCATTTATTGTTTGTTTAAACAGTTTTAGACTAGTTTACTTTCTGTCATTTCATTAAATGTAATTTCAGTTTTCTGTAATTTACTGTTTTTATTTCTAAGTCTGGGCAGTTTCGATTGAGTGTGTTCAATCGAAACTAGTAGTTTCGAGAGTTCTGTGTATCACTTGTAAATGGTCAATCGAAACTAGTAGTTTCAATTGAACATAGTTTCGATACCTGTCACTACTATAAATAGCCTAGTTTGAGAATGTTTAGGGTGTGAGTAGCGGCTGTAACCCTGAACCTTCTCTTTCACATTTTTTCTTGAATCAATACAATTTGCAGTTGTTTATTCACTGTGTTCTTACATTTTCATACCATTTGCATGTTGATTCATAGTGTGGTTAGCCTATTATCTTCACCAACACTGTTTTTATCATCTGCTTCACCACCATACACACAGTTTCCGCCTGTGTGTGTGCGTAATCGATCAAATTAGTGATTTCAAGCGAAATCTGGACCTACAATTTGTATCAGAGCATTATGCTCCTGTGTTTTTGAGTGTTATCAGGTTTTGTGATCGATTCTAGGTGATTTGTGAGGTATTTTGAGCTTATTTCGGGTTTTTGCACATCTATTCTCGGAAGTACTGTTTTATTGATTGACGGCTACTGTTTCATCGATTTCCAAGGGTTTTTGCTCGTTTTTTCAGAATCAGAAGTTGGATTAGTGATCAAGAGGGTTAGTCGAAGGTTTTCGCCGGATTGGTTTGTCATTTCTGCACTATTGATTTCTGGAGCCTATCATCAATGGAGTATTTCTGAGCTTGGAGAAGAAGGCATCGAAACTACTGGGGACAGTTTCTGATTTCTGTTGATCATCGAAACTTCTTGTCTACATTTTGTCGGGAGAAGGTACTATCGAAACTAAATTTTTGTCTTATCTCTATCGAAACTGTGGTTATCGAAACTTGCCTTGAAAATTTTCAGTATCGAAACTAGTTGTTTCGATAAAAGCTGTCCTATCGAAACTAGTTGTTTCGATAAAAGCTGTCCTATCGAAACTAGTTGTTTCGATAAAAGTTGTCCTATCGAAACTAGTTGTTTCGATAAAAGTTGTTCTATCGAAACTAGTTGTTTCGATAGAAGTTGTCCTATCGAAACTAGTTACTGTTTTAGTTTCGATTCAGAATATTATGGCCACTTCAAGTTCAACAGAACATTCTAGGGGAAATAGACCACCTGTTCTTGTGTCCACAAGAGAATTTGATGACTGGACTAAAAAGATGAAACTTTTCTTTCAATTTCACGATTATACATTATTGAGTTCCATCACTGATGGTCCCCACAAGCCCGTAACTACCACTGCTGATGTTCAACGTCCTAAGTTAGTATCTGAGTATGATGAGAAAGATCTTGCCTTGATTGCTCGAGACAACAAGGCCTACGGGACTATTGCCATGGCTCTTCCTATGGATATTTTCAACATCTTTGCTGAGTACACAACTGCCAAAGACTTAGGGCTGCACTGTGCACAAGATATGAGGGAAGTGAGGATGTCAGGGAAAGCAAAAGATATCTGATCAAGAAACAATATGCGATGTTCAGCAGTGTAAGGGGAGAATCAATATCTGATTTGATCAACCGTTTCTCAAGCATTGTATCAAGGTTGAAAGTAATGGGAGTTGAGTACCCTACTCTTGATCTAAACAAGAAACTCCTAGATTTTCTTCCTGAGGAATGGAATATGTATCGAATCATGATAAAAAAAGATTGAGAATCTGAGTGCTCTGTCTCAACAAGAAGTCTATAGCATTCTTGAATCTTATGAAATTGAGATTAAGAAGGGAGCAGTCACTCCATCAAATCAGTCTGGAAACACAGCTCTCATTGTTGGATCAAGCTCATCCGGTAGCCCATACTTTCATATTGATGTCCCTCCTTCAGCTACTGCAATTAATTCTACCAGCTCCTCTGCTCCTCAAAAGACTATCACCATGATTCCTGATGAATATGTCCCAATCATGATTGCTTTCATGTCGTGCTATGATGCACTGATCTCTGGAAATCTAACACCGGTTAGGTTTCAACCTGATGACTTAGAGCAGATTAATCCTGATGATTTGGAGAAAATGGACATTGATTGGTGCATGGCCATGTTGACCTTAAGAGCCAAAAGATTCATCAAAAGAACTGGCATAGACAAATTCAAGCAGGGAAAGACACTTGGGTTTGATATCAAGATGGTGAGATGTTACAATTGTGATCAGCTGGGTCACTTTGCCAGAAACTGCAAGGAACCGTCCTCCAAGGATCAGCAAGAAAAGAAGATTTCCTCTGGAAAACAAGCTGCCAATTCTCCAAAGACAAACACATCTTCAAGTTCCACAGCTCTTGTGTGTCAAGTTGATGGACATTATCATTGGGGAGATCAAGCTGAGGAAGCTGCTGATAAAGCCTTGATGGCTGATGTGGAGGACATGGGCAAGTGTGTCATGATTGAACCTGCTGAGGATCTGCTGTGCCTGCTGAGGTTATTTCTAAACTGTGTAATTCTAGATCTTGTTTGAATGAAATTCAAAAATACAGATTCATCAATCAAGCCTTGATTGATGAACGAAATCACATTAAGGTGATGTATGACTCTGTGACCAAAAATGAGAAACTTTACTTAAAGAAAATTCGTGATATTTCTGGTGAAAATCGCTCTTTAATTGTGCAACTCAATACTCAAACGATTAATAATACAATTTTAACTGAAAGAGTCCAAAAGGCAGAAAAATCCAAATTACAGGTTGACCACATGGATATGGATCAGAAAATTCTATTTGGAATAATTGATAAACAATTTAATAGAAAAGACACAGAAGGTCTTGGGTATAACTCTCATCCACCTCCTTATTCTAAATCAGGGAGATTTGCTGATATGCCAACTCCACATGTTTCCACACCTTTTGTTTGCACATTATCTCCTAATGATTATATTACATCCTCCGATTCTGACAGTTTTGCTTCTTGTGCAGAGTCAAATTGTGTAAATTCCGAAGATAATTGTGATAAGAGTGCTAATGATAGAACTATTTTAAAAGAACTTGAGTCGGATGAATGTAATAATATGTCCGTGTCAAAACCAAATATTTGTGAACACGTTAAAAACTTGTATTTTGATTCTATGTCTGCTGAGCATACAGGTTTGGGATGTGATGTTTCTAAATTTAAAAATGCTTTGCCTTTTGTTCCTAAATCTTTGAATGTTATGCCATGTGTTACAAAATTTAAAAGTGCAGGAATTATTGTGAATGATGTACCACGTGAAACCATGAGCAACATGGAATTTTTTAGATTAAAGGAAGCACATCGTCTTCAAGACAAAGTTATTGATGAGAGAACCGTCTCATGTTCAGATTCCTCAACATCACAATCATCTTCATCTTGTGATGACTATTATCAGGCTAAGATATCTTGTGAAAATGTCTGTTTTAGTTGTGGTGCCTCAAATCATGTTTCAAAAAGTTGTAAATTGATAACCACAAATTCTAATGAAAAATCGCCTTCCGAAAGTTCATTAAATTCATACATGTTGCCTAAGTCTTCTCACAGTAAGAATTCTAGGCGTAAAAGAATTAAAAATGCTAAAAATCATTTAAAACGAACGTGGAAAATTAAAAATAATGTTCTTATTGATGACCGTGTTTCATCAAAGGATGGTTGTAATTTTGATTCCAATGAGATGTCATATCCTGACACTAAGATCTCTTGATTGAAACATTGTTGGTCAAAACGTATAAATGATTCGTTGTGTATAGGGTCAATCAAGAAGAACCGGTGATAACATCTGGCATGTAGATAGTGGATGTTCAAGACATATGACTGGGCACTTTAACTTGCGGCAAGATTATCATCAAATTGATGGAGAGTATGTTGCTTTTGCTGGAAACCCAAGAGGAGGAAAGATTGAAGGACAAGGAACAGTATCAAATGGAATAAATAGTCTGGAATTTGTCAACTTTGTTCCTCAGTTGAAATACAATCTGATGAGTGTTTCACAGATTTGTGACAAGGACTTTTGGGCCTTATTCAATTCAAAAGAATGTCTTATCTTGAAGTCAGGAGTGGTGATTCCGGAAGAACTTATTCTCATGCGTGCTCCCAGAAGATACAACACATATAGCTTGGATATGAACAACCCATCGGTCATTGAATCGTGTTTTCTCTTAAAGGCTTCTGAAGATGAATCTTTCCTGTGGCATAAGAGGTTGGGACATGTCAATTTCAAAACAATGAATCGACTGGTTCGAGGCAACCTAGTCACTAGATTACCTCTCAAAGATTTCACTCCTATGGAACACTGTATCTCATGTTCCAAAGGAAAACAGCACAAATCTTCACATAAGCCTAAAACCACCAATTCCATTGACTCTCCTCTCCAATTGCTTCACATTGATCTTTTTGGTCCAGTGAGTGTCATGAGTCTTGGACGAAAGTCATACTGTCTGGTGGTAACAAATGATTTTTCTCGATTCACTTGGGTGTTTTTCTTAGCCACGAAAGATGAGATGCCAGAGATTTTAAAAACCTATCTGCTTCAAATTGAGAACCTCTTCAATCTAAGTGTGAAGACTATCCGCAGCGATCATGGAACATAATTCAAAAATGCAACTCTTGATTCCTTCTATGAAAGCAAAGGAATTTCTCGACAATTTAGTGCACCTCGTACTCCTCAACAAAACGGTGTAGCTGAAAGAAGAAACCGCACTTTAATTGAAGCTGCACGAACTATGATTGTTGACTCTAAGCTTCCCATGACTTTCTGGGCTGAGGCGGTCAACATTGCATGTTTTGTGCAAAATCGGGTTCTTATCACTAAAAGTTGCAACAAGACACCTTATGAGATCATGTACAAGCGCAAGCCAGTTATTGATTTCTTCAGAAAATTTGGGTGTGTTCAACAAGTTTGAAGCCAAAGCTGATGAATGCTATTTTGTTGGTTACTCATCCAATCAACGTGCTTTTCGTGTCTACCATAAGAAGAAAAGGATAGTGATGGAGTCCA
Organism: Smallanthus sonchifolius; assembly: GCA_023525975.1. NCBI lineage: Eukaryota > Viridiplantae > Streptophyta > Magnoliopsida > Asterales > Asteraceae > Smallanthus > Smallanthus sonchifolius. Next base: position 46,681,266 of record CM042036.1, read on the forward strand.
TTGATATCAATTGACATGAAAACAATCATACGGACGCAGGAGACGGTCCCAATTGGCTCTTTGACGTCGATTCAGTTTTTAAATCATTTAATCTTCCTGATTTCTCTATTAAATCAACTCATGCTAATCCTTACTTCTCTGCGAACAATCTAGGGAACATAAATGATCAAGGCTCTTCCTCATCTGCTCAGGTTGAAATTCCTGTGGTTACTAATGCTGAATCTAATATGGAGTCTTCCGGTTCTGGTGCAACAAGTGAAACTGTTGAAGACAACTCCATTCCAATAGTAGATGTTGCACCACAATCACCTGCTGAAGATCCTATTAATTATATTGCCGATCCTCCTGCTGAAAATCTTACCAATTTGGAAGAAGTCGTGGACGAAGATGCAATTCCTCAACTGCGAATTCACAAGATTCATCCCACAACTAACATCATTGGACCACTCAATGTGGGTGTTAGTACCCGAAGTGCCTGTGAAGCATTTGAAAACAGCATGTTTTCTTGCTTCATTTCTCAAGCTGAACCAAAGAACATCAAAGTAGCTCTACTAGAAAACAGCTGGGTGGAAGCGATGCAGGAAGAGCTACAGCAATTCTCAAAGCTGCATGTGTGGAATTTGGTAGATCTACCCAAGAACAAAGATCCAATCGGTACTCATTGGGTCTTTCGCAACAAAAAGGATGAAGGCGGCACTGTGATTCGAAATAAAGCTCGTCTGGTGGTTCAAGGTTTCTATCAAGAAGAAGGGATTGACTATGAGGAAGTCTTTGCACCAGTGGCTCATTTGGAAGCCATCCAAATGTTTCTCGCCTATGCAGCCTACATGGATTTCACCGTCCATCAAATGGATGTCAAAAGCGCATTTTTGTATGGCAAATTTCAAGAGGAAGTATATGTCAAGCAGCCGTCGAGTTTCATTGATCCTAATTTTCCAGACCGTGTTTACAAGTTAGACAAAGCATTGTACGGTCTTCACCAAGCACCTCGCGCGTGGTATGAAACTTTATCAAAGCATCTGCTTGAGAATGGTTTCACAGGAGGAGCAATTGGCCAAACTTTGTTCAAACGGAAGGAGGAAAAGGATACAATCATGGAGCAAATTTATGTGGATGATATCATTTTTGGATCTACAAATACCCATCTCTGCAAAGAATTTGAAGAAGTGATGCGATCTAAGTTTGAGATGAGCTCCATGGGGGAAATGAAGTTCTTTTTGGGACTACAAGTTGATCAGTCTGAGTCAGGAATCCTTATTCATCAAGAAAAATAGGTAAAAGAAATCTTGACCAAGTTCAAAATGGTTGATTCCCATCCAGTAAAAACTCCTGTGGAAGTTCGACATTGTTTGACTCCTGATGTGGATGGTGAAAGCATTGATCAGCATCTATATCGCTCTATGATAGGATCTCTCATGTATCTCACGGCCAGCAGACCCGACATCATGTTTGCAGTGTGTTTGTGTGCACGTTTTCAGGCTAATCCTAAACTCTCTCATTTATCTGCTGTCAAACGTATTTTAAGATACTTAAGGTATAAGCCAAAATTGGGTCTGTGGTATCCTAAAACTGACTTGTTTGATCTTGTGGCTTATTCAGATTCAGACTATGGGGGTTGCAACTTAGACCAAAAATCTACTTCTGGAGGTTGTCAATTCCTTGGCAACCGCCTTGTCTCATGGCAATGTAAGAAACAATCCACCGTTTCCCAATCCACCGCCGAAGCCAAATACATTGCCGCAGCCCTCTGTTGTTCCCAAGTCAGATGGATACACCATCAGATGCTTGACTATGGGATCACATTCCATGAGACACCCATTCTGTGTGACAACACTGCCGTTCCCCATATCACCAAAAACCCCGTTCAGCATTCCAAAACCAAACACATTGAAATTAAACATCATTTTATTCATGACTGTGTTGAAAAGAAGCATATTCGAATTGTTGAAGTCAAAACTAATAAACAAACCGCAGACATCTTCACAAAGGCTTTTGACCCTACCAGATTTGCCCAACTGGTGGAGATGCTTGGAATGATCAACTTTCAGTAAGTTGTGTAAATAATTTTTTTTATTCTGTTTAAATTGTCTAAGAAAATTCCAAAAAGATTTTATTTTTATGTACAGTATCCACGCAAATTTTTTTGGGGGAGAAATATAATATTTTAATATTGAAAATAATTGTTGTGTATATAATCTTTCAAGTTGCAGGAAAAATTGAATCTGACCTTTGAGAAATGATAGTGTCTGATCTCATCTCTTGGACATGGAATAGATCAAAAGCGAGGTGTTTACTGTGGTATAGCTGGTAGGCCCGACATATGGTTAAAACTTGTAAGTAGTGTGAAAACCTAATATATATCTCATACTTGTGTGTTTGAATCCATTATTGAAACATCTAACCCATTTTTATATCTAAGAAGACCGATTCAATCAGATACAGGCTTACGTATTGGATTCCTATTCATACGCCAAGTGACCGTCAATATAACGATATTTACCACCGATGACCCCGTATGTTTTGCTTACGCAAAGATCTCGGGTGCTCATCCTTTTCCCATCCACTTGGATGATTTGACCCCGTCTGTTTTGCTTACGCAAAGATCTCGGGTGTTCAACATTTTTCTATCCGCTTGGATAATTTTACGACTTCTTCTGTTTTGCTTACGCAAAGATCTAGAATGCTCATACCTTTTTAATATCTGGGATATATTTTATTTTAATTTTCTAAATCCACTTGGATATCTTATTTTATTTTGGTGGTACTTTGACATTACTAAGACGGTACCTTGGTTAATCAGAAAGAGATGATAGGATGAAGATGGGTACTTCTTGAGGATTGATAGGTTTTCAAAATCATTTTATTTTAATATGTCGGGTACACCTTTTATATTGCTTAAATGGTACCTTCTAATCACATGAAATCTTTGTACAAACAAATGTTCGGGTTTACTTTGCACAAATATCAGCTATCTTCAGGGACTCACAGTAGTGAATTGCAAAAGGAAGTGTTTCAAGAGACTGACCAGATCTGATCTCATGTTGGATCTTTTTCAAGAAGAAAAGTGTAAATATCTTGTGTATAATTTTATTTATTAAATATCGAAACTAGTTGTACATATCGAAACTACTTTGAACTATCGAAACTAGTTGTACATATCGAAACTACTTTGAACTATCGAAACTAGTTGTACATATCGAAACTACTTTGAACTATCGAAACTAGTTGTACATATCGAAACTAATTTGAACTATCGAAACTACTTTGTGCATATTGAAACTACTTTGACATATCGAAACTACTTTGTACATATCGAAACTAGTTTGTCCTATCGAAACTAGTTGTTTCGACAGGGGCAATTTTGTCTTTTGTCTCACGAGAATTAAAAGCCTTCATAAGCAATCCCTCCCGTCATACTGATTCTTACTCGTATTTTTCAAAACCTCTTCGCCTTCTCCGTCATTCACAAAATCTCTCAAACCGTCGGTCTGAGTTGCAAGATATCAGCTGATTTTCCCCGTTGTCTCTATCGTCTCCATCATCAGATAACGTCTCACATTCGGTAAGATAAAGTTCCGTCACTTACAGGCCACTCTAAACCTTTCTTTTAAATTGTTTATATTAGTTTGAGTATAACGAATCAGAGGGGTTTGGGTTTCAAAACCAAGTAGTTTCCATAAAGGGGTTCAACACTTTCAAAATTATCTTAAAAAGTTTTCAATCGAAACTACTAGTTTCGACACCCAAACTTGCCCTAGAATCTCTAATCGAAACTAGATAGTTTCGATAAGTTCATCTCCATCGAAACTAGTTGTTTCGACAGTGTTGATCTCCATCGAAACTAGTTGTTTCGACAGTGTTGATCTCCATCGAAACTAGTTGTTTCGACAGTGTTGATCTCAATCAAAACTAGTTGTTTCGACAGTTAGGACTTCAAATTTTTTCTAAGTTTTGATATACCTTGTTTCGATTATGTATTTTCAGAAATCTTACTTATTGTGCAAAATTGATTAATTTTACAGGTATGGATCTCTTATTTGTAAAAAGACACAATGTCTGTGCATTCCTCAATGCCAATGATCCAAAAGCTGCAGAGTTCATTCATGTCTTAAACTTCCTGGCAACTCCAACATTAGCTTTGCCATCAGCAACAATCTGCCGGTGTTTGAGACAACTATAAGAGAATTTTGGGAGACTGCAGAAATCAACACAATTGAAAATATGGAGCACATTAGAGCAACTGTGCTTGGCCAAGAAGTCTTATTTTCTGAAGCTACAGTTAGAGAGGTGCTTCAGTTTAATGATAATCCAGATGCACCCATTGAATTCCCAATCTTCTATGTTAAAGAATGCTTCAGAAGATTGGGTCATCCAGATGAATTCAAAAGTGGGCAGATAATCAAGAACTCCTTACCAAGCCACTGGAGATACATAGTGCACGTGTTTATTCACTGCCTATCAATCAGAAAAGGAGGGTTTGATTCAGCAAACAGCACTCTGGGCTCAGCTATTTTGGGGATAATCAAGGGAAGAGATTACAATTTTTCTGGCTTCATATTCAGACAGTTAAAAGACAATCTAACAGGAGCTGTGAAGGAGAAATTTCTAGCCTATCCTAGATTTTTACAAATTATCATCAATCATCTTCATCCTGAGCTGCAACAAGGTGGGAACATCTTTGTGTTCGATCATATGATTGCCAAGACTCTCAGCTATATGAGAAGTACTAACAAGAGAACCAACAGGGCTATAGCTGACGTTCCCCTGTTTGGTCATATTATTGGTGAAGAAGAAGAATTTATCCCTGATATTGACCCTGATCTTGAAGAAGAGAACTCATCATCTGAAGAAGAAGAAATGGAAGTTGAGCAAGATCAAGGTAATCCACCTATTGATGAAGCTGAGATTGAGATAAACGTCCCTGTTGTTCAAGAAGAAGAACAACCCATAATTGAGCCTGTGATAGAGGCTCCTTTTGTTGAACATATTCAGATAATTCAAGAGCCAGCAGTTAATGTTGAAGCTGGCATGCATGAAGTTGAGGAGGAAGTTGCAGAATCAAGTGAAACTCTGGATGCGGGGATTTATGGATCTAACTACTACAAGTCTAATTCAGATGATAGAACAATGCATCTTGCATCTTCCTCCAAACGAAAAATTGAGTCAGGTTCTGATTTTGAGGAAGAAGAGCCTAAGGCAAAGAAAATCAAGACTGGATTTGAAGACTTGTCATCCTCATCAGATTCTCTATTAGCTACTCCACAACCATCTCCACAACCATCTCCACAACCATCTCCACAACCCACTCCACAACCATCTCCACAACCCACTCCACAACCATCTCCACAACAATCACCCATCCATACTACTCCCACATCACCAACTCATGATTCAACTTCTCCTGTACCAAGAGTTAAAACTTTAAGCCTTGAACTGAAGAAAATGCAGGATACGATTCAAAAGAAAGATGAAGAAATTGAAGGCTTAAAAACTAATTTGCATGATGTCCAGGAAGAGGTTAAAGACATGAAGCTGGAAGTTGGAGGTTTACATACCCAGATTGAGGTCCAACAAACTCAACTTGAAACACAGCAGAAACTAATCTCAAAGCAAAAAGAAGACTTCAAGGCTTTAGCTGAAGCAGTGGAGCAACTCAAAACCTCAATGGTTAAACCTGTGCAAAAACAACCAACTACTGCAACAACTCAGGGGGAGACCACATCTGTAGTTGAACCCTCATCTCCTGACCTTGTGACTAATCCAGAATCTGCACTAACTATATTTGTTGGCCATACTGAAAAGAAAAAAGAGGCGGTTGAAGTCAAAGTTGAAGGTACAGAACTAAACCTTCCCTCAGCTAGTGAGAGAAGAGATGCAAGGAAGAGAGGGAAAGGGACTTCCACTGAAATAGAGACCGTGATTCTTGATGAAGAAGACATCCCATCTGATGATGAGCTGAATGCCCTTTTAGATGACATTGAAAACTTTGGGTATAATGATCTTTATCTAGAAATCCTGACCACTGAAGAAAAGGAGACTGAGCGAACTAGATACTTTACGGAAGACGGAGATGAAACTCAAACCTTATCTGACGAAGAAAAAGGTGAAGAAGATGTTCAGATTAATCTTATTAAAACAGTCACTCCTGAACCAACCACTACAGTCTCCGAATCCGGTCCAGCACAAGATTCACCCTCGGTTGCTCCTGAACCTCCAATTTCAAGAAAGTCTTGGTTTAAGAAAATAATTCAGGAGGAAACTCCTAAGACATATGAATGGATAGCAGAGCATCAAGAACTAAAAAGGCCTCCAATTGGCTGGAAGTATGATGCTGAAAGGAAGCTCTTTATCATAAGAAGATATAGAGGGGGAGTTCAGCACTTTAAAAATATGACTGACTTCCAAACCCTTCCTTTCTATGACCTTAGGGATTTAGTCAAACTTCCCCTTCAAAACACTGGGAAGGTCATGATGGCTTATGACTTTGAGAAATTTCTGCATTCTCAAGTCAATAATGATTTCAAAGGAATGAAGCCTAGGAAAACTCAAAAGAAGATCTCAAAGACTAGGTTTCATCCTAAGACTAACAAGCCATATGTGTTCTTAAGGTACAAGCCTGCCCAAACTCACAAGACCATCACCATTCCAAAATATGTACCTGTCCAGCTACAAACTTTCAGAAAGTGGTATTATGACCCAATCATTGGCAGTGCAGTAATAGAGTGTGAGGGCAAGGAAGACAACACCATCTTTGAGCCCATGGAGCTGTTGAAGTTTCAGCCTGAAGATCTGGAAATCCTTTTTCAGAATCACATTCAGGCATACAGTGATGAAGATGAAGCTGATGCTAAGGCCTACCAACGGGTTGTATCTCTCCATGTTAAACCTTTTATACCAAGGACAACTGAAGGACCAGCTGCTTGATGAAGAGCTGAAGACGGTAATGCAACAGCTTAGGGGGAGATTGTAGAGTCATATCTTATGTATAAGTTGTTGTCATTTATTGTTTGTTTAAACAGTTTTAGACTAGTTTACTTTCTGTCATTTCATTAAATGTAATTTCAGTTTTCTGTAATTTACTGTTTTTATTTCTAAGTCTGGGCCATCGAAACTACTTAGTTTTGATTGAGTGTGTTCAATCGAAACTAGTAGTTTCGATAGATGGTAGTTTTGAGAGTTCTGTGTATCACTTGTAAATGGTCAATCGAAACTAGTAGTTTCGATTGAACATAGTTTCGATACCTGTCACTACTATAAATAGCCTAGTTTGATAATGTTTAGGGTGTGAGTAGCGGCTATAACCCTGAACCTTCTCTTTCACATTTTTTCTTGAATCAATACAATTTGCAGTTGTTTATTCACTGTGTTCTTACATTTTCATACCATTTGCGTGTTGATTCATAGTGTGGTTAGCCTGTTATCTTCACCAACATTGTTTCTATCATCTGCTTCACCACCATACACACAGTTTCCGCCTGTGTGTGTGCGTAATCGATCAAATTAGTGATTTCAAGCGAAATCTGGACCTACATTGTGCTAACGACATAACCCGAAACTGATCTCAAAAGAAAATTATTGCCAAAATCTAACATCCTTTATCTGATAATGATCTTTTCTATTCTTTTACGCACACACACTTGCAAACATGGGTTCAATTCTCAGTTGTAATTTAGATTTAGTTTCCACACTACTAGTGATTCAAAGACGCATACAGCCTACTGACAATTCAAATTACTTGTAAATAAACAGATTAAAAACATAATAATTTAAACAATTAAGTAAACATGACGCAATCATTTCCCATATGAGCAGTCTATGGTGTTTAGATCATTTCTGATGTACTATCATTTTCTCTTTTCTCAAGTTAACTTTGAAATTTTCTCCATTTTCTATTTTGTATTTGATTTTGTAAAAATATTTTGAAACTTAAAAGAACTATACAGAAAATTTAAAAGAATTAAAAATTTAACTTCCATGAATTGAATTGAGTTAAGAAAACTTAGTTTTCACTCAGGATTGAACATTCCTATCAAGTTGACAAGATGCTCAAAACGGGATCGATAAAATGCCTTTGTGAAAAGGTCAGCAAGATTGTCATCCGTGTGAACTTTTACAAGTTCGATTAAATGCTTTTCAGCACAATCACGGATGAAATGATGGCGAATCTCTATGTTTTAGTTTTGGAATGTTTCGTCGGGTTATTTGTGATGGACATGGTGGCATTGTTGTCAATGAATAGAGGAGTTCCAGTGAAGTTCAAGCCGTAGTCTCTCAATTGCTGTTGAATCCACAATATCTGAGAACAACCGCTCGCCGCAGCAATGTATTCTGCTTCACAAGTTGAGACAGAAACCGTTGACTGCTTCATGCACTGCCAGGAGACCAGTCTGTCTCCCAAGAATTGACATCCACCAGAAGTTGACTTTCTGTCAAGGTTACAACCGCCATAATCTAAATCAGTGTACCCTTTCAGGTATCTGAAAATCCTCTTCACGGCTATCATATGTGACTCCTTCAGTTGAGACTGAAACCTTGAGCACAAACATACAGAAAACATTATATCAGGTCTTGAAGCTGTGAGATACATAAGTGATCCGATCATCCCACGGTACAATCTGCTGTCTACATCCTTTCCATCTTTGTCAGGATGCAAACCATGATTGACTGGGATAGGTGTGCCATAACTACTGCTATCATTCATCTTGTATTTTAATAAGATGTTCTGCACATACTTAGTTTGATGTAGATAAATGTCATCCTCTCTTTGACTGACTTGCATACCCAGAAAGAACGACAATTCACCCATATTACTCATTTCAAATTTGGACTTCATCACCTGCTCGAATTCCCTACACATCCCTGCATTTGTAGATCCAAAGATAATGTCGTCGACGTATACTTCTACAAGAAGAATGTCACCTCCTGCTTTCCTAATGAAGAGAGTCGAGTCAATCTGTCCACGGTCAAAACCATTAGACAGTAATGCTTAGATAATGTCTCATACCATTCCCTCGGTGCTTGATGAAGACCATAAAGTGCTTTGTCGAGCTTATACACTTTATTGATATTATGCGGATCTACAAAACCGGGAGGCTGAGTGACATAGACTTCTTCATGAACTTTACCATAAAGGAAAGCACTCTTCACATCAAGTTGATAGACCTTGAAGCCGATATATGTGGCATAAGCCAAGAACAGTCGAATGGCCTCAATTCTAGCAACTGGGGCATATACTTTCGTGTAATCCAAGCCCTCTTGTTGGTAAAAACCCTGAACAAGCAATCTTGCTTTGTTCTTCACAACAACATGACGATCATCCGTCTTGCATTTGAATACCCATCTGGTTCCAATTGGTTGAAATCCCTTTGGCAAGTCAACCAAATCCCACACGTGCAACTTTTGAAATTGAGACAATTCATCTTGCATCGCCTCAATCCAGCAGTTGTCAGTGAGAGCCTCCTTCACATTCTTCGGCTCTAACTGGGACACGAATGCATCATGCATACATGTTTCCATGACACTAGTTTCGAATATCTCTGTGTAAAGACTGGTGTTCTCAGTGATGGTTCGGTGACGAGTCTGAACACCGGCATAGGGATCACCAATAATGTTGTCGATTAGATGATTCCTATGCACTCTCGTCTCCGGTACAATCGGTTCCTGAATTTCTGGATCTAGATTCGTGCTTAACTCCCCCATTTCCTGAGTTCCAGAGGAAGAAGATTCAATGTTAATTGGATCAGCTGGAGATTCATTTCCTACAGTTGTGTTAGGATTAGTTGGAGCGTCATCTCTAACGACAAGAACATCTTCACTGTTATCACTGTCATGAGTTCCAGATGCGGATGCAGCATTGGAATCCGGAGTTATAATTGGTATAGTAGCACGAGTAGAAAAACTGGAGTCATCGCCGCCACCAAATAACTCATAAACGTTTGCGGCGTCTTCTGCAGATAAATCAGGAAGATTGAAGGACTTGAAAAGCGCATCATAATCAAAACCCCAAGCTGGACCTTTTGGTTCTGCTGTAGTGCTGTGTTTACTACAGTCCACTTCGAACCATTCCTGGACAGTACGAGTTCCTATGTTGTACACTCTCTTGCAAGGCGAGTTGGCAACGTATCCTAAGAAGATGCCTTCCACTGCTTTTGCATGAAACTTAGACTGGCGGTCTTTGTACTGTAGCAACAAGGAACAAGGACTACCGAAAGTAACTAGGTAATCAAGATTGGGAAGTCGATTGTTGATCAACTCGTAACATGTCTTGTTGTGCCTTTTCACAACCAGAACCCTGTTTAAGACGTGACAAGCTGTATTAACGGCTTCTGCCCAGAAAGTGACAGGAAGCTTTGCATCCGACAGCATAGTCCTTGCAGTCTCAATCAGTGTTATGTTCTTCCGTTCAGCAACACCATTCTGCTGAAGCGTGTACGACGCGTTGAATTCATGACGGATCCCATTCTTGAGACAGAAAAGCTCCATCAAATTATTCTTGAACTCAGTTCCGTTGTCACTCCTTATTCTTCTAACTTTCAGCTTGCAAAGAGATTCCAAGCTCAGGATCAGGTATTGAAGAATATCAACAGTCTCGTCTTTAGTACCTAAAAAATGCACCCAAGAAAAACGTGAGAAGTCATCAGTTACTACTAGACAGAACGACTTACCTCCAATACTCCTGATACTTATGGGGCCAAACAGATCCATGTGAAGTAGCTCCAAAGGGGTATCAATGGAGTTTTGGAGCTTGGGCTTGTAAGACTTCCGCTGCTGTTTGCCCTTTTTACAAGGCATACAGTCATCTGCAACGGTAAATCTCAGCGTAGGAACCCCGGTTACTAAACCATTTCGGACAAGATGATTCATTTTACGATAAGAAATATGTCCGAGTTTCCTATGCCACAAGATATAGTCAAGCTCTGTCGCTTTTGTAAGCAAACAAGTAGCAACTGATGAGGTGGTTGTTGCCATGCTCATATCGATCTGATAGGTGTCGTTTGTTCTTGGCGCTCTCATCAGGATCCAATCTTCCAGAACTTCAAAACCGGGTTTGAGAATCAGGCATTCTGACTTATCAAACAATACTAAGTACTCCTTTTCACACATTTGTGAGACACTCAACAGGTTATGTTTCAGCTTCTCACAGAAGTTGACATTGTCAAAGCTGACACAACCGTTTGAAACCACGCCTTGACACGTGTTGCTGCCACCTTTTTCTCCAGCAAAGGCCACATAGCTGCCTCTGAATGGTTTAACGTCTTGAAGCAAGGCCATGTTTCCTGTCATGTGTCGGGAGCATCCACTATCTATATACCAACGGTTAGAGATAGTATGTCACACCCCAACCGATGGCGAAATCATCGAGGCGGACAATAGAATGATTGTTCAAATGCACATGATAGCTAAAAGGTTGCATAATTCATTAATTTAATTTAAAGACAACAAGATCCAAATACAATACATTCCAAATAACCTAGTCTAGTTCAAAACATTGATTTATTTAACTAGGTCCATAGTTCTTAAGTGGAGAAATCTTCGGCAAGTAGTCACATATCCAAACCTGAAACAATATTTAAATCAAGTGTCAACTAAAAAGTTGGTGAGTACATAGGTTTAGTAATTTCGGTAAATAGTAGTTGTAAATCGTTTTGTAACTCATTGTTTATCTTGTTAAACATAGTATGTAGGATGTATCATTTATTTAATCACAATTCAAACCGAGTTTGACGCGCTTGAACAGGGCACAACAGCTAAGTCCGGTATGTTTGAATATACTTACCCACTATATCAGATATGTTTGAATATAACACGCGGTTATATCCGAGTATGCAGTAATAAACACCCTAACCGGGTGGGCTGGTCAGGCACAATAGATCTATCAATATTACAGTTGGTTGTCTTGTGTTTTAAATGTATGTACATCCAAAGAATAAGCATATACTCTCATGTATAACACGTACAAACAATGTGAGTAGCATGTATAATGTTTCACCCCAAAACATATAAAAATGTAAAATAGGGGCTATGTAACTCACCTGGCTAGCGGATATGATAATCCACGAGAGTAGGTGATGCGGATGTTTGAAACCTAAGCACGATGGAACCCTATGTAGATAAATGGGTATTATTGTATGCTTATAGGTGTGTATTCGTATTTAATTGTGTATAGGTTTATAATAATATTTTTAAAGTTATTTGCGTAAAGTGTAGGTTCAGATTTACTTGAAATCACTGATTTTGATCGAAACTATTTCAGGTATCGAAACTATGTTCAAGTATCGAAGCTATGTTCAAGTATCGAAACTATGTTCAAGTATCGAAACTATGTTCAAGTATCGAAACTACTAGTTTCGATTGACCACAGAACTGTCGAAACTTCCTTCTATCGAAACTACTTAGTTTCGATAAGTAGTTATTATGTATTTATAAAAGTTCTATTTATTATATTATCATTATTACATATATTTTTGTAAGTTAAAACTATTTTAAAAGTTTTATAAAAATATAGAGTTTATTATTTTATAAAAATTTGGGTGGGTTGGATATGTATAAAAATTTCGTTTAATTGTTTTTAAAATAATTGAACGAGTAAACCGACTCGTTTTAGTTTTTATTGTATAAAAGAATATTAAAATAAGTTAAAACAAATAATTAAAAAAAAAAATGAAAACAGAATAAAAAGGGGTTGGGCCGGAGGCCAGCAGTGTCGAACCCGCGACCTCAGCCTCGAACACACACACGCATAACCAGCCGGGCTATCGCCCATCGCTGGTTATGTGCGTGATTTTTAATACATAACCAAAATGTGACTTGGTCGCTGGTTCTCGGCAACGGGCAAGCCATGTCCGAGGACATTGGTTTGCCCGGTAATCGACGGTTTATTGTCGCGATTTCGATTAGGATAGTTTGCCAGAGGGTAACAGAAGGTAAATGCACGGATTTGGGGTACCTACTTAGTCGCGAAGGGTCTGGTCGGCAACGCTTTTAGTTCGAAAATACCAAGAACTTGAATTCCAGAATTCGAGTTGAATTGAGCCTTATAATCTGGTCACAGCTTCGTCTGAGGATGGCGAAGGCGATGGTGGTTTTAATTTGAAGTGAGAGTGAGTGACGAGAGAGAATGGAGCCCGAGAAGGGCCGGCAATGGGTATTTATACCCGAACCTGATCTCTATGTTAAAACGTGCAATTGGGCACGTTCCGACACTAGTCTGGACGAGACAAAACTAACCAGCCATTCAACACGCATGGAGGTGGTCTGTCGGGCTCGAATTTGAGCGTGGTATTCTCGGTCACCAACAGGATCAGACGATCCGTATGTTGGGGAGACCAATTGGTCGGGGGTTATTGATCGCGTAAGGGAGACGAATTCAGAGAAGCCTTTATCGGTTGTCGAGGTGCAGGGAACAACCTTGTCGGGCGTCGCTGAAAAATGGTTTTACCCGCCGGACCAACGAAGGGGGTGACCGGATTCACGAATTGGAAATTGGCAGGTTTAGTCCCTGTAGTTTGGTTTTGACTTAAATTAGCCCTTGAAATAAATACGGATGGGTCCTTGTAGTTTGTTTTGTCCAGCAATAGCCCCTTGACTGATTTCTGTTTTAAAACCCTTTAGTTTGATTAATTACAAAACGACCCCTAAACTTTTTATTAAATAAATTAATTTAATTTCTTTTAAATCAAATTAATTCAAAAATGTTTTTATAAACTCATTTTATTTTTTTATTATTATAAATAATTTTTATAAAAGTTATATATCTTATTTAAATAGGTTATTTTATTCAATATACAACTTTTTAAATTTAGATTTTTTATATAAAACTTTATATTAGTTTTAAAATTTATAAAATTCTAATTAGTTTAAATCCGTAAAATAAAATACCTATTTGTATAAAACCAAATAAAACTCTTACACTTTATTAAAATAGAGAATGATTACACGATAATTATAATACAAGTGCGAGAACGAAAAATCTGAAACGTCACATAGTACCCTTCGGACGTCCCTGCACGAGTAACAAAAGAATTAGTTAGTTTTGGAGACCCAAGCCATTGTGGTCTTGGGTCGTCCATCCTTTTCAAAATAAACTACTTCCTTTAACTCACAGTCATGATGACTGTTCAAAATTGGTGAATCTTTGGAGGAATTGGGAACAGGAGATTGAGAACCTTTTACTTTCTTGTTCCAGGATCTCTTTTGATTCTTAACCAGAACCGGAGACTTTAGCTCAACCACAGCAGGTGAACTTGTGGAAGCTTCACCTGATTGAGCTTTAGTCAGCTGTTCCAGCTTTCTCAACCTCTTATTCCTTCTTCTTCTCTGTGGCTTAGAGAGTCTAGCCACATATTTCTCACCAGTACGTGTACTACCAGATGTAGACACACGAGGTACAGCAGGTTTCTTTACCTTTCTTGCAACGATGGCTTGCCCTCAGATTTGATCTTTGGCTTTGCCAACGGTTGGACTGGTGGTTTCACCACATTCTACTTTGGATGTTTGGGAGATGGTTTCACTGGTGGCGACCTGGGGATAACAGCTGGTTGTGAAACAAAAGCCGTTTCCCTTGGTTCTTAGAAGGACAGTTCACAAAAATGTGACCAATCAAGCCACAGTGAAAACAGTTCCTGTTGTCTACATGAGTTCTCTTGTAAGGCTCATTAGATCTGGCCTTAGAAAACTCTCCATTATGAGCAGGAGGAGTTGGTTTCTGAACAGCAGTCTGAACCTTAACAGTTTGATTTTTGGGAGTATAGTATTTTTCCAAATTTTCTTTGTAACCAAGCCCAAAGTGAGCTGAAAAAGCCTCTTTCTTTACTTGGTTAAGGTTTTTATACCCCCCATAAAGCATTACCTTAAGTTTATCATTTGATTCTATGACATCAGGTTTAGTTAAAATGCAATTATCACCATTAGTGATAATGTTTTTCTTGACTTTCTGTTCAGTCAACAACTCCTCAGATACTACTCCTTCAGGGCAAGAGTTAACCGACCCGTCTTCAGAAGCAGTAACAAACTCCTCACTAGATGTGGAGTTAGCCTTACTTGAGGATTCATCCTTTTTAGGGGAATCATCCTTATCAGAGGACCCATCTAGACAAGTGATATCAATGTCTAATAAGCCATTGACAAACTTCCCACTGATTGGTGGAGGAATGGCATTGGTACCAAGACCTAGACCATTCATTTTCCTCACTACAGATTCGTAGTGTTCCACTACAAAGCGAGAGTTTTTCAACTTCTCATTTGTGCATTTTAACTGCAGGATCTCATTTTGCAGTTTGTTGATTTCATTGTTCCGTTTTTCTAACCCCGTGTAAGCAAAATCCAAGTGAACCTGTTGTTCTCTTATTTGTAAAGAATATTCACATTTTTCCTTTTTTAACGTTTCAATTGAGTCTTTAAAACGTTTTTCGTTTTATTTATAATTTAGAGCTGCCACGGTTAGGGGTTCGATTTTGTCTTGGAGCCTAGAATTTTCACGTTTTAGCTCTAGACATTTAGAACATGAGATAACAGAGAAAGGGTTAGAATCTACCTCAGATGATGAACTTGTGCCCTCCCCAATAGCCATGAGAGCAACGGCAGTGATAGATTCCTCCAGATCAGCTACAGAAGCTTCCATTTCTTCAGCTTCCTTTTCCATAGCTTCCTTCCTTTCTGCTTCCATCAACTCCATGATCTCTGCCATGAGACCAACATGAGTTTGAGAGATGATGGCATCCTCTAGATGAACACCCCAATCAAAGTTTTCGTCTTGCTGAGCTACCAGTGCATTTGACGAAACTCCTTGGTGTTGATTGTGGTGGCTAGAGTTGTTGTGGCCATTGTTGTTTCCTTGGCTAGGTCTGGTGAAGCCAGAGTCCGGTGCTCGGTCTTTTTGACACTCATGAGCAAAGTGTCCATAGTTCAGACACTTATAGCATTTGGCCTTGGATTTATCAAATCCAACCTTGGCATTAGAATGCCCACCAATGAATTTTCTTCTTGTTCTGTTCAGGAAACGCTCGGCCCTCCTCAATAACATGGCCATATTCCATTGAATATCCATGTCCTTAATATCATCAGGATCCACTTGGTTAAAGTCTTCTTCAATAGTTTCAGGATCCGTAAGCTTGCCACCTATGAAATTCTCATAGGCAATCATACATGATGAAAAAAGTGCTACATGATCTTCAGCTATTTTGGCTATAGCTGAGTGGTTAGCTGAAGATGTAGCTGGAGGATTTCTTGAGGCATACTGATGATTGGTTCCCAACCCTGATCCGGATGCATAACAAACATGACCACCACACCCATTTGAGTGGTCATCATCAGTAGAGTTTCCAGTGAAAAGGGCAATTCCAGAGCCCGATGTTTTTGAAGTGGAAGTCATCCCATGATACATGGAAGGGTCCTGTATCTGAGGTCTTCCTGAGCTCTCCTTCTTCTTAAGACTCATGTTATGAGCTTGAATCTTACCAATAGCCTCATCTACTATCAACTCGTAGAATTTAGGATTCTCCCTAATTAGGGTTGTGTACATTTCAAACTTTGGTGGCAAAGCATCTAGAAACTTTTCCACCAGTTCCTCATCTAGATAATTGAGTTCAAAAGCTTTCAACTCCGTTTGTAGATGATAGAATCTAGAGATGAGATCATCTAAAGATTCATTTTCCAAGAATCTGAAGCATTCATAATACTTCCGGAGTAGATCCCTCTTACTCTTCTTGATGTCGCTATTACCTTCGAATCTTTTCTGTAATGCTCTCCAAAGGTCCTTCGAAGTGTCATAACCTCGGAAACTGTGGAACAACTCCCTAGTTAATGACATAGTGATTGAACCAAGAGCCTTCTTTTCTCGATCATAAGCTTTCTTTTCTTCTTTATCAAGCTTAGAGATAGGCTTCGGCATCACTTCATCAAGATATATGTGTGTGTGATGCTTATATCCCTCAAGGATTGGCATCCATAATGATGAGTCGGTATATGAAATGTAGTGCTCAAAACGTGCCTTCCAATTGGAATAATCATTTACGTTTAGCAACTTAGGTGGTTTCTGAGGTGTACCGATCTCATTATCATAGTTTAACATGTTTCCAAGATTCTGAAGGTTCGACATAGTGAACACTTAGTCAAAATTCAGAAAAATCAGACACAGTTGCGCACTTGGGATTGGCCTTGCGCACTTGAGAAATAGTCTTGCGTATTTAAGACTTGCTCTTGCGTACTTGTAAGTACGCAGGAGGAAATGATTAAGTGCGCAGGATATAACTTAAGTTCGCACAAGCTCAGTCTTGCGCACTTGTAAGTACGCAGGAGATAACTCTTGCGTATTTAGTAAGTACGCAGAAGACTGTACTTTTTGCCAAAAATGGTAAGTACGCAGGATACCTTTTCAGCAACTCTCACCAACCTTTTCCGGTGACTGGAAAATCACCGGATATGGTAAAAGTTGGCCTGATGATTAATGCAAATGAACCAAAGAGTCAGAAACCTGTTTCTAACCAACATTTGATGCTCAAATACACACCAAAAATTGGTTTTTGAGAGATTTTTGCTTCTAAAAAAGTGCTCAAGAGCTACCCCTTTTTATCACAAAAATCAACAAAAATACCTCTTTTTGCTTGTAAAACTCAGTAAAAACGTCTCCAAACTCACTTACAACACTCGAATTCGAGAGCAATGCTCTGATACCACTTGTAGGTCCCTTCGTGTGTGTCGGATCGTTGCATGCAAGTGGTCTACTAGTCAGACCGGGTGCGGAATACCCGTGACTAGGCGGAGAGTCTAACTAAACAAAGTAAACCAAACACGAGAGTCACAATAAAAGCTCTTTCTATTATAAACAGTCGACGGTTACAGAGAGATTACAAACTGCGTACTTAACAAACTGAGTTCGTCTAAGATATGAGTTCTCCATCCTTATCCTCTGTGAACCAAACCTATTTATACAGACCTGATGCCTGCGTACTTAGCAAGTGCGCAGGACCAAATGCTCTTGCGTACTTAGCAAGTACGCATGGGTCTTCCTGCGTACTTGCTAAGTACGCAGGAGCTTTCTCCTGCGCACATGTAAGTGCGCAAAACACTTAGAAGAAATGCAACATACATTATGTAAAAGTAAATACAACTCGATAAACTATTACATAATGACTCTTACATACAAAGACAAATTACAGACAACAGAAATACAAACTAAGACTCTATCCAGAGTGTTGTCACAGGAAAGTGCATCAACAAAGCCCTCTTGCTGATAGAAACCCTGAACAACCAACCTCGCTTTATTTTTCACTACAACATGTCGATCGTCCGTCTTGCAATTAAACACCCATCTGGTTCTAATCGAATGCATACCCTTCAGAAGGTCAACCAAATTCCACACGTGCAACTTTTGGAATTGAGACAATTCATCTTGCATCGCCTCTATCCAGCAGTTGTCAGCGAGAGCCTCTTTCACATTCTTCGGCTCTAATTGGGATACGAAGGCAGCATGCAAACATGTTTCCATGATACCCTTGTCAAGTATCTCATCATACAAACTGGTGTTCTCAGTAATGGTTCTGTGACGAGTTCAAACACCGGCATCAGGATCACCAATAATGTTGTCAATTGGATGATTATGATGCACTTTCGTCTCCTATACTTGAAGTTCTTGAATACCTGACTCAAGGTTTGTGCTCAACTCCCCCATATCAAATGTACCCGAAGATGACTCAATGTTGATTGGATCAACTGGAGCATCGTTTCCTTCAACATGAACTTCATCTCCGTTGTCACTGTCAAGAGTTCCAGATGCAGATGCAACATTGGAATCGGAAGTTGGGATAGGTACTGTTGCTCTGGTTGAGAAATTGGAGTCGTCGCCGCCACAACAGAACTCATACAACTTGGAAGCCTATTCAGCAGATAATCAGGAAGGTTAAAAGACTTGAACAGAGCATCATAATCAAATCCCCAAGCAGGACCAGTTGGT
The DNA here is from genome assembly GCA_023525975.1 of Smallanthus sonchifolius. Classification (NCBI taxonomy): domain Eukaryota; kingdom Viridiplantae; phylum Streptophyta; class Magnoliopsida; order Asterales; family Asteraceae; genus Smallanthus; species Smallanthus sonchifolius. The sequence goes on from CM042036.1 coordinate 46,700,215, forward strand.
TATGGTGGAATACTGTGTTTACTGCAGTCCACTTTGAACCATTCTTCCACAGACCTACTCTCAATATTGTACACTCTCTTGCATGGCGAATTGGCAACATATCCTAAGAAGATGCCTTCCACCGCTTTTGCGTGAAATTTAGACTTGAGATCTTTGTACTGTAACAATAATGAGCAGGGACTACCAAAAGGAACTAGGTAGTCAAGATTTGGAGGTCGATTGTTGATCAGATCATAACAAGCCTTATTGTGCCTCTTAACCACCAGAACTCTATGTAAGACGTGACAAGCTGTGTTGACTGCTTCCGCCCATAATGTTACGGGAAGCTTGGCATCTAACAGCATTGTCCTTGAAGTCTCAATTAGGGTTCTGTTTTTTCGTTCTGCAACTCCATTCTGCTTGGGTGTATACGGTGCACTAAATTCATGACGACTACCCTTCTTGAGACAGAAAAGCTCCATCATGTTGTTTTTTAACTCCGTACCGTTGTCACTCCTTATTCTTCTAACCTTCAGTTTGCATAAAGTTTCCAAGCTCACAATCAGGTATTGAAGAATTTCAGCAGTCTCATCTTTTGTACCTAAGAAATGCACCCAAGAAAAACATGAGAAATCATCAGTTACAACTAGACAGTATGACTTACCTTCAATACTCCTGATACTTATGGGCCCAAACAAATCCATATGTAGGACCTCCAAAGGGGTATCGATATAGTTTTGGATCTTTGGCTTGTGAAATTTACGTTGTTGTTTGCCTTTTTACAAGGCATACAGTCATCTGCAACGATAAATCTCAGCTTAGGAATCCAGGTTACCAAACCGTTTTGGACAAGATGATTCATTTTACGATAAGAAATGTGTGCGAGTTTCCTATGCCACAAGATTGAGTCAAGTTCTGTCGCTTTTGTAAGCAAACAAGTAGCAACTGATGAGGTGGTTGTGGCCACGCTCATATCAATCTGATAGGTGTCGTTTGTCCTTGGTGCTCTCATCAAAATCCAATCGTCAGGAATCACAAAACCAGGTTTGAGAACCAAGCATTCTAACTTGTCAAACATAATTGAGTACTCTTTGTCGCACATTTGACATTGTCGAAGCTTAAACATTGTAACAAGTTATGCTTCAGCTGCTCATAATAGTTGACATTGTCGAAGCTTAAACATCCATTGGAAAACACGCCTTGACAAGTAATACTACAGCACTTCTCACCTGCAAAGGCCACATAGCGGCCTCTAAATGGTTTAACATCTTGAAGCAAAGCCATATTGCCTATCATGTGCCTGGAGCATCCACTATCTACATACCAACGGTTAGAGATAGTTCCCTTCGTATGTCCCTGCACGAGTCATAAGAAATTAATTAGATTTGGAGACCCAAGCCATGGTGGTCTTGGGTCGTCCGTTTTTTCTCAAAATGAAGTACCTCAATTAATTCACAATCATGACTATCAAAAATGGGTGAATCCTTAGAAGATTTGGGATCAGAAGATTGAGAACTTTTGGTTTTCTTGTTCCAGGACCTTTTCTTCTTTTCTTTCTGAACATTATGCTTGCTAGTCTCAAATTTGGGTGAACTAGTGGAAGCTTCACGTGGTTGACTACCAGCTAGCTACTGTTCAAGTTTTCTCAACCTTTTGTTCCTTATTCTCCTCTATGGCTTAGAAAGTTTCACCACATGCTTCTCACCAGTTAGTGTACTACCAGAGGTAGATACACTGGGTTTAACAACTTGCTTTACCCCTTTAGGAACAGATGGTTCAGCCACATTTTTTGCTGGTGGTTTAACCAATGGTTTCACTGGTGGCTTCACCACCTTTGATTTGGGACTCTTGAGTTGCTTCACTGATGGTGTCTTAGGGGAAACAACTTGTTGTTGAACAACTTGCCGTTTCCCTTAGTTCTTATCAGGACAGTTCACCAGAACGTGACCTATCGTACCACAGTGAAAGCAAGCTCGTTTTTCTTTGTACGTCCTCTGGTAGGGCTCTCTGCTTTTGGATGCAGATGACTCGGCTTGATGAGGAATGGGAGTTTTTTTATGAACATTAACAGCATCTTGTGCTTGACCGGATTTGCTTTTGGGAGTAAAATGTTTTTCCATGTTTTCATGATGATTCTTACTCAAATGATTAACAAAAGCTTCTTTCTTTACTTGCTTTATGGACTTGAAACCTCCATAAAGCATCAATTTCATATTATCATTGGACTCAATTGTATCATGTTCAGTTAAAATGCAATTGTCACGATTAGTGACAATGTTTTTCTTAATTCTATGTTCATCAATCAACTCTTCTGAGACAACACCCTCGACCTTGGTGTTCTCAGAACCTTTATCAGAGAAGAACTCCTCATCAGAAACTGACACAGCCTTACTTGAGGAATCATCCTTGTTAGAGGATTCTTCCTTGCTCGAAGAGTCATCCAAGAAAGACAAATCAATGTCCACCGGCCCGTTGACAAACTTACCGCTTACCGGTGTAGGAACGGCATTAGTACCTAAACCTTTGCCACTCACTTTTCTCACCACAGACTCGTAGTGTTCCACCACAAAGCGAGAGTTTTTCAACTTCTCAAGTTTGCCACTCAACTGTAGGATTTCATTTTGCAGTTTGGCGATCTCGACATTTCTTTTCTCTAACCCCTTGTATGCAACATCTAAGTGAAATTGTTGTTCACTGATTTTAATTGAAAACTCGTGTCTTTCTTTCTTAAGATTTTTCAATTGAATCTTTAAACCGTTTTTCATTTCCTTTATAACTTAGAGCTGCAATACGTAAGGGATCGAGTTGATCATGGATACGATCATTCTCTTCCTTCAAGTTAAGACATTTGGAATAGGAAACAACAGCAAAAGGATTAGAATCTACCTCAGTTGAAGAACTGGATGCTTCTCCAATAGCCATGAACACAAACGCAGATGTAGATTCTAGTTGGTCAGCAACAGATGCTTCCATTTCCTCAGCTTTCATCAACTCAACAATCTCTGCCATTAAACCTATTTGAGTCTGTGCAAGTATGGCATCTTCCAGATGAACACCCCAATCAAAGCTCTCGTCCTGTTGAACCACTAATGCAATGGTTGTTCCACTTTGACTCTGATTGCGGTTGTTCTGATTGTTGTACCCTTGGTTGTTTCCCTGGCTTGGTCTAGTGAAACCCGAAGCTGGTGCTTTATCCTATTGGCATTCCCTTGCAAAATGTCCAAAGTTATTACATTTGTAGCACTTAGCTTTGGATTTATCAAATCCAACCTTGGCATTAGAATGCCCACCAATGAACTTCCTACTTGTTCGGTTCAAAAAACGCTTAGCCCTCCTCAAGATCATGGCCATGTTCCATTGAATATCCATATCCTCCATATCATTCGGATCCACCTGATTAAAGTCTTCTTCAATGGTTTCTGGATCCGTTAGCTTCCCACCTATGAAGTTCTCGTAGGCAAGCATACAGGATGAGAACAGTGCCACATGATCTTCAGCTATCTTGGCAATAGCACATTGGTTTGCTGAAGGGGTAGAGATAGGGCTTCTTGAGGAATGTTGGTAGTAAGAACCAGATCCTGATGCAGCAAAACAAGTATGACCACCACTACCATTAGAATTATCATCTTCCTGAGAAGTCCCAAAGAATAAGGCAATTCAAGAAACCATATAACTTTGCTGTGGAAGACACTCCATAATACATAGAAGGATCTTGAATCTGAGGTCTTCCAGAACTTTCTTTTTTTTCAAGTTCATGTCGTGTGCTTGAACCTTTCCAATTGCATCATCAATTGTCATCTCATAAAACTTCGGGTTCTCTCTCAAGTGTGTGGTATACATGTCAAATTTTGGTGGCAAAGAATCAAGAAACTTCTCCACCAATTCATCATCAAGATACTTGAGTTCATAAGAGTTTAGCTCTGTTTTCAGGTAATAGAATCAAGAAATAAGTTCATCAATAGATTCATTCTCTAAGTATCTGAAGCACTCATACTGCTTCCTCAGTAGCTCTCTCTTGCTTTTCTTGACGTCACTGTTTCCCTCGAACCTCTTCTGCAAAGCCTTCTAGAGATCCTTAGAAGTATCATAACCTCTGAAACTGTGAAATTGATACCTAGTCAAGGCCATAGTTATAGAGCCATGTGCCTTCTTTTCTCAGTCATAAGCCTTCTTATCTTCTTCATCTAGCTTGGAGATAGATTTGGGTACAGTTTCATCAAGAAACAGATAGGTTGGATGTTTATATCCCTCAAGAATTGGTATCCATAAGGTGGAATCAATATACGAGATATACTCATCAAAGCGTGCTTTCCAGTTCGAATAATCATTTCATTAAACAGCTTTGGTGGTTTCTATGGAGTCCCTATCTCGTTATCATAGTTCAGCAAACTACTAATGTTTTGAATATTTGACATAGTGATTAACTTAGTCAAAAATCAGAAAATTTGCACAACTTGCGCAGTTGGAACTGGCCTTGCGCACTAAAAAGTTTGGTCTTGGGCACTTGAGATTTGCTCTTACGTACTTAGAAAGTACGCAGTAGTAAATGTTAAGTACGCAGGAAGAAAAGTTAAGTACGCACGAGAATGTTCTTGCGTACTTAGCAAGTACGCAAGAAGATTGTCCTTTTTGCCAAATAAGGTAAGTACGCAGGATGCTTTTTCAACTGCTCCACCAACTATTTCCGATCGCCGAAAAATGCTCAAATCTTAAAAAATTAAAGTTTTGAACAAATTGATCAACCCAAAAGGTTAGAAACTAGTTTCTAACAAACCCTTGATGATCAAAACACTCAAACAAACAACAAAAAGGTCGGATTTTGAAGGATTTTTGCTATTAAAATAGCGCTCAAGAGCTACCTCTATTTTATCACAAAAATAACCAAAATCGGTCACTTTTCCTTGAAAAAAGGTTGTAGATTGTGTTGTAAATGCTCCTAACACACTCACAACACTTGTAGGATCATGAAATTACAAGATGGTTATATTCTTAGTTGAAATTGGCGGAAACAATAACTGTCACACCCCCATATTTTATTTACTTATTAAATAAATACAGGTTGTAACGATTGGTTCATTACACGATAGCGGAAGCTGTAATAATGATTTCTAAGACTTGATTACATATACAATTACTAAAACTAAGAAATACTATGATCTAAGTTCTTCTAGATCAACGACAGACTTGAGACTTGATATTCTACGTCCTTCCAGCTACTAGGAATTGATCCAACATAGCTAGCCTATTCCAACCGCGCCATGGCTAGAGGTCACCTGAGAAACATACTTGAAATTGTCAACACAAAGGTTGGTGAGTTCACAGAGTTAGTTATATTAGTGCTTATAGTTTTTCCCTGAAAACCTGTTCATGACTTTACCGTCATAAAACTAAGTAGTTTTCATTTGAAAACATTATCATGACTTAACCGTCATAAAATATGTTTAAACCTGATCATTTTAACTAATCAGAACCCTTTTGTATAAACATGATCACTTTATCCGGATCAAAACTCTTTTGTTTAAACCTGATCACTTTAACCTGATCAGAACCCTTTGTTTATACCTGATCACTTTAACCTGATCAGAACCCTTTGTTTAAATTCAATTGTTCGTAAATAGTTTCAGGTGTATGTGATAAACAGAATAAGAATTGTTGACCCATTTGTAAACTAGCTAGGAATACAAATAATATGTTCATACATGAGGCGTAACCAAACCATGACAATTTGTACACGCCCCTAATTTCGTTATCCGGTTCTATGCGGCCATAAATCCTCCAGATTGTGGTTAGCGCGACTAACCATGACCGGGAGACGTCACTCTCCATAGTACTATTCATAGGACCCTAGGCTACAGTTAATGGTTACTACATTGTTCCAGGGGACTTTAGCTCAACTCGTTGTTCTCATCTCATGTAAACATAAAAGTCATGCCTTATTCTCTTGTTATCCCATAAAATAATTGTAAGTATGTGTTTCCCCCAATCGTTGAGTGTTGTTCATCCGAACAATCGTTGTGTGTTGTTCATCCGAACAATCGTTGTGTGTTGTTCATCCGAACAATCGTTGTGTGTTGTTCATCTGAACAATCGTTGTGTGTTGTTCATCCGAACAATCGTTGTGTGTTGTTCATCCGAACAATCGTTGTGTGTTGTTCATCCGAACAATCGTTGTGTCCAGCTCTTTAGTTGAGCAAGTTTTCTCCCCGTTTGTTTAAAAACAATTTAAAAACTAGTAGTAAAAGTGGGGCTGGGAGACTCACAAGAAGTTAAACCCAAAACGTTCATATTGTCAAACGTATAAACAATGTAATTCATGTTTTCAAAACATAACAAGTAAGTATGTTTCTCCCCCGATGTTTACAAAACAGTAAAGAGTTAAAAGGGGGCCGTGAACTCACCTTGTGTCCGATGAAATCCTAGCAAACAAACTTGTGCTAGTTCTTGTATATCCGTACCCTAATCACACAAGGGTACTAATGTGTTAAAACTACCCGTCTTATACGTAAGTTGTTCATCCGACTTAACAGATCTGATTGCTTTTGTTTTAACTATCTTTTTAGTTTTTCCACAATTGTTTCGTTATAAAATAGTTCTAAGTTACTGCCCCATGGGACTGATGAATGGGTATCGAAACTACATAGTTTCGATTGAACAGAACAGATGTCGAAACTACCTAGTTTCGATTGAGTAAATTGGGTATCGAAACTACCTAGTTTCGATTGGCAAGAATAGTATCGAAACTACCTAGTTTCGATTGGGCAATCGGTATCGAAACTACTTAGTTTCGATTGAGTAAACAGATATCGAAACTACTTAGTTTCGATTGAGTAATAGGTATCGAAACTCCCAGTTTCGATCAACAGGTATCGAAACTCCTAGTTTCGATTGAACAGCAGGTATCGAAACTCCTAGTTTCGATTGAACAGGTATCGAAACTCCTAGTTTCGATTACTGCACTTTGATTGACAGAATTCGTCCTGTATATTTTTATGTTCAAATCTTGAATTTGACACACTTTTCTTGTTATCTTACTTGCGATTGAACCTTTTGTAGGCTTAGATACGGTTTTAAAGAAAATAAAGTGGATAATGTCGAGTTTTTACCTTAAAACCGAGATGAAGATGATGAAGGAAAACAGAGAAGAGTCTTGAATCTTCTGTTAAACTTTCTTTAGAACACTTAAAATCTTCTTAAAATACCGAATTGTGGTGGATTTCTGCCTTAAACTGGACTTCGACTAGAAGGAGAATTGGGAAATTGCCGTATGAAAATGAGAAATATGGAAGGGATTGTTGGATTTCGACTGAGGAGGTATGGTTTTTATCTGAATTTGAGTGTATCAGCAAGTGGGGGAATGGCTCCCCTGACTTTCGGTCGAGAAAGTCAAGCAAGTGGGTTGGGATTTAAATAAATCAAACCATTTGATTTAAGTGTAATATTAACCACTAGTGTTCGTATTCAGTCGGGTTATCCTGGTACGTGAACCGGTAACTCCTAGAATTACCAAAATATGAAATGAGACCATGTACGGTTTTTGTTAGACCTTAATGTCCTTGTTTGTGAAATTAAGTAAATCACAAAACAATTATAATGTAAACTTGTTTATAACATGTACGGATATTGACCTGAATTGTCGGGTGTCACATTCTCCCTATGTTAGAAGAATTTCGTCCCGAAATTCAATTTGTGTCCTCTTGAACTGTTGTATCCTTAAACAAGGATGGGTATTTTTGTTTTCATTTGATCCTCTCGTTCAAATGGTTCAACGTACCTAGGGTTAAGCTTGCCACGGTTGCCAAATCTTGCAACCCCTTTCCAATGTGAGACCTTTAACATGACTTTGTCTCCCACTTGGAATTCTAATGGTTTTCGTCTGTTGCTATCTCAACTCTCTTTCGTCTGTCTTGAGTGACTTTCAGACGATCTTTTATTTCGACGATTTTGTCAATGGTTCCCTAGTCAATATCAGGACCAGTCAAATGCTTTTCGCTAGCCTCCGCCCAATATAGCGATGAGTGACACTTACAACTATACAAAGCCTCAACGGAGCGGCTTTAATGCTGGTATGGTAGTTGGTATTATATGAAAACTCATCCAACGGCGGTGAGTATCCCTATTTCCTCTTAAATCGATTACACACACACGGAGCACATCTTTTAAAGTTTGGATGGTCCTTTTACTTTGACCGTTCATCTAGGGATAATATGCAGTGGTCATGTAAAGGCGTGTGCCCAAGGCTTATTGTACAGACTGCCAGGTTCTTGACATGAATCGACGGTCCCTTTTTGTGAAAATGGAAACTGGCATACCATGCCTAGCCTTAATTCCTTTAATATTTAGCCTTGTACGCTTCTTACTTTTATCTGTCTCCTTTATTGGTAGGGAATGCGCGGATTTCGTCAAACGACTGACGATTATCATATAGTATCATAGTTGCTAGGTGTTCTGGGTAACTTTGAAATGAAATCCATTGTAATTTGTTCCCATTTCCATTGAGGTATCTCGGGTTGTTATAACAATCCCGACGGTTTCTGATGTCCTGCCTTTACCTTTGAACATGTCAGGCATTTACCGACGTAAATAGCAATTTCTCTTTTCATGTTCGGCCACCAGTAAAGTTCTTTCAGATCCTTATACATTTTATCCGAACCTGGGTGAATGGGGTACCTAGACTTGTGGGCTTCGTCCATAACTAACTCCCGTAAGTTACTAAAACATGGCACCCAAATTCTATTTGCAAAGTATAAAGTATCATCTGATTTTGGCTCTAATTGTCTGATCATTCTTCGTATAGCTTCACTCTGAATGTTTTCTTCTTTGATTGCCTCCTGTTGTGCCATCCGGATTTGAGTCGTGAGACTCGCATGAATTGTCAATCCTAGGGCACGAACACGGAGTGTTTTAACTCGTTCCTTACGACTCAAGGCATCTGCTATGACATTTGCCTTACCAGGGTGATACTTGATATCACAGTCGTAATCATTCAGTAGTTCTACCCAACGAAGTTGACTCATGTTGAGTTCTTTCTGATTAACGATGTGCTGGAGACTCTTGTGATCAGTGAAGATAGTACATCTTGTACCGTAAAGGTAATGTCTCCAAATTTTGAGTGCAAATACAACTGCGCCCAATTCCAAGTCATGGGTCGTATAATTCTTTTCGTGCACTTTTAGTTGTCGTGAGGCATATGCGATGACTTTGTCTTTTTGCATTAACACACAACCAAGTCCTTGGTGTGATGCATCGCAGTACACAACAAAATTGTCGATTCCCTCCGGAAGGGATAAGATCGGTGCACTACACAGCTTCTGCTTCAGTAATTGGAAAGCTGACTCCTGCTGGTCACTCCAATCATACTTCTTTTCTTCCTGGGTTAATGTGGTTAAAGGCAAGGCTATTTTCGAAAAATTCTCGATGAATCGTTTGTAATAGCCGGCCAAACCCAAAAATTGACGCACCTCAGTCGGAGTTCTTGGTGCTTCCCAGTTTTTGATAGCTTCAATCTTGGTTGGGATTACGTGAATACCCTTCTTATTGATGACGTGTCCGAGAAAGTGAACCTCTCGAATCCGAAACTCACACTTAGAGAATTTGGCATAACGCTTCTCATTCCGGAGTAGTTCCAAGATTGATTTCAAATGATGTTCATGTTCCTCATTGGTTTGTGAATATATTGATATGTCATCGATAAATACAATCACGAATTTATTCAAGTATGGCTTGCACACGCGGTTCATTAGGTCCATGAAAACGGCCGGTGCATTAGTCAAGCCAAATGGCATAACTAGGAACTCGTAGTGACTGTAACGAGTCCTAAAAGTCGTTTTTGTTATATCTTCTTCCTGAATTTTCAGTTGAGGATATCCTGATTGTAGATCAATTTTAGAATAGAAACTGGACCCTTGAAGTTGATCAAACAAATCGTCTACTCGAGGAAGAGGATACCGGTTTTTGATTGTCAGCTTGTTCAACTCCCGATAATTGATGCACCCTCTAAAGGTTCCATCCTTTTTCTTTACAAACAGGACCGGAACTCCCCATGGTAAGAAACTCGATCTTATAAAAGAATTACTCGACGAGGTATCCAAGTTTTTGTTGTATATTGGGTAGAAATGAAAAACTATGAAAATGAAACTTTATGTTTGTCCCTCTTATGCTTTTCGAAAGCATTTTCCCGGACTAAGACTTTTCTCTTATTTCAGGTTTCATGTTTTCTATGATTTTCCTCTCCATATGCCTTCATGGAGCTAGGAATTGATGTTCCTTGGGAGCTCTTATTTGCGAACTTCGAGTCTAATCACCACTTTACCCCTTTGCTCGCCCTACCTTTCGAGGCAGACTAGCCTTTGGGTTGTAGCGTCCTGATATGTAAACTCATGTCTCGACTACCATACCTTCAAAGTATGTAAGCCATACGAAGTTTGATGTTTGTTTGGGATATTCATATTCCGTCTAGCTGAAGGAATGAATAATAATACTGTAAGAATGGTCTCATCGAATTAATGTTTTCCCCAAAATGGGCTATGGGTTTGTCAACCCATTAAGTTGGCAGAAAGGGTTGATAGCCAACTATTAGTCATACGGTGTGTATGCACTCCCTTAGTGTTTGAATGGTACTTTGGTGACTTACCATTACGTATTCCACTCATTCAGGTTATAGCCTTAAAATCCTTAGCACAAGGATAAACTTGAGGTAATGAGTGTTGAACGTCGAGACTTTTGTATTCTAACTGAGTCTACTCTAAGAGATCATTTCTTAACAATAGATGCTTTAGAGCTTCCCAATTATAGAAAACTAGGAGTGAAAGATGCAATCACACATCTTTTCTAGGCTAAATCTGGGATCCATCCAACAAGATGAACTTTGAGGAAGTGCGAGTACAAAAGAGTAATAGATTATTCTTCTCAACTCTTTGTGGACAGTGGCATGTTGTGAATAGCTCGAGCTTACATCCCTTATGCATATCATGAACTAAGGAGATTAGCATGAAATTCCGCATTTGGGACTCCTTTAAGAGTTTTGCATGTCGTTTTGGTTAATGCGACAATAGTCGTTAGTCCACACTTAGGTTTTTTTTTTTTTGGCATTCGCTCGAGCATCAAACCCGGCTTATCCATTACCGAGAGAATAGTTAGACTTAAAGGTATATTGAATGTCAATGGCTGCGAGAGCAATCCTGTTTGACCGACATTCTGAAATGTCCGATTTCCTACTTGTCTCATGACGAGCTTCCACAATATCCATAAGTGCCATGTGTATGCGGGTCAGAATAATACCCTGCCCTATTACTGAAGTTAGTGCATAACACTCTTGGCGTAACTTTCAAGCAATTGTGAGATTGAACTGTATGATGGATCCTGAGATTATGCCATAATCTCCCACAATAGTTGTGCAATTACTGTAAGTGTTAGTTGTGGTAACGCTCAATTTGAAGCATTCCTGACAAGTAGAATCTCAAAGAGTGAATGTGCGAATTTCTTCGTCGTTCAGGATTTACTAAGGATTGGTTGAATTCAATTTGAATTTCTCTCGTTCCTCCAAAACTAGGAGAATGCTTTGTGAGCACCAAATTGAGAAGTCTGATTTGTTGAGATCCAATCCTTAATCAAGTGATTGAGAACATGAGTTGATTATCAGCTTAGACAGCAAGACTCACTAAAGTTCCCATGCACTGCAAATTATGATTACGTGTGCACCCGTAATGATGATTTGCCTTGCCTGATCCCTATAGTGTTTCTTCTATCCCTAGCTTTTAATCAAAAGTGATTTGAAACGATCATTAGATTGCGTTTGCACATTTGTACAGGAGTGTGTATTGTTTTATCGGATTACTGTTAATTATGCGTACCAATACTCATGAATCTGCCGAATATGGCAGTTGTCGGATGAGGCTAAGGGTAGAGAGGCACCACCAGTGTCTCTTAAAAAAATGTGCATGGTGAAATTCAGGCACTATGTGTTGGGCAGAGATCCTCAAACGAGTGTCGAGCAACTCATGCTCCAAGTCTGTATATATGCATGGATCCACATGATCCTGATGTATGTCTGGGTCTCTTGACCCTTGGAGTTCTCTCCCATTTAGTCCTGCTTACTCACCTTAAATTCCCCTTTTTTTTTTTTTTTTTTTGGGCAATCATGCCTGCCATATAACATGGCGAGAGTCTAGGCATCCGATCCGACAACTCATGAAGGAGAGTATTTATACCACAAATACGTTAGAAAGATAGTTGCCTCCATGGCTGGAGTAGTTGTGGTGCAGGTATAGGAACATATTCTGGTACGAGTTCAACCTGTTGTGATACCAAGATCGGTAACTGACGATCGCCGCCGTCATCGTTCAAGCTCAGCTCGTAACTCGATCTTCTAAGGTTGCAGTATGCTGAGTACCCGTTATTCTTGACTCGTAACCCGAACAATAACATGTTGTAAGTATTTATTATTTTCACATCGTTGTATGTGTTTAAGTGTTCATTACATGTGCTATGTAATTGTATTAGTGTAGCTAATGGTACCCTAGTGTAACTCCATACACTAATAGTCTACACAAATTGTTCGGCAACGGTTGGAATTCCTATGCTCAAGTCTTGGGTGTTTTTAGTGTGATGCAAGTCTTAGAAATCTTGGTCCCTAAATGAGTCCGGTTAGAGCCTAGGTATCACTAAGGACACCTAATTCGCTAAAACCATTGCTCTGATACCAATCTGTCACACCCCCATATTTTATTTACTTATTAAATAAATACAGGTTGTAACGATTGGTTCATTACACGATAGCGGAAGCTGTAATAATGATTTCTAAGACTTGATTACATATACAATTACTAAAACTAAGAAATACTATGATCTAAGTTCTTCTAGATCAACGACAGACTTGAGACTTGATATTCTACGTCCTTCCAGCTACTAGGAATTGATCCAACATAGCTAGCCTATTCCAACCGCGCCATGGCTAGAGGTCACCTGAGAAACATACTTGAAATTGTCAACACAAAGGTTGGTGAGTTCACAGAGTTAGTTATATTAGTGCTTATAGTTTTTCCCCGAAAACCTGTTCATGACTTTACCGTCATAAAACTAAGTAGTTTTCATTTGAAAACATTATCATGACTTAACCGTCATAAAATATGTTTAAACCTGATCATTTTAACTAATCAGAACCCTTTTGTCTAAACATGATCACTTTATCCGGATCAAAACTCTTTTGTTTAAACCTGATCACTTTAACCTGATCAGAACCCTTTGTTTATACCTGATCACTTTAACCTGATCAGAACCCTTTGTTTAAATTCAATTGTTCGTAAATAGTTTCAGGTGTATGTGATAAACAGAATAAGAATTGTTGACCCATTTGTAAACTAGCTAGGAATACAAATAATATGTTCATACATGAGGCGTAACCAAACCATGACAATTTGTACACGCCCCTAATTTCGTTATCCGGTTCTATGCGGCCATAAATCCTCCAGATTGTGGTTAGCGCGACTAACCATGACCGGGAGACGTCACTCTCCATAGTACTATTCATAGGACCCTAGGCTACAGTTAATGGTTACTACATTGTTCCAGGGGACTTTAGCTCAACTCGTTGTTCTCATCTCATGTAAACATAAAAGTCATGCCTTATTCTCTTGTTATCCCATAAAATAATTGTAAGTATGTGTTTCCCCCAATCGTTGAGTGTTGTTCATCCGAACAATCGTTGTGTGTTGTTCATCCGAACAATCGTTGTGTGTTGTTCATCCGAACAATCGTTGTGTGTTGTTCATCCGAACAATCGTTGTGTGTTGTTCATCCGAACAATCGTTGTGTGTTGTTCATCCGAACAATCGTTGTGTCCAGCTCTTTAGTTGAGCAAGTTTTCTCCCCGTTTGTTTAAAAACAATTTAAAAACTAGTAGTAAAAGTGGGGCTGGGAGACTCACAAGAAGTTAAACCCAAAACGTTCATATTGTCAAACGTATAAACAATGTAATTCATGTTTTCAAAACATAACAAGTAAGTATGTTTCTCCCCCGATGTTTACAAAACAGTAAAGAGTTAAAAGGGGGCCGTGAACTCACCTTGTGTCCGATGAAATCCTAGCAAACAAACTTGTGCTAGTTCTTGTATATCCGTACCCTAATCACACAAGGGTACTAATGTGTTAAAACTACCCGTCTTATACGTAAGTTGTTCATCCGACTTAACAGATCTGATTGCTTTTGTTTTAACTATCTTTTTAGTTTTTCCACAATTGTTTCGTTATAAAATAGTTCTAAGTTACTGCCCCATGGGACTGATGAATGGGTATCGAAACTACATAGTTTCGATTGAACAGAACAGATGTCGAAACTACCTAGTTTCGATTGAGTAAATTGGGTATCGAAACTACCTAGTTTCGATTGGCAAGAATAGTATCGAAACTACCTAGTTTCGATTGGGCAATCGGTATCGAAACTACTTAGTTTCGATTGAGTAAACAGATATCGAAACTACTTAGTTTCGATTGAGTAATAGGTATCGAAACTCCCAGTTTCGATCAACAGGTATCGAAACTCCTAGTTTCGATTGAACAGCAGGTATCGAAACTCCTAGTTTCGATTGAACAGGTATCGAAACTCCTAGTTTCGATTACTGCACTTTGATTGACAGAATTCGTCCTGTATATTTTTATGTTCAAATCTTGAATTTGACACACTTTTCTTGTTATCTTACTTGCGATTGAACCTTTTGTAGGCTTAGATACGGTTTTAAAGAAAATAAAGTGGATAATATCGAGTTTTTACCTTAAAACCGAGATGAAGATGATGAAGGAAAACAGAGAAGAGTCTTGAATCTTCTGTTAAACTTTCTTTAGAACACTTGAAATCTTCTTAAAATACCGAATTGTGGTGGATTTCTGCCTTAAACTGGACTTCGACTAGAAGGAGAATTGGGAAATTGCCGTATGAAAATGAGAAATATGGAAGGGATTGTGGGATTTCGACTGAGGAGGTATGGTTTTTATCTGAATTTGAGTGTATCAGCAAGTGGGGGAATGGCTCCCCTGACTTTCGGTCGAGAAAGTCAAGCAAGTGGGTTGGGATTTAAATAAATCAAACCATTTGATTTAAGTGTAATTTTAACCACTAGTGTTCGTATTCAGTCGGGTTATCCTGGTACGTGAACCGGTAACTCCTAGAATTACCAAAATATGAAATGAGACCATGTACGGTTTTTGTTAGACCTTAATGTCCTTGTTTGTGAAATTAAGTAAATCACAAAACAATTATAATGTAAACTTGTTTATAACATGTACGGATATTGACCTGAATTGTCGGGTGTCACAATAACAACTACACAAATGTAATCGAACAGACACAAAGAATACTAGTAAGATCACTGTTGTATTAAGCTTAGTGAATAAACGATTACAAATGAAAACTCTGTGAAGAAGCACAAAAAGCACACTTACAATGAAGTGTTTACAGATTATTTATACTCACTTAGAATCAAGACAGCCCCTTGATTCTAAGGATCAGATCTAACACAGACCGTTGATTTGTTGTATCTAGCTAACTATTACACGTTTTGTCTATATCTAGTTAACTTTATTGAAGCGTCTTCTTTATGCATCATTACTTGCATGCTTGGAGAAGAGCATTGTTGAGTTTCATTGGTTGCACCATTGAGGTTCCTTCTGCTTTGAGTGTGTCAGTTGCTTTCACAGAAAGTTGTCAGTGACGCTTGGTATGGATAGTCAGCTGCAACGATTTGTCTTCAAGGCACAAGGCTGTCAGCAGCAAAGATGTTGATCAGCAGCAAAATGTAACCATCTAGAGCTGCTGATGATTTGCCTGTCAGCAGCATCAAGTGTTGATGCTGCTGAGAAGCTTATCCGCAGCAACTTTGGTCTTCAGCAGATAAGGCTATCCACAACAGATTTGTTCTTCAGCAGGAGAACAAGTATCCGCAGCAGATTGTTGGTCAGCAGCAAACTCTGAGATCCGCAGCATTTGTACTTAGAGAATTTTGTAGCCATCAGTCTTTGATTCTACAAACTCCCCCTAGACTGATGCTACCAAAATTCTCTTATTGCCTTTGTTGCTGAAGCTTTTGCACATTTCTGACTATCCTTTCAACCAAAAGAAAAAGCTTTGAAAACAGCCATCTTGTACTTTGAAATACAGCCTGCAGTCATCAAAGCTGTCTGAGTCTTTCTCCATTGGGACCATCTCCCCCTTTTTGGTTGCATCAGTGGACAAATAAGCATCAGTTTGGGTGCCCACTAATACAAAGGATGGAGTAAGAAAAGTTGGGCATTGATGTGCCTCTATCATATTCACCCTGGCCGTCAATTCCAAGATATGAAGTTTCAGTCTGTCCTCATCCACAGTTGTGGAATCCTTGGATCCAGATGGGGCCTTAGGCCTAGCCTCTTCATCCTCATCACCCATGGTTTCTTGGCACCTGGGATTCCTCTCAGAGGACATACATATTTACAACAAAGGATAGATGCATTCAACTGAACCGATGATGATGCTTGGTGGTTTCTTTGCCTTCCATTGTTGAGTTGGTGGTTTTCTAGTTTTCCTCACACTGTCAGCAGCAGATTTTGCTACTGATGTTTCTGGCTTGTTGACAGTAGATCCTGCTGCTGACAGCTTTGTTGAAGTGTCAGCATTCTTTGCTACTGTAGGCTTTGCCTTGGGTTTTGCCTTATCAGTAGTGGACACTCTTGCTGCTGATGTCTTTGCCTTATCAGCAGCAGATTTTGCTACGGAGGATTTTAGCTTATCAGCAGCAGACTTGGTTGCTGCTGAAAGCTTCTGCTTTGTTTTCTTGGGCTTAACTGGACTAACAACCGATGTATGCTGATCCTTCTTTACCCTTTGTCTTTGAGGAGCTTGATGAAGGATCTGGTTGAAAGAGTTAAACTTACAGTTTGCAGCAAAGTGGTCTGATTCTCCACAGATGATGCAAGATTGTTGAGGTTTTGACAACTGCTCCCTTGGTGGAGAAAGAGATTTTCTGAATTGAGTTGTCTTAGCTTCAAAACTTGTTACATGTTTGTTCTTCTTTGTCTTCTCAAAAGCATGTTGCTTGAGGTTTCTTTGCTGGTGTAGGTAGTAGAAGCAGGTGCTGGCAGTGTGGTTATATTTTCCATAGACAAAACATGATTTTGCCAGTTTATCCCTTGAAAGATACACATAATCCCTTCTTTTGAAAAGGTCTTTGAAGTTCCAAGGGTGAGCTTTGTTGTGCTCAAATGTAGCTTCTTCCAATGTCTTTTGAACATATGGAACCCTCTCTCCAGGCGCATGACATATGCCGAACACCTTCCTTGGTTGGACTGAAGTTGAGGACTGGCCCTTTTCAGTATTTAGCTTCCTTCCTTCTGGAGGATAGCTAATTTTGATTTGTTTGAAAGGTGTAGGTACTGGTACTGAAATGGCTGGTACTTGTGCTGAATGGACATCATCTTTAGTCAGAGTGACTTGAGGGGCAGGAGGAGATGAAGCTTCACTTGTTTTAGTGGAGTCTGAGTAAGTTGAATCAGACTCTGATGAGGTAGTGCATTCTTGTACCAAAGGTTCATCCTTAGAAGGATCAAGATTTCTGTTAGCCATATCAAGATTTGCCAGATTGAAGCTTGGTTCATGAAAGGTCACGTAATCAGCAGGGGGTGCAACGGCTTTATATTGTTCAGCATGATACCCCACACCAGTTTTTAACTTATCATGAATTTGAGCATCCAACAGTCTTTGCAGCTTTTTGGATGCAAATTCATATTTGTCGACATGAACCTTTTGTTCTGCCAATTCTGCTCTGGTGGCTTTTAATCTGGCCAGTAGATCATCAATCTGAGTTACAAGATTAGTTTGTTCGTGTTTTAGCGATGAAATCTCTTTCTTACGGCAGTCAACCTTTTCTTTATAAGTATTTTCAACCTTTTTGAACTCAGATTTCATCTGATGAAACTCTTCATTTTGATCTATGAGGTTTTGGTTGTGCTTTCTATAACCCAAAACTTTATCAATACAGGCTTGAGAGCAAAGATGTTCAAATACCTGAGGTGGTATCTCTGTAGTGTCTGCCATTAGAGCTTGATTGTTGACGGGCAGTTCTTCATATTGAAAGCTCCAGTCGAACTTTCCAGAATGGGTGATGATGGGAGGATAGTAGTTACTTGAACTAGGACCCGAGTGCTCAGAATGGAGGGTAGAGGAGGTGGTGGTGGATGTTGAGGCTGTTTGGTAGCTTGAGCTTCTTTCTTTTGCCTGAATCATCTCTAGCTCATAGGTTTTTAGCATACCGAAGAGCTCAGTCATTTGGAGAGTCTTCAGATTCTCAGTTCTTCTAATGGACACCGTGTAGAGTGTCCAGCAGCTAGGTAAAGACCTGATGAACTTTTTGAGAATATCTTCATTCTCTAGCTTCACCTTTGAGCACTGCAGCTCCCCTACAAGATAATCTATTGTATGAAACAGTTAGAGACTCACCTTCCTTCCAGACGAAGTTTTCATACTGCTGCTTTAGGATGTCTTCAAAACCATTGCTTTGTGCCATTTTTGTTTTGTGATTTTGGGTGACTTGATCAAAGAGAGAGTTTAGAATATAACCTGAAGTGATTAAACAAATGTGAGTTTGTTTAATCTGAGCCAAAGCTCTAATACCACTTGTAGGATAGTAAAATTACAAGATGGTTATATTCTTAGTTGAAATTGGCGGAAACAATAACAACTACACAAATGTAATCGAACAGACATAAAGAATACTAGTAAGGTCACTGTTGTATTAAGCTTAGTGAATAAACGATTACAAATGAAAACTCTGTGAAGAAGCACAAAAAGCACACTTACAATGAAGTGTTTATAGATTATTTATACTCACTTAGAATCAAGACAGCCCCTTGATTCTAAGGATCAGATCTAACACAGACCGTTGGTCTATTGTATCTAGCTAACTATTACACGTTTTGTCTATATCTAGTTAACTTTATTGAAGCGTCTTCTTTATGCATCATTACTTGCATGCTTGGAGAAGAGCATTGTTGAGTTTCATTGGTTGCACCATTGAGGTTCCTTCTGCTTTGAGTGTGTCAGTTGCTTTTGCAGAAAGTTGTCAGTGATGCTTGGTATGGATAGTCAGCTGCAACGATTTGTCTTCAAGGCACAAGGCTGTCAGCAGCAAAGATGTTGATCAGCAGCAAAATGTAACCATCCAGAGCTGCTGATGATTTGCCTGTCAGCAGCATCAAGTGTTGATGCTGCTGAGAAGCTTATCCGCAGCAACTTTGGTCTTCAGCAGATAAATCTATCCGCAGCAGATTTGTTCTTCAGCAGGAGAACAAGTATCCGCAGCAGATAAGCTTGTCCGCAGCAGATTGTTGGTCAGCAGCAAACTCTGAGATCACCAGCATTTGTACTTAGAGAATTTTGTAGCCATCAGTCTTTGATTCTACAAACTCCCCCTAGACTGATGCTACTAAAATTCTCTTATTGCCTTTGTTGCTGAAGCTTTTGCACATTTCTGACTATCCTTTCAACCAAAAGAAAAAGCTTCGAAAACAGCCATCTTGTACTTTGAAATACAGCCTGCAGTCGTCAAAGCTGTCTGAGTCTTTCTCCATTGGGACCATTTGATTATGCTTTCTGTAGCCTATGACCTTATTAATGGGAAAAACAACGATCTGATCGTGATTTGCATGGGAATAGTGAAGAACGAGACCGAGAAGAACACGAACATAAAGAAGAGAATCAACACAAAAACGATACGTAATCCACAACAAACACAAGATACTTTAAACTTCATCTATTGATAATCACAGCCGATTAAAGTGTGCAAATGAGTACGTACTTTATCACAACACAAACCAGCTATATATACTAGACATCTTGCCTGCGCACTTGCTATGTGCGTAGGGGTTTGTTCTTGCGTACTTAGCAAGTATGCAGACAATGTTCTTGTGTACTTGCTAAGTACGCAGGTTAAGCAACATGTGCACTTGTTAAGTGCGCACAACACTAAACAAAGACAAAACACTGATAAGTACCTACGAACATGATTACAACTCGATAAACCAATACATACAGATACTAAAATATAGGTACAAATACAGAAGGACAAATACAAAGGCATAGACAACATCCAGAGTGTTTGTCACACAAACGTGCTCCAACAGCATCTCCTAAGAAACCACAAATGAAGCTACAACATCGTCCTATTCAAAAAGTGGTGAAACCACCAGTTGAGCAAATGTTAAAGCCACAAGCAACACCAGTGGCTATACCATATGTTTGGAAATGGGATAAGCAACCTGCTAGTCCTAGTGTATTTACATCTGGTAGTGCAAGATCTAGTGAGAAACCTGTGGTCAAACTCTCAAAACCACAGAGGAGACGTCTAAACAAGAAGTTGAAAAAACTTGAATTAAAATTCTCTGAAAGTCAAAATGGTGTTGCTTCTTCAAGTACACCATCAGTAAATGATGTAAAACCTAATTTTCTTAAGAAAAAGAAACATAGGACAAAGAACAAGAAAGGCAAAGATTCTCAATTTTCTAGTTCAGATTCTCAAAAGGAGTCACCAATTTTTGATAGTCACAACTGTGAGCTAATAGAATTTATTTATTTTGAGAAAAATGAACGACCCAAAACCACAATGGCTTGGGTCTCCAAATCTAACTAATTTCTTTTGACTCGTGCAGGGATGTCCAAAAGGGACTATCGCTAACCTCTAGTATGTTGATAGTGGATGTTCCCGGCACATGACAGGCAACACGGCTCTGCTTCAAGAAGTGAAACCATTCAGAGACGGCAATGTGGCCTTTGCAGGTGAGAAAAGCAGAAGTATCACTAGTCAAGGCGTAGTATCAAATGGATGTATTAGCTTTGACAATGTCAACTATTGTGAGCAACTTAAGCATAATCTGTTAAGTGTCTCCCAAATGTGTGACAAGGAGTACTCAGTAACGTTTGACAAGTCAGAATGCCTGGTTCTCAAGCCTGGCTATGTGGTACCTGAAGAACGGATACTGATGAAAGCACCAAGAACGAACGACACATATCAGATTGATATGAGTGTGGCAAAAACCACCACATCAGTTCCTACTTGTTTACTTACTAAAGCGACAGAGATTGACTCAATCTTGTGGCATAGGAAACTCGGACACATTTCTTATAGAAAAAATGAATCATCTTGTCCGAAACGGTTTGGTAACCGGGGTTCCTAAGTTGAGATTTTCTGTTGCAAATGACTGTATGCCTTGTAAAAAGGGCAAAGAGCAATGAAAATCTCACAAGCCCAAGATCCAAAACTCTATTGATACCCCTTTGGAGCTTTTACACATGGATTTATTCGGCCCCATAAGTATCTGGAGTATTGGTGGTAAGTCATACTCTCTAGTTGTAACTGATAATTACTCACGTTTTTCTTGGGTTCATTTTCTAGGTACAAAGGACAAGACTGCTGAGATTCTTCAATATCTTATTTTAAGCTTGGAAAGTTTATGCAACTTGAAAGTCAGAAGAACCAGAAGTGACAACAGCACAGAATTTAAGAACAACATGATGGAGCTTTTCTGTCCCAAGAAAGGTACTTGTCATGAATTAAGTGTCGTATAAACCATAGCAGAATGGAGTGGTAGAACAAAAGAGTAGAACTCTAATTGAAACTGCATGGACCATGCTGTCAAATGCAAAACTGCCAATTACCTTTTGGGCTAAGGCGGTAAATACAGCTTGTCACATTTTGAATCGAGTTCTAGTAGTAAAGTGTCACAACAAAACTTGTTATGAGTTGTGTAACATCCATGATTTTCCAGTACTATTTTAACTTATCTATTTATCTATTTATTCATTCTTTTATGACACTCCGTTTGAATCCCGTACTTGCCCCACTCAATGAGTCACCTTAATTATTATTCGAAGTTTAAACTTTGCATTCACATATAATTTTCTATTTATATGTATAACACGTGTATGTATATTCATAGAGTTAAATGTATATATATATATATACATATGTTTATTTTAAATAAATCATCTACATCATTTATAAATTTATAGAAATAGAAACTTTACCTTATAAATTAATAATAGTAATACATTACTACATTTAGATTTTATTAAGATATTTCTAAAGTTTATAAAATATCAAGTTTTAAAACAAAAATCAATTTATCTATACACGTATATATATATATATATAATACATAATTTGAAGTGTGAGTTTCATATATAAAATATTGTAATATAAAAGAAATAATGTTTTAGTATTCTTACAAGTTTTATAAAAAACTATTTTATAACAAAATTTCCAATTTATTAAGTCTTGAACCCCCTCATCAACCTTTGAACATTTGGAACCCTTAATTTGAACCCAAACCTTTTGAATTTGAACCCCTTAATCTCAATTTTGACATATTCACCTATTTTGACTTAGTTTGACTTCTAAAAGTCAAACATCCCAAGAAATCCTTGCAATTCAATACCGAAATCAAGTGAATTGACTGTTAGGGACTTTCCATATATACTTAATCGATGGTAGACCACTCCTAAACACAAATTACATTTCAATTTATCAATCTTCGCAACTTAATTCGAGTTTCAAAGAGGTTTGACTATTCTGGGTCAAACTGAATCAAATCACTGCCAAGTCAATGAAATTAAACGCGTATATAGCCCGCAAATCACGTGTAGTCTAATCCCGCATGTATCCAGCCCTTTTACTCGACCCAATTTATTCTCAGTCAAAGGGATTAACGCGTAATCAGCCCCGACATCTGTTACTTCAAATCGCAATCGAATAATGTAAATAAGATGGAATTGGACGAATTAATGTACCTACACACATTCGCATGTCATATTGCAAGCCCCCTGAACACCCATCCGATCCTCATTTCATCGCTACCCCTCGATCTAGTGCCAAGAACATCGGCACTGTGCTTTTATCCGTTGGTCTCCAATACCCAACCAAATCAGGTGAGGTTTACATCATCTTATTCACTTTTGTTCACAGATCGAAAGCCCTTTATCAATTACAGAAACCAATTCGGATCGAACTCGATTTCTGTAAATTCCGCAACCCGGTTCTTACGTTTTTAAATAGGGGATTTCGATTTGATTTAGTTAGTGTATTTAGGTATTTGGATTTCATGGTTACACCAGCGAAACCACCTGGTCCGGCCGGTAAGTCATTGCACTGCCGAACCAGGTGGCGTGGGTTCGAAACCCACCAACAGCGGCCTTTTTGGGTTATTAACTAAGACCAGATCCGGCCCCTGCTACTTTTGTGCTTATCACGTTTTAGAACCACAATCTTAACATAGTAGGGCCTCTGTTTCAGTGGTTAGGCTCTTGTCCTCACCCAGAATCAACCCGGGTTCGAACCCAGCCCACTGCGAAACTTTTTAAAATAAGTTTTTAATACTCAAATCATTTTATAACAATTATTTTATAAAACCAAATACCATTTGTAACAGATTGGCACAATAAGTATCGACTTTTAAATCTAAAATAATTATTTTTTTCAAGTTAGATTGTTTTTAAAACCTTATCATCCAAGGTAAGAACTATTTAAAAATTTACTATCATCAAGATAGTTATCTTTTAACTTAAGCATTTAAACTACTTAATTTATGAAAATTGTGACAAGATTTTATTAAAATACATTATCATTTCGTGAAACAAATTTTTATAAATTTTTTTTCCACTAAATTATATACCTAAATGATTAAACCCTATTTAAGCAAATAAAACTTTTTTTAAATATATATTAATATATATATTTACATCCTCCATATGTTTAAACGGACAAACCATTTTAATAATAAACAAAATGAATTTATTTATTTAATTTATATTTAAATAAATACAATTCCATACTACTATTCTTAATAAATAAAATAAAAAATAAATTACTTATTTAATTCATTTAGTTATTCAAACCTAAACCCTAAATTATTTATTATTGAAAAACCATATACTTCCAACTTAATTTTTTTTTATTATTAAAACTCTTATTCAAATACAAACACAAACTCATCCTTTACATGACATAACACAAGTCACTACACTCGATCCCGTTGAAACCCAACACTCTACTCTAGACATAAGGCACAATGTTAATTCAAGTTCATACACTTCCACTCTAGGTTAATTTTGTGAGTTACAAGGATCACTTTGCTATCCATTCTCTCGTGCTATCTACATCTTTGATACAGGTGAGTTTATATAGCCCCTTTTTACACTATTTACATTTTTGGGGTGGAACATGAGTACAATTATACAATGTTTACAAACTACATAATACAATTCCACCCTACATTCATGTGTGTAATTTGAGCCTTATGCTTGAGTACTAGGTGTGCAAACTACAATTTGTGTTCAATTTACATGTACAATCATTAACTACACAAGCCGACGGTTAACAATGATAGATCTATTGAGTATGACAAACCCACCCAGTTAGGGTGATTGTTGCCGACAACACAATTTGGTTATTTGCATGCTAGTCACATAGGTTTGATTGTACAACTTGGTTTCACAATAGTAACTCTCCATGGTTGCCTTATTAACCATGATATGTATGGATTGTATACACACAACACAATGATACTATTTAGAGTCAAAACCTATGTGTCACACCCAACCGACGGCGGAATCATCGGGGCGGGACATGTAGATTGTTCATGAGCACAAGGTTGACTAGATTGTAATATATATTAAATCCATTTCCATTCAAACAAACATGAAACAAGTTCGAAGTACATAATGAAATACAATTTATCTTTGATTTAATATTAACTAGGTCCAAAGCCTATGTGTAGCATGTCTTGATCTAGCTCATATGAAAGCACCTGAAACATGAATAAAATAAGGTCAACTAAAAAGTTGGTGAGTATAACACAGGTTTGTAAATAGGTAGCATATAGTTTGTAAAACAAATCCTTACATAACATGATAAATAAGGCATTTATGGGGAGCAACTATTGTGTTAACCAAGTACAATCAAACCTTTGTAACTAGCATGCAAAAATTTGTGTTGTCGGTTTCAATCACCGCGCACCTGGGTGGGTTTGTCAGACTCAATAGATCTATCATTGAAAACCGTCGGCTTGAAATGTTAATGATTGCACACCTAGCACTCGGGCATAATGCTCAAATTGCACACATGAATGTAAATAGGATTTGTACTTGTGTTGTTTGCGTAAATGTAAACATGTAAGTTGAATAGTGTTCATGTTTCACCCCAAAAATGTAAAAGAGTAAAAGGGGCTATGTATACTCACTTGTATCGAAGGCGTAGCTAACATGAGATACTAGATAGTAACGTGATCCTTGTATTGCACAATGTTAACCTAAAGTGTAATGTATATTGCATTAATAATGCACAATAGTCTAAGTCTAAGTCTAAGGTTGAATTGGATAAAGTTAGTGATTGGTACTTGAAAGTATTGTATAAAATGGAAGATTTGAAATGAATATTTTTAGAATATTTTGAATAAGGTTTGAGTTTGAAATAATTAAATAAGTAAATTAGATAATTATTGTTTATGAAAATGATGTAAGTATTAGATGTATTTAAGTATAACTAAAATAGATGCTTTTGTTCAAATATAAATCAAATAAATAATTATTACTCTATTCATTTATTTATAAAGTGTACTTAGACATTAAAATATTATTAAGTGTATGGTTTATAAATTAAATGTTGGACTTTAAATAATTCTCTTTTATTTTAAGATTAAACATTTAATCTTTTCTAAATAAAGATAATACAGATTTTTAAATTTAATTACTTTTATTTTAAAAACAACTCTGGAATATTAATTGTTTTAAAAATATAAAAATATAAACATTCTGCCAACACACACGACTGTGCCAGGGAAGGGCACGATCGTGCTTGGTCGGGCGCGACCGTTCCGGACAGGACGCGACCGCGTTGGTGCTTCTGGGGTACGATCAAGTGTCTGTGCTTCTGGGGTACGATCAAGTCTAGCAAACGAGCATGACTGGGTCTGAGCAGGAGGCACGACCGCGCTGGAAGTCGGCACGACCGCGGTAGATGATCAGCGCGACCGTGTCTCATTCAAAACAGGAACGAATTGATTGATTCTTATATTTAGGGTGATGGAATGTTTAGGGCTCTCATTCACAAGGTTATTACGAGTCTTTTGGTATAGGTTAATTGTGTTTAAAACATGTTTAAAGTCGGATTCGATTAAACCATTTTTAAATGAAACTTAGGATCGGGTTCTTGTTAATTTCGATATTGAATGCCCAAATTAGATTGGGGCTTTTGATCTACAGAATAAATAGAAAATTTAGAAGGTTTCAATTACCCTGTAAGACGATGAATTGGTAGCTTACGGTAGGGGCGAGTTCCGGCGAAGGCAGTCCGGACTTCCGGCGTCTCCTGCTGCTATTCCGGCATTTTCGAAGGTTTCGGGAGTTTCAGAGGGGGTCGATGATGCGTTTGCTTGGGAGGATTGCCAGTCAAATTGGATGGATTGTTCTACTAATGAAAGAGGTTGGTGTTTTCGAGAAAATCGGCTTACGTGGAGTTATTTTCCGTGATTATGATGATTAAGAACTTAATTGGGTTTGTAAATACGAGAAAACGGTTATGGAATCGAATGGTCCTGCGATTAAAGGCTGTTTTTACGTTTCAACTGATGTGAGACGCGACCGTGCCGAAAAGAGGCGCGACCGTGCCAAGCTGAGGCGCGACCGTGCCAACAATAGGCGCGACCGTGCCTACTAGGGTTTCTGGTTATTTACAAAATCAGCCCTTGCACCTTCAGCTTTGACAGAATTAGCTTGGTTAGGATTTAGCAGAACCCCTAACGGGATTACTAACTGGATTAACTCTAGGGGGTGTTACCACAAGATTATGAGTTATAATTCTTTGAATTGAATACGATCGGCTAATGATTAATGAGGTGAAGGTTTGAATAAGTATATGATTTAATGTCGTGCTGTTATTTTATTAGTTAAAATAATTTAAAATAGGGTCGGAAAATCGGGAATGTTACAGTCTCCCCATGTTAAGGGAATTTCGTCCCGAAATTTAACTAATGGAGGCTGCAAAATCAAGAAGAAGGTGTGGGATTTGGGTTCAGTGAGTTTTGACTGTTGGGTTTTTTTTTTGGGGGAGTGTAACCGTTGACATTGTTTAGGCCTGATACTCAAAGTTAAATATGAAGGTGATAATGAATTTTGTTTTGAAATGAATTTAAGGAGGAGATTGTCAAATAAAAATTCTGAATTCTAAATGAAAGATGTATTATTTGGAATGAATTTGATGAAATCTTGATAATTAGGGTTTGTGTAAGATGTAGTATAATATACTTTAAATTTGTCAGTGGGTAAAAGATTTCATAAACATTGGTCTAGGTCAAAACTTCACGTGACACGAGCAACGTTACTTCTGATAATATTATAGGACACTTATATATAGGAAGTACCATCGGCATATCCACCAATATCTCATCAGTTTCGTTGTTACACATCATGATAAGTTTTAGGTCACAACACACGACAAAATTTCTCTATAGTTTCCATGCGCTGATTTTTATAATTCCGTGTGCACCCGTAATTATTTAAATCATCGTATGGTCAGTATAGATTGTTTCGTTGTGTGCGGGTAAGGGGGGCATAATTTCACTATGATCACGTCTATTGTTTACACATAAAAAGTCGTTAACAAGTAACTATGTCCCTAATCAGGTCAGTTCGCAACTAAAGAGTAGTAAAGTAGTAACACTTAAAGTTTCTTTGTTTGCTCGTGTTTGAACAAGAATACGTCAAACCCCGAGTCGTTTCAATGTATTATGGTCTTCAACTTTGAGGTACAAAGTGCATGACCATGTCTTGTGTAGAATGTAATCAATCCATTGCAATAATTGTAAGCAAATTTTTGTTTCGAGTATATAGTAAGCACACAAGTCTCATGTATGATCTAGTGTCACGTAGCTCGTAATCAAATAAGTCTCATATATAGCGTAAATAATTAAGCGTCTTGTATTTTGTAAGTCAATGAACTCTGATGTGTAATGTAAACAACATAGTATTTTGTGTATAGTAGGAAATGAATTTCATGTAGGGTGTTGGCAACTTAGCATCATGTATATTGTACAATGCGCACAACTTAGTGTAATGTACTTCGTAACCAAATAAGTTTCATGTATAGTGTGGTCAATCTAGAATTATGTATTAACGAAGCAATTCTTATGTATCATGTATATTGCAAACAACTAAGTTTCATGTATCATGTGCTCAAGCCAGTAGCATGTGTATTGCAAATAAACGTGTTTCGTGCATTACGTAATCAATCGAGTAAATTGTGATTTGTAGGCAAACTAGTTTCATGTATCATGTAATTTGTGTAGTATTGGATATATTGAGAATATTTGAGTTTCATGTACCATGTGGTTGCGTTGGTTATATTACGAACGTGTATACGTAAGTATTGAAATTCGCGTGCGATGTATATTAACGGGTTTTTCATGTGATCGAGTGTTGCGGACAAACGTGTTGTTTGGCGTTCTTGCATAATGTGGTAGTTAGGTTCGAGTCCTCGAATCTCGTTGAGGTTGGTGGGAAAGGTTAACGTCTATGCGGTATGGATCGTCTCTTGAAGCGTCAAGTGAAAGATAACAAGGAGGTTTTGGGAATATTCGGGGAAACGTGTTTACAAATACTGATCTTTGTTTGAAAATAGAAAGTGGTAAATTAATCTTGATTGTAGATATATAAAGTAGTGAAATCATTGAATCGCGTATTTCAAATGAATATGCAATTTATGAGAAAATATTTTTAATTTAAAATTTCAACTTTTGGCTAAACAAGTAGTAGTATATTAATTTAGCCAAAGTTTAGAATTATTTACTTTAATGAATAAAAATCATAATTATTTATCAGTTTTTTTAAAAATATTTTTATAAAATTGATTGCATTACTTTCCTTATTAGGTGAAAAAGTTTTATGGAAAATTTATGTTTTTGATATTATCAAAAAAAAAAAAAAAATTTCAATAAACGTTTTGTTAAACAAGGTAGCGATGTTTTGTTTAAATCACAAAATAGGATGATTTATTTATGAAAGAGATTGTTGGTAATGTACTAAGTTATGTTGAATGAAAGATGTGATATTTGAGAAAGTTTGATGAAAATATAACAGGTGTAATTTACGCTCCACAGGTCAAATCAATGAACAATAACTGTAGAGTTGAAATATATGGAATTGGCTAGATGTTGAAATGTTAAACATTACTCAAAACATAAGGAAATGGTTCTCAAATCAAAAAATTAAAGGAAATCAACGTCTCTAGTAGCTTTCCACTAGGAAGAAGATAATTGTCAAGATGAGCACCGCTATAGTCACTCGAGTAGTAGATCTGGCTTCAGTCCTGGCGGTCTCTGTGCGATGTTCTTGCATTTCTTTTTCGAGGATGGAGATTAACTCCTTTTGGTATCCTAATTGGTTTGCTAGGCTATCCATTCTTTGTCTTTGGCAGTCGTGTATTACTCCCTGCTCTATCCTTTGCCTCTCGAATTCTGAATTTCTTACATATTGATGGAAGTCATTGGTTGGAATTCCCATAACACCAGGGGGTACCATGATATGCCTTACCCAAGGATTAGGAAGGTACGGGTCGGGCATTAGGTATGGGTCTCTTAGTGGGGGTGGTAGTTGATTGTGGGGATGGGGTGTTGGATACGGGTTTCTGGGCGCGGTTGATCCAGGTGTTCGAAGTCTTGGGCCGGTGTTCCTAATCCAATCTACCCTTACATCAAACCTTGATCTAGCATCTGCGGGTGTTGGTGATCGATGTACGGGTGATCCGGTGTCTTCTTCCCAATCAGACTCTTCTTCGGGACGGCATACCGGGGAGGTAGGAGAGTAGGAGTCCATACTTAGCAGGAAAACAATGGAAATGTTGTAAGCGATAATAAAATACTGAGTGTCAAATGTAGGAGTTCTCAAAGGTTTAGAGTTTGACTAGTCATAACGCCGAACCTTCACAATGGTATTTTTGAAATACACTTGACCTATAAGCAATGCATCCCTGAAGAGAATTCCCAGGAAAGAGGGGTGGGTCACTAGGACACACTTAAGTACCCTATCTTTCCTTAGCCAGAATCCCTCATGGGCCTACACACTCTTCCAGCCATCATGTATTAATAACACTATTGTTGGGCTCATGGTCATGATGAGAATTGTTGTGAACTGGGCCTTGTGGCCCGAAAGTAAGGTTTATGCATTTCAGTGGGCTTTTGCTTCTTGGAGGATAGATTGACTGCTTAGTTTATTATTGATGGACATTAGGCCTAATAGTTTAAAAATTTGTTGTTTAGAAGAGGTGTGGTATTATGTATGTGAGTTTAGGGGTGCATGAATAACTAAGTGTGTATGAGTGTGTGAGGAAACTTAGAATAGCACTTTTAAATAAGTTAAATAGGTAGCAATGAATAGGAGAAAAATTGGGCAGGTAATGTGACACATAGATAATTAAGTATTGTATCATATGATGTAGTTATATAGTATAACATGTAAGAATATTCACATAAAAATAATCATATAGCATGTAGATAGTAATGAGTGTAAGCACAAAAGTTATCAAGTAGTGTGACACATAAGTCATTATGTATTGTATCACGTAGTGTAAATACTTATGATAGCGTGTAAAAATATTTACACGAGAACTAATAATGTAACATGTAGTAGCATGGGATTGTATGGGTGTCCTAAAGTTATAGTCTAGGTCAAGAGTGTCTAATAACCTAATTCCCTATAACCAAGGCTCTGATACCAATCTGTCACACCCCAACCGACGGCGGAATCATCGGGACGGGACATGTAGACTGTTCATGAGCACAAGGTTGACTAGATTGTAATATATATTTAATCCATTTCCATTCAAACAAACATGAAACAAGTTCGAAGTACATAATGAAATACAATTTATATTTGATTTAATATTAACTAGGTCCAAAGCCTATGTGTAGCATGTCTTGATCTAGCTCATATGAAAGCACCTGAAACATGAATAAAATAAGGTCAACTAAAAAGTTGGTGAGTATAACACAGGTTTGTAAATAGGTAGCATATAGTTTGTAAAACAAATCCTTACATAACATGATAAATAAGGCATTTATGGGGAGCAACTATTGTGTTAACCAAGTACAATCAAACCTTTGTAACTAGCATACAAAAATTTGTGTTGTCGGTTTCAATCACCGCGCACCTGGGTGGGTTTGTCAAACTCAATAGATCTATCATTGAAAACCGTCGGCTTGAAAAGTTAATGATTGCACATAATCGCATACAAAAGGTTAGCACACCTAGAACTCGGGCATAATGCTCAAATTGCACACATGAATGTAAATAGGATTTGTACTTGTGTTGTTTGCGTAAATGTAAACATGTAAGTTGAATAGTGTTCATGTTTCACCCCAAAAATGTAAAAGAGTAAAAGGGGCTATGCATACTCACTTGTATCGAAGGCGTAGCTAACATGAGATACTAGATAGTAACGTGATCCTTGTATTGCACAATGTTAACCTAGAGTGTAATGTATATTGCATTAATAATGCACAATAGTCTAAGTCTAAGTCTAAGGTTGAATTGGATAAAGTTAGTGATTGGTACTTGAAAGTATTGTATAAAATGGAAGATTTGAAATGAATATTTTTAGAATATTTTGAATAAGGTTTGAGTTTGAAATAATTAAATAAGTAAATTAGATAATTATTGTTTATGAAAATGATGTAAGTATTAGATGTATTTAAGTATAACTAAAATAGATGCTTTTGTTCAAATATAAATCAAATAAATAATTATTACTCTATTCATTTATTTATAAAGTGTACTTAGACATTAAAATATTATTAAGTGTAGGGTTTATAAATTAAATGTTGGACTTTAAATAATTCTCTTTTATTTTAAGATTAAACATTTGATCTTTTCTAAATAAAGATAATACAGATTTTTAAATTTAATTACTTTTATTTTAAAACAACTCTGGAATATTAATTGTTTCAAAAATATAAAAATATAAACATTCTGCCAACACACACGACCGTGCCAGGGAAGGGCACGATCGTGCTTGGTCGGGCGCGACCGTTCAGGACAGGACGCGACCGCGTTGGTCAAACAGAGGACAACTGGCCAAATCACTAGGCACGACCGTGCCTTAGATAGGCACGACCGTGTCTGTGCTTCTGGGGTACGATCAAGTCTAGCCAACGAGCATGACTGGGTCTGAGCAGGAGGCACGACCGCGCTGGAAGTCGGCACGACCGTGTCTCCCGAGGCACGACCGCGCTAGATGATCAGCGCGACCGTGTCTCATTCAAAACAGGAACGAATTGATTGATTCTTATATTTAGGGTGATGGAATGTTTAGGGCTTTCATTCACAAGGTTATTACGAGTCTTTTGGTATAGGTTAATTGTGTTTAAAACATGTTTAAAGTCGGATTCGATTAAACCATTTTTAAATTAAACTTAGGATCGGGTTCTTGTTAATTTCGATATTGAATGCCCAAATTGGATTGGGGCTTTTGATCTACAGAATAAATAGAAAGTTTAGAAGGTTTCAATTACCCTGTAAGACGATGAATTGGTAGCTTACGGTAGGGACGAGTTCCGGCGAAGGCAGTCCGGACTTCCGGCGTCTCCTGCTGCTATTCCGGCATTTTCGAAGGTTTCGGGAGTTTCAGAGGGGGTCGATGATGCGTTTGCTTAGGAGGATTGCCAGTCAAATTGGATGGATTGTTGGACTAATGAAAGAGGTTGGTGGTTTCGAGAAAATCGGCTTAAGTGGAGTTATTTTCCGTGATTATGATGATTAAGAACTTAATTGGGTTTGTAAATACGAGAAAACGGTTATGGAATCGAATGGTCCTGCGATTAAAGGCTGTTTTTACGTTTCAAGTGATGTGAGGCGCGACCGTGCCTACTAGGGTTTCTGGTTATTTACAAAATCAGCCCTTGCAACTTCAGCTTTGACATAATTAGCTTGGTTAGGATTTAGCAGAACACCTAACGGGATTACTAACTGGATTAACTCTAGGGGGTGTTATCACAAGATTATGAGTTATAATTCTTTGAATTGAATACGATCGGCTAATGATTAATGAGGTGAAGGTTTGAATAAGTATATGATTTAATGTCGTGCTGTTATTTTATTAGTTAAAATAATTTAAAATAGGGTCAGAAAATCGGTAATGTTACACTATGTATGCTCACCAACTTTTTAGTTGACCTTGTTTTAATCATGTTTCAGGTACGAATGTTTGAGATTGATCAAGCTTGCTTCACTTAAGTTGTGGACCTAGTTAATTTAATAAATGAAGTTATGTTGTTTTTTTCAAATTTCTTGTATTGTGGATTTGGTTTTTTTGGATCATGAATGAAATGATGATGATTTAATATATTACAACATAGTCAACCATATGCTCATGAACAGTCTCCATGTCCTGCCCCGACGTTTCCGCCGTCGGTTGGGGTGTGACAACTTGATCAACAACAGACCACCGAATCTAGACTACCTAATTCCTTTTGGTAGTCCTTGTTCTTTATTGTTATAATCCAAGGATTAAAAAGCTAAATTTCATGAAAAAGCAACGGAAGGTATCTTCTTAGGATATGTTGCCAATTCTCCTTGCAAATGGGTTTACAATAAGGAAACTCGTTCAGTAGAAGAATGGTTTGAAGTGGATTGCAGTAAACATAGCATTCCACCAGAACCAACAGGTCCAGCATGGGGTTTATCAGCTGAAGATGCTGCCAGAATGTATGAATACTGTAGTGGCGGTGATAACTCTACATTCTCGACATGGTCTACTGTACCTATTCCTACCACTGAACCTAATGCGTCATCTGCATCGGGAACTCGTGAAAGTGACACCGAAAAGGATACCAATGTTGAAGCAAACGATGCTCATGCTGATCCTGACATTTTGGAAGGATATGAAGCTTAAGTTGATCCTATCAATACTGAATCCTCTTGTGGTACTCGTAATGTGAAGGAAGTTAGTAGGAATCTTGACTATGTTATCCAGGAACATGCTATACCAGAGACGAGAGTGCATCGGAATCATCCAATTGACAACATTATTGGTGATCCAGATGATGGCGTTCAAACTCGTAATCGAACAATTACCGAGAACACTAGTCTTTACGCTGAGATACTTGACACAGGTATCATGGAGAAATGTTTGCATGTTGCATATGTATCCCAGATGGAGCTGAAGAATGTGAAAGAGGCTCTAACAGACAACTATTGGATTGAGGCTATGTAAGACGAATTGTGTAACATACATGATTTTTCGGCCATTTTTTATTTTATTTTATACAATAATAACGTTACATATAAAACTCGTAATTTGTCCAACACAATATGACACACCAATTAGTATTTCAATGAGTATTAAATTCAAAGTTCCAATCTTTGCAATTACATGTATTTTTTTTTTCTCCAACTATGTATGTATATACATATTTATACTTGGTTATAATAAATAAATAAAAAATAAAGCTTATGAATTTTTAATCAAGTACAACATATGCATATCATACATAATTTAGAGTAATTAAGTTCATTTGTTGCATATCAAAGTTCGATCAATTCATATCATGCATCGGTAATTCGGAGAATTATTGGGTCACACACCAGTTCGGTCACACAAGAATGTTGGTGATATCTAAGAAATATAACTAAACGTATGATTTAGAATATAAAAATTATACGAAACACTACGAATTAATATTTCAAGTCAAAAATAAAAGTTTGAGAATCTTTACGAACGTTTTGTTTTAAACACAGTCCGGATAACACTGTATATTACACTGTATTTAATTAAAGAATACAAAATAATATTTTTTATTACAAATGATTAAAAATTAATTATAAAAATTAAATTTTCTAAATATCTTTTAATAATCCAACATAATCATTATCATCTTTCTAGAAAATCTCCAAAATCTCTTTTCTCACACTTCACCTCCCTTCACCACCAATCCACGTCCATCCACCAACCCACATTAAATAATTATTTTCTTTTTTATTATTTTAAAATCTTTCATTTCTTTCTCCTCTCACACTATAAATACCCCCTCACCCTCACTTCATTTCCACACCATTTCTCCTTCACAACTCAAGAGCAAAGCTCTCTTACCCTCTCCCTTTAGCCATTTTCGGCCACACACCACCCACCTACACCCTCCATTTCGATTTCAAGACTCAAGTGTTCAAGTCTCGTTTGGTGCTTTCTCGAATGCTAGGATCAAGCCTTCATCTTTTTCGTTTTCTCTAAGTAAGAAAACTTAAACTATTAACTCCTTATATGTTTATTTTGAGTCTATTATTTTTGAATCATAACACCCAACAAAACTTACATTCTTTTATAAAAAGAAATCTAAATATGTAACATGCATCATGTAAAAATTAGTTTAACTACTTTCTTTTATGATTTATCGCTTCTATATATCTTAGATGATACATGCATGTTGATGGATCATCATTTTGATCACATGCATGTTGATATATAGTATTTTGAATAGTAGCAACTTTGTTGTTTTCAAAAATAGGTTTTATACTAGACATGGATGTCACACCCCGACCGATGGCGGAATCATCGGGGCGGGACATGTAAGACTGTTCATAGCACATGGTTGACTAAATTGAAATATATTAAAGTCAAATTTGCATTTCAAATAATCCAAGTACAAAACCAAATTTAAACAAGATACATAAAATAATTCATAAAGTTCTTGATTTAAATTGCTAAGTCCAAATCCTATGTTGAACACGTCTTGAATCAATCTCACATATTGGGGCCTGAAACATGAATAAATAAAGTCAACTAAAAAGTTGGTGAGTATAACACAGTTGTATATAGATAGCATATAGATGAAAACAAATCCTTTACATGACATGATAAATAAGGCGTTTATGGGGAGCAACTATTGTGTAACCAAGTGTACAATCAAACCTTGTGACTAGCATGCAAAACAAATGTGTTGTCGGTTTCAATCACTGCGTACCATGGGTGGGTTTGTCAGACTCAATAGATCCATCATTGAAAACCGTCGGCTTGTATAGTTAATGATTGCACATAAGAGCATACAAAGGTTAGCACACCTAGCACTCGGGCACAAAGCTCAAATTTTGCACACATGTATGTAAATAGGATTTTTGCACTTGTGTTGTTTGTGTAAATGTAAATGTGTAATGTGTAATGAGTATAGAGTTCATGTTCCACCCCAAAAGTGTAAAAGAGTAAAAAGGGGTTGTGAATACTCACTTGATAAGGAGGTGTAGCGAACAAGGATAATAGATAGAAAAATAAAGATCCTCGAGTGCACAAATCAACCTAAAGAGTAATGTATGTTGTATCAAATAGTGCATAAGGTTTAAGTCTAAAATGAAAGTTGAATTTGTGTATAAAACTATTGATTTGTATTTAAAAAGTATTGAATAAAATATATAGAGTTTGAAGTAAAATATTTTTGAAACTAATTAATTAGGTTTGAATTGAATAAATATGTAAATATTAATTGTAATTAAGTATAAATGAATAAATGATTTTGATTTAAAATGTAAATTAAATAAATAATCATTATCTTATTTATTTATAAATTTTGTAACTTATTTATTTAAAATATCTTTTAAGTGTAAGATAGAATATGAATTTAATTTTTCATAAATTTTTAAATAAACTTTTAAATACTATTTATCTCTTCAAATACAGGAAACATATTTTTATAAAATTTGATACATTTATTGATTGAAAAATATAAAATTATAATTTTGTTAAAGTTTCTGAGTCACACACACGACCGTGCCTCGGAAGGACACGATCGCGCTCGAGCCACGGGCGCGACCGCGCTAGTCGGGGCGCGACGGGGTTGATCAACAGGAGCACAATCTAGACGAATCAACAGGCACGACCGTGCCTTGGCCCGGCACGGTCGTGTCTATGATCTTTAGACACAACAGAGACTAGCCCAGAGGGCATGACAAGGTCTGGACAGGAGGACACGACCGCGCCGCTATTCGACACGACCGCGCTACATGAGGCACGGTCACGCTAGATGATTAGCGCGGCCGTGTCTAATCCAAATCAGACACGAATCGAGAAATTTTTGTATTTATGACGATGGAATTGATAGGGCTTTTGATTAAAGGGTTATTACGAGTCTTTTCATATAATTTAATTGCATGGAAATCGTGTTTAAGAGTGGAATCGATTAAATCCTTTTTATTTAAAATAACAATTCTGATTCGAACGATTTCTGTAATGAAAGCCCAGATTAATAGGGGGCTTTTGATGATGATACTGAAACGAATGAGATGGAGAGTATACTTACCTAAAACAGGAAGGAAGTGGTAACGATCGGTAGAAGGGAGTTCCGGCGACGGAGAGAACGGCTTTCGGCGACTTCAGCTGCAATTCCGGCTAGGCCAGGGAGTCCAGAGTCCTGGAGAGATCCGGGAGATGCGTAATCCTTTCTTGATCGGGAGAATTTGCGTCTCAGAATAGGATTCGAGTTTTGCTTGAATTGTTTGAGAGAGAATTCGAAATTGATAGCGTGAAACTGAGGCGTTGAGTAATTGAAAATGGTATAACTCACGTTAATGGAAAAAGAAACGTAATCGGATTTGAATTTCGAACGATTGAGCGTTTTGAAATCACATTTACGTTTCGACTGTTACGCAGGCGCGACCGTGCCAAGAAAGGAGCGACCGTGCTCAGGCACTAGGCGCGATCGTTCCAGGACCAATCGCGCGATCGTGCCGAGGCACTTGGCGCGACCGTGCTAGGGCGAAGCACGACCGTGCTAACTAGGGTTTCTTGATAATTTTTAAATTTTTAGTCCTTGACTTTTCAGATTTGATAAGTTTGAAATATATAGTTTCTTGCATAGCGTTTAAATGTATATAATTGAGTAAAACTTGCGAATTTGTATAGAATCATTGCATTTAATCTACGGCGATAAAATAATGAGACATTGCACGAGTATTGAGTTTGAAATTGCATTACATTGAATTGAAATATGAGTACTAAAATCCGAAATGTTACAGTCTCCCCATGTTGAGAGAATTTCGTCCCGAAATTTAGCTAGAGGAAACAACATTATTAGTAAAAAGATGAGGGTACTTGAGCTTCATTTGGTCTTCTCGCTCCCAAGTGAACTCAGGACCACGCTTAGATTCCCAACGAACTTTGACGATAGGAATACGACTTCGCTTGAGTTGCTTGACTTCACGATCCATAATTTCCACCGGCTTCTCAACGAAGTGCATCGTTTCATCAATGCGCACGTCGTCGAGCGGTATATGGAGATTTTCATCGGCGAGACACTTCTTTAGATTAGATATATGAAATGTAGGATGTACATTGCTAAGAGATGGAGGTAACTCGAGCTTGTAAGCCACTTTCCCAATCCTTTCAAGGATTTTGAATGGACCAACATAACGAGGTGCTAACTTGTCTTTCTTTCCAAAACGGACCACACCCTTCCATGGAGACACCTTTAGAAGAACAAGGTCACCGACTTGGAATTCCAAGGGTTTTCGACGTTTGTCGGCATAACTCTTTTGTCGACTCCTCGCTACTCGAATATTTTCACGGATTTGAATGATCTTGTCAGATGTTTCTTGAATTAACTCGGGACCAGTGATTTGTGCTTCACCAATCTCACTCCAACAGATAGGAGAACGACAATTGCGACCATAGAGAGCTTCAAATGGAGCCATGTTAATACTTGTGTGGTAGCTATTGTTGTAAGAAAACTCAATGAGGGATAAATGTGAATCCCAATTGCCACCAAAATCGATTACACAAGCTCTAAGCATGTCTTCAAGAGTTTGGATTGTTCGCTCGGTTTGACCATCCATTTGCGGATGATAAGCCGTGCTCAAATCCAATCGAGTACCAAGAGCCTTTTGGAGAGATTGCCAAAATCGAGAAGTGAACCGAGCATCTCTATCGGATATTATGTTCAAGGGAACACCATGACGGCTCACAATTTCATCAATGTAAATTCGGGCTAGTTTCTCCACTTTGAAGTCTTCACGAATAGGCAAGAAGTGAGCAGATTTGGTGAGTCGATCAATGATCACCCAAATACTATCATAACCACTCGAGGTGCGAGGGAGCTTGGTAATGAAATCCATAGCTAGATTCTCCCATTTCCACACGGGAATTTCTGGTTGTTCAAGTAAACCAGATGGACGTTGATGTTCGGCTTTGACTTTGGAACAGGTTAAGCATTTGGCCACATAAAGAGCAATGTCTTTCTTCATACCGGGCCACAAATAAAGTTGGCGAAGATCTTGGTACATTTTATCCGCACCAGGATGAATAGAATAACGAGTCTTATGAGCCTCGTTCATGAGAAATGTACGGAGATCGTCGCGATCGAGAATCCAAATACGGTTCAAGTAGTAGAGTAAGCCATTGGGCTTTGATTCAAGAAGGAGTTCAACACCACATGACATTTCTTCGTACATATTACCCTCGGTTACCGAGACGTGCTGAGCTTCTAAAATACGGGTTTGAATATCGGTTTGAATATGGGCACAATGAAGCATAACATGGTCCTTTCGACTCAAAGCATCGGCTACAACATTCGCTTTGCCGGGATGGTAACGAATCTCGCAGTCGTAATCGTTAAGGAGTTCGACCCAACGTCGTTGCCTCATATTAAGTTCTTTTTGGTTGAAGATATGTTGAAGACTTTTGTGGTCGGTGAATACCACACATTTTGTACCATATAGGTAATGTCTCCAAATCTTTAACGCGAATACGACCGCACCCAACTCGAGATCGTGCGTCGTATAATTCTTCTCATGAACTTTGAGTTGCCTTGATGCATAAGCGATTACTTTGCCTCGTTGCATGAGAACACAACCAAGACCTTGGTTAGAAGCATCACAATAGACAACTAAATCATCGATTCCATCGGGGAGAGTCAATATAGGAGCATTGCATAACTTTTGTTTGAGGGTTTGGAAAGCTTCTTCTTGTTTCGGTCCCCATTCTTAATTCTTACCCTTGTGGGTCAAAGCGGTAAGAGGGACAGCAATCTTTGAGAAGTTTGAGATGAAACGACGATAATAACCCGCAAGACCAAGAAATGAACGAACTTCGGTAGGAGTCTTCGGGGCATTCCAATTCTTAATCGTTTCAATCTTAGCAGGATCAACATGAATTCCTTTGTTATTGACAATATGACCAAGAAATTGAACTTCCTTTAGCCAAAATTCACATTTGGAGAATTTGGCATAAAGTTGTTCCTTCTTTAAGAGATCCAAAACCAATCTAAGATGTTCTTCATGGTCGGCTTTAGTCTTGGAATAGATTAAGATATCATCAATGAAAACGATCACGAATTTATCAAGGTACGGTTTGCATACACGATTCATAAGATCCATGAAAACTGCGGGTGCATTGGTTAACCCGAAAGGCATAACCATGAACTCGTAATGACCATACCTTGTTCGAAAAGCAGTCTGAGGAATGTCATCTTCTTGAACACGAAGCTGATGATAACCGGATCGAAGATCGATCTTCGAGAACCAAGTAGAACCTTGAAGTTGATCAAAGAGATCATCGATTCTAGGAAAAGGATAACGGTTCTTGATAGTAAGTTTGTTGAGTTCACGGTAGTCAATACACATGCGAAATGATCCATCCTTCTTCTTAACAAATAAGACGGGTGCACCCCACGGTGAATGACTCGGACGGATGAATCCCTTGTCGGAGAGTTCTTGAAGTTGACTTGCAAGTTCTTGCATTTCAGATGGTGCAAGACGATAGGGAGCTCTAGCAACGGGGTTAGCTCCCGGTATAAGATCAATACGGAACTCTACTTGACGAACGGGAGGAAGACCGGATAAATCCTTAGGAAAAACCTTGGGAAAATCTCGAATAATGGGAATGTCTCGGATACTCTTCTCCTTGACATCCTTTTGAACAATGTGAGCTAAGAAAGCAATGTACTTCTTTCGTAAGTACTTTTGAGCGGTAGTACACGACATCAACTTAAGTCCCTTGCAAGGCTTTTCACCAAAAACTCTTAAGGTTTCTCCCGATGGTAGCGGAATTTGGATACACTTTTCAAAGCAAATGACTTCGGCATGATGATTTGATAGCCAATCCATACCTATGATAATATCAAAGCTTCCTAGTGGCATTGGAACAAGGTTGATTGGAAATGTGTGATCATTAAGTTCTAAAGAGCAATCATAGATAATGGACTCAATTGTAAGGGAGTCACCATTTGCTACTTCAACGGTAAATGTTTTCTCTAATTGGGACCGAGTCTTTGCAAGTAAAGGTTCAAAATTAAGTGACACAAAACTTTTATCGGCTCCGGTATCGAATAAAATGGAGGCATATTGACTATTAACAAGAAACGTACCATTGACCACGTCATTGTTGGCTTGAGCTTCATTGGCGTTTATGTTGAACGCACGCCCACGAGCTCCACCTTGTCTAGCATTTGCAAGTCTTGGACATTGATCACGAAAATGGTTCGGGTCACCACACTCATAGCAAGCACGTCCATTAGCAATGGCGGGAGCACCTTGGTTAGGCACTTGAGGTACGGTTCGGTTTGGAGGGTTGACTTGGCCCGTAAGGGCTTTGGTCCTGTAACCTTTCTGATTTTCATGTTTTCCTATTTAATCTATGCCGTGCAATAAAAGATGATTCCGATTCCAATTTTTACGATCATTGTTTCATGTTCAATAACAAGCATACACGCGTTTATTATATTACAATATTAACTAAAACCATCTTACAAACCTCAAGGACCAAACTTGACAAAAACTCAAAACAACATCAAATATTACAAACCATACCTTGATAAATTTGTTATCGTGTTCATTGATGACATCTTGATCTATTCAAAGACTAAGGAAGATCATGAACAACACCTTAGGTTGATTTTGGATCTCTTGAAAACCGAACAGCTATACGCCAAGTTCTCCAAGTGTGATTTTTGGCTAAAGGAAGTGCAATTTTTGGGTCACGTTGTCATTGAAGAGGGAATTCACGTTGACCCCGCCAAAATTGAAGCTGTTAAGAATTGGAAAGCTCCTAAAACCCCTACCAAAGTTCGTTCGTTCCTTGGTTTAGCGGGTTATTACCGAAGGTTTATTTCTAACTTCTCCAAGATCGCTGTTCCTCTCACTGCCTTAACCCAAAAAGGTAAACCTTATGAGTGGGGACCGAAACAAGAAGAAGCCTTTCAAATTCTCAAGCAAAAGTTGTGCAATGCTCCTATCCTCACCCTTCCTGAAGGTGAAGATGATCTAGTAGTTTACTGTGATGCTTCAAACCAAGGTCTTGGTTGCGTTCTCATGCAACGAGGCAAGGTGATCGCTTATGCATCAAGACAACTCAAAATCCATGAGAAGAATTATACGACGCACGATCTTGAGTTGGGTGCTGTCGTATTTGCATTGAAGATTTGGAGACATTATCTCTATGGCACGAAATGTGTGGTGTTCACCGACCACAAAAGCCTCCAACATATCTTCAACCAAAAAGAACTCAACATGAGGCAGCGACGTTGGGTTGAACTCCTCAACGATTACGATTGCGAGATTCGTTATCACCCCGGCAAGGCTAATGTTGTAGCCGATGCGCTAAGCCGCAAGGAACATGTCATGCTTCAAAGTGTCAAGATCCATTCCGATATTCAAGTTCGTATTCTAGCCGCTCAACGTGTCTCGGTCACCGAGGGCAATATGTATATGGAAATGTCTTGTGGTGCTGAATTCCAACTAGAGACTAAAACCAATGGCTTGCTTTATTTTCTAGATCGTATTTGGGTTCCCGATCGTGACGATCTCCGAGCTTTCATCATGACCGAGGCACACAAGTCTCGGTATTCCATTCATCCCGGTGCGGATAAAATGTACCAAAATCTTCGTTCCCAATATTGGTGGCCTGGTATGAAGAAAGACATTGCTTTGTTCGTAGCAAAATGTCTCACATGTTCTAAAGTCAAGGCTGAGCATCAACGTCCTTCCGGTTTACTTGAACAACCGGAAATCCCCGTGTGGAAATGGGAGAATCTAGCTATGGATTTCATTACTAAACTCCCTCGCACTTCGAGCGGTTATGACAGCATTTGGGTGATCATTGAGCGTCTCACTAAGTCCGCACACTTCTTGCCTATCCGTGAAGACTATAAGGTTGAGAAGTTGGCCCGTGTTTACATTGACGAGATTGTGAGTCGTCACGGTGTTCCTTTGAACATAATCTCCGATAGAGATGCACGTTTCACTTCCCGGTTTTGGCAATCTCTTCAAAAAGCACTTGGTACACGACTGGATCTGAGCACGGCCTACCATCCCCAAACTGATGGTCAGACCAAGCGAACAATCCAAACTCTTGAAGACATGCTGAGAGCCTGTGTCATCGACTTTGGTGGCAATTGGGATTCGCATTTGACACTTATCGATTCTCCTACAACAATAGTTACCACACCAGCATCAACATGGCTCCGTTTGAAGCT
This sequence comes from Smallanthus sonchifolius, assembly GCA_023525975.1. Classification (NCBI taxonomy): domain Eukaryota; kingdom Viridiplantae; phylum Streptophyta; class Magnoliopsida; order Asterales; family Asteraceae; genus Smallanthus; species Smallanthus sonchifolius. The sequence continues at coordinate 46,743,700 of CM042036.1, forward strand.
CTCTACGGTCGTAAGTGTCGTTCTCCCATCTGTTGGAACGAGATTGGGGAAGCACAAATCACCGGTCCCGAGTTAATTCAAGAAACCTCCGACAAGATTATTCAAATCCGTGACAACATTCGAGTTGCGAGGAGTCGGCAAAAGAGCTATGTCGACAAACGACGCAAACCCTTGGAATTCCAAGTCGGTGACCTTGTACTTCTAAAGGTATCTCCTTGGAAGGGGGTGATCCGTTTTAGGAAGAAAGGCAAGCTAGCACCTCGCTATGTGGGACCATTCAAGATCCTCGAAAGGATTGGGAAAGTGGCTTACAAGCTCGAGTTACCTCCATCACTTGGCAACGTACATCCTACATTTCATGTATCCAACCTCAAGAAGTGTCTTGCTGATGAGAACCTCCATATACCTCTTGATGATGTGCGCATTGATGAGACGATGCACTTCGTTGAGAAACCAGTTGAGATTATGGATCGTGAGATAAAACAACTCAAGCGCAGCCGTATTCCTATTGTCAAGGTTCGTTGGGAATCTAAACGAGGACCCGAGTTTACTTGGGAACGAGAAGACCAAATGAAGCTCAAGTACCCACATCTTTTTGCTGAAGCAGTAGCCTCAACCAGTTGAATTTCGGGACGAAATTCCCTCAACATGGGGATACTGTAACCTTTCTGATTTTCATGTTTTCCTATTTAATCTATGCCGTGCAATAAAAGACGATTCCGATTCCAATTTTTACGATCATTGTTTCATGTTCAATAACAAGCATACACGCGTTTATTATATTACAATATTAACTAAAACCATCTTACAAACCTCAAGGACCAAACTTGACAAAAACTCAAAACAACATCAAATATTACAAAACTACAAGGACTAGTCTTGAAATTCTCGAAAACCTACACAAGCACGGTCGTGCTTAGTCCTAAGCACGGTCGCGCTTGTGCCACAACCACGGTCGTGCTTAACTTTAAGCACGGTCGCGCCTGAGATACAGTTTGACTCTGCAAAGTCAAACCGACACAAATCTTGTCCAAAAATAGATTTAAACGAGTTTTAGAAATCGTGATACTTGTAGAATAAGTTATTCGACCAATTAAGCCTAAAACCCGACCAAATACACGTCAAATTGTCCGAATTCGCGTACCTTTAAACCAACTTCCTTTTTAAATCAAATCTCGTAATTAAGACCAAATCAAGACAAATCAAACCACGATACAGACTTCGTACGACTCCTATAAACATTCCACAACTCTCAATTCGTCTAAACATCGTCCCAAATCCTCTGTCGATCTCCTAAAAGCCGCGATATTCCTCCCGTAGCCGTCTGCACTTGTTGCCCGATCTAAACAGGTAAGTAGTAGTCCAACTTGTTCGTTTTTCCATCCTAAACAAAAGCCCTAAATTAATTTAGAAGATTAATACACGATTAAACTGATTCGAATCTAAGTTTTTGAAAATAAATGGTTTTAATCGAACTACACGATAAACACGTTATAAATCCAATTAAATGGTGTGATTGGATTCGCCAACACTTGTTTAATGAAAACCCTATGAATCCAACAGATTTTAATATAAGATCAATCGAAATTGCTTATGGAATCGACCAGACACGGTCGCACTGTCCTACGAGCGCGGTCGTGCCTGAGCAAGCACAGTCGTGCCCCGAGAGAGGCCCGGTCGTGGTTGCCGATCAAACCAAGTCCTGACCTAGGCGCGGTCGTGCCGGACACGAGCACGGTCGTGTCTCGTAAACAGACCCTTTTGTAACCTTCTGACTCGACCACGGGCGCGCTTCAGACCACCACGGTCACGCCCGTTGACGAGCGCGGTCGTGCCTTATACGAGCACGGTCGTGTTCGATTTCAAGCAGAATCTTAATTTTAACCAATTTAATATATATTATATTCTAATGTCATAAAGAGTATTATTTTATAAAATATCCAGAACCAGTTATTGTTTATCAAAGATCGACTATTTAATCTTTCTTTAAATTAAAATCAATAAAATACTATAAGTTTATATATTTATTTTTATAAACAACAATGTATTCTATACGTTTTGTCCTTAACAAATAGTATTTATTTAAACTTATATTTAAATAAATAATAAACAAAATAGTTATTATTTTATCTAAACAAACCTTAAACTTAATCCACTTCCGACACCGAATAAACGCAACTCAATAATACATAATCGTATACATTGTTCATTAGGTCGAACTTAGCGATTTACAACACACCGCCATTACATACTTGCTTGTGTGATCTACACTCTACATAACATGTGAGTTTACATAGCCCCCTTTTCAACTATTTACAACTTTTGGGGTGGAACATGCGTTCTATTACTATGTTTTCAATTATACACGAATACAGTTTCCATCCTACATACATGTATGCAATTCTGTGCCTTATGCTTGAGTGCTAGGTGTGTAGACTATATACGCTATTCACAATCATTAACTATTAGACGACAGTATACAGTGATAGTACTATTGAGTCTGACAAACCCACCCAGGTAGGGTGACTGTTGCTGACAACACGATTTGATTTCAGTTACAAAGGTTTGATTGAATACACAGGTCACACGATGGTTTCTCTCCATAAATGCCTTTATTGACATGTTTTGTATGAACTGTATGCACACATCACGTTTTTGCTATCACACAACAAAACCTATGTTTTCTCACCAACTCTTTGTAGTTGACCCTCTCGGTTTAACCATGTTTCAGGTACTAAGGTTTGAAGTGATCAAGATATGCTACACATAGGATTTGGACCTAGTTCTAATTAAACCAGTTATATTTTGATGTAATTTTCATTATTGTTTGGTGGATTGAATCTATGTTTTGGTTGAACTTATTTGATTACAATGAAATTGATTATTTAATATTCAAACTTTAGTAAACCATGAGCAATGAACAGTCTGCACGCTTCACGCCCCGACGTTTCCGCCGTCGGTTGGGGTGTGACAGGTCCTACAAACACTGACCGTATGACCATATCTCCCACAATAAGTACAAAGGCGGCATGGGATGTTTTGAGGATGATGAAAATTGCAGGTGGCACAAAGAGGGTAGATCCCAACATATAGCTTTTTTGTCGGCGCTTGAATCATAGGTGCAGCTTGGTTGACGGGAACAGCAGGAGTAACCACAGCAAAATTTCTAACCTTCCTCTTTCTATTATTGCGAGAAGGCTCGGTTGTGGCTTCTTTGTTGTGAGTAGGAGGGGTTATGGTTTCAGAAAATTTCTTAGAACCCTTTTTGGTAAGAGTTCCAGCTTTCACATGATTATCAGTTAAGGTAGCAGATAGACGAATAGCATCCTCCAGAGTAGCAGGATTTCTACCTAAGACAGTATCTTGGATTTGTCTTGGTAGCCCACCAATATACTTCTCGATACAACGGGACAAAGGAGTGACCATGTGGGGCACTAGAAGACTCAACTCATGGAACCGAGTTGTATATGCTAAGCTTTCCCCACTATCTTGGGCAAGATCCCAAAATTCAGCTTCCAACTTTTTCACTTCATTTCGAGGACAGAACTCCTCGGTCATAAGCCTTTTGACCTCATCCCAAGGTAAGGCCATAGCTATGTCAACACCCCTATTTCTTTTCTCCTCATTCCACCATGTAAGTGCCCGTTTTTGTAGGACACTTGTAGCATGACGAACACGGAGGTTGTCGGGACAGTCACTATTGAGAAAGGTATTCTTAATGCTTTCAAACCATTGAAGGAGTCCAGTAGCTCCTTCGGTTCCATAAAACTTTAGGGGATTGCACGAATTGAAGTGTTTGAAGGTGCATTGAGATGGATTGTTACCACCATTTCCACCATTTCCACCATTATTACCACTATTGCTTCCATTTCCACCATTGTTGCCATTGGTGGCACCATTGGCTTGGGTGAGTTGTGTCACCAATTGGGTGAGAATAGCAGCAATGTCGGTGTTGGCGTTGGTTGCGGGAGCACGACGAGGAGGCATTCTACAGATGTCACAAGACAAGAAAAATTGTGAGAACTTTTGAGATTTGATAGGATTTAATAGAATGAGATACAAAATAAAATAGATATTCTTAGTTTGGATTGTACTCAAAAGTGACAAAATCACTTGAATACCATGGCACATTAAGGTTAATTAAACTTATAAAATTTTCAAGGAGACATGCTTTAGCCTATAAGTAAACACTCATCTCGGGAATTCGCAGGAAAGCATACGGGTCCCTCGGTTGATTGGGATTTATGCGAAATGCTTTCCTAGACAGAAAACCCAAAATACAGGTGTCACCCTTCCAGATTGCACGTGTCCTCAAATAATTTCACAAGTTTAAAAACCTTAACGAAGAAATAAAGAAAATATTTTTTTTAAAGATTTTTACTTCAAGAGTTCTTCCACATGCTAAGAAAGGATAAAGATAGAAAAGAAGACAGAAATATTATGAGGTTTGAGAATATAGGAAAGGATATTATTTATTTAATTATTAAAAATATCCTAATAAGTCATGGATTTAAAACACATAAGTCATCATGATGCAATAGTAAGTAATCATACTAAACATGTAACATATAACATATAGCACATAGCATGTAACACATAGCACCAAAAATCATGAAGTATAGTATAAGTGGGTGTCCTAAAGTTATAGTCTAGGTCAAGGTGTCTAATAACCTAATTCCCTATAACCAAGGCTCTGATACCAATCTGTCACACCCCGACCGATGGCGGAATCATCGGGGCGGGACATGTAAGACTGTTCATAGCACATGGTTGACTAAATTGAAATATATTAAAGTCAAATTTGTATTTCAAATAATCCAAGTACAAAACCAAATTTAAACAAGATACATAAAATAATTCATAAAGTTCTTGATTTAAATTGCTAAGTCCAAATCCTATGTTGAACACGTCTTGAATCAATCTCACATATTGGGGCCTGAAACATGAATAAAATAAAGTTAACTAAAAAGTTGGTGAGTATAACACAGTTGTATATAGATAGCATATAGATGAAAACAAATCCTTTACATGACATGATAAATAAGGCGTTTATGGGGAGCAACTATTGTGTAACCAAATGTACAATCAAACCTTGTGACTAGCATGCAAAACAAATGTGTTGTCGGTTTCAATCACCGCGTACCATGGGTGGGTTTGTCAGACTCAATAGATCCATCATTGAAAACCGTCGGCTTGTATAGTTAAGGATTGCACATAAGAGCATACAAAGGTTAGCACACCTAGCACTCGGGCACAAAGCTCAAATTTTGCACACATGTATGTAAATAGGATTTTTGCACTTGTGTTGTTTGTGTAAATGTAAATGTGTAATGTGTAATGAGTATAGAGTTCATGTTCCACCCCAAAAGTGTAAAAGAGTAAAAAGGGGTTGTGAATACTCACTTGATAAGGAGGTGTAGCTAACAAGGATAATAGATAGAAAAATAAAGATCCTCGAGTGCACAAATCAACCTAAAGAGTAATGTATGTTGTATCAAATAGTGCATAAGGTTTAAGTTTAAAATGAAAGTTGAATTTGTGTATAAAACTATTGATTTTTATTTAAAAAGTATTGAATAAAATATATAGAGTTTGAAGTAAAATATTTTTGAAACTATTTAATTAGGTTTGAATTGAATAAATATGTAAATATTAATTGTAATTAAGTATAAATGAATAAATGATTTTGATTTAAAATGTAAATTAAATAAATAATCATTATCTTATTTATTTATAAATTTTGTAACTTATTTATTTAAAATATCTTTTAAGTGTAAGATAGTAAATATGAATTTAATTTTTCATAAATTTTTAAATACTATTTATCTCTTCAAATACAGGAAACATATTTTTATAAAATTTGAGACATTTATTGATTGAAAAATATAAAATTATAATTTTGTTAAAGTTTCTGAGTCACACACACGACCGTGCCTCGGAAGGATGTTAGGACCGTGTACGTACGGATTACAATAGATTCAACGTGAAACCGAATCAAATAGCGCGGAATTCTATTTGATTGGCGATCCAATCAGTGAGAACGACAACCCGGATCAATCTAACGATTGATAAACGTTATGAACGTGTAGGAATCGATCCGGGAACGAACTATGAAGTTGGACAAAGTCTCTGGACGATTTCGTGCGGCTAGGGTTGATTGATATGACTTCGTTTTTTAACAACACGATTTAAGATGTATTTATAGTCTGCAGGTTCCAGTCGTACGAATGGCTCATACGGATGATCCATTCGTGCGACTGAGTCATTCGGCAGATTGAACCATCCTTATGGTTCATTCGTACGAATGAGCCATACTTATGACTCATTCGTGCGACTGAGTCCATTCTGACTCATCAGCATGAACAACTTCTGCATAAGTATTATTTAAACATGTTAAGGGTATATATCAACGGTGATCAATAATATTAAACATAAACAACCATAAATACTCAAAACACACTGTTTTATATCACAACTGACTGATTACATTTGACTCGAACGCTTACAATGAACTGGGGACATATGTGTACCAACAAACTCCCCCTTGGACCTAGTTCATTCTATCTTCAATCAGTCCTCAGAAATTCCTTTGTCTTCTCCTTCCATGAAACTCCAGCGTGTATCTCGTACGTAAAGCACACTTCGATAACACGTTGAAATTGTAGCGCTTGCTCCATATCCCATATATCTGAAAATATTGGACACTTGTACAAAGTATAAACATCTCGTTCTGACAAGTTTGTGAGCCACATGGGATCATACACTCGAATTGTTTCCCAATCATCACCTTTATCCAATACAATAATAGCTTCACCCGTTCTTGAATCGTAATTCCACCACTTGAAATACCTCGAGAAGTTCTGAGGTAATTTTCGAAGTGGGATCTTCTTCATTATAGTCGGTGGCTGCCATTTCAATGTTACCTTGGGGCGCTTTGTGATCGGATTGATTTTGTTCTTGTGAATAATACGTTGTGGTCTTTGAGGCTTGAAGTTTACCCATTTATTGCGGTACTCGAACTTCAACGCTCTTTCCAACCAACCCGATCTACCCCCTTCTTCAGCATATAATAATTTCAAACATGCTAACCGGTTCATCTCGAATCCTGGCAGCGTCTTTAGCTCGTGTGCATATCTGAAATACTGGACTCCACCTTCTCTTTTGACAGCGTAAACGTTAAGATCAGAGAAGTAAGCCCAGCTGATGATTTTTCCCCATTCGTGGCTCCCCCTAATGTTATAAAACTTTGTATATTCGACAGGGGGAGGGGGCATTTTCTTCATTCTTATTTCAGCAGTGCATGCCTCCCATTCGGCCTTTTTAGTTTCTACATCTTCAGAGCTTGGCCCGGAGGTCCCTACATCTGCCACTTTCTCTTGTATCTTCCTGTGAAGATCATCTGAAGAGGTTTGACAGAATAGATCATTTAGGGTCGGAAGTTCCTCATTGTTATCTGCTACATAAGAGGACTTTTCTTCTGTCACATCTTCAATTATTATCTCTTCAATGTCTTCTACCTCTTCTTCAGGACTGCCACTAGCCGATGCAGCATCCTTTTCTTCTGTGACAACCTCATCGGGATTCAACAGGAACAGTTCAGCTATTTGTTCCCGAGTGAGGTTGTGAATTATCTCCCCCTCTTCTTTAGAGTAACTGACCGATTGCTGGACAATGCCTTGGGCATCCAGAATCATGGTCAGTTTAGCTTGTACTTTCTGTAGGGGAGTTACATCATGGACTTCAGTGGAGTCTTGGGTTTCTGTTAGATTTAAACATGATAGAACACACACATAAGCCAGATAAACACAATTTATTTATAAACAAATAATTACAAACATTTCAAATTACATCAATTGTCTAAGTATTACTTGTCTTTTCTTTAGTGGATGGCTCAGGTTGAGGCTGAGAGGTGGAGGCATTTTTATCATGTTCAGTTTTTGATCTACCTTCCTTGGTTGCCTCTCCACCTTCTTCATCATCATCATCTTCTTCACTTCCTTCATCGCCATCATCACTTCCTTCTTTATCATCCTTCTCATCATCATCGTCTTCGTCACTCTCAGTGCTATCACTTTCATCTCCGTCGTCTCCTCCATCGTCATTTCCCTTAATTTTCAGAGTACCGTCTTTCTTTACTCTGAGCCTATCCATCAACCATTTGTGAGACTTAGAAATCTTCTTCAACTTCTTTTTGGTTGCTGTTAAAGCCTGAGATTGAGTTTGCAGAGCTAGTTGACTTTCAGTATTTTTCTTTGTTAGCTCCACAATTTGTCTATTTTGTTCTTCATGCTGAGAGGTCAGTAGAGATATCTGTTTTGATTTGACCTCATCACTTGCCAGCAGTTTCATTACCAACATGCTCATGTTGGAGAGCTGTTCTTGAATGGACACGGGAGGCGAGGCAGATGTGAACCTAGTAGTAGACGGCCCTGTGGTGGAGGATGTAAAGATGGGTGTAGGTATTTGGGTGGTATGGGAAGGAATAGAAGTGTTGGAGGTGGTAGTTGTAGGTGAGGAATGTGTTGTGGTAGGTAGAGTAGGTGAGGAATGTGTTGTGGTAGGTAGAGTAGTGGTGGTGGGTGTAGATGTAACTGGGATAGATGACGTAGGCGCTGAAGTTACCAGCTCAAACCGTATGGTCCATTCGTGCTACTGAGTGAATCCATCGGTGTGTGACATGTTCGATTCACTCTTGCACTCGGTCACCTCAGTCGTGACCCTTTTACCTCAAACATTTTACTTAATTTGATCACCTCAGACGTGATCCTTTTACCCAGTCTTCCCAGTTTCCTAACTGGTCACCTCAGACGTGACCCTTTTACTTTTTCAAAATTTTGACAAGCTGTCTTGTTTGGATTCAGAATTTTAGTTTCAAGGAGTCTTGTCTTGTCGCACAGTCCAATAATAAAAATAAAATCAAAACCTTTAAAGGAAATAAAGCAAACTGAGATTTAAACGAAACAAACATTTAAAACTTTCTCCCCCTCAACAGAACACCCGTTCTGATGTCACAGACTAAAGGAAAGATCCATGTGGAATCATACAGGCATTGACACTAGTATTTGAGACTTTTCAAGTAATTTTAACTTTAAAAAATAAAATACTGTACACAAAATTAATAGAAGCTGTAAAAACAGAAAGCACATTCTTTTTGTGAGACTTGTAATTTTGGGGAATCATATCAGTATACGAAGCTGTTGACATCATGTTTTGTTCAAGTTATGATATGTTAGCACACTGCCGATCCAGTCGATTACCAGTATATAATCCATTTAAACTCACCAAAATCGGAACAATCAGCACTTGTGATATTCGAATGGTTCCCACTGCTCAACATACTTTCGTATCCAGGTATGCACAAGAATTCCGTTATACCAGTGATTATGTTGTATTCATTCAACTAGAGAATATGTGTGAGATAAGAGAGATTTAGGCTAGGTTTTGGGTACTTGGGCATTTTTGGTAATTTGGCTTTTGAGCTTTTGGAGTGTTTGAGCTTTGAAGGATGAAGAACTTTTGATTTGTTCTTTGAGATTTGACTTTGGGCTTGAGAACTTTTTACCAGTTCTTTGAGATTTGACTTTGGGCTTGAGAACTTTTTACCAGTTCTTTGAGATTTGACTTTGGGCTTGAGAACTTTTTACCAGTTCTTTGAGATTTGAGAAGCCTTTGGCTCTTTGTGTTATAGGACTTTGTGGAGCCTTTGGCTCTTTGGGAGATTTGGGCTTATGAACTTAATACCAGTTCATTTGAAGTTTGACCTAGAGGGTATTTTCTCAGAGTCACTATCCCCAAGGGTAATACCATAGGCCATTTGGGAACTCCACCTAGAGAGTATATCCTCAGAGTCGCTATCCCCAAGGGTAATACACTAGATTTCGTTAAGGTATGGGTGATGGGTAGGTTTACGGGATTTGAAGAAAGAGGCATTGATTGAATACAACACAACGACCAAGTACATTAGTTCTCGGCAATCTTAGACCCGAAATTACCACCAAGGACATATGTCAGTGCAGTGTTCACCCACTCGACGCAAAAGATTGTTATCTTTTTATCGCGTTGAGCTTCCTGTCCGATTGAGAGAGCCTACCAATATATCGAACTGGACGTAGTATATGGTGAATCATTTAGGTTTAGACATAATATCAACCGTCCACTGATATACTATCATTTCCCCACCACTTAACACAAGCTCATTTTTTTTCAATTTTATATTGTTTTTGAATTTTCTTAAAAAATAAACTTTAACTCATAAATTTTTTTTTTTTTTTTTTGGTGTCTCAAATACCTCGATGCCTGTGTACTATCATTTTCCACAGACCAGGATCAATTTCCCCCAATCTGCCCTTCCCAAAGTTTTTTTTTTTTTTTTTTTTTTTTTAATAAACTTAGAAATATCTCCCCCTAAAATTTTAAAACAGAAAATCTTTTTGTGTTTTTGAATTTTAAATAACGACTAGAAAAAGAAAAAGAAAAAAAACAAAAAATTAAATTTGGACTATGAACTCGACTCATCCGAAACGACTTCATTTTTCTTCTTGACACCATTTACTTCTAGCAGATAGAAAAACCGTGGTTTATCAAAAGCTTTAGTGTAGAGGTCGGCTCTTTGAAAATCAGTGTTAATTTTGATCACATCAATTAAGTTCTTTTCAAAACAATCACGTATAAAGTGATATTTAATGCCGATGTGTTTTGTTTTTGGATGGTGCACGGGGTTTTTAGTGACGGAAATAGCAGCTGTGTTATCAACATAAATAGGAGTGTTAGAGAATCTCAAACCGTAGTCCCGCATTTGCTGTTGAATCCAGATGATCTGAGAACAGCAGCTAGCGGCAGCAACATATTCAGCTTCACAGGTTGACAGAGCAACTGAGGTCTGCTTCTTACATTGCCACGTAACGAGACGACGTCCGAAAAATTGACATCCTGCAGCAGATTGTTCTCTAGTTGCTGAACATAGTTCACTTTATCAAAGCTGACTTTCCCATTTGAAACTTCACCTTGAGCAGTAATAAACCCTCCTTTATCACCAGCAAAAGAAACATGTCCTCCTTTTATATTTTTGACATTTGACAGGAGTGACAAATTTCCTGTCATGTGCCTGGAAGCCCCACTATCAACAATCCACGTGTTTGTAGAAGCAGTGTAGCGGACAACCTGCACACAACAAAGAAACTCAGTTTAGGTTAGGTACCCAAGCCCTCATGGTCTTGGGTTTGCCGTCAGCATCGCGCAATAGGAAATCAACCCATTGTCCCTTCTCAGTGGTTAACTCAGGGGATTTTCCTTTATCTTTGTTCTCAGACACATGATCCGACTTAACTTTCCACGAACCAGTTTTGTGCAGTGATCGCTTGTGATAAACGGTCGACTGGTTTACTGGGTATGCACGTGGTTTGTTGTCATCAGTATTCACCATGTTGTTCATTACAGGTTTGTGAGGAACATTCCTATAATGTACTTGATGGTGTAAGGGAGAGGTTGAGTTAAACTTGGAATAATGAGTTTTTTTATAAAAATTTTCAACCTTCCTCTTTGGTGTCTTAGAATTAGGACAATTTTGTGCTAAGTGTCCCATTTTCCCACATCCATAGCAGGATCTCCGCTCTACAATCCTCGGAGATCTACTTTGATGCGCATTGTGGTGATTCTGAAACCCATCCTTTTTCTCAATATTAGGTTTTTGGCCCTCCTTGAGGAATTGGATGGATTTGCTCAAGTTCGTGACCACTGCCTTTCCTTTCTCAAGGCTAGGACGAGGCTGAGGATTGGTCTGCCTTGGTTTGGGATTCTGAATGGTTTGAGTTCCCAAACAAGGTCTTACATAATCCTCTTCCTCATCCCTTTTTCCAATAGTGAATATATCTTTAACGCAGGAAGATGTTCCACAATTTTCAGTGATCGGTTGTAATGGTTTTACAAGAGTGTCCGGATCACTGACAAGTGGAGTTGTCACAACATGGTCTTTCACTGGGTTGTCATTTAAAGGTTTGCTTTTCGTGTTCAAAAGACCCTCAAGAGGTGGTGGAACCTCTCGATAACCAATGCCCTCTCCCCCCTTTCTAACATTCACCAGATTCTTCAAGATGTGAGAAGAACTGGCAACACTGTGTAACTTTTGTTTGAGAGAGTCATACTCAACTTGGAGAGGAGCGAGTTCTTTCTTTGCTTGTTCAATTGATTTTAAGTAAAAATTGATGTCATTTGACTGATTAAAAACTACAACTTCAGTTTCCTTAAGTTGTTTCTTCAACACTTCAATTTGTTCTTTAAAACCGCTTTCATTTTGTTTTAGAACTCGATTCGCTTCTGTACATTGTTGTAGGTCAGTTACCAGGCATTCATTATGATCTAATAACCTAGCAAATTTCAGGTCAATTGTTTCCCGGAATTTTTCACAATCATTGCAAGCATGTTTATTAAACAGTTCATCTTTGGAACATACCTGAGTCTCACTAGCGGTGTTTGTCATGAAAGCGCATGTGGAATCAGCATCTTCCACCGGTTCGGATCTTGAAACAAACTGGGCGTCTTCGGCAGCATCTTCTCCATCTGAGTTAGCACTATCAGAAGAGTTATCCCTTTCACTCGCAGAGTCATCATTCAACTCTTCTGCATTTGCCATGTTTGCCTCAGTTGCTGGTCCAAATCTGAATGACCAATCTTGTCCCTCGTCTCCTTGAGCTGCCATGGCTGCTGTGTTTGATTTAGGAGTAAGAGTAGCAGTTGTGTTTTCCCTAGCATTTGAGTTAAAAGGATTACTGTTCCCTGTCTTCTTTGGCTTCACACACTCTCTTTTGAAATGGCCCTTTTCCCCGCAATTGAAGCACGTAACTTTGGATTTGTCGAAGCCAAACTTGGTTCCTTTGTTGGCTATCAGCTCTTCTCCAGTCTTCTTGACGAACTCCTTTGCTCGTCGTACAGCACTTGCGAGAGCCCAAGAAATGTCCATTCTCTCCATCTCCACAGGGTCTACTTGTTCGTAATCCTCGTCAGTAAGGTGGCAATTTCCTATTTGCCCTGCCACCAACCCATTATATGAAACTACCATTGCTGCAAGCAATCCCATATGTTCCTTTGCCACTTCCACAGTCACGTTCCCAAGGTTGTCAGTTTTTAACTTTGCGGTTGAATCGGATGTATTCTTCTGTGAAGATGTGCCCGACGAACCACCAGTGGATGTGGTGTTCTGAGGAGAGCCCGAGGTGTTTGATACAAACGCGGTTTGAATAGGAGTACCAGATGATGCGGAAGCAGGAGTTGCATTGTATAAGGCTGGATTCTGATTATACGTTCCTCTTTGGGCCTTGTATTTTTCTACCAGCGCCTGTTCTCTCAGCTTGATGGTGAACTCATTTATATCCAACATCTCCAGAGTGCCATTTTGTTTCAAGATAGTGATAAAGGAGTCCCATTTGACTGGCAAACCATCAGCAAGGCTCAACACTTTTTCTTCCATAGTAGTCACTATCCCATGAGTATGCAACTCACTCATTAGATGATAAAAACAATCAAGTATTTCATCTAACGTTTCTCTTCCAATCGCAGCAAAGTTATCAAATTCCTTTTTCAGTGCCTTGGCCCTCATATTCTTTAGAGCTGCATTCCCTTCATATCTCTTTTCTAAAGCATCCCATAAAGGTTTGGACAGTCTATTTTCTGAAAATTGGTGAAAAATATCCTTTGGAATGGATTGTGTGAGGAGAGCATATGCCTTCTTCTCAGCATTATATGTAGTCTTCTGGGCTTCAGACATCCCAGTCAACGTTAGTTTGACTCCATCAGCTCCCACAGGAACAGTGTATCCTGTTTCAATTGATACCCAAAGCATTGGATCTACCCCGTTGAGATAGATCTCAAAACGATGTTTCCAGTGTGGGTAGTCATCAAGTGACACAAGTTTCGGAGCTTTCTGTCCATTTCCCGCTTCATTTTCTATTATCATCATGTTTTGAAGTCTTGCGTTCTGCCCGGCTGTATAGGCTGAGTGCTCGTCAGTCATTTTTAAAAAAATTTTGGATTTTCAACACTTAGAAAAATTTTGGAAGGATAGAACCGATTGAGTCCAGTCGTACGAATGAGTTCACCGAAAGAGCTATCCGTGCGATTGAGTTGTACGAATGAGAGAAAATTGATGCGGATGGTCTATTCGTACGAATGGAGAAGCGACTGAGGTCAATCGTGCGAATGGAGTCCACGAATGAGTCAATCGTCCGAAAGGGCTAATCGAATGGATTCAGTCGGCCGAATGGGCTATTCGTCCGATTGAGTCAGTCGTCCGAATGTGCTACAGGACGCGCATAAACCCTAAAAACGTGAAAATTTTCGAAAAAACGAGATTTTGATCGAGTTTTTGGGGCTGCAAAAGATGTAGAACTTTAGAAAACAAGAACTAAGTGTAAAGCAATGACTTTTTCGCAAAAACACAAGTAAAACAAGATTTAACCATGAAAAATTTAGCTTTTGAACAAAAACGAGAATTTTATACCAAAACAAGATTGAATACACGAAGAATCACGAGCCAAAGCTCTGATACCACTTGTTAGGACCGTGTACGTACGGATTACAATAGATTCAACGTGAAACCGAATCAAATAGCGCGGAATTCTATTTGATTGGCGATCCAATCAGTGAGAACGACAACCCGGATCAATCTAACGATTGATAAACGTTATGAACGTGTAGGAATCGATCCGGGAACGAACTATGAAGTTGGACAAAGTCTCTGGACGATTTCGTGCGGCTAGGGTTGATTGATATGACTTCGTTTTTTAACAACACGATTTAAGATGTATTTATAGTCTGCAGGTTCCAGTCGTACGAATGGCTCATACGGATGATCCATTCGTGCGACTGAGTCATTCGGCAGATTGAACCATCCTTATGGTTCATTCGTACGAATGAGCCATACTTATGACTCATTCGTGCGACTGAGTCCATTCTGACTCATCAGCATGAACAACTTCTGCATAAGTATTATTTAAACATGTTAAGGGTATATATCAACGGTGATCAATAATATTAAACATAAACAACCATAAATACTCAAAACACACTGTTTTATATCACAACTGACTGATTACATTTGACTCGAACGCTTACAATGAACTGGGGACATATGTGTACCAACAAAGGACACGATCGTGCTCGAGCCACGGGCGCGACCGCGCTAGTCGGGGCGCGACCGGGTTGATCAATAGGAGCACAATCTAGACGAATCAACAGGCACGACCGTGCCTTGGCCCGGCACGGTCGTGTCTATGATCTTTAGACACAACAGAGACTAGCCCAGAGGGCATGACAAGGTCTGGACAGAAGGACACGACCGCGCCGCTATTCGACACGACCGCGCTACATGAGGCACGGTCGCGCTAGATGATTAGCGCGGCCGTGTCTAATTCAAATCAGACACGAATCGAGAAATTTTTGTATTTATAACGATGGAATTGATAGGGATTTTGATTAAAGGGTTATTACGAGTCTTTTCATATAATTTAATTGCATGGAAATCGTGTTTAAGAGTGGAATCGATTAAATCCTTTTTATTTAAAATAACAATTCTGATTCGAACGATTTCTGTAATGAAAGCCCAGATTAATAGGGGGCTTTTGATGATGATACTGAAACGAATGAGATGGAGAGTATACTTACCTAAAACAGGAAGGAAGTGGTAACGATCGGTAGAAGGGAGTTCCGGCGACGGAGAGAACGGCTTTCGGCGACTTCAGCTGCAATTCCGGCTAGGCCAGGGAGTCCAGAGTCCTGGAGAGATCCGGGAGATGCGTAATCCTTTCTTGATCGGGAGAATTTGCGTCTCAGAATAGGATTCGAGTTTTGCTTGAATTGTTTGAGAGAGAATTCGAAATTGATTGCGTGAAACTGAGGCGTTGAGTAATTGAAAATGGTATAACTCACGTTAATGGAAAAAGAAACGTAATCGGATTTGAATTTCGAACGATTGAGCGTTTTGAAATCACATTTATGTTTCGACTGTTACGCAGGCGCGACCGTGCTCAGGCACTAGGCGCGATCGTTCCAGGACCAATCGCGTGATCGTGCCGAGGCACTTGGCGCGACCGTGCTAGGGCGAAGCACGACCGTGCTAACTAGGGTTTCTTGATAATTTTTAAATTTTTAGTCCTTGACTTTTCAGATTTGATAAGTTTGAAATATATAGTTTCTTGCATAGCGTTTAAATGTATATAATTGAGTAAAACTTGCGAATTTGTATAGAATCATTGCATTTAATCTACGGCGATAAAATAATGAGACATTGCACGAGTATTGAGTTTGAAATTGCATTACATTGAATTGAAATATGAGTACTAAAATCCGAAATGTTACAGTCTCCCCATGTTGAGAAAATTGTAGGTCCCTTCGCGTGTGTCGGATCGTCACATGCAAGTGGTCTAATAGTCAAACCGGGTGCGGAATACCCGTGACTAGGTGGAGAGTCTTACTAAACAAAGTAAACCGAACACAAGAGTCACAACAAACGTTCTTTGTATTATAAACACTCGACGGTTACAGAATGTGCGTACTTAGCAAAACTGAGTTCGACTCAACTACTGATTCTGCGTACTTATCATCTGTCAACCTATCCTATTTATACAGACCTGAAGCCTGCGCACTTAGCAAGTGCGCAGGACCAAATGCTCTTGCGTACTTAGCAAGTACGCATAGATCTTCTTGCGTACTTGATAAGTACGCAGGAGCTTTCTCCTACGCACATACAAGTGCGCAAAACACTTGGAAGAAATCAACAAAACATTAAGTAAAAGTAAATACAACTCGATAAACTTTTACATAATGACTCTTACATACAAAGACAAAATACAGACATTAGACATACAAACCTAGACTCTATCCAGAGTGTTGTCACAGGAAAGTGCATCAACAAACTCCCCCTTGACAACAGCTCGGGATCTTCATCGTCTTCAGTCTTCAATCTTCTGTCTTCACAACACTGCTTCCTTAGCTTCCATCTTCTTTTTGTAATCAAGACAGAACTTGATTAACTTATCGTATTTGGCCGAGAGAAGCTTTGTCCATTCGTCAGTGTGGATGCAGAATTTGTCTGCTAGTACCTCCAGATCGTTCACAGAGAAATTGATGAAGCAGACTTCATCAAAAACCCTGATCACTTCCTTTGGCACTATGTTTCCACTATCTGACTTACCTTTACCCATGATCACAGCCTCGCCCGTTTTTGGATCAACGTACCAGTACCACATGTCACCAAGAATATCCTGAGGTAACTTGCTCAGGGGAATCTTAGTTTCACATCGCACTGGCTTGTATACCAATCTCTTTAACGGCTTCTTAGTCACAGGGTGCACAGCGTGCTTATCCTTGACTCTTCTGGGCACCTGAGGCTTGAGATACTCATACTTTCCCGATCTTGCTTCACGCTGTAGTATACTCCACAAACCCATTGCTACTGCATGATTCGAATGATTCAGCAGGTCGCGGTTTGCAAGGTTAACTAGGTCGTACCTGGGCAAAGAGTTGAACGCCTCACTGGTTGGTTTCAAGTATTGAACCCCTCCAGATCTTTTGATGGCGAACAACTGCTTGTCCTCCTCAAACCTGACAGCTAAGATCATACCTGTCGCTCCATACTTTTCTTTGATAGACGTCTTTTGCCATACTGGAGCTGGACCTTTTGTAGATGCAGAAGGCATGTCTTTCTCTTTTTGTGCCTCGGGGTCCACAGGTATAGGGTCGACCGGGGGGCATCAGTTGTAGCTTCAACATTACTTGCTGTATCAACTGAGCCTGTGTCTGTTTCGAGCAGAGATTTGAGCGATGGTATTTCAAAGATCTCACCATCCTCTAACTCATACTCTAGATCCCCGTCGCCCTTGGGAATCTCGATTATCACATCATCATCATCATCATTCCAATCATCACCAGAGTCGATCTCTCCTTCTTCCAGATTAAGGAGAGCATCGATCTGTGCTTCTTTAGAATAGTCAGGCTCGAGACATAGAATCTCACCAGCCACTGACTTCCCTTTATCACCGCCACCACCACCTCCTGAGGTATCACCACCCTCTTGCGTAGTAGACTCCCCCTCAGCCATTGACGTAGTAGAGATGGGCACAATTGCCGAAGCTTGGTGCTCACCTCCACTAGGACCGACTTCAGGATCCTTGTCTTTGTCATCATCCTTAGTCAAATCGACTGGATGACAAACCTCTGCACCGGTGGATTTTTCTTTTTCCTTCTCCCCCTGAGCACCTAGCTTCTCGGTCAGTTCTGCAATCAATTTGACCATAGTAGCGTGCTCCTGCCTTTGAGCATCCATCCTTAGCTCAATTGAAGTTCCGTGGGCCAGAATCATTTCATTCGTCTTCATTAATAGTTCATTCTGCGCCATCACATTCTTCAGCCGTTCATCAGTCCCCATTCTCTGGCTACGCAGAATCCTAACTTCATCTGCCAGAGAGTTTATCTGTGCTTTTTGAGCATCAGACTCCTCCTTTGACGTTTGAATAGTCTTCAACAAGCCAGCAACTTGGGTTTCTAGCACATCGATCCTAGCTTCATTTGGATCCGGATGCCTAGATGATGATGCTTCGGCGTTTTGGATGGGGGAAGAGAAGATTGTGTCAAAGTCGAACCCCTGTGAGAAATCACCGTAGTTGAAGGGTTGACCGGACGGCTCTTTGGTGGGTGTTGGGGTTGGGGATGGTATGATGTGAGTGGGTGTTATGGTTGGGGTGACTGTGACTGACTCCGTGAGAAGTGGAGCAGTCACCGTCACCTGGACGGTTGGAATAGGGAGGGTCACCGTCACAGGAATCACCTCTGTGACTGCCGTGACTGCCACATCTGCTTGTACCAGTGGCCTTCTCCTCCTGCGAAACAGTTGCCGTGCTGGCATGGTAGATTCTGGAATGGCAGCCTCAACTTGTACTGGTTGCACAGTTGGAATCTCTTCAACCCTGGGGATGGCAACCTCTTGCCTATCGCCCCTTTTCTTGTTGGTGCTCTCATGCCTCTGTCTTTGTAAAGCAGCGTCGGAGTCGGAATCCGGTTCATATTCGCTGCTGGAGCTTTGTCTCTTTCTTTTTGAAGACGACGCAGGCTGGGTTACCTGTGCCTGTCTCCTCGGATGTGGTGCATCATCGGAATTAGAAGAATCTGATTCTGTAGCCTCCGAATCGGATTCCTCAGCACCACCAACACTACCTTCATCATTACCCTCATCATTACCTTCATCATCCTCATTTTCTTCATCTTGTTCTTCATCAGAGTGATCACTCATCTCTGGTCCCGAGTTGGGACTATACCAGTTCCAGTCCTCCGGAGCGACGTATGCTTCATTCAATAGGTGGCCAAAGAGTTCAGTGTGCTCAGGGGTAGGATCTACACTGCCTGGCTTTAGAAACTGTGCAAAAACTCTCTTGTCCACCCTCTTCACTTGCAGTCTCTCCCCGATCGCACGCAGGTTTGGCAACACATCATCGATCAAAAGTTGCACAAACCTCGGGTATAAAAGGAACCTAAACCTCTCCGCTGTATTGATCTGATCATTAATTGCTTTGAAAATGAAGCGGGAGAAGTTGTAGCCCCTATTGAGAGACAAGCCCACCATGGCTGCTGCAAGGTCATGACCCATGGCATCTTTCCCTGCTTTCCTGGACGAGATGCACATGATCATGACGTGGGCAAAGTAGCGCCACTGATCTAATACCCACATCTTCTTGTAAGAAGCATAGTCCCTTGCCCTGACATATCCCATTCTCTGCCTCCAACACCCATCCACGTAGTAATCTGGATAGGATGTCGGGTCGGTGGCAAGGTCTCTGAACTGCAGTACTCGTCTGATTGTCTCTTCAGAGATTGCAATAGCCCGACCATCAACAGTAGCCCTTATGACGTTAGGGGATAGTGTGCAATCGTGCTCTGCAGTCTCCCAGAATTGTTCTAAGTATGGTCTTGAGACTGTTGGATTAGCCGAGATTGCATAACTTATTTTGGATCTGTTCAGAAAGTCCACAATCTCTCTATATTGTAAGGCTGCCCCTTTCCATTCTGGTTCAGTGTGCGCCAACAGATTGAATTCGTCAGTGAATGCACGAGCCATTATCTGCAAACACACACAGGAAACATGATTAGATCAATTAATAACAATGGAAGTAGACTCACATGACTTAGAATAGTAGGAACACTTTGTAAAAAATTTCAGACTTTGAAAAATTTTCTAAGTGTTGGTCCTGCGCACTTAGCAAGTGCGCAGGATTTTACTCTTGCGTACTTAACAAGTACGCAGGAATTACTTCTTGCGTACTTGCTAAGTGCGCAAGAACAACCCTTAGCAGAAATTTCAAAGATTTAAATTCGTTCAAAATGCGAGTTGATTAGGTAGCCACTAGTTCGGAATCAGGGATTCGAACCTATGGTACCATTAACAACACCATTAACCACTAAGACACGATCAATTTTTGACCTAGGTCGTCGAACGACCCACTGACGTTTCAACTTCAACCCGTCGGATCAATCGATGACCAAAGGGAAAATATACGATCGATTAGGCAAGCTAATAACTTGTTAGTGACATTAGTTACCCAAACAACCCCAAAATTACCCCAAAATTTGTCGACATTAATCTAAAATTTTCTAGGTCAAAAATCGGTCCAATAAACACGAATCTATGGATGGAATCGGCTTAGATTCTCACCAAAGGGATGAAATACGAAGATGATAAAGTGGACGGGATGAAAAACGGGTTTGAACACACTCGATTTTGAGAGAATAATAGCAGGGGGAAAATTTCGGTTTGAATGAGTAAACCTGAAAATTTTTCTAAGTGTTGAACTTATACCCCACTGATAATGTTCGTGCGTACTTGCTAAGTGCGCACAAATTAACTCTTGCGTACTTAACAAGTACGCAGGAATTAACTCTTGCGTACTTGCTAAGTGCGCAAGTCTTACTTCGTGCGTACTTGACAAGTGCGCAGAAACCTTAAGTGCGCAATTTTTCAACTCAGAATTTATGAAGATATTTAAGTCAAATAACGAACAAGATAAAAACATTCGACCACGAGGATTCAAATACAATTCATGAAGATTAAACATAAATTTTTTTTTTTTTTTTTTTTTTTTTTTTTTTTTTTTTAAGATAGATATGTACAAGTATTCACACAAGCTATTTTTGATCAAAGACACGAGTAGAGGATCATATCAGGCTAACTTATAGCAAAAACGATACAATATAAACATCAAAGAATATGGGATCATGTCATGTATTACTCTTTAGTCTTACGTAATAAGCACATAAACAAGTAATTCAAGTTGACACTATTATAAGATTTGAAACTATACGCATCTTTGTATCATGTTCTTGTGTATTAAGGTATTAATTATAAAATATACAACGTGTACCCCACTTAAATGCTATGATATTTTGCACTATCTCAAGGCATCTAAGATTTTTCCAATGATATTCTTAATTTTCAGAATGAAGTTACATCAATTAGCACAGAAAAATCAAGCAGAATCCATAAGGATTATCAGGAATCATAAGATTCAGAATCGAGTGATTCATTTGTCTTGGTTTCATGATATTTTTCTTCTTAGAATATCGGTATGATGATTCGGGATAGTGAATATGGTGTTTGATTATAAGGTAAGGGGATCCAACTTTTATCTGCATTTTATTTCAATGAACCAGGAATGATTCAAGGGTGAATACATGCTCAACGGTTGATGTAGAGACATGTCTTGATTCAATCTCTCCTTGCATACTTGTGAGTATGGGCAGTGAGATGAACCGCATTAATTGTGCTAACAACATAACCCGAAACTGATCTCAAAAGAAAATTATTGTCAAAATCTAACATCCTTTATCTGATAATGATCTTTTCTATTCTTTTACACACACACACTTGCAAACATGGGTTCAAATCACAGTTGTAATTTAGATTTAGTTTCCACACTACTAGTGATTCAAAGACGCGTACAGCCTACTGACAATTCAAATTACTTGTAAATAAACAGATTAAAAACATAATAATTTAAAAAAATTAAGTAAACATGAAGCAATCATTTCCCATATGAGCAGTCTATGATGGTTAGATCATTTCAGATGTACTATCATTTCCTCGTTTCTCAAGTGATTCTTTTGAAATTTTCTCTATTTTTTTTTAACTTTCATGAATTGAATTGATTTAAGAAAATTAATTTTCACTCGGGATTGAACATTCCTATCAAGTTGACAAGATGCTCAAAACGGGACCGATCAAATGCCTTTGTGAAAAGGTCAGCAAGATTGTCATCCGTGTGAACCTTTACAAGTTCAATTAAATGCTTTTCAGCACAATCACGGATGAAATGATGGCGAATTTCAATATGCTTAGTTTTGGAATGTTTCACCGGGTTATTTGTGATGGACATGGTGGCATTGTTGTCAATGAATAAAGGAGTTCCAGTGAAGTTCAAGCCGTAGTCTCGCAATTGCTGCTGAATCCACAATATCTGAGAACAACCGCTAGCTGCAGCAATGTATTCTGCTTCACAAGTTGAGACAGAAACCGTTGACTGCTTCTTACACTGCCAGGAGACCAGTCTGTCTCCCAAGAATTGACATCCGCCAGAAGTTGACTTTCTGTCAAGATTACAACCGCCATAATCTGAATCAGTGTAGGCTTTGAAGTCAAAAGACTGCTGCTTAGAGTACCAAAGACCTAATCGGGGTTTCCCTTTCAGGTATCTGAAAATCCTCTTCACGGCTATCATATGTGACTCCTTCGGTTGAGACTGAAACCTTGAGCACAAGCATACAGCAAACATAATATCGGGTCTTGAAGCTGTGAGATACATAAGTGATCCGATCATCCCACGGTACAACCTGCTGTCTACATCCTTCCCATCTTTGTCAGGATGCAAACCATGATTGACTGGGATTGGTGTCCCATAAGTAGTGCTATCACTCATCTTGTATTTTGACAAGATGTCCTGCACATACTTAGTTTGATGTAGATAAATGCCATCCTCTCTTTGACTGACTTGCAGACCCAGGAAGAACGACAGTTCACCCATATTGCTCATTTCAAACTTGGACTTCATCACCTTCTCGAATTCCCTACACATCCCTTCATTGGTCGACCCGAAAATGATGTCGTCGACATATACTTGCACAAGAAGAATGTCACCTCCTGCTTTCCTTATGAAGAGAGTCGAGTCAATCTGTCCACGGTCGAAACCATTAGACAGTAAATGCTTTGATAGTGTCTCATACCATGCCCGCGGTGCTTGATGAAGACCATAAAGTGCTTTGTCGAGCTTGTACACTTTATTGATATTATGCGGATCTTCAAAACCGGGAGGTTGAGTGACATAGACTTCTTCATGAACTTTACCATAAAGGAAAGCACTCTTCACATCAAGTTGGTAGACCTTGAAGCCGACATATGTGGCATAAGCCAAGAACAGTCGAATGGCCTCAATTCTAGCAACTGGGGCATATACTTCCGTGTAATCCAAGCCCTCTTGCTGATAAAAACCCTGAACAACCAATCTTGCCTTGTTCTTCACAACTACATGACGATCATCCGTCTTGCATTTGAACACCCATCTAGTTCCAATTGGCTGAAAGCCTTTTGGCAAGTCAACCAAATCCCACACGTGCAACTTTTGGAATTGTGACAATTCATCTTGCATCGCCTCAATCCAGCAGTTGTCAGTGAGAGCCTCCTTCACATTCTTCGGCTCTATCTGGGACACGAATGCAGCATGCAGACATGTTTCCATGACACCAGTGTCAAATATCTCTGTGAAAAGACTGGTGTTCTCTGTGATGGTTCTATGACGAGTCTGAACACCGGCATAAGGATCACCAATAATGTTGTCGATTGGATGATTTCTATGCACTCTCGTCTCCGGTACAATTGGTTCTTGAATTTCTGGATCTAGATTTGTGCTTAACTCCCCCATTTCCTGTGTTTCAGCAGAGGAAGATTCAATGTTAATTGGATTAGCTGGAGCTTCATTTCCTACAGTTGTGTTAGGATTGGTTTCAGCGTCATCTCCAACAACATGAACACTTTCACTGTTATCACTGTCATGAGTTCCAGATGCAGATGCAACATTGGAATCCGGAGTTATAATTGGTACAGTAGCACGAGTCGAAAAACTGCCGCCATTCAGTAGATTATAAACATTTGTGGCGTCTTCTGCAGATAAATCAGGAAGATTGAATGACTTGAATAGCGCATCATAATCAAAACCCCAAGCTGGACCTTTTGGTTCTGGTGGAATGCTGTGTTTACTACAATCCACTTCGAACCATTCCTCGACAGTACGAGTTCCTATGTTGT
The DNA here is from genome assembly GCA_023525975.1 of Smallanthus sonchifolius. Lineage (NCBI taxonomy): Eukaryota > Viridiplantae > Streptophyta > Magnoliopsida > Asterales > Asteraceae > Smallanthus > Smallanthus sonchifolius. The sequence goes on from CM042036.1 coordinate 46,768,031, forward strand.
ACACTCTTTTGCAAGGCGAGTTGGCAACATATCCTAAGAAAATGCCTTCTACCGCTTTTGCATGAAACTTAGACTGGCGGTCTTTGTACTGTAGCAATAAGGAACAAGGACTACCAAAAGGAACTAGGTAATCAAGATTGGGAAGTCGATTGTTGATCAACTCGTAACAAGTCTTGTTGTGTCTTTTCACCACCAAAACTCTGTTTAAGACGTGACAAGCTGTATTAACTGCTTCTGCCCAGAATGTTACAGGAAGCTTTGCATCCGATAGCATAGTCCTTGCAGTCTCAATCAGTGTTCTGTTCTTCCGTTCAGCAACTCCATTCTGCTGAGGCGTGTACGGCGCGCTGAATTCGTGACGGATCCCTTTCTTGAGACAGAAAAGTTCCATCAAATTATTCTTGAACTCAATTCCGTTGTCGCTCCTTATTCTTCTAACTTTCAGCTTGCAAAGAGATTCCAAGCTCAGGATCAAGTATTGAAGAATATCAGCAGTCTCATCTTTTGTACCTAAAAAATGCACCCAAGAAAAACGTGAGAAATCATCAGTTACAACTAGACAGAACGACTTACCTCCAATACTCCTGATACTTATGGGGCCAAACAGATCCATGTGTAATAGCTCCAAAGGGGTATCGATAGAGTTTTGGAGCTTGGGCTTGTGAGACTTCCGTTGCTGTTTGCCCTTTTTACAAGGCATACAGTCATCTGCAACGGTAAATCTCAGCTTAGGAACCCCGGTTACCAAACCGTTTCGGACAAGATGATTCATTTTACGATAAGAAATATGTCCGAGTTTCCTATCTGTCGCTTTTGTAAGCAAACAAGTAGCAACTGATGAGGTGGTTTTTGCCACGCTCATATCAATCTGATAAGTGTCGTTTGTTCTTGGTGCTTTCATCAGAATCCAGTCATCAGGAACTTTGAAACCGGGTTTGAGAATCAGACATTCTGACTTGTCAAACATCACTGAGTACTCCTTGTCACACATTTGTGAGACACTCAACAGGTTATGCTTCAGCTGCTCGCAGAAGTTGACATTGTCAAAGCTAACACAACCGTTCGAAACCACGCCTTGACACGTGATACTGCCGCCTTTTTCTCCGGCAAAGGCCACATAGCCGCCTCTAAATGGTTTAACGTCTTGAAGCAAGGCCATGTTTCCTGTCATGTGCCGGGAGCATCCACTATCTACATACCAGCGGTTAGAGATAGTACCCTTCGGACGTCCCTGCACGAGTAACAAAAGAATTAGTTAGATTTGGAGACCCAAGCCATTGTGGTCTTGGGTCGTCCATTCTTCTCAAAATAAACTACTTCTTTCAACTCACAGTCATGATGACTGTCCAAAGTTGGTGAATCTTTGGAGGAATTGGGAACAGGTGATTCAGAATTTTTAACTTTCTTGTTCTAGGATCTCTTTTGAATCTTAACCAGAACAGGATACTTTGGTTCAATCACAGCCGGTGAACTTGTGGAAGCTTCACCCGATTGAGCTTTAGTAAGTTGTTCCAGCTTTTTCAACCTCTTATTCCTTCTTCTTCTCTGTGGCTTAGAGAGTCTAGCCACAGGTTTCTCACCAGTGCGTGTACTACTAGAAGTAGACACACGAGGTACAGCAGGTTGCTTTACCTTTCTTACAACAGATGGCTTGGCCTCAGATTTGATCTTTGGCTTAGCTATCGGTTGCACTGGTGGTTTCACCACATTTTGCTTAGGACTTTTGGCAGATGGTTTCACTGGTGGCGACCTGGGGATAACAGCAGGCTGTGAAACAACATGCCGTTTCCCTTGGTTCTTAGAAGGACAGTTCACTACAATGTGACCAACCACGCCACAGTGAAAACAGTTCCTCCTGTCTACATAAGTTCTCTTGTAAGGCTCTTTAGTTCTGACCTTAGAAAACTCACCATTATGAGAAGGAAGAGTAGGTTTATGAACAGAAGTCTGAACATTTACAGTTTGAGGTTTGGGGGTATAATACTTTTGCAAATTTTCTTTGTAACAAAGCCCATAATGATTTGAAAAAGCCTCTTTCTTAGCTTGGTTAATATTTTTAAAACCTTGGTAAAGCATTCCCTTAAGTTTATCATTTGTTTCAATGATATCAGGTTCAGTTAAAATGCAATTATCACCATTAGTGATAATGTTTTTCTGGACTTTCTGTTCCGTCAACAACTCCTTAGATACTACTCCTTCAGGGCAAGTGTTAACCGACCCATCCTCAGAAGCAGTAACATACTCCTCACTAGATGTGGAGTTAGCCTTACTTGAGGATTCATCCTTTTTAGGGGAATCATCCTTATCGGAGGGCTCATCTAGACAAGTGAGATCAATGTCTATCAAGCTATTGACAAACTGCCCACTTATTGGTGGAGGAATAGCATTGGTACCAAGTCCTAGGCCATTCATTTTTCTCACCACGGATTCGTAGTGTTCCACCACGAAGCGAGAGTTTTTCAATTTCTCGTTAGTGCATTTGAGCTGCAAGATCTCATTTTGCAGTTTGTTAATTTCATTGTTCTTCTTTTCCAAAGCCCTATACGCAATGTCCAAATGAACCTGTTGGTCGGTTATTTTTAAAGAATAGTCTTGTTTTTCGTTCTGTAGCATTTCAACTGATTCTTTAAAACGTGATTCATTCATTTTGTAATTTTTAGCTGCCAACTTTAGGGGTTCAATTATGTCTTGGAGATCAGAAATTTCATTTTTTAGCCCTAGACATTTAGAACAAGAAGCAACGGAGAAAGGGTTAGAATCTACCTCAGATGATGAACTTTGTCCTTCTCCAATTGCCATGAGAGCGACAGTAGTGGTAGACTCCTTTTCATCAGCTACAGAAGCTTCCTCTTCTTCAGATTCAGAAGATTCCGCTCCTTCAGATTCAGAAGATTCCTCTTCTTCAGCTTTCTTCCTCTCGGCCTTCATCAGCTCCATGATTTCTGCCATGAGACCAACCTGTGCTTGAGCAATGATGGCGTCTTCTAGATGCACACCCCAATCAAAATTTTCGTCATTCTGTGCGACCAGTGCATTGGACTGATTACTTTGGGTATGATTGTGGTGGCTTTGGTTGTTTTGGCCATGGCTGTTTCCCTGGCTAGGTCTGGTGAAACCAGAGGCCGGTGCTCTGTCCTTTTGACATTCACGAGCAAAGTGTCCATAGTTTTGACACTTGTAGCACTTGGCCTTGGATTTGTCAAATCCAACCTTGGCATTAGAATGCCCGCCAATATACTTTCTTCCTGTTCTGTTCAGGAAACGCTTGGCCCTCCTCAGTAACATGGCCATATTCCACTGAATATCCATGTCTTCAATATCATCAGGATCCACTTGATTAAAGTCCTCTTCAATAGTCTCAGGATCCGTTAGCTTTCCACCAATGAAATTCTCATATGCCAGCATGCAAGATGAGAATAGTGCTACATGATCTTCAGCTATCTTGGCAATAGCTGACTGGTTGGCTGAGCACGTATTCTGAGGAGTCTTTGAGTTTTATTGATGAGATCCAAACCCTGATCCTGATGCATAACATGCATGACCACCACAACCATTAGAGTGGTCTTCTTCAATGGATTTCCCAGTATAGAGTGCAATCCCAGAGCCGGAAGACATTGACGTGGAAGTCGTCCCTTGATACATGGAAGGGTCCTGTATCTGAGGTCTTCCAGAATTCTCCCTTTTTATAAGATTCATGTTATGAGCCTGAATCTTACCGACTGCCTCATCTACTGTCATCTCGTAGAACTTTGAACTTTCCCTCATCAGGGTTGTATACATCTCATATCTCGGTGGCAGAGCATCCAAAAACTTTTCCACCATTTCCTCTTCTGGATATTTAAGCTCAAACGATTTCAACTCCGTTTGTAGGTGATAGAATCTAGAGATAAGATCATCTAAAGATTCATTTTCTATAAATCTGAAGCACTCGTATTGCTTCCGGAGCAGATCCCTCTTGCTTTTCTTGATGTCACTATTTCCTTCGAATCTTTTCTGTAAAGCTTTCCAAAGATCCTTAGAAGATTCATATCCTCGGAAACTGTGGAACAAATCCCGAGTTAATGACATAGTGATTGAACCCAATGCCTTCTTCTCTCGATCATAAATTTTCTTTTCTTCTGCATCCAGCTTAGAGATAGGCTTAGGTACGTTTTCATCAAGATACAAGTGTGTTGGATGCTTATATCCCTCAAGAATAGGTATCCATAACGATGAATCGGTGTATGAAATATAGTGCTCAAAGCGGGCTTTCCAATTGGAATAATCGTTTACATTGAGCAACTTGGGAGGTTTCTGTGGAGTACCGATTTCATTATCATAATTTAACATACTGCTAAGATTCTGAAGATTTGACATGGTGAACACTTGGTCAAAAATCAGAAGAGTCAGTAGCTATTGCGCACTTAGTATTGGCCTTGCGCACTTATGAATGGTCTTGCGTATTTAATATTTGCCCTTGCGTACTTGTAAGTACGCAGGAGTAAATTGTTAAGTACGCAGGATAAGTCTTAAGTTCGCAGTTCAGTCTTGTGCACTTGTAAGTACGCAGGAGATAACTCTTGCGTATTTAGCAAGTTCGCAGAAAACTGTACTTTTTGCCAAAAATGGTAAGTACGCAGGACACCTTTCCAGCAACTCTCACCAAACTTTTCCGGTGACCAGAAACTCGCCGGAGTTGGCAAAAATTGGTCTGATGATCAATGCAATTGAGCCAAAGGGTAAGAAACAAGTTTCTAACCAACCTTTGATGCTCAAAACACACAAATACACAACAAAAATCGGTTTTTGAGAGATTTTTGCTTAAAAAAAAATGCTCAAGAGCTACCCTTTTTTTTATCACAAAATCAACAAAAATACCTCTTTTTGCTTGTAAAACTCAGTAAAACGTCTCCAAACTCACTTGCAACACTCGAATTCAAGAGCAATGCTCTGATACCACTTGTAGGTCCCTTCGCGTGTGTCGGATCGTCACATGCAAGTGGTCTAATAGTCAAACCGGGTGCGGAATACCCGTGACTAGGTGGAGAGTCTTACTAAACAAAGTAAACCGAACACAAGAGTCACAACAAACGTTCTTTGTATTATAAACACTCGACGGTTACAGAATGTGCGTACTTAGCAAAACTGAGTTCGACTCAACTACTGATTCTGCGTACTTATCATCTGTCAACCTATCCTATTTATACAGACCTGAAGCCTGTGCACTTAGCAAGTGCGCAGGACCAAATGCTCTTGCGTACTTAGCAAGTACGCATAGGTCTTCTTGCGTACTTGATAAGTACGCAGGAGCTTTCTCCTGCGCACATACAAGTGCGCAAAGCACTTGGAAGAAATCAACAAAACATTAAGTAAAAGTAAATACAACTCGATAAACTTTTACATAATGACTCTTACATACAAAGACAAAATACAGACATTAGACATACAAACCTAGACTCTATCCAGAGTGTTGTCACAGGAAAGTGCATCAACAAGAATTTCGTCCCAAAATTTAGCTAGAGGAAACAACATTATTAGTAAAAAGATGAGGGTACTTGAGCTTCATTTGGTCTTCTCGCTCCCAAGTGAACTCAGGACCACGCTTAGATTCCCAACGAACTTTGACGATAGGAATACGACTTCGCTTGAGTTGCTTGACTTCACGATCCAGAATTTTCACCGGCTTCTCAACGAAGTGCATCGTTTCATCAATGCGCACGTCGTCGAGCGGTATATGGATATTTTCATCGGCGAGACACTTCTTTAGATTAGATATATGAAATGTACGATGTACATTGCTAAGAGATGGAGGTAACTCGAGCTTGTAAGCCACTTTCCCAATCCTTTCAAGGATTTTGAATGGACCAACATAACGAGGTGCTAACTTGCCTTTCTTTCCAAAACGGACCACACCCTTCCATGGAGACACCTTTAGAAGAACAAGGTCACCGACTTGGAATTCCAAGGGTTTTCGACGTTTGTCGGCATAACTCTTTTGTCGACTCCTCGCTACTCGAATATTTTCACGGATTTGAATGATCTTGTCAGATGTTTCTTGAATTAACTCGGGACCAGTGATTTGTGCTTCACCAATCTCACTCCAACAGATAGGAGAACGACACTTGCGACCATAGAGAGCTTCAAATGGAGCCATGTTAATACTTGTGTGGTAGCTATTGTTGTAAGAAAACTCAATGAGGGATAAATGTGAATCCCAATTGCCACCAAAATTGATTACACAAGCTCTAAGCATGTCTTCAAGAGTTTGGATTGTTCGCTCGGTTTGACCATCCGTTTGCGGATGATAAGCCGTGCTCAAATCCAATCGAGTACCAAGAGCCTTTTGGAGAGATTGCCAAAATCGAGAAGTGAACCGAGCATCTCTATCGGATATTATGTTCAAGGGAACACCATGACGGCTCATAATTTCATCAATGTAAATTCGGGCTAGTTTCTCTACTTTGAAGTCCTCACGAATAGGCAAGAAGTGAGCAGATTTGGTGAGTCGATCAATGATCACCCAAATACTATCATAACCACTCGAGGTGCGAGGGAGCTTGGTAATGAAATCCATAGCTAGATTCTCCCATTTCCACATGGGAATTTCTGGTTGTTCAAGTAAACCAGATGGACGTTGATGTTCGGCTTTGACTTTGGAACAGGTTAAGCATTTGGCCACATAAAGAGCAATGTCTTTCTTCATACCGGGCCACCAATAAAGTTGGCGAAGATCTTGGTACATTTTATCCGCACCAGGATGAATAGAATAACGAGTCTTATGAGCCTCGTTCATGAGAAATGTACGGAGATCATCGCGATCGGGAATCCAAATACGGTTCAAGTAGTAGAGTAAGCCATTGGGCTTTGATTCAAGAAGGAGTTCAACACCACATGACATTTCTTCGTACATATTACCCTCGGTTACCGAGACGTGCTGAGTTTCTAAAATACGGGTTTGAATATCGGTTTGAATACGGGCACAATGAAGCATAACATGGTCCTTTCGACTCAAAGCATCGGCTACAACATTCGCTTTGCCGGGATGGTAACGAATCTCGCAGTCGTAGTCGTTAAGGAGTTCGACCCAACGTCGTTGCCTCATATTAAGTTCTTTTTGGTTGAAGATATGTTGAAGACTTTTGTGGTCGGTGAATACCACACATTTTGTGCCATATAGGTAATGTCTCCAAATCTTTAACGCGAATACGACCGCACCCAACTCGAGATCGTGCGTTGTATAATTCTTCTCATGAACTTTGAGTTGCCTTGATGCATAAGCGATTACTTTGCCTCGTTGCATGAGAACACAACCAAGACCTTGGTTAGAAGCATCACAATAGACAACTAAATCATCGATTCCATCGGGGAGAGTCAATATAGGAGCATTGCACAACTTTTGTTTGAGGGTTTGGAAAGCTTCTTCTTGTTTCGGTCCCCATTCATAAGTCTTACCCTTGTGGGTCAAAGCGGTAAGAGGGACAGCAATCTTTGAGAAGTTTGAGATGAAACGACGATAATAACCCGCAAGACCAAGAAATAAACGAACTTCGGTAGGAGTCTTCGGGGCATTCCAATTCTTAATCGTTTCAATCTTAGCAGGATCAACATGAATTCCTTTGTTATTGACAATATGACCAAGAAATTGAACTTCCTTTAGCCAAAATTCACATTTGGAGAATTTGGCATAAAGTTGTTCCTTCTTTAAGAGATCCAAAACCAATCTAAGATGTTCTTCATGGTCGGCTTTAGTCTTGGAATAGATTAAGATATCATCAATGAAAACGATCACGAATTTATCAAGGTACGGTTTGCACACACGATTCATAAGATCCATGAAAACTGCGGGTGCATTGGTTAACCCGAAAGGCATAACCATGAACTCGTAATGACCATACCTTGTTCGAAAAGCAGTCTTAGGAATGTCATCTTCTTGAACACGAAGCTGATGATAACCGGATCGAAGATCTATCTTCGAGAAGCAAGTAGAACCTTGAAGTTGATCAAAGAGATCATCGATTCTAGGAAAAGGATAACGGTTCTTGATAGTAAGTTTGTTGAGTTCGCGGTAGTCAATACACATGCGAAATGATCCATCCTTCTTCTTAACAAATAAGACGGGTGCACCCCACGGTGAATGACTCGGACGGATGAATCCCTTGTCGGAGAGTTCTTGAAGTTGACTTGCAAGTTCTTGCATTTCAGATGGTGCAAGACGATAGGGAGCTCTAGCAACGGGGTTAGCTCCCGGTATAAGATCAATACGGAACTCTACTTGACGAACGGGAGGAAGACCGGATAAATCCTTAGGAAAAACCTCGGGAAAATCTCGAATAATGGGAATGTCTCGGATACTCTTCTCCTTGACATCCTTTTGAACAATGTGAGCTAAGAAAGCAATGTACTTCTTTCGTAAGTACTTTTGAGCGGTAGTACACGACATCAACTTAAGTCCCTTGCAAGGCTTTTCACCAAAAACTCTTAAGGTTTCTCCCGATGGTAGCGGAATTTGGATACACTTTTCAAAGCAAATGACTTCGGCATGATGATTTGATAGCCAATCCATACCTATGATAATATCAAAGCTTCCTAGTGGCATTGGAACAAGGTTGATTGGAAATGTGTGATCATTAAGTTCTAAAGAGCAATCATAGATAATGGACTCAATTGTAAGGGAGTCACCATTTGCTACTTCAACGGTAAATGTTTTCTCTAATTGGGACCGAGTCTTTGCAAGTAAAGGTTCAAAATTAAGTGACACAAAACTTTTATCGGCTCCGGTATCGAATAAAATGGAGGCATATTGACTATTAACAAGAAACGTACCATTGACCACGTCATTGTTGGCTTGAGCTTCGTTGGCGTTTATGTTGAACGCACGCCCACGAGCTCCACCTTGTCTAGCATTTGCAAGTCTTGGACATTGATCACGAAAATGGTTCGGGTCACCACACTCATAGCAAGCACGTCCATTAGCAATGGCGGGAGCACCTTGGTTAGCCACTTGAGGTACGGTTCGGTTTGGAGGGTTGACTTGGCCCGTAAGGGCTTTGGTCCTGTAACCTTTCTGATTTTCATATTTTCCTATTTAATCTATGCCGTGCAATAAAAGACGATTCCGATTCCAATTTTTACGATCATTGTTTCATGTTCAATAACAAGCATACACACGTTTATTATATTACAATATTAACTAAAACCATCTTACAAACCTCAAGGACCAAACTTGACAAAAACTCAAAACAACATCAAATATTACAAAACTACAAGGACTAGTCTTGAAATTCCCGAAAACCTACACAAGCACGGTCGTGCTTAGTCCTAAGCACGGTCGCGCTTGTGCCACAACCACGGTCGTGCTTAACTTTAAGCACGGTCGCGCCTGAGATACAGTTTGACTCTGCAAAGTCAAACCGACACAAATCTTGTCCAAAAATAGATTTAAACGAGTTTTAGAAATCGCGATACTTGTAGAATAAGTTATTCGACCAATTAAGCCTAAAACCCGACCAAATACACGTCAAATCGTCCGAATTCGTGTACCTTTAAACCAACTTCCTTTTTAAATCAAATCTCGTAATTAAGACCAAATCAAGACAAATCAAACCACGATACAGACTTCGTACGACTCCTATAAACATTCCACAACTCTCAATTCGTCTAAACATCGTCCCAAATCCTCTGTCGATCTCCTAAAAGCCGCAATATTCCTCCCGTAGCCGTCTGCACTTGTTGCCCGATCTAAACAGGTAAGTAGTAGTCCAACTTGTTCGTTTCTCCATCCTAAACAAAAGCCCTAAATTAATTCAGAAGATTAATACACGATTAAACTGATTCGAATCTAAGTTTTTGAAAATAAATGGTTTTAATCGAACTACACGATAAACACGTTATAAATCCAATTAAATGGTGTGATTGGATTCGCCAACACTTGTTTAATGAAAACCCTATGAATCCAACAGATTTTAATATAAGATCAATCGAAATTGCTTATGGAATCGACCAGACACGGTCGCGCTGTCCTATGAGCGCGGTCGTGCCTGAGCAAGCACAATCGTGCCCCGAGAGAGGCCCGGTCGTGGTTGCCGATCAAACCAAGTCCTGACCTAGGCGCGGTCGTGCCGGATACGAGCACGGTCGTGTCTCGTAAACAGACCCTTTTGTAACCTTCTGACTCGACCACGGGCGCGCTTCAGACCACCACGGTCACGCCCGTTGACGAGCGCGGTCGTGCCTTATACGAGCACGGTCGTGTTCGATTTCAAGCAGAATCTTAATTTTAACCAATTTAATATATATTATATTCTAATGTCATAAAGAGTATTATTTTAAAAAATATCCAGAACCAGTTATTGTTTATCAAAGATCGACTATTTAATCTTTCTTTAAATTAAAATCAATAAAATACTATAAGTTTATATAATTATTTTTATAAACAACAATGTATTCTATACGTTTTGTCCTTAACAAATAGTATTTATTTAAACTTATATTTAAATAAATAATAAACAAAATAGTTATTATTTTATCTAAACAAACCTTAAACATAATCCACTTCCGACACCGAATAAACGCAACTCAATAATACATAATCGTATACATTGTTCATTAGGTCGAACTTAGCGATCTACAACACACCGCCATTACATACTTGCTTGTGTGATCTACACTCTACATAACATGTGAGTTTACATAGCCCCCTTTTCAACTATTTACAACTTTTGGGGTGGAACATGCGTTCTATTACTATGTTTTCAATTATACACGAATACAGTTTCCATCCTACATACATGTATGCAATTCTGTGCCTTATGCTTGAGTGCTAGGTGTGTAGACTATATAAGCTATTCACAATCATTAACTATTAGCCGACAGTATACAGTGATAGTACTATTGAGTCTGACAAACCCACCCAGGTAGGGTGACTGTTGCTGACAACACGATTTGATTTCAGTTACAAAGGTTTGATTGAATACACAGGTCACACGATGGTTTCTCTCCATAAATGCCTTTATTGACATGTTTTGTATGAACTGTATGCACACATCACGTTTTTGCTATCACACAACAAAACCTATGTTTTCTCACCAACTCTTTGTAGTTGACCCTCTCGTTTTAACCATGTTTCAGGTACTAAGGTTTGAAGTGATCAAGATATGCTACACATAGGATTTGGACCTAGTTCTAATTAAACCAGTTATATTTTGATGTAATTTTCATTATTGTTTGGTGGATTGAATCTATGTTTTGGTTGAACTTATTTGATTACAATGAAATTGATTATTTAATATTCAAACTTTAGTAAACCATGAGCAATGAACAGTCTGCACGCTTCACGCCCCGACGTTTCCGCCGTCGGTTGGGGTGTGATAGATTGGTATCAGAGCCTTGGTTATAGGGAATTAGGTTATTAGACACATGACCTAGACTATAACTTTAGGGTACCCACTTATGCCATGCTTCATGATTTATGTGCTACATGCTATGTGCTACATGCTATATGATATCTGTTAAATGTTTCACATGTATATATAAATAATAAATTAAATAAACAATATCCCTACCCATATCCTAAACCCCATATCCTTCTTGCCTGCTGCCATGTCATCATCAACATAGCTTGGTCTATAAAATTTTCTTTTACACCCGTTAAGGTTTTTAGACTTTGTTTAATTGTTAAAGGACACGTGCAATCTGGAAGAGTGACACCTGTATTCTGGGTTTTCTGTCTAGGAAAGTATTTCATATAAATCCCAATCAACCGAGGGATCCGTATGCTTTCCTGGGAATTCCTGGGATGAGTGTTTACTTATAGGCTAAAGCACGTCTCCTTGATAATTATCTGAGTTTAAATTAACCTTAATATGTCATAGTACTCGAGTGATTATGTCACTATTTGAGTACAATCCGAACTATGAATTACTTATATCTATTTATCCTTCTATTTAATCCAAGAAATTCTCACAACTCTTATTGTGTCTAAATCTGTAGAATGCCTCCCCGTCGTGACAACAGCAACAACAGCAATAACACTGACCTGGCTGCTCTACTCACGCAGCTAGTGAATCAACTTACCCAAGCCAACAACAACACTAATGGCCATGCTAGTGGGAGTGCTAACACTGGAGGTGGTGGTGGTGCCAACCCTCCACAATGCACCTTCAAACACTTCAACTCCTGCAATCCCCTCAAATTCTATGGTAACGAAGGAGCCACGGGACTCCTTCAATGGTTTGAAAGCATTGAGAGCACTTTTCTCAATAGCGACTGTCCCGACAACCTCCGTGTTCGTCATGCTACTAGTGTCTTTCAAAAAAGGGCGCTTACTTGGTGGAATGGTGAGAAAAGGACTAGGGGAGTGGATGTAGCAATGGCACTGCCATGGGATGAGTTGAAGAGGATCATGACTGAGGAATTCTGTCCTCGAAATGAGATGAAGAAGCTGGAAGCGGAATTTTGGGATCTTGCTCAAGATAGTGGTGAAAGCTTAGCATACACCACCCGTTTCCACGAGCTGAGTCTACTTGTGCCACACATGGTTACACCTCTGTCTAGGTGTATTGAAAAGTACATCGGTGGTCTACCTAGACAAATTCAAGATACTGTGGTAGGAGGAAATCCTGCTACTCTGGAGGATGCTATCCGCTTGTCAGCCACACTTACTGACAACCATGTTAAAGCAGGTACACTTACAAGAAAGGGTGCCAAGAAACTTTCTGACACAACAACACCTCCCGCTCATGTCAAGGAAGTCCAAACTGAACCATACCGCAACACTAGGAAGAGAAAGGTCAAAAACTGTGCTGTAATCACTCCGGCTGCTCCAGTGAATCAAGTTGCACCCATGGCTCAGAACCCAGCAAAGAAACCCTATGGGGGCAACCACCCACTTTGCAACACCTGCAACTATCATCACCCTCCAAGCATACCTTGTCACCTTTGCAACCACTGCGGGAAGCATGGCCACACATCCAATATTTGTCGAGCCAAGGCACTTGCCAACCAAACCAACCCAGCAAATCAAGCCAATCAACAAGCAACTAACCAAGTCATCCCAGCCATTGCAAATGGACGTGCTTGCTTTGAATGTGGCGACCCGAACCACTTCCGTAACCAGTGCCCCAGACTGGTCAATGTTAAACAAGGCGGAGCTCGTGGGCGTGCTTTCAACATCAACGCCAATGAGGCTCAGGCCAACACTGATGTGGTTAACGGTACGTTCCTTATGAATAATCGTTATGCTTCTATACTATTTGATACCAGAGCCGATAAGAGTTTTGTGTCACTAGACTTCGAACCTTTACTTGCAAAAACCCGGTCTACACTAGAGAAAACCTTTACCGTTAGGTAGCCGATGGTAACACCGTTACTATTGACACCATCATCCATGATTGTTCCCTAGAGTTAAATAATCACACTTTTCCAATCAACCTCATACCAATGCCATTAGGGAGTTTTGACGTCATCATAGGTATGGATTGGCTTTCAAAGCACCACGCCGAAGTCATGTGCTTTGAAAAATACATCCGTATACCACTCCCATCTGGTGAAAGATTGAAGGTCTTTGGTGAGAAACCTTGCAAAGGACTCAAACTAATGTCATGCATCACCGTCCAAAAGTATATACGAAAGAAGTGCATGGTTTTCCTAGCCCATGTTATCCAAAAAGAAGACAAGAAGAGGAGTGTACAAGACATCCCCATCGTTCGAGATTTTCCCGAAGTCTTTCCTGATGACTTGCCCGGTCTTCCACCTGTTCGATAAGTGGAATTTCGCATCGATCTTGTACCTGGAGCAAACCCGGTGGCTAAAGCTCCATACCGGCTTGCACCTTCCGAGATGCAAGAACTTGCAAGCCAACTTCAAGAACTCGCCGACAAAGGTTTCATACGGCCGAGTCATTCACCGTGGGGTGCACCAGTCTTGTTTGTTAAAAAGAAGGATGGTTCATTCCGCATGTGTATTGACTATCGAGAACTCAACAAACTCACAATCAAAAACCGCTACCCTTTACCTAGGATTAACGACCTCTTCGATCAACTCCAAGGTTCTACCTACTTCTCGAAGATTGATCTTCGATCAGGTTATCATCAACTCCGTGTGCAAGAGGAGGATATTCCCAAGACCGCCTTCCGAACGAGATATGGTCACTACGAGTTCATGGTTATGCCTTTTGGGCTAACCAATGCACCTGCTGTTTTCATGGACCTCATGAATCGCATGTGCAAACCATACCTTGATAAATTTGTTATCGTGTTCATTGATGACATCTTGATCTATTCAAAGACTAAGGAAGATCATGAACAACACCTTAGGTTGATTTTGGATCTCTTGAAAACCGAACAGCTATACGCCAAGTTCTCCAAGTGTGATTTTTGGCTAAAGGAAGTGCAATTTTTGGGTCACGTTGTCAATGAAGAGGGAATTCACGTTGACACCGCCAAAATTGAAGCTGTTAAGAATTGGAAAGCTCCTAAAACCCCTACCGAAGTTCGTTCGTTCCTTTGTTTAGCGGGTTATTACCGAAGGTTTATTTCTAACTTCTCCAAGATCGCTGTTCCTCTCACTGCCTTAACCCAAAAAGGTAAACCTTATGAGTGGGGACCGAAACAAGAAGAAGCCTTTCAAATTCTCAAGCAAAAGTTGTGCAATGCTCCTATCCTCACCCTTCCTGAAGGTGGAGATGATCTAGTTGTTTACTGTGATGCTTCAAACCAAGGTCTTGGTTGCGTTCTCATGCAACGAGGCAAGGTGATCGCTTATGCATCAAGGAAACTCAAAATCCATGAGAAGAATTATACGACGCACGATCTTGAGTTGGGTGCTGTCGTATTTGCATTGAAGATTTGGAGACATTATCTCTATGGCACGAAATGTGTGGTGTTCACCGACCACAAAAGCCTCCAACATATCTTCAACCAAAAAGAACTCAACATGAGGCAGCGACGTTGGGTTGAACTCCTCAACGATTACGATTGCGAGATTCGTTATCACCCCGACAAGGCTAATGTTGTAGCCGATGCGCTAAGCCGCAAGGAACATGTCATGCTTCAAAGTGTCAAGATCCATTCCGATATTCAAGTTCGTATTCTAGCCGCTCAACGTGTCTCGGTCACCGAGGGCAATATGTATATGGAAATGTCTTGTGGTGCTGAATTCCAACTAGAGACTAAAACCAATGGCTTGCTTTATTTTCTAGATCGTATTTGGGTTCCCGATCGTGACGATCTCCGAGCTTTCATCATGACCGAGGCACACAAGTCTCGGTATTCCATTCATCCCGGTGCAGATAAAATGTACCAAAATCTTCGTTCCCAATATTGGTGGCCTGGTATGAAGAAAGACATTGCTTTGTTCGTAGCAAAATGTCGCACATGTTCTAAAGTCAAGGCTGAGCATCAACGTCCTTCCGGTTTACTTGAACAACCGGAAATCCCCGTGTGGAAATGGGAGAATCTAGCTATGGATTTCATTACTAAACTCCCTCGCACTTCGAGCGGTTATGACAGCATTTGGGTGATCATTGACCGTCTCACTAAGTCCGCACACTTCTTGCCTATCCGTGAAGACTATAAGGTTGAGAAGTTGGCCCGTGTTTACATTGACGAGATTGTGAGTCGTCACAGTGTTCCTTTGAACATAATCTCCGATAGAGATGCACGTTTCACTTCCCGGTTTTGGCAATCTCTTCAAAAAGCACTTGGTACACGACTGGATCTGAGCACGGCCTACCATCCCCAAACTGATGGTCAGACCGAGCGAACAATCCAAACTCTTGAAGACATGCTGAGAGCCTGTGTCATCGACTTTGGTGGCAATTGGGATTCGCATTTGACACTTATCGAATTCTCCTACAACAATAGGTACCACACCAGCATCAACATGGCTCCGTTTGAAGCTCTCTACGGTCGTAAGTGTCGTTCTCCCATCTGTTGGAACGAGATTGGTGAAGCACAAATCACCGGTCCCGAGTTAATTCAAGAAACCTCCGACAAGATTATTCAAATCTGTGACAACATTCGAGTTGCGAGGAGTCGGCAAAAGAGCTATGCCGACAAACGACGCAAACCCTTGGAATTCCAAGTCGGTGACCTTGTACTTCTAAAGGTGTCTCCTTGGAAGGGGGTGATCCGTTTTGGGAAGAAAGGCAAGCTAGCACCTCGCTATGTGGGACCATTCAAGATCCTCGAAAGGATTGGGAAAGTGGCTTACAAGCTCGACTTACCTCCATCACTTGGCAACGTACATCCTACATTTCATGTATCCAACCTCAAGAAATGTCTTGCTGATGAGAACCTCCATATACCTCTTGATGATGTGCGCATTGATGAGACGATGCACTTCGTTGAGAAACCAGTTGAGATTATGGATCGTGAGATAAAACAACTCAAGCGCAGCCGTATTCCTATTGTCAAGGTTCGTTGGGAATCTAAACGAGGACCCGAGTTTACTTGGGAACGAGAAGACCAAATGAAGCTCAAGTACCCACATCTTTTTGCTGAAGCAGTAGCCTCAACCAGTTGAATTTCGGGACGAAATTCCCTCAACATGGGGATACTGTAACCTTTCTGATTTTCATGTTTTCCTATTTAATCTATGCCGTGCAATAAAAGACGATTCCGATTCCAATTTTTACGATCATTGTTTCATGTTCAATAACAAGGATACACGCGTTTATTATATTACAATATTAACTAAAACCATCTTACAAACCTCAAGGACCAAACTTGACAAAAACTCAAAACAACATCAAATATTACAAAACTACAAGGACTAGTCTTGAAATTCCCGAAAACCTACACAAGCACGGTCGTGCTTAGTCCTAAGCACGGTCGCGCTTGTGCCACAACCACGGTCGTGCTTAACTTTAAGCACGGTCGCGCCTGAGATACAGTTTGACTCTGCAAAGTCAAACCGACACAAATCTTGTCCAAAAATAGATTTAAACGAGTTTTAGAAATCGCGATACTTGTAGAATAAGTTATTCGACCAATTAAGCCTAAAACCCGACCAAATACACGCCAAATTGTCCGAATTCGCGTACCTTTAAACCAACTTCCTTTTTAAATCAAATCTCATAATTAAGACCAAATCAAGACAAATCAAACCACGATACAGACTTCGTACGACTCCTATAAACATTCCACAACTCTCAATTCGTCTAAACATCGTCCCAAATCCTCTGTCGATCTCCTAAAAGCCGCGATATTCCTCCCGTAGCCGTCTGCACTTGTTGCCCGATCTAAACAGGTAAGTAGTAGTCCAACTTGTTCGTTTTTCCATCCTAAACAAAAGCCCTAAATTAATTCAGAAGATTAATACACGATTAAACTGATTCGAATCTATGTTTTTGAAAATAAATGGTTTTAATCGAACTACACGATAAACACGTTATAAATCCAATTAAATGGTGTGATTGGATTCGCCAACACTTGTTTAATGAAAACCCTATGAATCCAACAGATTTTAATATAAGATCAATCGAAATTGCTTATGGAATCGACCAGACACGGTCGCGCTGTCCTACGAGCGCGGTCGTGCCAGAGCAAGCACAGTTGTGCCCCGAGAGAGGCCCGGTCGTGGTTGCCGATCAAACCAAGTCCTGACCTAGGCGCGGTCGTGCCGGATACGAGCACGGTCATGTCTTGTAAACAGACCCTTTTGTAACCTTCTGACTCGACCACGGGCGCGCTTCAGACCACCACGGTCACGCCCGTTGACGAGCGCGGTCGTGCCTTATACGAGCACGGTCGTGTTCGATTTCAAGCAGAATCTTAATTTTAACCAATTTAATATATATTATATTCTAATGTCATAAAGAGTATTATTTTATAAAATATCCAGAACCAGTTATTGTTTATCAAAGATCGACTATTTAATCTTTCTTTAAATTAAAATCAATAAAATACTATAAGTTTATATATTTATTTTTATAAACAACAATGTATTCTATACGTTTTGTCCTTAACAAATAGTATTTATTTAAACTTATATTTAAATAAATAATAAACAAAATAGTTATTATTTTATCTAAACAAACCTTAAACTTAATCCACTTCCGACACCGAATAAACGCAACTCAATAATACATAATCGTATACATTGTTCATTAGGTCGAACTTAGCGATCTACAACACACCGCCATTACATACTTGCTTGTGTGATCTACACTCTACATAACATGTGAGTTTACATAGGCCCCTTTTCAACTATTTACAACTTTTGGGGTGGAACATGCGTTCTATTACTATGTTTTCAATTATACACGAATACAGTTTCCATCCTACATACATGTATGCAATTCTGTGCCTTATGCTTGAGTGCTAGGTGTGTAGACTATTTACGCTATTCACAATCATTAACTATTAGCCGACAGTATACAGTGATAGTATTATTGAGTCTGACAAACCCACCCAGGTAGGGTGACTGTTGCTGACAACACGATTTGATTTCAGTTACAAAGGTTTGATTGAATACACAGGTCACACGATGGTTTCTCTCCATAAATGCCTTTATTGACATGTTTTGTATGAACTGTATGCACACATCACGTTTTTGCTATCACACAACAAAACCTATGTTTTCTCACCAACTCGTTGTAGTTGACCCTCTCGTTTTAACCATGTTTCAGGTACTAAGGTTTGAAGTGATCAAGATATGCTACACATAGGATTTGGACCTAGTTCTAATTAAACCAGTTATATTTTGATGTAATTTTCATTATTGGTTGGTGGATTGAATCTATGTTTTGGTTGAACTTATTTGATTACAATGAAATTGATTATTTAATATTCAAACTTTAGTAAACCATGAGCAATGAACAGTCTGCACGCTTCACGCCCCGACGTTTCCGCCGTCGGTTGGGGTGTGACAGGTCCTACAAACACTGACCGTATGACCATATCTCCCACAATAAGTACAAAGGCGGCATGGGATGTTTTGAGGATGATGAAAATTGCAGGTGGCACAAAGAGGGTAGATCCCAACATATAGCTTTTTTGTCGGCGCTTGAATCATAGGTGCAGCTTGGTTGACGGGAACAGCAGGAGTAACCACAGCAAAATTTCTAACCTTCCTCTTTCTATTATTGCGAGAAGGCTCGGTTGTGGCTTCTTTGTTGTGAGTAGGAGGGGTTATGGTTTCAGAAACTTTCTTAGAACCCTTTTTGGTAAGAGTTCCAGCTTTCACATGATTATCAGTTAAGGTAGCAGATAGACGAATAGCATCCTCCAGAGTAGCAGGATTTCTACCTAAGACAGTATCTTGGATTTGTCTTGGTAGCCCACCAATATACTTCTCGATACAGCGGGACAAAGGAGTGACCATGTGGGGCACTAGAAGACTCAACTCATGGAACCGAGTTGTATATGCTAAGCTTTCCCCACTATCTTGGGCAAGATCCCAAAATTCAGCTTCCAACTTTTTCACTTCATTTCGAGGACAGAACCCCTCGGTCATAAGCCTTTTGACCTCATCCCAAGGTAAGGCCATAGCTATGTCAACACCCCTATTTCTTTTCTCCTCATTCCACCATGTAAGTGCCCATTTTTGTAGGACACTTGTAGCATGACGAACACGTAGGTTGTCGGGACAGTCACTATTGAGAAAGGTATTCTCAATGCTTTCAAACCATTGAAGGAGTCCAGTAGCTCCTTCGGTTCCATAAAACTTTAGGGGATTGCACGAATTGAAGTGTTTGAAGGTGCATTGAGATGGATTGTTACCACCATTTCCACCATTTCCACCATTATTACCACTATTGCTTCCATTTCCACCATTGTTGCCATTGGTGGCACCATTGGCTTGGGTGAGTTGTGTCACCAATTGGGTGAGAATAGCAGCAATGTCGGTGTTGGCGTTGGTTGCGGGAGCACGACGAGGAGGCATTCTACAGATGTCACAAGACAAGAAAAATTGTGAGAACTTATGAGATTTGATAGGATTTAATAGAATGAGATACAAAATAAAATAGATATTCTTAGTTTGGATTGTACTCAAAAGTGACAAAATCACTTGAATACCATGGCACATTAAGGTTAATTAAACTTATAAAATTTTCAAGGAGACATGCTTTAGCCTATAAGTAAACACTCATCTCGGGAATTCCCAGGAAAGCATACGGGTCCCTCGGTTGATTGGGATTTATGCGAAATGCTTTCCTAGACAGAAAACCCAAAATACAGGTGTCACCCTTCCAGATTGCACGTGTCCTCAAATAATTTCACAAGTTTAAAAACCTTAACGAAGAAATAAAGAAAATATTTTTTTTAAAAGATTTTTACTTCAAGAGTTCTTCCACATGCTAAGAAAGGATAAAGATAGAAAAGAAAACAGAAATATTATGAGGTTTGAGAATATAGGAAAGGATATTATTTATTTAATTATTAAAAATATCCTAATAAGTCATGGATTTAAAACACATAAGTCATCATGATGCAATAGTAAGTAATCATACTAAACATGTAACATATAACATATAGCACATAGCATGTAACACATAGCACCAAAAATCATGAAGTATAGTATAAGTGGGTGTCCTAAAGTTATAGTCTAGGTCAAGGTGTCTAATAACCTAATTCCCTATAACCAAGGCTCTGATACCAATCTGTCACACCCCGACCGATGGCGGAATCATCGGGGCGGGACATGTAAGACTGTTCATAGCACATGGTTGACTAAATTGAAATATATTAAAGTCAAATTTGCATTTCAAATAATCCAAGTACAAAACCAAATTTAAACAAGATACATAAAATAATTCATAAAGTTCTTGATTTAAATTGCTAAGTCCAAATCCTATGTTGAACACGTCTTGAATCAATCTCACATATTGGGGCCTGAAACATGAATAAAATAAAGTCAACTAAAAAGTTGGTGAGTATAACACAGTTGTATATAGATAGCATATAGATGAAAACAAATCCTTTACATGACATGATAAATAAGGCGTTTATGGGGAGCAGCTATTGTGTAACCAAATGTACAATCAAACCTTGTGACTAGCATGCAAAACAAATGTGTTGTCGGTTTCAATCACCGCGTACCATGGGTGGGTTTGTCAGACTCAATAGATCCATCATTGAAAACCGTCGGCTTGTATAGTTAATGATTGCACATAAGAGCATACAAAGGTTAGCACACCTAGCACTCGGGCACAAAGCTCAAATTTTGCACACATGTATGTAAATAGGATTTTTGCACTTGTGTTGTTTGTGTAAATGTAAATGTGTAATGCGTAATGAGTATAGAGTTCATGTTCCACCCCAAAAGTGTAAAAGAGTAAAAAGGGGTTGTGAATACTCACTTGATAAGGAGGTGTAGCGAACAAGGATAATAGATAGAAAAATAAAGATCCTCGAGTGCACAAATCAACCTAAAGAGTAATGTATGTTGTATCAAATAGTGCATAAGGTTTAAGTTTAAAATGAAAGTTGAATTTGTGTATAAAACTATTGATTTGTATTTAAAAAGTATTGAATAAAATATATAGAGTTTGAAGTAAAATATTTTTGAAACTATTTAATTAGGTTTGAATTGAATAAATATGTAAATATTAATTGTAATTAAGTATAAATGAATAAATGATTTTGATTTAAAATGTAAATTAAATAAATAATCATTATCTTATTTATTTATAAATTTTGTAACTTATTTATTTAAAATATCTTTTAAGTGTAAGATAGTAAATATGAATTTAATTTTTCATAAATTTTTAAATAAACTTTTAAATACTATTTATCTCTTCAAATACAGGAAACATATTTTTATAAAATTTGAGACATTTATTGATTGAAAAATATAAAATTATAATTTTGTTAAAGTTTCTGAGTCACACACACGACCGTGCCTCGGAAGGACACGATCGTGCTCGAGCCACGGGCGCGACCGGGTTGATCAATAGGAGCACAATCTAGACGAATCAACAGGCACGACCGTGCCTTGACCCGGCACGGTCGTGTCTATGATCTTTACACACAACAGAGACTAGCCCAGATGGCATGACAAGGTCTGGACAGGAGGACACGACCGCGCCGCTATTCGACACGACCCCGCTACATGAGGCACGGTCGCGCTAGATGATTAGCGCGGCCGTGTCTAATCCAAATCAGACACGAATCGAGAAATTTTTGTATTTATAACGATGGAATTGATAGGGCTTTTGATTAAAGGGTTATTACGAGTCTTTTCATATAATTTAATTGCATGGAAATCGTGTTTAAGAGTGGAATCGATTAAATCCTTTTTATTTAAAATAACAATTCTGATTCGAACGATTTCCGTAATGAAAGCCCAGATTAATAGGGGGCTTTTGATGATGATACTTAAACGAATGAGATGGAAAGTATACTTACCTAAAACAGGAAGGAAGTGGTAACGATCGGTAGAAGGGAGTTCCTGCGACGGAGAGAACGGCTTTCGGCGACTTCAGCTGCAATTCCGGCTAGGCCAGGGAGTCCAGAGTCCTGGAGAGATCCGGGAGATGCGTAATCCTTTCTTGATCGGGAGAATTTGCGTCTCAGAATAGGATTCGAGTTTTGCTTGAATTGTTTGAGAGAGAATTCGAAATTGATAGCGTGAAACTGAGGCGTTGAGTAATTGAAAATGGTATAACTCACGTTAATGGAAAAAGAAACGTAATCGTATTTGAATTTCGAACGATTTAGCGTTTTGAAATCACATTTACGTTTCGACTGTTACGCAGGCGCGACCGTGCCAAGAAAGGCGCGACCGTGCTCAGGCACTAGGTGCGATCGTTCCAGGACCAGTCGCGCGATCGTGCCGAGGCACTTGGCGCGACCGTGCTAGGACGAAGCATGACCGTGCTAACTAGGGTTTCTTAATATTTTTTAAATTTTTAGTCCTTGACTTTTCAGGTTTGATAAGTTTGAAATATATAGTTTCTTGCATAGCGTTTAAATGTATATAATTGAGTAAAACTTGCGAATTTGTATAGAATCATTGCATTTAATCTACGACGATAAAATAATGAGACATTGCACGAGTATTGAGTTTGAAATTGCATTACATTGAATTGAAATATGAGTACTAAAATCCGAAATGTTACAATGGATCTTTTGTCATTTGAATTTACAAAGAGTATTTCTATGAAAAATATAAGTATATTTGTTGTTTAGATCATCATTTTTACAACATGGAAGGCATGGAAATCGCTCTCTATTATAAGGAAACTTTGTTGAGTCAAAAACCGGGTCTTTATCTTTACTGAAATGTTGATGATGAAACCATTTTTATTAACATTCATACACATCTATTTTTAAATCTTGGATGATTTAAAAATACTTTATTTATTTGCATGCATGTGTCTTTAGACATGACTAAATAACACTTGGATATTTGTATAATATTTCAATCGTCAAAATATATATATTTTGATATATCAAAAGCATATTTTATGACATACATGATTTCCATCATACGATCTGTTGTTAATATTTATTTTTAGGAAATAAATATATTTTTATCTATTTTAACGAGTCACCAACGTGTCGTCATGCCAAACATGGTCAAAACCAAAAAGATAAACACATTTTACAAAGAGTCGAGTTGGGTGGATTGATAGCATAATTAAGCACAACATTTCGTAGAACTTACGTCCTTACATATTTTAGGACACGTGTAGTTCTGGCATTTTCACGTATCTAGTACTTACGCTACTCATACCAAGTGAGTTTACATATCCCCTTTTACATATTTATACTTTTGGGGTGGAACATGATTTCATTTGAAACTATTTTCAATTTATACAATTCAAACATTTTGAACAATCATGCAATTTGTGCCTTATGCTTGAACACTATGAGTACAAACTACAATTACATACTTGTGTGCATAGTTCAAGTGCAATCATTAACTCTATACAAGCCGACGGTAACAATGATAGATCTATTATGTCTGACAAACACACCTAGCTAGGGTGATTGTTGTCGGTATTACATTTGGGATAACATTGTGTGCTGTCACAAGGTTTGATTATACGCCCCGGTTTAACTGCAGTGGTTCTCCATAATTGCCTTATTAAACCATGGTTCATATGAATTGTACACAAACTCTTGATATTACTTGTGGTGTCAAAACCTATGTATGCTCACCAACAATTTTTAGTTAACCTTGTTTTCATCATGTTTCAGGTACTAATATTTGAGATCATTTACAAGACGCTACACATAGGTTTGAGGACTTAGTTAATTAAACAATTGAACTTTGTGGGAATACTTTATTTCTTGTATGTTTGACTTGGTTTGATTGAACTTTTTGTAATGAAATCTTGATTCAATAAACAATATGAAATTTAGTTGATCATTTGCTTATAACAGTCTCCATGTCCGCCCCGACGTATTCCGCCGTCGGTTGGGCAGTGACAGATTGGTACAGTTTTGCAAATTGCATGTGTGGGATTTGGTTGATATGCCGAGAGGTGTACATTCTATTGGTTCTAGATGGGTATTTAAATGCAAAACAGACGATCGACATGTTGTGGTAAGAAACAAGGCATGGCTAGTTGTACAGGGTTTTTATCAACAAGATGGCCTGGATTACACTGAGGTGTATGCCTCAGTTGCTAGAATTGAAGCTATCAGATTATTCTTGGCTTGTGCCTCATATATTGGCTTCAAGGTATATCAACTTGACGTGAAGAGTGCTTTCCTATATGGTAAAGTTCATGAAGAGGTCTACGTCACTCAACCGCCTGGATTTGAAGACCCGCAATTCCTAAATAAAGTGTACAAGCTGGATAAAGCACTTTATGGTCTTCATCAACCACCCCGGGCATGGTATGAGACGTTATCCAAGCATCTATTGTTGTAGGTCCCTAGGGAGTGGCGGATCGTCACATGCAAGTGGGTCTACTAGTTGGATCAGGTGCAGAATACCCGTGACTAGGCAGAGAGTCTAGCTAAACAAAGTAAACCGACAAGAGAAAACACTTTAAACGTTCTTTGTATTATAAATACTTGAAGGTTAAAGAGAAAAGCACTGAGATTACAATCTGCGTATTTGCTATAATGTCTGCGTACTTAACTTCTGTCAACCTATCCTATTTATACAAGACCTGATGCCTGCGTACTTAGCAAGTGCGCAGGGCAAAATGCTCTTGCGTACACGCAGGAGTTTTCTCCTGCGCACTTACAAGTGCGCAAAACACTTAGAGAATTTAGCAACATTCAGTATGTAAAAGTAAATACAACTCGATAAACTAATACATAAGGACTCTTACATACAAAGACAATTACAAATAAGACAAAATAACCTAAGACTAAGACTCTATCTATCCAGAGTGTTTGTCATAGGAAAGTGCTTCAACAAACTCCCCCTTGACAACAGCTCTGGATAATCTTCAGTCTTCGGTCTTCACATCTTCAGTCTTAACAACACTTGATCTTTAGCTTCCATCTTCTTCTTTTAATCAAGGCAGAACTTAATCACCTTGTCATATTTAGAAGCAAGGAGCTTTGTCCACTCATCCGTGTAGACGCAATAACGTTCTGCTAGTACCTCTAGATCTTTCACAGAAAAGTTGATGAAGCAGACTTCATCAAATATTCTGATCAGTTCCTTTGGCACTATGTTCCCGCTCTCTGAACGTCCTTTACCCATGATCACAGCCTCGCCCGTCTTTGGATCTACGTACCAGTACCACATGTCACCAAGAATATCCTGAGATAACTTGCTCAGGGGAATCTTAGTTTCACATCGCACTGGCTTGTATACCAATTTCTTTAAGTGCTTCTTAGTCACGGGATTTATAGCGTGCTTATCCTTGACTCTCTTGGGCACTTGAGGCTTGAACATCTCGAATTTTCCCGATCTTGCTTCTCGCTGCAGAACCACCCACAAACCCATCGCCACTGCGTGATTGGAATGACCCAGCAGCTCTCGGTTTGCTAGGTTCACAAGGTCATATTTGGGTAAGGAGTTGAACGCTTCACTGGTGGGTTTCAAGTATTGAACCCCGCCAGATCTTTTGATAGTGAACAACTGCTTATCCTCCTCAAACCTTACAGCCAAGATCATCCATGTTGCTCCGTGTTTGTCTATTATAGACGTCTTTTGCCACACAGGAGCTGGACCCTTTGATGAAGTAGAAGGCATGTGTGTATCTTTCGGTGCCTCTGGTTCCACAGGTGCAGGGTCAACTGGGGAGGCTTCAGTCAAGGCTTCTACATTACTAGCCTGCTCGACTGAACCTATGTCGAGCGGAGCATCGAAGGATGGAAATTCAAAGATCTCTCCATCTTCTAGCTCGTACTCTCCTTCCCCGTCACCCTTGGGAATTTCGATTACAACGTCTTCATCATCATCATCCCAATCGTCACCAGAGTCGATCTCTCCTTCTTCTAGATTGAAGAGAGCATCGATCTGTGCTTCTTTGGAATAGTCAGGCTCTAGATATAGGATCTCATCATCAGATAAGTCCTTAAGTACTTCAGCCACTGACTTTCCTTTGTCACCACCACCACCACCAAAGGTATCACCACCCTCTTGATGAGTCGACTCCCCCTGAGCCATTGGAACAGCAGAGATGGGCACGATTGCTAAAGCTTGGTGCTCACCTCCACTAGGACCGGCTTCGAGATCCTTGTCCTTGTCGTCATCCTTAGTCAAGTCGACCGGATGACACGCCTCATCACCAGTAGTCCTCTTTTCTTTCTCTTTCTCTGTCTCTTTCTCCCCCTGAGCATCAAGCTTCTTGGTCAAATCAGCAATCAGCTTGACCATTAGCTCATGCTCCTTCCTTTGAGAGTCAAACCTCAGCTCCAAGGACGACCCGTGGCCCAGAAGCATTTCGTTTGTCTTGATTAGGAGCTCGTTCTGGGCCAAGACATTCTTCAGTCCCTCTTCTCTGGCTACGAAGGATTCTGACTTCGTCTACCAAAGAATTGATCTGTGCTTGTTGAGCATCAGAATCCTCCTTTGACTTCCGAACAGTCTCCAGTAGTTCAGCAACTTGGGTTTCCAGAACATCTATCCTTGCATCATTCGGAGCACGATGTCTGGATGAGGAAGCCTCGGCATTATGAGTAGGGGAGGAGAATATGGTATCAAAGTCAAACCCTTGTGTAAAGTCTCCATAGTTGAAGGGTTGACTTAAAGGCTCAGTGGTGGTGGTTGGGATGGAAGATGTGACAAGAGTTGTAGGGGTAATGGTAGGGGTGATGGTGACTGAATCCGTGAGAACTGGAGTAGTCACCGCCACCTGAACAGTAGTGGTAGGGAGGGTTACTATCACAGGAATCACCTCTGTGTTTGTAGTGACGGCCACTTCACTTTGCACTTGTGGCCTCCTCCTCCTACGGTAAAGTTGTTGTGAAGGTGGGGTGGAGGCTGAATCCGGACTAGCAGCTGATACTTGTACTAGCTGCTGAGCCTCCACCACACTGGGGATAGAAGGTTGTTACCTATCGCCCCTGTTCTTGTGAATGTTTTCTCTTCTTTGTCTTTGTATAGCAGCGTCAGAGTCAAAAGTTGGCTCGTATTCGCTGCTAGACGACTGTCGCTTTCTCTTGGAGGACGACTCAGGTAGGGTTACCTTAGCCGTTCTCCTCGGGTGTACCTACGATGGTGCATCATCAGAATCGGAAGAATCTGACTCAGTCGCTTACGAGTCAGATCCCTCAGCACCATCATTTCCTCCTTCGTCGTCTCCATCATCAGACGATCCATCATCACTCTCCATTTCCTCGCCTTGTTGTTCCTGTTGTTCGTCGGAGTGCTCACTCAATTCCGGCTCCGAGTCGTGACTGTATCATCTCCAGTCACCTGGGGCCACATATGCTTCTTTGATGAGGTGGCCAAAGAGTTCTGTACGCACAGGGGTAGGATCTACACTGCCTGGCTTTAAGAATTGGACGAATACTCTTTTGTCCACCCTCTTTACTTGCAGTCTCTCCCCTATAGCAGGAAGGTTTGGAAACGCGTCATTAATCAGAAGTTGCATAAACCGAGGGTATAACAAGAACCGAAACCTCTCCGCTGTGTTGATCTGGTCATTGATGGCCTTAAAGATGTAGTGGGAGAAGTTGTAGCCCTTGTTGAGAGAAAGGCCGACCATGGCTGCTGCAAGGTCATGACCCATGGCATCTTTTCCAGCTTTCCTTGATGAGATGCACATGATCATGACGTGGGAGAAATATCTCCATTGGTCTAACACCCACATCTTTTTATATGAAGCATAGTCCGTCACACCGACATAGCCCATTCTTTGTCTGCAACAGCCGTCTACAAAGTAGTCTGGATAGGCTGTCCGGTCGGTTGCAAGATCTCTGAATTAAAGGGCCCTTCGTATAGTATCTTCAGAGAAAGCAATAGCATGACCAGCAACGGTAGCCCTTATAACGTTGGGGGTTACCGTGCAGTGGTGCTCTGTAGTCTCCCAAAACTGCTCGAGGTAGGGTCTTGACATGATCGGGTCAGCAGAAATGGCGTAGCTGATTCTTGAACGGTTCAAGAAATCAACTATGTCTCTGTACTGCAAAGCTACACCCTTCCACTCAGGTTCAGTGTTAGCTAACAGGTTGAATTCGTTAGTAAACGCCCGAGCCATGATCTGCAAAAACACACAGAAAACATAATAAGAACAACATGTATCATTGGAAACGGATAAACATGACTTAGTATAGCAGTTACTCTTTGGACTAAATTTCAGACTTAGGAATTTTTGCCAAGTGTTGGTCCTGCGTACTTACAAGTACGCAGGAGTTTCTTTTTGCGTACTTAACAAGTACGCATGAAGTGCTTCTTGCGTACTTGTTAAGTGCATAGGAAACGTACTTGGTTTCAAATTCCAGAATTTGAAATTCAATTGAAGTTCAAAAATTGGTGTGTATTGGGTCACCACTAGGTCGGAATCAATGATTCTAACCTATGGGACCAATACTTACACCAGATACCTGCTAAACTTGACCTAATTTGTTCTAACAGTCGAACGAAGCAACCGTCGGTTCAAATTCTAGCCCAAAGTCAAAATCAAAGACTCGAATGGATAATTAAAGGTAGATTAGTGATCGATTAATGATTATTAACAAGTTTTAATTATTAGGTATTACTCAAACAACCCAAAAATTGTCTAAAAAATCTCGAACAATAACCTAGGATAATCGGTCCAAAAGCAAGAGTTTTTGTGGATGGATTAAGCCCAAAATCTCACCAAATCGATGTAATGAAGTGATGAAACTAGCAATATTACGAAAAATCAGATTGGAACACTTGGATTTTCGAGTGAAAGTCGGAGGGAATATGAACCGGTTTGAAAGTGATAAGGTTCTGAAAATTTTCTAAGTCCGATTTATATACCCCACGCAAAAAGGTCGTGCGTACTTAGCAAGTGCCCACGGTTTAACTCGTGCGTACTTACAAGTGCGCAAGACTTAACTCTTGCGTACTTATTAAGTACACAGGGCTTACTTCATGCGCACTTACAAGTACGCACAAACCCTTAAGTGCGCAAACTTTCAACTCAAATTTATGAAGTTTATCAAGTCAAATAACGAAAAGTTAAAAGTATTCAATCAAGAGGATTCAAATACAATTCAGGAAGGTTAAACACAAATATTTTTTGCTTTTCTGAATAAAATTGGACTATGCATAAACTTAAAATCTTTTTGATCTTTTCTAATAAAAAAATAATAAAAATATACAAGTATTCACACAAACTAATTTTTTTTATCAAAGACACGAGCAGAGGATCATATCAGGCTATCTTATAGCAAAAACGATACAATATAAACATCAAAGAATATGGGATCATGTCATGAATTACTATTTATTCATACGTAATAAGCACATAAACAAGTAATTCAAGTTGGAAATATTATAAGAGTTGAAACTATAAGCATCTTTGTATCACGTTCTTGTGTATTAAGGTATTAATTATAAGATATACAACTTGTACCGCACTGATATGATACAATAATGTAAATTGCATTATCTCAAGGCATCTAAGATTTTCCCAATGATTTTCTAAATTTTCAGAGTGAAGTTACATCTATTAGCACAGGAAAAATCAAGCAGAATCCATAAGGATTATAAGGAATCATAAGATTCAGAATCGAGTGATTCATTTGTCTTCGTTTCATTTGATTTTCTTCATTGAATATCGGTATGATGATTCAGGATAATATATATGGTTTTTGAGTTTTAAGGTAAGGAGATCCAACTTTTATCTGGATTTGATTTCAATGAATCAGGAGTGATTCAAGGGTGAATACATGTTCAACGGTTAATGTAGAGACATGTCTTGATTCAATCTCTCCTTGCATACTTGTGAGTATGGGCAGTGAGATGAACCGCATTAATTGTGCTAACGACGTAACCCGAAACTGACCTCAAAAGAAAATTATTGCCAAAATCTAACATCCTATATATGATAATGATCTTTTCTATTCTTTTACGCATACACACTTGCAAACATGGGTTCAAATCACAGTTGTAATTTAGATTTAATTTCCACACTACTAGTGATTCAAAGACGCACACAGCCTACTGACAATTTAAATTACTTGTAAATAAGCAGATTAAAAACATAATAATTT
The DNA here is from genome assembly GCA_023525975.1 of Smallanthus sonchifolius. Taxonomy (NCBI): domain Eukaryota; kingdom Viridiplantae; phylum Streptophyta; class Magnoliopsida; order Asterales; family Asteraceae; genus Smallanthus; species Smallanthus sonchifolius. The sequence goes on from CM042036.1 coordinate 46,798,558, forward strand.
AAACAACTAAGTAAGCATGACGCAATCATTTCCCATATGAGCAGTCTGTGACGTTTAGATCATTTCTGATGTATTATCATTTCCTCTTTTCTCAAGTTAGCTTTGAAATTTTCTCCATTTTCTATTTTGTTTTTGATTTTGTAAAAATATTTTGAAACTTAAAAGAACTATACAGAAAATTTAAAAGAAATAAAGTTTAACTTTCATGAATTGAATTGATTTAAGAAAAGTTAATTTTCACTCGGGATTGAACATTCCTATTAAGTTGACAAGATGCTCAAAACGGGATCGATCAAATGCCTTTGTGAAAAGGTCAGCAAGATTGTCATCCGTGTGAACTTTTACAAGTTCAATTAAATGCTTTTCAGCACAATCACGGATGAAAAGATGGCGAATCTCTATATGCTTAGTTTTGGAATGTTTCACCAGGTTATTTGTGATGGACATGGTGGCATTGTTGTCAATGAATAGAGGAGTTCCAGTGAAGTTCAAGCCGTAGTCTCTCAATTGCTGCTGAATCCACAATATCTGAGAACAACCGCTTGCTGCAGCAATGTATTCTGCTTCACAAGTTGAGACAGAAACCGTTGACTGCTTCTTGCACTGCCAGGAGACCAGTATGTCTCCTAACATTTGACATCCACCAGAAGTTGACTTTCTGTCAAGGTTACAACCGCCATAATCTGAATCAGTGTAGGCTTTGAAGTCGAATGACTGCTGCTTAGAGTACCAAAGACCTAATCGGGGTTTCCCTTTCAGATATCTGAAAATCCTCTTCACGGCTATCATATGTGACTCCTTCGGTTGAGACTGAAACCTTGAGCACAAGCACACAGCAAACATTATATCGGGTCTTGAAGCTGTGAGATACATAAGTGATCCGATCATCCCACGGTACAATCTGCTATCTACATCCTTTCCATCTTTATCAGGATGTAGACCATGATTGACTGGGATAGGTGTGCCATGTGTAACATTCCTGATTTTTATTATTCATATTTCAATCCAATGTAATGCAATTTCGAATTCAATACTCGTGCACTGTCTCATTTATTTTCTCGACGTAAATTAAATGCAATGATTCTATACAAATTCGCAAATTTTACTCGGTTATATACATTTAAACACTATACAAGAAACTATTTTATTCAAACTTATCAAATCTGAAAAGTCAAGGACTAAAGTTGAAAAATGTCAAGAAACCCTAGTCTAGTACGGTCGTGCTTCGTCCTAGCACGGTCGCGCCAAGTGCTTTGGCACGGTCGCGCGACCTGCTTTGGAACGATCGCGCCCGGTGCCTAGGCACGGTCGTGCCGTATTTAGGCACGGTCGCGCCTGTGTAACAGCTGAAACGTAACTAAAACTTTAATCGCCCGATCGTTCGAATCCGTAACAGTCATACGTTTGTTTTCCCTTAACAATTGTATTACAACTTTTTCAAATTCTCAAAATGCCTCAGTTTCATTTCAACAATTCAAGAAAAACTCTCTCAATTCAAGAAAAACTCTCTCAAGCTTTTTCGATCAGAATTATCTCAAGCAATCCAGTCAATCGTTTCCCAAATCATCCGAAGCCGCTGAAGCATTCGGAACCACAGCAGAAGTCGCCGGAAACCAGTCTTGCCGTCGCCGGAACTTCCTCCCTACCGTTCTTTATCAATTCGCTGCTGTTCAGCGTAATTGAATCCTTTAATTCATTCATTTCAGTATCTGTATCGAAAGCCCCTATTCAATTTTGGCTTCCATTATAGAAATCGATCCGAATCAGAACTCATGCGTCATTAAGAATGATTTAATCGAACCCCTACTTAAAAGCGATGTACATACAATTAGATTATACGAAAAGACTCGTAATAAACCATTAATCAAAAGCCCTAACAATTCCAACGTTTAAATTACAAGAATTTGTAAATTCGTGTCTGATTTGGAAAAGACACTGTCGCGCTAATCATCTAGCGCGGCCGTGCCTCATGAAATGCGGTCGTGCCGATTAGCAGCGCGGTCGTGTCCTCCTGTCCAGACCTTGTCATGCCCTCTGGGCTAGTCTCTGTTGTGTCTAAAGATCATAGACACGACCGTGCCGGGCCAAGGCACGGTCGTGCCTGTTGATTCATCTAGATTGTGCTCTTGTTGATCAACCCGGTCGCGCCCCGACTAGCGCGGTCGCGCCCGTCGCTCGAGCACGATCGTGTCCTTCCGAGGCACGGTCGTGTGTGTGACTCAAAAACTTTAACAAAATTATAATTTTATATTTTTCAATCAATAAATGTCTCAAATTTTATAAAAAATATGTTTCCTGTATTTGAAGAGATAAATAGTATTTAAAAGTTTATTTAAAAATTTATAAAAATTAAATTCATATTTACTATCTTACACTTAAAAGATATTTTAAATAAATAAGTTACAAAATTTATAAATAAATAAGATAATGATTATTTATTTAATTTACATTTTAAATCAAAATCATTTATTCATTTATACTTAATTACAATTAATATTTACATATTTATTCAATTCAAACCTAATTAAATAGTTTCAAAAATATTTTACTTCAAACTCTATATATTTTATTCAATACTTTTTAAATACAAATCAATAGTTTTATACACAAATTCAACTTTCATTTTAGACTTAAACCTTATGCACTATTTGATACAACATACATTACTCTTTAGGTTGATTTGTGCACTCGAGGATCTTTATTTTTCTATCTATTATCCTTGTTCGCTACACCTCCTTATCAAGTGAGTATTCACAACCCCTTTTTACTCTTTTACACTTTTGGGGTGGAACATGAACTCTATACTCATTACACATTACACATTTACATTTACACAAACAACACAAGTGCAAAAATCCTATTTACATACATGTGTGCAAAATTTGAGCTTTGTGCCCGAGTGCTAGGTGTGCTAACCTTTGTATGCTCTTATGTGCAATCATTAACTATACAAGCCGACGGTTTTCAATAATGGATCTATTGAGTCTGACAAACCCACCCATGGTACGCGGTGATTGAAACCGACAACACATTTGTTTTGCATGCTAGTCACAAGGTTTGATTGTACACTTGGTTACACAATAGCTGCTCCCCATAAACGCCTTATTTATCATGTCATGTAAAGGATTTGTTTTCATCTATATGCTATCTATATACAACTGTGTTATACTCACCAACTTTTTAGTTGACTTTATTTTATTCATGTTTCAGGCCCCAATATGTGAGATTGATTCAAGACGTGTTCAACATAGGATTTGGACTTAGCAATATAAATCAAGAACTTTATGAGTTGTTTATGTTTCTTGTTTGAATTTGATTTTGTACTTGGACTTATTGTAATGCAAATTTGACTTTAATATATTTCAATTTAGTCAACCATGTGCTATGAACAGTCCTACATGTCCCGCCCCGATGATTCCGCCATCGGTCGGGGTGTGACACCATGAGTATTGCTATCATTCATCTTGTATTTTGACAAGATGTCCTGCATATACTTTGTTTGATGTAGATAAATTCCATCCTCTCTTTGACTGACTTGCAGACCCAGGAAGAATGACATTTCACCCATGTTACTCATTTCGAACTTAGACTTCATCACCTTTTCGAATTCCCTACACATCCCTTCATTGGTAGATCCAAAAATAATGTCATCGACGTACACTTGTACAAGAAGAATGTCACCTCCTGCTTTCCTAATGAAGAGAGTCGAGTCAATCTTTCCACGGTCGAAACTATTTGACAGTAAATGCTTAGATAATGTCTCATACCATGCCCGCGGTGCTTGATGAAGACCATAAAGTGCTTTGTCCAGCTTATACACTTTATTGATATTATGCGGATCTTCAAAGCCGGGAGGTTGAGTGACATAGACCTCTTCATGAACTTTACCATAAAGGAAAGCACTCTTCACATCAAGTTGATAGACCTTGAAGCCGACATATGTGGCATAAGCCAAGAACAGTCGAATGGCCTCAATTCTAGCAACTGGGGCATATACTTCCATGTAATCCAAGCCCTCTTGCTGATAAAAACCCTGAACAACCAATCTTGCTTTGTTCTTCACAACAACATGACGATCACCCGTCTTGCATTTGAACACCCATCTGGTTCCAATTGGCTGAAAGCCTTTTGGCAAGTCAACCAAATCCCACACGTGAAACTTTTGAAATTGAGACAATTCATCTTGCATCGCCTCAATCCAGCAGTTGTCAGTGAGAGCCTCCTTCACATTCTTCGGCTCTAATCGGGACACGAATGCAACATGCAGACATGTTTCCATGACACCAGTGTCAAGTATCTCTGTGTAAAGACTGGTGTTCTCAATGATGGTTCGATGACGAGTCTGAACACCGGCATAAGGATCACCAATAATGTTGTCGATTGGATGATTCCTATGCACTCTCGTCTCCGGTACAATCGGTTCCTGAATTTCTGAATCGAGATTCGTGCTTAACTCCCCAATTTCCTGTGTTCCAGAAGAAGAGGATTCAATGGTAATTGGATCAGCTGGAGCTTCATTTCCTACATTTGTGTTAGGATTAGCTTGAGCGTCATCTCCATCAACAGGAACATCTTCACTATTATCCCTGTCATGAGTTCCAGATGTAGATGCAGCATTGGAATCAGGAGTTATGATTGGTACAGTAGCACGAGTAGAGAAACTGGAGTCATCGCCGCCACCCAATAATTCATAAACATTTGCGGCGCCAACTGCAGATAGATCTGGAAGATTGAATGACTTGAATAGCGCATCATAATCAAAACCCCAAGCTGGACCTGTTGGTTCGGGTGAGATGCTGTGTTTACTGCAATCCACTTCAAACCATTCTTCGACAGTACGAGTTCCTATGTTGTACACTCTCTTGCAAGGCGAGTTGGCAACGTATCCTAAGAAGATGCCTTCCCCGCGTTTGCATGAAACTTAGACTGGTGGTCTTTGTACTGTAGAAACAAGGAACAGGGACTACCAAAAGGAACTAGGTAATCAAGATTGGGAAGTCGATTGTTGATCAACTCGTAACAAGTCTTGTTGTGCCTTTTCACAACCAGAACTCTGTTTAAGACGTGACAAGCTGTATTAACGGCTTCTACCCCGAAAGTGACAGGATTCTTTGCATCCCACAGCATAGTCCTTGCAGTCTCAGTCAGTGTTATGTTCTTCCGTTCAGCAACACCATTCTGCTGAGGCGTGTACGGCGCGTTGAATTCGTGACGGATCCCATTCTTGAGACAGAAAAGCTCCATCAAATTATTCTTGAACTCAGTTCCGTTGTCACTACTTATTCTTCTAACTTTCAGCTTGCAAAGAGATTCCAAGCTCAGGATCAAGTATTGAAGAATATCAGCAGTCTCGTCTTTAGTACCTAAAAAGTGCACTCAAGAAAAACGTGAGAAATCATCAGTTACAACCAGACAGAACGACTTACCTCCAATACTCCTGATACTTATGGGGCCAAACAGATCCATGTGTAATAGCTCCAAAGGGGTATCAATAGAGTTTTGGAGCTTGGGCTTGTGACACTTCCGTTGCTATTTGCCCTTTTTACAAGGTATACTGTCATCTGCAACGGTAAATCTCAGCTTAGGAACCCCGGTTACCAAACCGTTTCGGACAAGATGGTTCATTTTATGATACGAAATATGTCTGAGTTTCCTATGCCACAAGATGGAGTCAAGCTCTGTCGCTTTTGTAAGCAAGCAAGTAGCAACTGATGAGGTGGTTGTTGCCACGCTCATATCGATCTGATAGGTGTCGTTTGTTCTTGGCGCTCTCATCAAGATCCAATCTTCGGGAACTTCAAAACCAGGTTTGAGAATCAGGCATTCTGACATGTCAAACATCACCGAGTACGTCTTGTCACACATTTGGGAGATACTCAACAGGTTATGCTTCAACTGCTCGCAAAAGTTGACATTGTCAAAGCTGACACAACCGTTCGAAACCACGCCTTGACACGTGATGCTGCCGCCTTTTTCTCCGGCAAAGGCCACATAGCCGCCTCTGAATGGTTTAACGTCTTTAAGCAGGGCCATGTTTCCTGTCATGTGCCAGGAGCATCCACTATCTACATACCAGCGGTTAGAGATAGTACCCTTCGAACGTCCCTGCATGAGTAACAAAAGAATTAGTCAGATTTGGAGACCCAAGCATTGTGGTCTTGGGTCGTCCATCCTTCTCAAAATAAACTACTTCCTTTAACTCACAGTCGTGATAACTGTTCAAAACGGATGAATCTTTTAAAGAATTAGAAGTAGGAGATTGAGAAGTTTTGGATTTGGCAGTCCAGGATCTCTTCTGTTCCTTAACCGGAACAAGAGACTTTGGTTCAACAACAGCAGGTGAACTTGTGGAAGCTTCACCTGATTGAACTGAAGTCAGCTGTTCCAGCTTTCTCAACCTCTTGTTTCTTCTTCTTCTCTGTGGCTTTAAGAGTCTAGCCACAGGTTTCTCACCAGTGCGTGTACTACCGGAGGTAGATACACGAGGTACAGCAGGTTGCGTTACCTTTCTTGAAACGGATGGTTTAGCTTCAGCTTTGATCTTAGGCTTTACCATCGGTTTGACTGATGGTTTCACCACATTTTGCTTTGGACATTTGGGAGGGGTCACTGATGGCGACTTAGGGATAACAGCTGGTTGTGAAACAACATGCCGTTTCCCTTGGTTCTTTGAAGGACAGTTCACAAAAATGTGACCAACCAAGCCACAGTGAAAACAATTCCTCTTATCTACAAAAGTTCTCCTGTAAGTCTCATTAGATATGGCCTTAGATAACTCAGCATTATGAGCAGGAGGAGTTGGTTTATCAACAGGAGTCTGAACCTTTCCAGTTTGGTTTTTGGGAGTAAAATATTTTTCCAAATTTTCTTTATACCCAAGCCCAAAATGAGCTGAAAAAGCTTCTTTCTTTGCTTGGTTAAGACTTTTATAACCCCCATAAAGCATTACCTTTAGATTATCATTTGTTTCAATAATATCTGGTTCAGTTAAAAGGCAATTATCACCATTAGTGATAACGTTTTTCTTTACTTTCTGATCAGTCAACAACTCCTCAGATTCTACTCCTTCAGGGCAAGAGTTAACTGACCCGTCTTCAGAAGCAGTAACGAACTCCTCACTAGATGTGGAGTTAGCCTTACTAGAGGATTGATCCTTTTTAGGGGAATCATCCTTATCAGAGGACTCATCTAGACAAGTGAGATCAATATCTATTAAGCTATTGACAAACTTCCCGCTCAGTGGTGGAGGAATGGCATTAGTACCCAAACCTAACCCATTCAGTTGTCTCACTACAGATTCGTAGTGTTCCACCACAAAGCGAGAGTTTTTCAACTTCTCATTAGCACATTTTAACTGCTAGATCTCATTTTGCAGTTTGTTGATTTCATTATTCCGTTTTTCTAACCCCCTGTATGCAACATCTAAGTGAAGCTGTTGATCACTTATTTTTAAAGAATATTCACATTTTTCCTTTTCCAACGTTTCAATAGAATCTTTAAAACGTTTTTCATTTTCTTTATAGTTTAGAGCTGCCATACTTAGGGGTTCGATTTTGTCTTAGAGCCTAGAATTTTCAAGTTTTAGCTCTAGACATTTAGAACATGAAATAACAGAAAAAGGGTTAGAATCTACCTCAGAAGATGAACTTGTTGCTTCTCCAATGGCCATGAGAGCAACAGAAGTAGTCGATTCCTCTTTATCAGCTACAGGAGCTTCCATTTCTTCAGCTTCCTTCACCTCCTCTGTAGCAGCAGTTGTAGATTCTTCTAGGTCAGCCATAGAAGCTTCCCTTTTCTCTGCTTCCATCATCTCCATGATCTCAGCCATGAGACCAACCTGTGTCTGTGCGATGATGGCATCCTCAAGATGAACACCCCAGTCAAAGCTTTCATCTTGTTGGGCTACCAGTGCATTGGACATTCCATCTTGGCTTTGATTGTGGTGGTTTGAGTTGTTGTGGCCATGGTTGTTTCCTTGGCTGGGTCGGGTAAAGCAAGAGGCCGGTGCTCTGTCTTTCTGACACTCACGAGCAAAGTGTCCAAAATTTAGACACTTATAGCATTTGGCCTTAGATTTGTCAAACCCGACCTTGGCATTAGGATGCCCGCCAATAAACTTTCTTCATGTTCTGTTCAGGAAACGCTTGGCTCTCCTCAATAGCATGGCCATATTCCATTGAATATCCATGTCCTCCATGTCATCAGGATCCACTTGATTAAAATCTTCTTCAATCGTCTCGGGATCAGTAAGCTTGCCACCAATGAAATTCTCATACGCAAGCATACAAGATGAGAATAGTGCTACATGATTTTCAGCTATTCTGGCTATAGCTGATTGGTTAGCTGAAGACGCAGCAGGAGGATTCTTTGAGGTATGTTGATGATGAGACCCCAACCCTGATCCAGATGCATAGATGCATGAACACCACAACCATTTGAGTGGTCTTCTTCAGTAGGGTTTCCAGTGAAAAGGGCAATTCCAGAACCCGATGACTTGGATGTAGAAGTCGTCCCATGATACATAGAAGGGTCTTGTATCTGGGGTCTTCCAGAGCTCTCCTTTCTTCTTAGGTTCATGTCATGAGCTTGAACCTTTCCTATTGCCTCCTCTACTGTTAATTCATAGAACTTTGGATTTTCCCTCATCAGGGTTGTGTACATCTCAAATTTGGGTGGTAAAGCATCCAAAAACATTTCCACCATCTCTTCATCTGGATACCTAAGTTCAAAAGCCTTCAACTCAGTCTGTAAATGATAGAATCTAGAGATGAGGTCATCTAAAGATTCGTTCTCTAAAAATCTGAAGCACTCATACTGCTTCCTGAGAAGATCCCTCTTACTCTTCTTGATGTCACTATTTCCTTCGAATCTTTTCTGTAAGGCTTTCCAAAGATCCTTGGAATTGTCATAACCTCGGAAAATGTGGAACAATTCCCGAGTTAATGCCATAGTTATCGAACCAAGTGCCTTCTTTTCACGATCATAAGCTTTCTTTTCTTCGTCAGAAAGCTTAGAGATAGGTTTGGGCATGGCTTCATCTAGATAGATTTGTGTGGGATGCTTATATCCCTCAAGGATTGGTATCCATAGCGATGAGTCTGTATAAGAAATGTAGTGCTCAAAACGTGCCTTCCAATTAGAATAATCGTTTACGTTTAGCAACTTTGGTGGTTTCTGTGGTGTACCGATCTCATTATCATAGTTTAACAGGTTTCCCAAATTCTGAAGATTCGACATAGTGAACACTTAGTCAAATTTCAGAAAAGTCAGACACAGTTGCGCACTTGTTTTTGGCCTTGCGCACTTGAGAAATGGTCTTGCGTATTTAGATTTCCTCTTGCGTACTTGTAAGTATGCAGGATTAAATATAAGTACGCAGGATATAACTTAAGTTCGCACAAGTTCAGTCTTGCGCACTTATAAGTACGCATGAGATAAGTCTTGCGTATTTAGTAAGTACGCACAAAACTGTACTTTTTGCCAGAAATGGTAAGTACGCAGGATACCTTTTCAGCAACTTTCAACAAACTTTTCCGGTCACCTGAAACTCGCCGGAGATGGTAAAAATTGGTCTGATGATCAATGCAAATGAGCCAAAGGGTCAGAAACTTGTTTCTAACCAACCTTTGATGCTCAAAACACTCAAATACATAACAAAAATCAGTTTTTTGAGTGATTTTTGCTTCTAAATCAACAAAAATCAACAAAAATACCTCTTTTTGCTTGTAAAAACTCGATAGAAACTCTCCAAACTCACTCACAACACTCGAAATCAGGAGCAAACCTCTGATACCACTTGTAGGTCCCTCGGGTGTGGCGGATCGTCACATGCAAGTGGGTCTACTAGTCGAACCGGGTGCGGAATACCCGTGACTAGGCAGAGAGTCTAGCTAAACAAAGTAAACCGACAAGAGAAAACACTTTAAACGTTCTTTGTATTATAAACACTTGAAGGTTACAGAGAAAAGCACTGAGATTACAATCTGCGTTTTTGCTATAATGTCTGCGTACTTAACTTCTGTCAACCTATCATATTTATGCAAGACCTGATGCCTGCGCACTTAGCAAGTGCGCAGGGCAAAATGCTCTTGCGTACTTAGCAAGTACGCAAAGTTACTCTTGCGTACTTGCTAAGTACGCAGGAGCTTTCTCCTGCGCACTTACAAGTGCGTAAAACACTTAGAGAATTTAGCAACATTCAGTATGTAAAAGTAATACAACTCGATAAACTAATACATAAGGACTCTTACATACAAAGACAATTACAAACAAGACAATTACAAACAAGACAAAACAACCTAAGACTAAGACTCTATCTATCCAGAGTGTTTGTCACAGGAAAGTGCTTCAACATTTGTCTAATGGTTTCGATCGTGGACAGATAGATTCGACTCTTTTCATACGAAAAGCAGAGGGTGATATTCTTTTGGTACAAGTCTATGTAGACGACATTATTTTAATGTCAACAAACAAGGATATGTGTAGAGAATTTGAAGCGGTGACGAAATCTAAGTTCGAAATGAGCAACATGGGCAAATTGTCATTTTTCCTAGATTTGCAAGTCAATCAGAGGGAGGATGGCACTTACCAACATCAGTCTAAGTATGTACACGACATTTTGGAAAAATAAAAGATGAATGACTGTTCTACTTATTGCACACCGATCCCAGTCAATCACAAGCTAAGTACAGACAAAGAAGGCAAGGATGTAGATTGTAAATTATATCATGGGATTATTGGTTCTCTTATGTATTTTACAGCTTCGAGACCTGATATTATGTTTGCTGTATGCTTGTGCTCAAAGTTTCAGTCACAACCAAAGGAATCACATTTGATTGCTGTGAAAAGAATATTCAGATATCTAAAAGGGAAATCCCAATTAGGTCTCTGGTATCCCAAGCATCAGTCATTTGATTTCAAAGCCTACACTGATTCAGACTATGGCGATTGTAACCTTGACAGAAAATCAACTTCGGGTGGATGTCAATTCTTGGGAGACAGGCTGGTCTCCTGTCAGTGTATGAAACAATCAACGGTTTCTATCTCAACTTGTGAAGCCGAATACATTGCTGTTGCTCTCAAATCTTATGGATCCAGCAACAACTCAGAGATTACGGCTTAAATTACTCTGGAAATCCTTTGTTCATTGACAACAATGCTACCATGTCTATCACGAACAACCTGGTGAAACATTCCAAAACTAAGCATATTGAAATTCTTCACCATTTAATCCGTGATTGTGCTGAAAAGCACTTGGGTGAACTTGTAAAAGTTCACACGGATGACAACTGTGCTGACCTTTTCACAAAAGCCTTTGATCGTTCCCGATTTGAACATCTCGTCAACATGATAGGAATGTTCAATCCCGAGTGAAATCATTTTTCAAAACAAAATTGTTTCATGGAAGTTAAAAAAAATTTTTGTATAGTTCGTTTACTTTAAAAAATTTTAAGAAAAACCAAACAAAATATAAAATTATAAAAATTTACAAAGTCATTTGAAGATAAGAGGAAATGATAGTACATCAGTAAGTGATCTAAATTTCGTAGATTGCACGTTTGGGAAATGATTGAGTCATGACTACCTAAGTGCTTAACCTGTTTTATCTAACTTTAATTTGATTATCTACAAGTTTAATTTGAATTGTTAGTAGGCAAGAAGCGTCATTGGATCATTAGTAGCGTGAAAACTTAATATCTTATCTTACTACTATGATTTGAACCCATATTATGTTGTGTGTGAGTAAAAGATCATTTATCAGATATAGAATGTGAGATTTTGGCTAGTATTGTCCTATGAGATCAGTTCGGGTTATGTCTTTAGCATAATTTTTTGGTTCTCTTCACTACCCATGTTCTGTCAAGCATGTAATGTGAAGTTGAGCTAAGATATGACTTGAAAACATCCGTCAAGCATATGCTACACCCTTGGATCACATCTGATTCCATTAAAGATATATCCAGATAACAGTTGGATCCCATTACCCGAAAAATATTCACTGAAGATATCCTCACAAAACCAAGACAAATGAAACAATCGATTCTGAATCTTATGATTCTTGATAATCCTCATGGATTTTGCTTGATTTTTTTTGTGCCAAATGATGTAACTTCATTCTTTAAATTGGGACAATCCTTGGGAAAATCTTATATGTTTTGAGACAAATGCAATTTAAATTTCTATTAGGATAATTGTGGGGTACACGGTGTATGAATTTTAATAAAAACCTTAACTCACGATAACATTTTACAAAGACGCTTTTAGTTTCAAAACTTATAATATTGACAACTTAAATTAGCTTGTTGTGTATTTCAAATTCGTTGTCTGAATAAGTAGTATGTCATGACATGATCCCATTCTCTTTGAAGTTTATCTTGTATCATTTTAACTATATATTTAGCCTGATATGATCCTATGCTCATGACTTTGATCAAAAAGTTCACTTTAAGTATTTCGGTTTTTAATTCTGCATTATGTTAATACCGTCATTTATTCAGAAAAGAAAAACAACAAAAAGCTTTTCAATGTGTTTTAACTTAAATGTTGACAAACCCAAAAAGATTTTACATACAGTTTATCAATTTCAGAAAAACCAAAAATATTTTCGTTTTTAACTTCCTGAAACGTTTTTGTTAAACTTAGAGTTGAATGTTCTTATCAGGTTCGCTTTTAATCGACAAACTTCATAATTTTTTAGTTGAAATTCGGAGATGGCTTTTGGTCATACGTACTTGTTAAGTACGCAAGACTTAAAGCCTGTGTACTTATCAAGTATGCAGGAGTTAACTCATGCGTACTTAACAAGTACGCATGACCAAAGCTTCTGCGAACTTGTTAAGTTCGCAAGGTCTGAAACACGAGGGTATATAAGCGGGTGTTAAAATGTTTCTTCAGTTCAAATTCTCTTCACTTGCTTTCTACTCTCAAACTCTCAAACCTACTCATTTCCTCAAAAATTTGTGTGTTCCTAAACAGTTTTTCATCCCATTTCTTGTTAGAAGATCATCCCAACATCATTTGGTGAGAATCTAAGCTCATTCCATTCGTTAAATCATCTCAAAATTGACGTTTTTGTGTTCTTAAATACTAGGGTTTTGAATACCAAAATTCTTGCAATTTTGGTTGTTTTTGTGTGAAATTATGCATCAACGTTTGTTTCTAATCAATATTCTAAGCTTTTGGATACAAAATTTACACTTAAAATGGTTTATTCTTGTTTTGATCACTTTGTTGGGTAGCTAAGTAGCGTCGACCCCTGTTTAATCATTTTGGATGATTTGTTGCTTGATATTGATGTTAGTTGTGGTCACATTGTGTTGTATTACCTTTTTCGACACTATGGAGACTAGAATCATCAACCATAAACACAAAATTGTTGAAATCGTCACTTTGAAAAACGGCCAACTCTTCAGACCCTGCGTACTTAGTAAGTACGCAAGTACAAAGCTTCTGAGTCCTGTTCATATGTAGTTGCTATCGTTTACTCAAGGGCATGATCTGTTCAGGTTATTACTGCGTACTTTGGCCAAATTTTCATGCGTACTTACCAAGTACGTAAGAAGCAAAAGTGGCAAATTTTTTTAAGTATTGAATCTTAAGTGTTTGTGTTTATGATTATCCCAACTGATGTACGTTCTTTTTATCTATTCTTATGTTGTTTTTATTGTGTTCTTTACAGGTATGGCTCGTCGTGCATTCACAGATGAATTCAATATGTTAGCTCTTACAGCTCTATAATGGAAAGGAGCAGCTGTGAATTACCAGGAGATAGTCACATTTCTCAACCGATCCAGGATAGCCTATGCTATACCAGCAGATCCGATAGTGTCACGACCCTGTATTGAACAATTCTGGGAAACTATCGAACACGACTTCACGGTTAACCCCAACGTCATTAGGGCTACTGTTGCTAATCAGGAAATTGCAATTTCAAAAGAAACAATTCGAGTGGTTCTTCAATTTCATGATCCAGCTGCTAATCAAGTGGCTTACCTAGACTACATGATAGACGGTTACTGGAAGCAACAGATGGGATACGTAGGGAAAGCTTATTACGCATCATACATGAAGAAATGATTACTAGACCAATGGCGTTATTTTGCTGACACCATGATAATATGTATTTCAGCAAGGAAGGCTGGTATAGACGCTATGGGGCATGATCTAGCGTCTTTAATGGTTGGTTTGTCCTTAAAAAAGGATACAATTTCTCACACTACGTCTACCGATCCATGATAGATCAGATCAATGCGGCGGAGAGATTCAGATTCTTATTGTATCCAAGGTTCACTCAACTGTTAATCACCCACTTTTTGCCTAATCTTCCACAGATTGGACAGAGATTTCGAGTTAAACGTGTGGACAAGAGGGTGTTCGTACAATTCATGAAGGCAGGTACTGAGGAGCCCATTCCAGTATACACACCCCTCTTTGGCCACTTAATCAATGAAGCTTATGAAGCACCAGCCAACGATCGTTGGTACAGTTTGGAGTCCGAACCTGAAGCCAGTGAGGCACATTCTGATGAAGAACAACATGAAGAGGGAGAGGAAGTAGAACAAGAAGGTGATGATGTTGATTCTGATGATGAAAGTGAAGATGGTGATGATAATAGTGAAGGCGGTGGTGCGGAGGAAACTGATTCAGAATGAACTGAATCTGACTCATCGGATTTCGATGATGCACCAGACAAGACACACCCCAGACGGATTATTCAGGTATCCCTTCCTGAATCCTCCTCGAAACGAAGACGAGAGGAGAGCTCGGACAGCGATTACCAACCCGAGGGGGAGACGGAGACAGAAGCTGCTAGGCAGCAGCAGGCAGAACGCAGAATGAAATACAGATCCGATCGGCCATGGCAGGAGGTGATGGAACAGATAAATGCCGCCTGCAAGGCCAGAGAAGCTCACAAGAACCGTCCCAGTTGTATCACAGAAGGAAAAGTAGGGCAATCACACCCGTGGTTGTTTCTACCGTCTCAAAGGAGACTCCACAGATTGTCTCTCTTCCTGCTGCTACAGTTCCTGTTGTTACAAGTACCTTAGCAATAATGCGGAGTCCATTATTGTTGCAACAACCGCTGCACCAACAACTACCCAACCAACAAGTTTAGCGGCATCAATTACTGCTGAATCTGTACCCCCAATGACACATCCCATAGCTTTTGGAGACATAACCCACGGCTTTGATTTTGTCGACATCTTTATTAACCCAATTCATGAAACTGGTGAAGCATCTACTTCAAGAGACACTAATCCTCGTGAAGCTAGGATTTCTTATCTGGAAGCACAAGTTGCTTCTCTGCTTGAAACTATTGCCAACTCTAGAGTTGAAGCCAAGGCTCAACAAACTCGGATCAACTCTTTAGTGGATGAAGCAACTCATTTAAGGCATCAATTGATCGGCACCCGGGAACAGCTAAGGACATTGATGGAACAAAACGATCTTCAAATCAAAATCAATGACTCTGTCCTTCTCCATAGGCAAACAGTGGAGGCAATATTTGTGATCCAAAAAGAAGAATATCAAAAGACGGTTGCTCTGGTGGAAGAGCTGTCAAGAAAGCTAGCTGCTCAGGGGGAGAGTAAGAGACTAGAAACCAAAGATGCATATCACCAGGTCGACTTGACTGGTGATGATGATCATGATAAGGATCCTGAGGTCGGTCCTTCTGGTAGTGAGCAACAAGATTTATCAGTTGCCCCACTATCAGTAGTGCCAACGGCTCAGGGGGAGTCATCAAGAACTGGTGGACAAGGTGGAAGTGAAAAGGATAAGTCAGCGGTCGATGTCCTAGAAGAATTATCTGATAGTATCTTTTTGATCGAGCCTGACTACTCAAAAGAAGCTATAATCGAGGCTCTCTAGAAAATAGAGGAAGGAGAGATCGATTCAAGAGATGACTAGGTAGATGATGATGATGTGATTGTGGAATTTCCTAAGGGTACCGGTGAAGGGATTTACGAGCTGGAGGATTGGGAAATCTTTGAAGCCCCATTCCTAACATTTTCTGAAGGTTCAGTTGAACCTGTGGTTGCTGAGGAAAGTGTGGTAGCAACGTCATCTGAAACCTCCCAAACCAACCATGTTCCTGAAGCTGTTGACACCGATTCTTGGAGGAACAAGCTTCCTCAAGATTGGTTCAAGAAATCACAGCCTCCTGCTTGGCATAAATCTCATTACACAGATAAGTATGGAGCGGCAGGAATGATCTTGTCAGTTTGTTTTGATGAAGTTAAGGGATTGTTTTCAATTAAAAGATCTGGAGGCGGTCAATAGCTGAAGCCGACCATTGAAGCTTTCAACTCTCTTCCCAAGTATGACCTTGTTAACCTGGCCAACCGAGAACTGATTGGCGAAACTTCTTTTGCCGTTGATAAAGGTCTTTGTGGAACGTTACAAAGGGAAGGCAGATCAGGAAATTTTGAAGTCTTTAAGCCTCAAATGCCGAGGCGAGTCAAGGATAAAAGTTGTTCAGGGTATTTGATGAAATCAGTTTCATCAATTTTTATGTTGGTGATTTGGAGGTTCTTGTGGACAAGTACTACATTTACACGGATGAGTCGGCAAAGCTTCTAGCATCCCGCTATAACAGATTAGTCAAGTTCTGTTTTGACTACAAGAAGGGGACGAGACGCAGTACTCGAGCTGAAGATCAGTGAAAGACTGAAGACATCCAGAGCTGCTGTCAAGGGGGAGTCTGTAGAAGCATCTTTGTGTGACAGGCACTCGGGATATTGTATTTATCTGATTTAGTCTTTTGTATTATCTGTATTCGGTCTTTATGTATTTGTCTTGATCGAGTTGTAATCGTATCTGTTTGTACTTGTATTTTTTTCTTTCAGTTGTATGTAAGTGTTGGGTACTGTACAAATACGCAAAGGAGGTTGTTCCTGCGTATTTGTTATGTACGCACATCAGTTCCAGTGTACTTGTTAAGTACGCATGAAGGAACTCTCCTGCGTACTTGATAAGGACGCAGGAAGCAGGTCTAGTATAAGTAGCTGAGTTGTTTCATTTGTAAGCACGCTCTCATTTGCTTGTCTTCTTTCCAGAACATTTGGAGAGCTACTAATTGTAAACGATTTGCTACGATAATAGACCATGTATTTTGTTACGTGTGTTTGTTGTCGTGTTTACATTTGTCGTCTTACGTTCCATCTAGTCTCGAGGATTCCGCACTCGTGTAGACTAGACTACGCACCCACACGATCACGGTCTGAAGACACCCGGGGACCTACATTATGGCCTGGTAAAGTTGGTTTAAATTCTGTCAGCTCACTGTTTTGGTTCTATAACACTCAATTTCAACAACTATTCCAATCTTGTACTTGTTTTACTTCTTTTTACCAAATAGTTGATGTTTAGGTTAGGTTTAACATGTTCTAAGGTCCATAGTCCAGATTTGTTCATTCCAATCACTTGATCCATGAGTTTAAAGTCTAAATTCGAAGTTAAAACTTAATGACTTATTTTTAAAAGTCATATATGCATGATTTTTACATGTATGCACCAAATCACCAACTAAACATATTAATTACCATCTTTTTATATAAAAACATGTATGTACTATATTTTAGTTCTTTTTTAAGATGTTTAATAGGTTCATAAAGCTTGATCATGAGTTTTTTTAGAAGAACATTTTTGTTTAAAAGATGTAAATCATGCTTAAAGCTAGTTTTTTAGCATTATTCCTTTGGATGGAGTTTTATGCATGACAACAACTTGGTGCTAGTAAAAATGAAGAGGATGAAGATATATAGAAGACTCACGACAAGTAGGATAGAAGAAAGGAGTTAGAAGGAAGTTCCAAGTCCAAAAACCTTGCTACACCTCTTGATGTTTCATGAAGCCACTTGGATTGTTGAACTCTTGAATGAAGCTTGATCAAATGAAGGAAATAAGTGTGTGTTTAGTGTGTGTGTGTCGTTCAAGGTGAAGGGAGGGAGTGAGAGGAGTGTTTGAGTGGAGAAAAGAAAGATTGAATGATGGAAATGAGAGATAGGAAGATTTTTATGGACAAGATCTTGTAAGTGGGAGCATGGGTGGTGGAATAAAGAATTAGAACGAAGGAAAAAGGAGTCTTGGGTGGGCCCCCCAAGAGCTCATGGCTAGAAAAGGGTCAAGGGGGGTTGGGAGGGTTAGTTGATTGCTTTAGTGTTTAAATGGGGTGGTTTATCCGGTCATTGGTGCGTTAAGTCTGGGTTTTGGATCGGAACGGTAAATTAATTTGATCTAATGTTCTTAATTGTATTTAAATATGAAAGTTAACTAGTTTTAATGAAAATCATCCAATTGGGTGTTGTATAAGGCATAAATGTAATTAATTTCATGTATGGACATTTGAAGTTGGCGGTATACGGTAAAACCTTTGATTTACGTTGTTTCGAATCGTTTTATGAAATGTGGACATTAAAATATATATTTGAATGTATAAACACATAATTCATGTATTATGGATCTTTGGACATTAATTTGGACAATTTAGGTTAGTCACCGACGTTCGTATTAGTCGGGTTTTACGTAAACGTGAACCGGTAATTCCTAAAATTACCAAAGCATGAATTGAACTAACGTATGACCTTTGCTAGAATTAAGGACCTAATCAATGCAATTGAGTCAATCAGGAAACTTGAAAATGTAAACGCGTTTCTGTTATGTACGGATATTGACTTGAAATGTCGGGTGTCACACTACGGCACACACACACACATATATATACACACACATTTATTAAACTTAGATCTAGCTCATTTTTCTTGTTATGTTACTTATTTTTAAAGAGCTTTATGAAACCCTTCCATTATTAGGTGAACAACATGAACTTTTTAGTCATAGATCAAAGAAAGTAACAAAAATGTAAAGAGATGGTGAATCGTGTTTTTACTACTAGACTAGCTAGGGAAGATTCACAAGTGACATGATTATTTTGAGAGGAAAAGAAGGTGATCTTGAGTCTTTAGCTAAAATCTCTTGAGAAAAACCCTTGAATGCTTCTTAGAACACCTTATAGTGGATGATTCTTGCCTTGAACTTGGATGATCTTCAAATGGAAATGGATAGTGTGTGTTTTGTGTGTGCCGTAAATGGGAGAAAGAAAGATGATGGAGTGTAGGTTGAATTTTTGAATGGATAGATAGGATGGAAAGATGGAGTCTTTATTAAGATTTGGAAATAAGGTAGTATGGTTCATGGACTAAAATATTATATTGAAATAAGTTGGAGGTTGAGTGGGGGGCCACTAGGGATCTCGGCCGAATGAAGGGATAAGGGGGGTGGGTTGGGTTTGTTGAATGATTAAGTGTGTTTAAGTAGAAGATATTTAGTTCATTACGGGGTTTCAATCTTAAGTGGGATACTAAACGGTAATTTAAATTGGTTTAGGTTCTTAACGATACTTGAATTTATAATTTAACTAGTTAATGGTTAGATTGATGAAAAATGTTCAAATCATGTATAGTGTAATTCGTTGATGTGATCATATGTATGTATAAGTTCCTAAAGGTGACAATACGCAATATCAACTTTGAAGGAATTCGTCAAGGACTTTTGTGTCTATCTTAAGCTTTAGTCAAGCAACTTTATTGCCTAGATATGAAATTTATGTGGTATAGACTTCTAGGTATTTTTATGATATTTAAATTAATCACCAACGTTCGTATTATGCGGGTTTTATGTACGCGTGTACCAGTAATTCCTAAAATTATCAAAATATGAAATGGTCAATGTATGATATTTGCAAGACTTTTAGTGTCCTAATTTATGAAGTCAAGTGATTTAGGAAATATGAGAAATGTAAACGCATTTGTGATAAGTACGGATATTGACCTGAAATGTCGGGTGTCACATTTCTCCCCGATGCATTAAATAGGTTTATGTATAGGGTATACCGCAGCGTGCCCTCCACCCCTTTAACACTTCGTGAATACTCTGTTACTCCGTTTTAAGGCTTAGACTCGTTCATATCACACATCACGTATAGCATGATTTCTTATCATGCTTTTCAACCAGTCATTGCCCTAATTTCTCGTAAAGGTTTCTCCTCAATACATTAAAGAGGTTTATATATAGGGTATACCGCAGCGTGCCCACCACCCCTTTAATGCCTTGTGAATACTCCTTTACTTAGATTTAGAGCTTTCATCATGTATTCACATATGTTTAGCATATATTCTTATGTTATTTGGCATCAGTCGTTACCCTAAACCTTTGTAATGGTTTCTCCTCGAGTTAACAAAGAGGTTTATATATAAGGTATACCGCAACGTGCCCACCACCCCTTTGACACATAGTGGATACTTCGTTACTCGGGTTTAGAGTTTAGACTTATTTACCATTTCCCCGTACCTTAGTGTTACACAAAGCATGTAATCACATAATCATTTAGACAATCAAGATTTAGGTATGGGTCCAGTGTACTTACTATATCCTCGGTTTTTCTACACTTGTTCCTTTCTTGCTTAAATGCTTCTACGGATCTGACTCACACTTTAACGCACCGCACTAAGCTTGTTTGGACGTTCTCAGAATATGTGTGAAAGTGTTTGTGTGTTTGTGTTTCCAAATGAACGACATTGTCCATCTATTTATAGGCTGATTTGTGCGTAGCGGACCACTAAGAAGGTCGGTAGCCGTCCGCTACCGCCCACCTAGCCAGCTGTCCATCTTGGAGCACACTTCGCGGACTGTTAAGCTCTTGGATAGTGTTCCGCTATCCAGATTGCGGCGTGGCGGACCGTTATGCTTGCCATAGTTGTCCGTTATAGTGTTGCGGCTGAGGATTGGTGGCACCACACGTGTCCTGTCATCATTGCTTCCTTCCTCACTACGTAGTGGGCCGCTAAAGAGCCCGGTAGCGGTCCGCTACCGGCTCAATTTTCGGAATTTTGCATTTTTGACCCTTGAACTTTGGTCTACTTGCTGTTTCCACTTTATACTTTTATTTTCTATAAAAATTGGGGTATTACAAGTTGGTTGAAAAACAGAATCGGTACACGGAAGATCGCTTCCAGCATCACGAGACCGAGTAGAGGAAACAGAAAGCCTACGTGTAGGCCATTGAGAATCATGTTAGGCAGATTGCAAAGCTGCTTTCTGAGAGGTAGTAGGGTGGCCTGCCGAGCAATTCTGATACAAATCCAAATGATCATGTGAAGGCCATCACATTGAGGAGTGGCAAGGCCACTGGACCTGATATATCGCCTTCTACATCACAGCCGATTGTTGATGAGGTCGAGACTGAGTGTCTGGATGAGGTGCAACTGAGGCAAGGCCCAACAAGTATAGCACGGTCTAAGGAGCCAATGAGACTCCTCCCATTCCATATCTGGGTAGATTGAAGAAGCAAAAGATGGAGGAGCATTATGGTAAATATTGGAGCTTTTCAAGCAATTGAATATAAATTTACCACTTGTTGAGGCTCTTGCTTAAATGCCCAAGTACGCGAAGTTTCTAAAAGACATCCTCACCAATAAAAAGAAATTGGAGGAGCTTTCACATGTGACTTTGAGTGAGGACTGTTCAGCGATTCTCAAGAACAAACTCCAAAGAAGATGAATGATCTGGGAGCATCACAATCCCTTAGCTGACCTTGGTGCTAGCATAAACCTGATGCCTTACACGGTTTTTGCTACGCTTGATTTGGGAGAGCTTACGTCGACACAAATGAGTATTCAGCTTGCTGATATATCAATGAAATACCCACGAGGCATAGTTGAAAACATGTTAGTGAAGATTGATAGGTTTGTGTTTCCTGTGTATTTTGTGATACTTGGCATGGATGAGGATAAAAAAGTACCACTTATCCAAGGTCGCCCATTCCTATCCACTGCTAGGGTCCTGATTGATGTCTGCATTGGTAGATTGACACTTAGGGTTGATGATGAGTAGGTGACTGTTGATGTTGGGAGATCCATAAGGCATCCACACAGTCAGGATGACTCTTTATACTTCATTGTTAACATCGATTCGATGGTGAGTAGTCATCAACAGGACACATCAGAGGAGGAGCCTTTAGACATGCAATTGATTGGTGGGGAGGCTTTAGATCCAGTTTGCGAGGATCGGTTTGACGAGCAGTTGGCCTATCTAACAGGCCAAGAGCCGTCCCCATGTTCAGAGGTGTTTGAGGTTGTAGATTGTGACTCTGAGCCAAAGGCGAGACCTTCTGTTATGGACCCACCATCCGTCGAGCAACGAGCTTCCAGGCCATCTAGAGTATGCTTTCTTAGATGGTGAGTCTCAATTGCCTGTCATTATTTCTCCTTATTTGACGGGTGATGAGAGGGAGAAATTGCTTGAGGATCTGAAACCACATAAGAAGGCGATCACGTGGAAGATCATGGATATAGGGTTTCAAGCTACCCACCAGGATTTTCTCTTGAAGCTTTGAATACTTGTACTGATGATCTTCCCAAGATCAGATAGGGTTTTTGAGGTAAGTAACCCTAGCAGAGAGAATACAGATCGTCATTCCTTCACATATATGAAATCAAGTCACCTAGGGTTTCAATTGAAACTCTAACTTCAGAGATCAGCACAACAAGCAGAAATACTGACTCCAAGAACAGATAACAATCAATCGAAGTTAGATAGGCTCTGATACCATGTCAGAAACTCAAATCTAAACTCTAAATTACCAGATATTATATCGCATCAGAAAGTATAAGAATCTTTATAAAAAGACTGAACAAAGAACAAATAAGATCTAAAAACATATAGATTTGAACTCTCACATACTCAATCAGATCATCAATATGATGACTTGCATAAACTCACAATATCAATGTTTTAAATAGGTTTTCACAATGCGAGTTAATTATTAATTGTAGGATCGTGAAAGTACAAGATGGTTCTGTTCTTAGTTGAATTTGGCGGAAACAATAACAACTGCACAAGTATAATCGAGTAAACAGAAAGAATACTTATAAGAACACTGTTGTATTAAGCTTTTGCAAATAAACGATTACAAATAAAAACTCAATCAAAAAGAACTTATACAATGAAGTGTTTACACTGTATTTATACTCACTTAGAATCAAGACAGACCCTTGATTCTAAGGATCAGATCTAACACAGACCGTTGATCTGTTGTATATAGCTAACTATTACAAGTGTAGTCTAAGCTAGCTAACTTTATTGAAGTGTCTTCTTTATGCATTATTACTTGCATGCTTGGAGAAGAGCATTGTTGTCCGTCATTGGTTGTGCCATTGAGGTTCCTTCTGCTTTGAGTGTGTCAGTTGCTTTTGCAGAAAGTTGTCAGTGACGCTTGGCATGGATAGTCAGCTGCAATGATTTATCTTCAAGGCACAGGGCTGTCAGCAGCAAGGATGATGATCAGCAGCAAGATGTGACCATCCAAAGCTGGTGATGATTTGCCTATCAGCAGCATCAAGTGTTGATGCTACTGAGAAGCCTATCCGCAGCAACTTTGGTCTTCAGCAAATAAGGCTATCCGCAGCAGATTTGTTATTCAGCAGAAGAACAAGTATCCGCTGCAGGTAAGCTTGTCCGCAGCAGTTTGTTGGTCAGCAGCAGACTCTGAGATCAGCAGCGTTTGTACTTAGAGAATTTTGTAGCCATCAGTCTTTATTTCTACAAACTCCCCCTAGACTGATGCTACCAAAACTCTCTTACTGCTTTTGTTGCTGAAGCTTTTGCATGTTGCTGACTATCCTTTCAACCTCATATCCTCTCTGGTCCATGCTGGGATTGTTAAGAGGAAGCTCAGATAGAGTCTTGATGTCTTTGCTTGCCATTTTGAAGATAGCCTTGCTTGAACACCTCATCTTCTGTCCTTTAACATCTGTCAAAGTGAATTCATTCTTCTTAGCATTGTAGGACCAGCTGATGAATGGAGAGTGGGATTGGAGAGGTTTGACATCAATGATTTCATCTTTGTTGGGGTTGAAGTAATCTTTGATTACCAGCAATAGATGTCACCAACCTTCATTCTCAGGTTCATTGGCTTCACCCAGCTCCATCATTCTTCTTAGATCAGAGTCTGGAAGCTGTAATATCTCATCAACCGATATATAAATTGATCTTTTAGCTTCTGTCCTCCCCCTGAACACTTCAAACCATTGGTCTTGAGGGTTGTATGACCATCTGATTATTTCTATTGAGTCTTCTGGTTTGGAAGTGGGTTTGTTCTTCTTTTTGGGAGGTTGTTGATGAGTGGGAGCTGGGTGTGAGGATTTGGACTTTGAGGGAGGAGAGGAGGGAGGTCTAGGAAGGAGAGTGGAGGGTTGTTGGATTGAGGAAGTGTTGGGTGAGAGAGAAGGCTTGGGTTTCTTTGATTTCCGTTCTTCTTCTTGAATGATTATCCTTTTCATGGAGCCTTTCTTCTCCAATCTTTCTTCCTCATCCTTCTTGACTTTGAATAAAGGGCTTGCAGGTTCATGAAATTCATGGGACCTAGTCTCTTTCCACTCTCTCCTCTAGCCTTAAGGAAGTCAATCATGATCTTCCTTTCTTCATGGGTTCTTTTATTAAAGGCAATGGTCTTTTTAGACTTTTGTTTGGCTTTTTCTTCTTCTTCAGCCTTTTTCTTCTTTGCCAATTGACCTTGCTGACCCATGAAGGCTCTGTAGATTTCTTTATTTGATAGTTTCTCAAGGTAGTCTGCATCCTCACCTTGAGAAACTAGAGCCTTTACCCACTCCTCTCTCATTTCTTTGGCTAGTTCAGAATCAGTTATTCTGAACTTAGCCTCTTCCTTCTTCTTCCTTTCTATCTCTTCTTCTTCTTTGTCGAATTGTTCTTGTAGTTGAAGAGCAATAGCTTCATCTTCTTCAATCTGATAAACTGCAGGAATCTTTACTTTGAGCTCATCCAGCTGTTTTGCATACAGCTGGATTTGTTGTTCTCTGAGGAGAATGGCTGTGAGTCTATCTTGAGCTTTCTTTGTTTCAGCCATCTCCTCTTCTTCTCTTCTTCTTTTTCTTTCTTCCTTCTCTTTCTTCTCTCTTAGAAACCTCTCTTCATCTTCTTTGGTCATAATTCCCTTTCACTTATCTTTGTTGGATGCCTCTGCTTCGGCTTCACTGATCACAACAGCAGATGATTGTGCTGCTGTTGGAATCTCAGCCTCAGCTTCATTGGTAATTTGAGAGGTTGATAAGGGAAGGTCATTAGCCTCATCTAATTTGCACTCAGGACTTGTAAATTCTATCAGCATTTCTTTAACAGCGGATATTGATTCATATGCAGCAGCAAAGATGTCTACTCGAGGGGAAGCTGAGTCAGAATTAGTGTCAGAATTTGACACATATACTGCCTCAGCAATCCTTCCTTCTTGTTCAAGATGGGCTCTGACAGTAGCTATAATTGCCTGGCTTTCGAGGGAGTTGACATTGCAGATATTTGCCCTGAGTTGAAAGATCTTGTAAAGAAAGTCTGTAGGCAGTAGTAGGATGTTCCTGGTGTTGATGGTGAGAGAGGAGCCATTGCTTAGCAGAAAGGTGTGGTCAAGAGACTTAGTGCTTACCCATCCTAGCACATCTAAGTCCTTGACAATGGATTTGTACAGAAATCTTCTTAAGCACAGAACTTCTTCTTCAGAGAGAATACTACTCCTTATTATTTCAAGTCTTCTAGGAGTCAGTCTTCTTTCTGCTGTTGTTGAAGATTCAGGATAGGCTACCCTTTTTGCTGCCTGTATTTGTCTTTCAAAGTTGGGTAGATTATCCTCCATCAAGTCATAGAACCTGCCAATAGCAAGTTCTGCTGAGAGGTCCGTTGAGTTGTTGATACATTGTAGATGGTATAAGTAAAGGACTTGGATGCTGTTGAGAAAGTCCCAGTTTAGCTCTTCTCCTCCGCCAAACTCCCAACCAATCTAGAACCTCTCAGACTTTCCATCATACCCCCAAGCTAGTATTGTATCAAACTCTAGCTGTGTTGAAATCAGTGGAAATTGGGGGGCAGTGGATTGACTTATGATGGCTGCTGCTTCAGGGATGATGCTGAAAGATGTATATGTTTGTTCTGTGTCTTCAGCATCATTCAACATCTTATCAACAGCCCTGACGACTAACTTCCAGTCTTCAGATGTCTCTTCTTCTTCGTTATCTGAAGCTGGCAAGTCATGAACCTGTACAAAAGCTGGCTTGAATAGTGTGCTTTGAAATACAGCCTGCTCTTGAATCCAGTCGTCAAGACTGTCTAAGTCTTCCTCCGTTGGGACCATCTCCCCCTTTTTGGTTGCATCAGTGGACAAATAAGCATCAGTTTGAGTGCCCACTGATACAAGAGAGGGTGTAGGCTATAGAACCAAAGACTGATTGCTACCAAATTATTCTAAGTACAAATGCTGCTGATAGGCTTATCAGCAGCATTCATCACATATGGCTGCTGATAGGCTTATCAGCAGCATTCAGCACATATTGCTGCTGATGGGCTTATCAGCAGCATTTAACACTTGTTGCTGCTGATAGGTTTATCAGCAGCGTTCAACACAAGTTGCTGCTGATAGGCATATCAGCAGCATTATTCTCATCTCTGCTGCTGATAGCTTTATTCTCTGAAGACCAAACGTTGCAGCTGACTATCCATGTGAAGCGCCTCTGACACCTTTCTGCCAAAGCAACTGCCACACTCCAAGCAGAAGGAACCTCACAGGTGCAACCAATAAAGGACAATGACGCTCTTCTCCAAGCATGCAAACAATGATGCCTAAGAAGACGTTTCAATAAAGTTAACTAGATTAGCCTTTGCGTGTAATTTAGATTAATAAACAAGATCAACGGCTTGTGTTAGATCTGATCCTTAGAATCAAGGGTCTGTCTTGATTCTAAGTTACTATAAATACTGTGTAAACACTTAATAGTAAGTGTGCTTGCTGTGCTTTCATAGTGCTTCTTGATAGTGTTTTACTAGTGTTTTACTTGTAAACTTGTAATCTCAGAAGTCTAATACAACAGTGCATTTATCAGTATTCTTGCTTTTTACTTGTTTACTTTGTTGGTTGCTATTGTTTCCGCCAATATGAACTAGAATAGAATCACCTTGTAATCTTACGATCCTACAAGTGGTATCAGAGCTTTGGCTCAAGATTAAACAAACTAACATTTGTTTAATCACTTTCTGATTCTATTCAAAACTCTATTCTTGATCAAGTCACACAAAACAAAATGGCACAAAGTCATGGATCTGAAGACATCGGAAGTATCAACCGACCACCGAGGTTGGTGTCTGGGGAGGACTATGATATGTGGAAGAACCGTATGGAAAGCTTCTTCTGCTACCATGAATACGGAATGTGGAAATCCATAAGGGATGGACCTTATGTTCCCATGGTGGCCTCTGCTGACTCCGGAGGACCACTAGTTCCGAAGGAACCCTCCAAGTATTCTGAAGAAGACATCAAGAAAATGGAGGTGGACTTCAAGGCATTAGGAGCTATCCAAATGTGCCTTCCAAATGAAGTTTTTCACAACTTCAAGGCTCACAAAACTGCAAAGGAATTATGGGGAGCCTTGGAAAAGATGTTTGCTGGATCTGAGGAGGTCAAGGAGAACAGACGTGACATTCTCATGCAACAGTATGAAAACTTCGTCTGGAAAGAAGGTGAGTCACTAACAGTTTTATATAACAGGTACACGTACCTGGTTGGAGAACTGCAGTGCTCCAAGGTAAATCTGGAAAATGAAGACATTCTCAAGAAGTTCATAAGATCTCTTCCTAGCTGTTGGACATTATATACAGTGTCCATCAGAAGAACAGAGAATCTGAAGACTCTTCAGATGACTGAGCTCTTTGGCATGCTCAAAACCTATGAATTAGAAATTATTCAAGCTAAAGAAAGGAGCTCCAGTTATCAATCAGCTACCATTTCCTCCACCACCACCTCAGCGCTTCACTCTGATCATTCCGGTCCTAGTGCAAGCAACTACTATCCTCCCATTGTTACTCATCCTCAAACACCAACTGCTTCACAATCCAACTCATCACCATTTCTTCTTGAGGCACCTCCTCAACAGCCAACCTCTACTGCTTTTGTCTCTGACAACTCAAGCAGCATGCACTTCATAAAGGAGGATCTGGAATGCTTTCATCCAGATGATCTTGAAGAAATGGATATTCAGCACTCATATGCCATGCTCTCCCTCAAAGCAAAAAGGTTTTATTCTAGAACTGGGACATCAGTTCCAAGCAACAACTCAAACACCAGAGTTGGGCTTGATAAAAGCAAGATCCGATGTTACAACTGTAACCAAATGGGTCACTTTGCTAGGGAGTGCAAGGCACCTAAAGACAATCAAGGTGCCAGCCATCAAAGACAAGCTTACCAAGGTCAGCCCAGGCGGCAGCAGCAGCAGCAGCAAGGAACTCCTCTAGCACAAACTGCTAATGTGGAATGCAGAATAAGGTCCTTATTGTTAAGCCTCTCCAGAAAACACCCTATGAACTATGGCTCAAAAGAGTTCCCTACATTGGCTTCCTGAAGCCCTTTGGATGTCCATGTACCATCCTCATCACACATGGAGTTCTTCCTAAATTCGGTGCAAAGTCTGATGAAGGTTACTTTGTGGGTTACTCCTCTCAATCAAAGGCCTACCGAGTGTTCAATTCTAGGACTCGGATTGTGGAAGAATCTGCTAATGTGGAATGCAGGGAACACGTTGTCTGTGAACAAAGCAAAGGTCCTAACTGGCTCTTTGATATAGACTCCTTCACCCAGATATTTGAGCCTCTCATATTCTCAAATATGGAGTTTTCTTCTTCAAAATCAACATCTTCTGCCTCAACCTCTTCTACTGACTACAGACTGGATTTTCCCAGTCCCTACATCAGGATGAAAAGACCACCCATTGATCCTCCATCAGTGGCAGAAGCTATTGAAGCCAGTACAGGTGAAGCCGATACTTCCAACACCACAAGCAGCAATCTCTCTGACCAAGAAATCTTTAATGAAGCCTCCTCAATCCATGCTGAAGAGGCCTCTGATGCTAATACTGCTGACAATGTGGAACACAATGATCAGAATCTCCAAGCTCCTCTCCTCACAACTGAAGACAATCCTGATCTAAACCAAAGTAATCTTGAAGAGGGAATACGGCTGGATGTGATACCAGCACACAGAATAAACAAAGAGCATCCTCTGGAAAACATCATTGGCCAAGTCCACACAGGTATCCAGACAAGAAGTAAGTCTCATGAAGCCAACATTTGTTTGTTCTCTTGCTTTCTATCTCAGGTGGAAACCAAGAAGATTGATGAAGCTCTCAAGCACAACAGCTGGATTGAAGCAATGCAGGAAGAATTGCTGTAATTCAAAAGACAAGATGTTTGGAAGCTTGTTGATCTTCCACCTGGTCAAACATGGGTCTTCAGAAACAAGCAAGATGAAAGGGGCATTGTGGTCAAGAACAAAGCCAGACTGGTAGCTCAAGGTTACACTCAAGAAGAAGGCATTGACTATGATGAAGTCTTTGCTCCTGTTGCCCGTCTGGAAGCCATCAGAATCTTTCTGGCATATGCAGCATCCAAAAACTTTATGGTCTATCAAATGGATGTGAAGAGTGCCTTTTTGTATGGAAAGATTGGTGAAGAGGTCTATGTCAAACAGCCTCCAGGCTTTGTGGATCCTGCACATCCAAATAAGGTCTTAAAACTGGACAAAGCTCTCTATGGCTTACACCAAGCCCCAAGAGCCTGGTATGAAACTTTATCTGGATATCTACTTAGCAACAACTTCCGAAGGGGGGCCATTGATCTGACACTTTTCATCAAAGATGAAGGGGGAGAAATTTTGTTGGTCCAGATTTATGTTGATGACATTATCTTTGGATCTACAAGAAAGAAGCTCTGCAAAGACTTTGAAGTTCTGATGCATTCCAAATTTGAAATGAGTTCAATGGGTGAACTAAATTTCTTTTTAGGACTTCAAGTCAAATAGGTACCAAATGGAATCTTCATAAGTCAATCCAAGTATGTCAAAAGTATCTTGGAGAGGTTCAAAATGGCTGACTGCTCTGCTGCAAGAACTCCTATGCAAGTGCACCATCAATTATCTCCGGATAAAGAAGGACAAGACACTGATCAACATCAGTACCGAGCAATGATAGGGTCTCTCATGTATCTCACTGCCTCAAGACCAGATATCATGTATGCAGTTTGTCTCTGCGCAAGATTTCAAGCAGCTCCAAAAGTGTCTCATCTTCAAGCTGTCAAAAGGATCCTTAGATACCTAAAGGGAGCTCCAAAACTTGGGCTATGGTATCCAAATAATGGAAATGTCAATCTCTATGCCTACACTGACAGTGACTATGGGGGTTGTAACTTGGACAAAAAGTCCACATCAGGAGGATGTCAATTTCTTGGAGGAAGGCTCATCTCATGGCAATGCAAAAAGCAAACATGTGTCTCTACTTCAACAGCTGAAGCAGAATACATTGCAGCTTCAAGCTGCTGTGCACAGGTCATCTGGATCCAAAATCAAATGCTTGACTATGGAATGACCTTCATGCAGACTCCAATTCACATTGACAACATGAGTGCTATCTCTATCACGAATAATCCAGTGCAGCATTCCAAGACTAAGCACATCGACATCAGGTATCACTTTATCAGGGATCAAGCTGAGAAAAAGAGAATTGTCCTATCCAAGGTTCACACAAATGAGCAATATGCTGATTTGTTCACTAAACCTTTTGATGAAGCAAGATTTCGATATCTAGTTGAATCAATTGGCATGATGAACTATGAATAAGACATGTCTCAAATTTTTATCTTTCCTTGTAAATATGTCTATGTTTTTGTTCTTAATAAAAGGTTATAGTGAGCAGCACTTTTTCACTGTTGACAGATTTACTCTTCAGCAGCAAAGCCTTTGCCACTGATCGCTTTAAGTTATCAGCAGGAACAAGTTTCCTGCGGACAACTTTAAGGCGGTCAGCAGCAACCTTTTTGCTGCGGAATGAATACAACAGTCAGCAGCACCCAAATCGGCTGCTGAAAGACTTCACTATCCGCAGCAACCAAGTTTGCAGCGGATAGCACACCATCGGCAGCAACCAAGTTTGCTGCTGATGGGTAAAACAAGTCTACATTAACTTTTACCTGCGGTAAAAACTACTCTCAGTCTTTTCCATGACTGCTCGAGTGCTTTACAGCTGTAACAATGAAAAGTGAAACAGGTTGTACTGTACAAGTAAAGTTGCTTTTTCTTCGTCTGCCGTTATATCACAATTTCAAACGTTCCCACAACCTCTTCATATTCAATTTCAAACCCTAATCTCCCATCACTTTCTCTCCCGTCCCCACAGCATTCAAAGCCCTCCATAATTAACCTCCATTCAAACACCCTTCTCTCTTCCCTCCAAATCCATAACAATGGCAGACGCAGACATAAACAACCCCAACGACAAGTTTTCCCCATATCACAACCTCACTGCATGCCTAATAAAGGGCAAGAAATCCGAAGGTTTCGACGATATGATCGACTTCCTTTGTCGGTCCAAAATCCACCATGCCCTAAAAGTCAACCCAACCATCTATACTTCCCACATGGAAGATTTTTGGAGATCAGTCGTGTATTCTACTGACCAGGGCACTCCCCAAATCAGAGGCACAGTAGACGGCAAGGAGGTGATTATCACTGAAGCAAAGCTCCGCCAACACCTCAAGCTTCAAGATGAAGGGGACGCCATCTCTTACCCAAGAGACGTATACATGAGGACCTTTGTATCCATAGGGTACACTGGGAATCAAACAGAGTATAAGATAGAGAAGGCACTCATGGGTCCCAAGTGGAAGTATCTCTGCCACACTCTTCTCCAATGCATATCCCAGAAGAGGAGTGGCTGGAACCAACTTAGCTCCGGACTTGCGTCGGCAATTCACGGTATGATAACTGGGGCGGGTTTCAATTTTTCCCACCTCATTCTTGAAGGTTTGAGATACAACCTTCAAGAAGGGGTGAAATCACAGTTCTTCATGTACCCAAGATTCTTGAAGGAAGTGTTCAATATTGAGCACCAAGATCTTTCAAAAACTGCAAGAATCTACGTAATGCTGGGACATAAGAACAACATTTTTCAAAGCATGAGAACAGTTTCATCAAAGTTCTCAGGGGCCGATGTTCCATTGTTATCTACAATGTTGAACACACAAAGTGCCCAGGGTGACAGTTCAGCAAACCCAGCTGATACTGATCCCACACCCTCCACCTCACTGCCACAAACTCAAACTGTTGCTTCCCTTGATCGAACCCCTGTGCATTCTACTGAGGATGTACAGGCACATAATTTACTCACTCACAGTTTGATTGCTCAACCGGAACACAGGGCCCTGGTTGCAGCCAAATATACAAGAAAGAGGGGCAAGAGAACTCCTTCTTCTCTTGCCTCCAAGGCCCAAACCCAAGCCAACATCCCTCACTCAGAATCACAACATTCTAGTGAGAATATCATAAGGGAAAGCCACACGGTTAGGGAGACTCCTTCGGAAGTCTCTCTATTAGGATCAGGATCACATCCCGGATCCATAGAACAGCCATTTGAGCCATTCCTATCTTCTTTGGACTTAAGTGTTGAGGAACCTGACCAAAGTGATGTACCTTCTCCAACTACCACTATCAAGGAGGTACTGATTGGTCTTGCTTCCGAAACACCCAACCCAAGTTCTTCACCCTTGAAGGTCCACTCTAGGAGTAATGAAAGAGTGGATGTGGAAGAGGCTGTCACTACTGCTGGTCCATCAAATGACCAGGAGGACAATGACAACATCTTTAAGACCTCAACCACGGCAACTCATGGTGAGGGTGTTTCCTTGGAAACTCCCCTTACTGAGAGGAATCCCAGGCGCCAAGAAACCACGGGTGATGGGGATGCTGAGGCTCGGCCTACGGCCCCATCTGGGTCCAAGGATTCCACAACTGTGGATGAGGACAGACTGAAACTTCATAACTTGGAATTGACGGCCAGGGTGGCTATGCTAGAGGCTGAAGTGTCCAAAATAAGACACCAAGTCTCTATGCATGAAGCCCATCAATGCCCAACTTTAGCCACTCCCTCTCTTGTATCAGTAGGCACCCAAACTGATGCTTACCTGTCTACTGATGCAACCAAAAAGGGGGAGATGGTCTCTATGGAAGAAGATACAGACAGTCTTGACGACTGGATTCAAGAGCAGGTTGTACTTCAAAGCTCACTATTCAAGCCAGCCTTTGTCCAAGTTCATGACTTGCCAGTCCCAGATAACGAAGACGAAGAGACATCTGAAGACTGGAAGTTGGTCGTCAGGGCTGTCGATGAAATGCTGAATGATGTTGAAGACACAGAACAAACAAATACATCATTCAGCATCCTTCCTGAAGCAACAGCAATCATTGGTCAATCCTCAACCCCCCAACTATTCAGATCATCAAAGAAGCTAGAATTTGACTCCATTCTAGCTTGGGGGTATGATGGATCAGCTGAGAGGTTTTGGATTGGATGGGAGTTCAGCGGAGTAGAAGAGCTGAACTGGAACTCTCTCAATGCCCTCTAAGTCCTACAGGTATACGTATCAAACTGCATCAACAACTCAGCAGATCTCTCAGCAGAACTTGCCATTGGCAGGTTCTATGACTTGATGGAGGATAATCTACCCCACTTCGAAAGACTAATTCAAACAGCAAAATGGGTAGCTTATCCTGAATCTTCGGCAGCAGCAGCAAGAAGACTGTCTCCTAGAAGACTTGACATTATAAGGAGCAGTCTTCTCACTAAAGAAGAAACTTGCTGCCAAAGAAGATTTCTGTACTCCCTCATCGTCAAAGACTTAGATGTGCTAGGATGGACAAGCACTAAGTCTCTTGACCATACCTTCCTTCTAAGCAACGGCACCTCTCTCACCATCAACACCAGGAACATCTTGTCACTTCCTACAGACTTTCTATACAAAATCTTTCAACTCAGGGCCAACATCTGCAATGTCAACTCACGTGAAAGCCAGGCAATGATAGCTAATGTCAGAGCCAAACTTGAACAAGTAGGAAGAATTACTGAGGAAGTATATGTGTCAAACTCTGACACTGACACTGACACTGACTCAGCTTCCCCTCGAGTAGACATATGTACTGCAGCATATGAGTCAAGATCAATTATCAAGGAAATGCTGAAAAAAGTCACAAATCCTGAGTGCAAATCAAATGAAACCGATGACCTTCCCTTATTCACATCTCAATTTGTCAATGAAGCTGAGGCAGAGATCCCAATAGCATCATCTGCTGTTGTGATCAGTGAAGCTGAAGCAGAGGCATCCAATGTAAACAAAGGAAAGGGAATCATGACTGATGAAGATGAAGAGAGGTTGCTAAAAGAGAAAAGAGAGAGGGAAGAGAAAAGAAGAAGAAGAGGAGATGGCTGACATGAAAAAGGCTCAAGAAAGAAAAACAGCCATTCTCCTAAGAGAACAAACCATCCAGATGTATGCTAAACAGTTGGATGAACTAAAAAGAAAGATTCCTGCAGTTGACCGGATTGAAGAAGATGCAGCTCTTGCTCTTCAACTGCAGGAACAATTCAATAGAGAAGAGGAAGAGTTGGAGAAGAAGAAGAAAGAAGAAGCTAAGTTCAGAATAACCGATTCTGAACTAGCTAAAGAAATGAGGGAGGAGTGGATAAAGACTCTAGTCTCTCAAGGTGAGGATGCAGACTACCTTGAGAAACTATCAACTAAAGAAGTCTACAGAGCCTTCATAGGTCAGCAAGGTCAGTTGGCAAAGAAGAAAAAGGTTGAAGAAGAAGAAAAAGCCAAACAACAGTCCAAAAAGACCATTGCCTTTAATAAACGGACCCATGAAGAAAGGAAAGTCATGATTGACTTCCTTAAGGCTAGAGGAGATAGTGGAAAGAGGCTAGGTCCCATGAGTTTCATGAACCTGCAAGCCCTCTACTTCAAAGTTAAAAAGGATGAGGAAGAAAGACTAGGGAAGAAGGGCTCCAAGAAAAGGGTACTTATCAAAGAAGAAGAAAAGCCAAAGACAAAGAAACCCAAGCCTTCTCCCTCACCTACCTCTTCCTCAGTCCATCATCCTTCCACTCTCCTCCCCAAACCTTCCACTCCTCCACCCAACAAGTCCAAATCATCCCACCCAGCTCCCACTCATCAACAGCCTCCCTTGAAGAAATCCAAATCCTCATCTGAACCTGAAGACTCAAGAAACATAGTTGAATGGGCCTACAATCCACAGGATCAAAGATTTGAGATCTTCAGGGGGAGAACTGAAAGAAGAAGATCTACATACAGGTCTGTTGATGAGGTTCTGCAACTACCAGATTCAGATCTTGGCAGAATTCTGGAGCTCGGTGAAGCTCATGAGCCTGCAAATGAGAGTGGGAAACATCTTATGCTAGCAATCAGACATTACTTCAACCCTAGCAAAGATGTGGTCATGAATATCAAACCACTCAAGTCCCACTCTCCATTTGTATCTTGGTCCTACAATGCTGATTTGGATGAGTTCACTCTGATTGGTGTAAAGAAGCAGCAGATGAGATGTTCAAGCAAAGCAATCTACAAAATGCCACACAAAGACATCAAGACTCTGTCTGAACTTCCACTGAACAATCCCAGCAAGGATCCAAGAGGCTATGAGGTTGAAAGGATAGTCAGCCACATGCAAAAGCTTCAGCAGCAAAGTAATTAGAAGAATTTTGGTTGCATCAGTCTAGGGGGAGTTTGTAGAACCAAAGACTGATTGCTACCAAATTATTCTAAGTACAAATGCTGCTGATAGGCTTATCAGCAGCATTCATCACATATGGCTGCTGATAGGCTTATCAGCAGCATTCAGCACATATTGCTGCTGATAGGCTTATCAGCAGTATTCAACACTTGTTGCTGCTGATAGGTTTATCAGCAGCGTTCAACACAAGTTGCTGCTGATAGGCATATCAGCCGCAATATTCTCATCTCTGCTGCTGATAGCTTTATTCTCTGAAGACCAAACGTTGCAGCTGACT
The DNA here is from genome assembly GCA_023525975.1 of Smallanthus sonchifolius. Lineage (NCBI taxonomy): Eukaryota > Viridiplantae > Streptophyta > Magnoliopsida > Asterales > Asteraceae > Smallanthus > Smallanthus sonchifolius. The sequence continues at coordinate 46,834,515 of CM042036.1, forward strand.
ATCCATGTGAAGCGCCTCTGACACCTTTCTGCCAAAGCAACTGCCACACTCCAAGCAGAAGGAACCTCACTGGTGCAACCAATAAAGGACAATGACGCTCTTCTCCAAGCATGCAAACAATGATGCCTAAGAAGACGTTTCAATAAAGTTAACTAGATTAGCCTTTGCGTGTAATTTAGATTAATAAACAAGATCAACGGCTTGTGTTAGATCTGATCTTTAGAATCAAGGGTCTGTCTTGATTCTAAGTTACTATAAATACTGTGTAAACACTTAATAGTAAGTGTGCTTGATGTGCTTTCATAGTGCTTCTTGATAGTGTTTTACTTGTAAACTTGTAATCTCAGAAGTCTAATACAATAGTGCATTTATCAGTATTCTTGTTGTTTACTTGTTTACTTTGTTGGTTGCTATTGTTTCCGCCAATATCAACTAGAATAGAATCACCTTGTAATCTTACGATCCTACATAGGCATATTTGGGCATTGATGGGCTTCATGCATAGAGACTTGGTGTCTTAGTTTGGACACTTCAGCCTCTAGCATAGCCACCCTGGCTGTCAATTCCAAGTTATGAAGTTGCAGTCTGTCCTCATCCACAGTTGTGGAATCCTTGGATCTAGGTGGGACCTTAGGCCTGGCCTCTGCATCCCCATCACCCATGGTTTCTTGGAGCCTGGGATTCCTCTCAGTGAGGGGAGTTTCCAAGGAAGCATCCTCACTGTGAGTTGCCGTGGTTGAGGTCTTAGCGATGTTGTCACTGTCCTCCTGGTCATTTGATGGACCAGTAGTAGTGACAGCCTCTTCCACATCCACTCTTTCATAACTCCTAGAGTGGACCTTTAGGGTAGAAGAACTTGGGTTGGGTGTGTTGGAAGCAAGATCAATCAGTACCTCCGAGATAGTGGTAGTTGGAGAATGTACATCATCTTGATCAGGTTCCTCAACACTTAAGTTCAGAAGAGAGAGGAATGGCTCAGGGGTTTGCTTTATGGATCCGGGATGTGATCCTGATCCTAATAGAGAGGCTTCCGAAGAAGTCTCTCTAGTGTTGTGGCTATCCCTTTTGATATTCTTATCAGAATGTTGGGATTCTGAATGAGGGCTTAGAGGTTGGGTTTGGGACTTGGAGGCAAGAGAAAAAGGAGTCCTCTTGCCCCTTTTCCTGGTATATGTCGTTGCAACCGGGGCCCTGTGTTCCGGTTGAACGATAACATCAAAAATTGGTGTAAGTGATTTTTGTACCTGTGCATCCTTAGTTGTATGCACAGGGGTTCGAATGGTGGAAGCAGACTGTTGTTCAGGATGTCAGGTGGAGGGTGTGGGATCAGTATTAGCTGGGATTGCTGAACTGTCACCCGGGGTACTTTGTCTGTTCAGCATCGTAGATAACAATGGAACATTGACCCCTGAGAACTTTTTGGAAACAGTTCTCATGCTTTGAAAAATATTATTTTTATGTCCCAGCATGATGTAGATTCTTGCAGGTTTTGAATGTTCTTTTAGTTCTTGATTGAAAACCTCCTACAAGAATCTTGGTTACATAAAAAATTGTTGCTTTGCACCATCTTGAAGGTTATATCTCAAACCCTTAAAGATGAGGTTTGCAAAGTTGAATCCTTGGTTAGTGACCATACCATGGAAGGCGGAAGCAAGTGCGGAGCACACCTGATGCCATCCACTCCTCTTTTGAGACATGCATTGGAGAAGAGTGTGGCAGAGATACTTCCAAAGGAAACATATCCTCCATTGAAATGTCTGAAGTTGGAGAGGATGGATCTGTTGCCTGTCATGTGCTTGGAACAACCACTGTCTACCACCCAGGTGTTATTCTTGTGACCTGGCTGTCCCTGCACATGATAGATTTCTAATTAGTATGAGGAACCCAAGAGTCTGCAGACTTGAAAAAGATGGTTGTTAGTTTATCCTTTTCAGTATGTTTGCAGTCAATGGAACCAATGATAATGCTTGGAGATGGTTTGGCTTTCCATTGCTTTGTTGGTGATTTTCTAGTTTTCCTCACATTGTCAGCAGCGGATTTTGCTACTGATGTTTCTGGCTTGTCAACAGTAGATCCTGCTGCTGATAGCTTTGCTGAAGTGGCAACTGTAGGATCGAAGGATTACAAGGTGATTCTATTCTAGTTGATATTGGCGGAAACAATAGCAACCAACAAAGTAAACAAGTAAACAGCAAGAATACTGATAAATGCACTGTTTTATTACACTTATGAGATTACAAGATTACAAGTAAAACTCTCTCAAGACTCTATTAAAGATCACTATGAAGGCACTTTTTGTTTGAAGTGTTTACAAGATATATATATATATAGTAACTTAGAATCAAGACAGACCCTTGATTCTAAGGATCAGATCTAACACAAGCCGTTGATCTTATTTATTAATCTAAATTACACGCAAAGGCTAATCTAGATAACTTTACTGAAACGTCTTCTTAGGCATCATTGTTTGCATGCTTGGAGAAGCGCGTCATTGTCCTTTATTGGTTGCACCAGTGAGGTTCCTTCTGCTTGGAGTGTGGTAGTTGCTTTTGCAAAAAGGTGTTAGAGGCGCTTCGCATGGATAGTCAGCTGTAACGTTTGGTCTTCAGAGAATTAAGCTATCAGCAGCAGAGATGAGAATAATGCTGCTGATAAGCCTATCAGCAGCAACTTGTGTTGAACGCTGTTGATAAGCCTATCAGCAGCAACAAGTGTTGAATGCTGCTGATAAGCCTATCAGCAGCAACATGTGTTGAATGCTGCTGATAAGCCTATCAGCAGCAACAAGTGTTGAATGCTGCTGATAAGCCTATCAACAGCAACAAGTGTTGAATGCTGCTGATAAGCCTATCAGCAGCATTTGTACTTAGAATAATTTGGTAGCAATCAGTCTTTGGTTCTACAAACTCCCCCTAGACTGATGCAACCAAAATTCTTCTAATCACTTTGCTGCTGAAGCTTTTGCATGTGGCTGACTATCCTTTCAACCTCATAGCCTCTTGGATCCTTGCTGGGATTGTTCAGTGGAAGTTCAGACAGAGTCTTGATGTCTTTGTGTGGCATTTTGTAGATTGCTTTGCTTGAACATCTCATATGCTGCTTCTTTACATCAATCAGAGTGAACTCATCCAAATCAGCATTGTAGGACCAAGATACAAATGGAGAGTGGGACTTGAGTGGTTTGATGTTAATGATCACATCTTTGCTAGGGTTGAAGTAGTGTTTGATTGCTAGCACAAGACGTTTCCCACTCTCGTTTGCAGGCTCATGAGCTTCACCGAGCTCCAGAATTCTACCAAGATCTGAATCTGGTAGTTGCAGAACCTCATCAACAGACCTGTATGTAGATCTTCTTCTTTCAGTTCTCCCCCTGAAGATCTCAAGCCTTTGATCCTGTGGATTGTAGACCCATTCAACTATGTTTCTTGAGTCTTCAGGTTCAGATGAGGATTTGGATTTTCTTCAAGGGAGGCTGTTGATGAGTGGGAGCTGGGTGGGATGATTTAGACTTGTTGGGTGGAGGAGTGGAAGGTTTGGGGAGGAGAGTGGAAGGATGATGGACTGAGGAAGAGGTAGGTGAGGGAGAAGGCTTGGGTTTCTTTGTCTTTGGTTTTTCTTCTTCTTTGATAAGTACCCTTTTCTTGGAGCCCTTCTTCCCTAGTCTTTCTTCCTCATCCTTTTTAACTTTGAAGTAGAGGGCTTGCAGGTTCATGAAACTCATGGGACCTAGCCTCTTTCCACTATCTCCTCTAGCCTTAAGGAAGTCAATCATGACCTTCCTTTCTTCATGGGTCCGTTTATTAAAGGCAATGGTCTTTTTGGACTGTTGTTTGGCTTTTTCTTCTTCTTCAGCCTTTTTCTTCTTTGCCAACTGACCTTGCAGACCCATGAAGGCTCTATAGACTTCTTTAGTTGATAGTTTCTCAAGGTAGTCTGCATCCTCACCTTGAGAGACTAGAGTCTTTATCCACTCCTCCCTCATTTCTTTAGCTAGTTCAGAATCGGTTATTCTGAACTTAGCTTCTTCTTTCTTCTTCTTCTCCAACTCTTCCTCTTCTCTATTGAATTGTTCCTGCAGTTGAAGAGCAAGAACTGCATCTTCTTCAATCCGGTCAACTGCAGGAATCTTTCTTTTCAGTTCATCCAGCTGTTTAGCATACAGCTGGATGGTTTGTTCTCTTAGGAGAATGGCTGTTTTATTTCTTGAGCCTTTTTCATGTCAGCCATCTCCTCTTCTTCTCTTCTTCTTCTTTTCTCTTCCCTCTCTCTTTTATCTTTTAACAACCTCTCTTCATCTTCATCAGTCATGATTCCCTTTCCTTTGTTTACATTGGATGCCTCAGCTTCAGCTTCACTGATCTCAACAGCAGATGATGATGCTGCTATTGGGATCTCTGCCTCAGCTTTATTGGCAATTTGGGATGTGAACATGGGAAGGTCATTGGCCTCGTTCGATTTGCACTCAGGACTTGTGACTTCTTTCAGCATTTCTTTGATAGTTGATCTTGACCCATATGCTGCAGTGCAGATGTCTACTCGAGGGGAAGCTGAGTCAGTGTCAGTGTCAGAGTTTGACACATATACTTCCTCAGTAATTCTTCCTACTTGTTCAAGTTTGGCTCTGACATTAGCTATCATTGCCTGGCTTTCACGTGAGTTGACATTGCAGATGTTGGCCCTGAGTTGAAAGATTTTGTATAGAAAGTCTGTAGGAAGTGACAAGATGTTCCTGGTGTTGATGGTGAGAGAGGTGCCGTTGCTTAGAAGGAAGGTATGGTCAAGAGACTTAGTGCTTGTCCATCCTAGCACATCTAAGTCTTTGACGATGAGGGAGTACAGAAATCTTCTTTGGCAGCAAGTTTCTTCTTTAGTGAGAAGACTGCTCCTTATAATGTCAAGTCTTCTAGGAGACGGTCTTCTTGCTGCTGCTGCCGAAGATTCAGGATAAGCTACCCGTTTTGCTGTTTGAATTAGTCTTTCGAAGTGGGGTAGATTATCCTCCATCAAGTCATACAACCTGCCAATGGCAAGTTCTGCTGAGAGATCTACTGAAGTGTTGATGCAGTTGGTTAAATGCAGTTGTATGACTTGGAGGGCATTGAGAGAGTTCCAGTTTAGCTCTTTTACACCACTAAACTCCCATCCAATCCAAAATCTCTCAGCTGATCCATCATACCCCCAAGCTAGAATGGAGTCAAATTCTAGCTTCTGTGTTGTTTGTAGGAGTTGGGGGGTTATGGATTGACTTATGATGGCTGCTGCTTCAGGAAGGATGCTGAATGATGTATTTGTTTGTTCTGTGTCTTCAACATCATTCAGCATTTCATCGACAGCCCTGACGACCAACTTCCAGTCTTCAGATGTCTCTTCGTCTTCGTTATCTGGGACTGGCAAGTCATGAACTTGGACAAAAGCTGGCTTGAATAGTGAGCTTTGAAGTACAACCTGCTCTTGAATCCAGTCGTCAAGACTGTCTGTATCTTCTTCCATAGAGACCATCTCCCCCTTTTTGGTTGCATCAGTAGACAGGTAAGCATCAGTTTGGGTGCCTACTGATACAAGAGAGGAAGTGGCTAAAGTTGGGCATTGATGGGGTTCATGCATAGCGACTTGGTGTCTTAGTTTGGACACTTCAGCCTCTAGCATAGCCACCCTGGCCGTCAATTCCAAGTTATGAAGTTTCAGTCTGTCCTCATCCACAGATGTGGAATCCTTGGACCCAGATGGGGCCGTAGGCCGAGCCTCAGCATCCCCATCACCCGTGGTTTCTTGGCGCCTGGGATTCCTCTCAGTGAGGGGAGTATCCAAGGAAACACCCTCACCATGAGTTGCCGTGGTTGAGGTCTTAAAGATGTTGTCACTGTCCTCCTGGTCATTTGATGGACCAGCAGTAGTGACAGCCTCTTCCACATCCACTCTTTCATTACTCCTAGAGTGGACCTTCAATGGTGAAGAACTTGGGTTGGGTGTTTCGGAAGCAAGACCACTCAGTACCTCCTTGATAGTGGTGGTTGGAGAAGGTACATCACTTTGGTCAGGTTCCTCAACACTTAAGTCCAAAGAAGATAGGAATGGCTCAAAGGGATGTTCTATGGATCCGGGATGTGATCCTAATCCTAATAGAGAGACTTCCGAAGGAGTCTCCCTAACCGTGTGGCTTTCCCTTATGATATTCTCACTAGAATGTTGTGATTCTGAGTGAGGGATGTTGGCTTGGGTTTGGGCCTTGGAGGCAAGAGAAGAAGGAGTTCTCTTGCCCCTCTTCCTTGTATATTTGGCTGCAACCGGGGCCCTGTGTTCCGGTTGAGCAAGCAAACTGTGGGTGAGTAATGTATGTGCCTGTACATTCTCAGTAGAATGCACAGGGGTTCGATCAAGGGAAGCAGCAGTTTGAGTTTGTGGCAGTGAGGTGGAGGGTGTGGGACCAGTATCAGCTGGGTTTGCTGAACTGTCACCCTGGGCACTTTGCGTGTTCAACATTGTAGACAACAATGGAACATCGGCCCCTGAGAACTTTGATGAAACTGTTCTCATGCTTTGAAAAATGTTGTTCTTATGTCCAAGCATCATGTAGATTCTTGCAGTTTTTGAAAGATCTTGGTGCTCAATGTTGAACACTCCCTGCAAGAATCTTGGGTACATGAAGAACTGTGATTTCACCCCTTCTTGAAGGTTGTATCTCAAACCTTCAAGAATGAGGTGGGAAAAATTGAAACCCGCCCCAGTTATCATACCTTGAATTGCCGATGCAAGTCCAGAGCTAAGTTGGTTCCAGCCACTCCTCTTCTGGGATATGCATTGGAGAAGAGTGTGGTAGAGATACTTCCATTTGGGACCCATGAGTGCCTTCTCTATCGTATACTCTGTTTGATTTCCAGTGTACCCTATGGATACAAAGGTCCTCATGTATACGTCTCTTGGGTAAGAGATGGCGTCCCCTTCATCTTGAAGCTTGAGGTGTTGGCGGAGCTTTGCTTCAGTGATAATCATCTCCTTGCCGTCTACTGTGCCACTGATTTGGGGAGTACCCTGGTCAGTAGAATACACGGCTGAGCTCCAAAAATCTTCCATGTGAGAAGTGTAGATGGTTGGGTTGACTGTTAGGGCATGGTGGATTTTGGACCGACAGAGGAAGTCGATCATATCATCGAAACCTTAGGATTTCTTGCCCTTTATTAGGCATGCAGTGAGGTTGTGATATGGGGAAAACTTGTCGTTGGGGTTGTTTATGTCTGCGCCTGCCATTGTTATGGATTTGGAGGGAAGAGAGAAGGGTGTTTGAATGGTGGTTAATTATTTAGGGATTTGAATGATGTGGGGACGGGAGAGAAAGTGATGGGTTTAGGGTTTGAAATTGAATATGAAGAGGTTGTGGGAACGTTTGAGATTGTGATATAACGGCAGACGAAGAAAAAGCAACCTTACTTGTACAGTACAACCTTTTCACTTTTCATTGTTACAGCTGTAAAACACTCGAGCAGTCATGGTAAAGACTGAGAGTAGTTTTTACCGCGGGTAAAAGTTAATGTAGACTTGTTTTACCCATCAGCAGCAAACTTGGTTGCTGCCGATGGTGAGCTATCCGCTGCAAACTTGGTTGCTGCGGATAGTGAAGTCTTTCAGCAGCAGATTTGGGTGCTGCTGACTGTTGTATTCATTCCGCAGCAAAAAGGTTGCTGCTGACCGCCTTAAAGCTATCCGCAGGAAACTTGTTTCTGCTGATAACTTAAAGCGATCAGTGGCAAAGGCTTTGCTGCTGAAGAGTAAATCTGTCAGCAGTGAAAAAGTGCTGCTGACTATAACCTTTTATTAAGAACAAAAACATACACATATTTACAAGGAAAGATAAAAATTAGAGACATGTCTTATTCAAAGTTCATCATGCCAATTGATTCAACTAGATATCGAAATCTTGCTTCAATCAAAGGTTTAGTGAACAAATAAGCATATTGCTCATTTGTGTGAACCTTGGATAGGACAATTCTCTTTTTCTCAGCTTGATCCCTGATAAAGTGATACCTGATGTCGATGTGCTTAGTCTTGGAATGCTGCACTGGATTATTCGTGATGGAGATAGCACTCATGTTGTCAATGTGAATTGGAGTCTGCATGAAGGTCATTCCAAAGTCAAGCATTTGATTTTGGATCCAGATGACCTGTGCACAGCAGCTTGAAGCTGCAATGTATTCTGCTTCAGCTGTTGAAGTAGAGACACATGTTTGCTTTTTGCATTGCCATGAGATGAGCCTTCCTCCAAGAAATTGACATCCCCCAGATGTGGACTTTTTGTCCAAGTTACAACCCCCATAGTCACTGTCAGTGTAGGCATAGAGATTGACATTTCCATTCTTTGGATACCATAGCCCAAGTTTTGGAGCTCCCTTTAGGTATCTAAGGATCCTTTTGACAGCTTGAAGATGAGACACTTTTGGAGCTGCTTGAAATCTTGCGCAGAGACAAACTGCAAACATGATATCTGGTCTTGAGGCAGTGAGATACATGAGAGACCCTATCATTGCTCGGTACTGATGTTGATCAGTGTCTTGTCCTTCTTTATCCGGAGATAGTTGATGGTGCACTTGCATAGGAGTTCTTGCAGCAGAGCAGTCAGCCATTTTGAACCTCTCCAAGATGCTTTTGACATACTTGGATTGACTTATGAAGATTCCATTTGGTACCTGTTTGACTTGAAGTCCTAAAAAGAAATTTAGTTCACCCATTGAACTCATTTCAAATTTGGAATGCATCAGAACTTCAAAGTCTTTGCAGAGCTTCTTTCTTGTAGATCCAAAGATAAAGTCATCAACATAAATCTGGACCAACAAAATTTCTCCCCCTTCATCTTTGATGAAAAGTGTCTGATCAATGGCCCCCCTTCTGAAGTTGTTGCTAAGTAGATATCCAGATAAAGTTTCATACCAGGCTCTTGGGGCTTGGCGTAAGCCATAGAGAGCTTTGTCCAGTTTTAAGACCTTATTTGGATGTGCAGGATCCACAAAGCCTGGAGGCTGTTTGACATAGACTTCTTCACCAATCTTGCCATACAAAAAGGCACTCTTCACATCCATTTGATAGATCATAAAGTTTTTGGATGCTGCATATGCCAGAAAGATTCTGATGGCTTCCAGACGGGCAACAGGAGCAAAAACTTCATCATAGTCAATGCCTTCTTCTTGAATGTAACCTTGAGCTACCAGTCTGGCTTTGTTCTTGATCACGATGCCCCTTTCATCTTGCTTGTTTCTGAAGACCCATCTTGTTCCAATGGCTGTTTGACCAGGTGGAAGATCAACAAGCTTCCAAACATCTTGTCTTTTGAATTGCAGCAATTCTTCCTGCATTGCTTGAATCCAGCTGTTGTGCTTGAGAGCTTCATCAATCTTCTTGGGTTCCACCTGAGATGGAAAGCAAGAGAACAAACAAATGTTGGCTTCATGAGACTTGCTTCTTGTCTAGATACCTGTGTGGACTTGGCCAATGATGTTTTCCAGAGGATGCTCTTTGTTTATTCTCTGTGCTGGTATCACATCCAGCCGTATTCCCTCTTCAAGATTACTTTGGTTTAGATCAGGATTGTCTTCAGTAGTGAGGAGAGGAGCTTGGAGGTTCTGATCATTGTGTTCCACATTGTCAGCAGTATTAGCATCAGAGGCCTCTTCAGCATGGATTGAGGAGGCTTCATTAAAGATTTCTTGGTCAGAGAGATTGCTGCTTGTGGTGTTGGAAGTACCGGCTTCACCTGTACTGGCTTCAATAGCTTCTGCCACTGATGGAGGATCAATTGATGGTCTTTTCATCCTGATGTAGGGACTGGGAAAATCCAGTCTGTAGTCAGTAGAAGAGGTTGAGGCAGAAGATGTTGATTTTGAAGAAGAAAACTCCATATTTGAGAATATGAGAGGCTCAAATATCCGGGTGAAGGAGTCTATATCAAAGAGCCAGTTAGGACCTTTGCCTTGTTCACAGACAACGTGTTCCCTGCATTCCACATTAGCAGATTCTTCCACAATCCGAGTCCTAGAATTGAACACTCGGTAGGCCTTTGATTGAGAGGAGTAACCCACAAAGTAACCTTCATCAGACTTTGCACCGAATTTAGGAAGAACTCCATGTGTGATGAGGATGGTACATGGACATCCAAAGGGCTTCAGGAAGCCAATGTAGGGGACCCTTTTGAGCCATAGTTCATAGGGTGTTTTCTAGAGAGGCTTAACAATAAGGACTCTATTCTGCACATAACAAGCTGTGCTTACTGCTTCTGCCCAGAAAGTAAGGGGCAGCTTTGAGTCAGCCAGCATAGATCTTGCTGATTCAATCAGAGTCCTATTTCTTCTTTCAGCAACCCCATTTTGTTGAGGGGTTCTTGGAGCACTGTATTGCCTTTCAATGCCCTTGCTCTCACAGAAATTGTTCAAAGTGTGATTTTTGAATTATGTTCCCTGATTACACCTTATGATCTTTACCTTCAGATTGCTTTGATTCTCTACCCTAAGAATATAGGATTTGAGAATCTCAGCAGTTTCATCTTTTGTTCTTAGGAAGAATACCCATGAGAATCTGGAGAAGTCATCAGTTATCACCAGACAGTAGGACTTTTTGCCCATTGACATGACATTCGTAGGGCCAAAGAGATCCATATGCAGTAGCTGGAGAGGGGTGTCATTTGTGTTCAATGTCTTGGGCTTGTGGGAACTCTTGTGTTGTTTTCCCTTCAATAAGGCAATGCAGTGATCGTCTAGCTGGAATTCTTTGTCAGGAAGCCCTCTGACAAGATTGTCCTTCACTAATTTATTGATTGTTTTGATGTTAACATGGCTTAACCTCCTGTGCCAGAGAGCGGATTCATCAACTGATGCCTTTGACAGAAAACATGAAACACTACCAGATGGAGTGACTTCATTAATGTCAAGCACATATAAGTTTTCCTTTCTATGAGCAGTTAGGAGAATCTTCTCTGGAGGGGGTTTAGATAGGCCAGGAGCTAACACGAAACATTCTTTGTCAGTGAAGAGCATCCAATGCTTTTGATCACATACTTGGGAAACACTCATGAGATTGAAGTCAAGTTCTTTAACATAGTTGACTCTTTCAATACTCATCCTTTCATTGGACACAGTTCCTTGTCCAGTGATAGATCCACCTTTTGAGTCACTCCCAAAGGCAACATATCCTCCATTGAAATGTCTGAAGTTAGGGAGGATGGACCTGTTGCCTGTCATGTGCCTGGAACAGCCGCTGTCTACCACCCAAGTATTGTGTTTATTGCCTAGCTATCCCTGCACATGGAAGATATCTAATTAGTGGGAGGAACATTGTAGCATGCAGCATTGTAGAGAATCGTTGCTGATTTGCTATTGTCAGCATGTTTGCAGTCAATGGAACTAATAGTTATGCTTGGAGATTGTTTGGCCTTCCATTGCTGTGTTGGTGGTTTTCTAGCTTTATTTACATTGTTAGCAGACAATTCTGGCTAATCCGCAGCCGATTTTGCTGCTGGAAGCTTTATTTTGGATTTTGCTTTGTCAGCAGCAGAGACTTTTGCTGCTGAAGGCTTTGCCTTTGGTTTCCTGGACTTTACTCTATCAGCAGCGATTTTGTTTGCTGCTGATGGGTTGAGCACAGATGAACGATTTGCAATCTGGTTAAAAGGGTTGAACTTGCATGTTGCAGCAAAGTGGCTTGATTCCCCACATATGATGCAAGTCTGTTGAGGTTTCTGCATCTTCACTCTGTGAGGGGATAGAGATTCTCTGAACTTTGTTGCCATTGCATCATAGCTTCTCACCTGTTTGTTTCTGTTTGTTTTCTCAAAGGCATGCTGCTTTGAGTTTCTTTGGTGTTCACGGTAGTGAAAGCAGGTGCTAGCAGTGTGATTGTATTTGCCACACACAAAGCAGGATAGTGCTATCTTGTCCCTGTGAAAGTCCACATAGTTCTTACTTTGAAACAAATCTTTGAAGTTCCAGGGATGAGCTTTGTTATGTTCAAAGGTGGCTTCTTCTAGTGTCCTTTGAACATATGGACCTTTTTCTCCAGGTGTATGAAAAATATCAAACACATTTGGCTTTGACTGAGACTTGGGGTTGGTGAAACCTGATGTCTCTCCCTTTTCAATGTTTAGCTTTCTTCCATTTTGAGGATAGCTAATCTTGATTTGTTTGAATGGGATGGGAGCTGGAATAGTTGGAGTAACAACAGGACATTCAGTTTTGTTCAGAACAGCTTCAGAGATAGGAGCAGATGGGACTGTACTAGTTTCACAGTGGTCTGAGCAGGTTGACTCAGGTTCTGAAGAGGTGGAGCAGTCTTCCACAAAACATGCATCCATTGAAGGATCAAGGTTTCGGTTTGCCGTGTCAAGATTTGCAGTATTGAAGCTTGGTTCGTGAATGGCAACATAGTCAGCAGGAGGAGGAACTGTCTTGTACTCGTCATTATGATATCCAAGTCCAGTTTTTACCCTTTCATGGACTTGAATATCTAACAATCTTTGTAACTTTTTAGATGAAAATTCATATTTTTCAACATGAACTTTCTGTTCAGCCAGTTCAGCTCTGGTAGCTTTAAGTTTTACTAATAGATCATCAATCTGAGTTTCAAGATTGGTTTGTTCATGTTTTAATGAAGAAATCTCTTTCTTAAGGCAGTTAATCTTTTCTTTGTAACTGTCTTCGACCTTTTTGAATTCAGATTTCATTTGGTGAAACTCTTCATTTTGATCTATTAGATTTTGGTTATGCTTTCTATAACCTAAAACTTTGTCAATGCAAGCTTGAGAGAAAAGATGTTCAAATACCTGAGGTGGTATCTCTGCGTTGTCTGCCATAAGTGCTTGGTTGGAGGCAGGAACATCTTCATATTGAAAACTCCAGTCAAATTCTGTAGTTCCAACATTTGCACAGGCTGCAGTTTGTGCTGGAGGAGTTCCTTGCTGCTGCTGCTGCGTGGGCTGACCTTGGTAACCTTGTCTTTGATGGCTGGCACCCTGATTGGCTTTGGGTGCCTTTCACTCCCTAGCAAAGTGACCCATTTGGTTACAGTTGTAACATCGGATCTTGCTTTTATCAAGCCCAACTCTGGTGTTTGAGTTGTTGCTTGGAACTGATCTCCCGGTTCTAGAATAAAACCTTTTTGCTCTGAGGGAGAGCATGGCATATGAGTGCTGAATATCCATTTCTTCAAGATCATCTGGATGAAAGCATTCCAGATCCTCCTTTATGAAGTGCATGCTGCTTGAGTTGTCAGAGACAAAAGCAGTAGAGGTTGGCTGTAGAGGAGGTGCCTCAAGAAGAAATGGTGATGAGTTGGATTGTGAAGCAGTTGGTGTTTGAGGATGAGTAACAATGGGAGGATAGTAGTTGCTTGCACTAGGACCGGAATGATCAGAGTGAAGCGCTGAGGTGGTGGTGGAGGAAGTGGTAGCTGATAGATAACTGGAGCTCCTTTCTTTAGCTTGAATCATTTCTAATTCATAGGTTCTGAGCATGCCAAAGAGCTCAGTCATCTGAAGAGTCTTCAGATTCTCTGTTCTTCTGATGGACACTGTATATAATGTCCAACAGCTAGGAAGAGATCTTATGAACTTCTTGAGAATGTCTTCATTCTCCAGCTTTACCTTGGAGCACTGCAGTTCTCCAACCCGGTACGTGTACCTGTTATATAAAACTGTTAGTGACTCACCTTCCTTCCAGACGAAGTTTTCATACTGTTACTTGAGAATGTCACGTCTGTTCTCCTTGACCTCCTCAGATCCAGCAAACATCTTTTCCAAGGCTCCCCATAACTCCTTTGTAGTTTTGTGAGCCTTGAAGTTGTGAAAAACTTCATTTGGAAGGCACATTTGGATAGCTCCTAATGCCTTGAAGTCCACCTCCATTTTCTTGATGTCTTCTTCAGAATACTTGGAGGGTTCCTTCGAAACTAGTGGTCCTCCGGAGTCAGCAGAGGCCACCATGGGAACATAAGGTCCATCCCTTATGGATTTCCACATTCCGTATTCATGGTAGCAGAAGAAGCTTTCCATACGGTTCTTCCACATATCATAGTCCTCCCCAGACACCAACCTCGGTGATCGGTTGATACTGCCGATGTCTTCAGATCCATGACTTTGTGCCATTTTGTTTTGTGTGACTTGATCAAGAATAGAGTTTTGAATAGAATCAGAAAGTGATTAAACAAATGTTAGTTTGTTTAATCTTGAGCCAAAATCTCTGATACCACTTGTAGGATCGAAGGATTACAAGGTGATTCTATTCTAGTTGATATTGGCGGAAACAATAGCAACCAACAAAGTAAACAAGTAAACAGCAAGAATACTGATAAATGCACAGTTGTATTACACTTCTGAGATTACAAGATTACAAGTAAAACTCTCTCAAGACTCTATTAAAGATCACTATGAAGGCACTTTTTGTTTGAAGTGTTTACAAGATATATATAGTAACTTAGAATCAAGACAGACCCTTGATTCTAAGGATCAGATCTAACACAAGCCGTTGATCTTGTTTATTAATCTAAATTACACGCAAAGGCTAATCTAGATAACTTTACTGAAACGTCTTCTTAGGCATCATTGTTTGCATGCTTGGAGAAGCGCGTCATTGTCCTTTATTGGTTGCACCAGTGAGGTTCCTTCTGCTTGGAGTGTGGCAGTTGTTTTTGCAGAAAGGTGTCAGAGGCGCTTCGCATGGATAGTCAGCTGCAACGTTTGGTCTTCAGAGAATAAAGCTATCAGCAGCAGAGATGAGAATAATGCTGCTGATAAGCCTATCAGCAGCAACTTGTGTTGAACGCTGCTGATAAGCCGATCAGCAGCAACAAGTGTTGAATGCTGCTGATAAGCCTATCAGCAGCAACATGTGTTGAATGCTGCTGATAAGCCTATCAGCAGCAACAAGTGTTAAATGTTGCTGATAAGCCTATCAGCAGCAACAAGTGTTGAATGCTGCTGATAAGCCTATCAGCAGCATTTGTACTTAGAATAATTTGGTAGCAATCAGTCTTTGGTTCTACAGCAACATTCTTTGCTGCTGAAGGCTTTGCCTTGGATTTTGCCTTATCAGCAGTGGACACTCTTGCTGCTGATGACTTTGCCTTATCAGCAGCAAATTTTGCTGAGGAGGATTTTAGCTTATCAGCAGCAGACTTGGTTGCTGCTGAAAGCTTCTGCTTTGTTTTCTTGGGCTTCACTTGACTACCAACATTTTTTCTGGCTGCTGATGGTTTAACAACCGATGTATGCTGATCCTTCTTTACCTTTTGTCTTTGAGGGGCTTGATGATGGATCTGGTTGAAGGGGTTACACTTACAATTTGCAGCAAAGTGTTCTGATTCACCACAAATGATGCAAGTTTGTTGAGATTTAGGCAGCTTCACTCTTTCGGGAGATAGAGACTCCCTGAACTTGGTTGCTTTGACCTCGTAGCTTCTTACCTTCTTGTTTTTGTTAGTCTTTTCAAAGACATGCTGCTTTGAATTTCTTTGGTATTCCAGGTAATGAAAGCAGGTGCTGGCAGTGTGGTTATATCTGCCACACACAAAGCATGATCCTGCCAGTTTGTCTCTTGAAAGGTAGACATGGTCCTTTCTTTGGAACATATCCTTGAAGTTCCATGGATGAGCTTTGTTATGTTCAAAAGTGGCTTCTTCTAGGGTCCTTTGAACATATGGAACTTTTTCTTCAGGCTTATGACATATATCAAATACCTTCCTCTTTGTGATCGGCTTTGACTGAGACTTGGGGTTTATGGGTCCTGATGTCTGTCCCTTTTCAATGTTTAGCTTTCTTCCATCTGGAGGATAGCTGATCTTGATCTGTTTGAATGGTACAGGGGCTGGAATAGCTTGAGTAACAGCAGGAACCTCAACTCTATTTGGAACAGCTTCAGATGGGGCTGCACTGGTTTCATCATGGTCTGAGCAGGTTGACTCAGATTCCGATGAGGTAGTGCATTCTTCAACGAAAGGTTCATCCGTTGAAGGATCAAGGTTTCGGTTTGCAGTGTCAAGATTTGCGACATTGAAGCTTGGTTCGTGAATGGCAATATAGTCAGTAGGAGGAGGAACAGATTTGTACTGATCACTGTTATACCCAAGTCCAGTCTTTACCTTTTCATGAACTTGAATATCTAAAAGTCGTTGTAACTTTTTGGAGGAAAATTCATATTTTTCAACATGAACTTTCTGTTCCGCCAGTTCAGCTCTGGTAGCTTTTAGTTTGACCAGTAGATCATCAATTTGAGTTTCAAGATTAGTTTGTTCATGTTTTAACAATGAAATCTCTTTCTTAAGGCAGTTAATCTTTTCTTTATAAGTATTTTCAACCTTTTTGAACTCAGATTTCATCTGATGAAACTCTTCATTTTGATCTATAAGGTTTTGGTTATGCTTTCTATAACCCAAAACTTTATCAATACAGGCTTGAGAGCAAAGATGTTCAAATACCTGAGGTGGTATCTCTGTAGTGTCTGCCATAAGAGCTTGATTGTTGACAGGCAGCTCTTCATACTGGAATCTCCAGTCGAAGTCAGAGCATCCAACAGTTGCACAGGCTGCAGTTTGAACTGGAGGAGCAGCTTGTTGTTGTTGTTGTCTGGGTTGGGCTTGGTGAGCTTGTCTTAACTGAGGAGTAGCTGGATTTGCTCTTGGTGCCTTGCATTCTCTAGTAAAGTGACCCAGTAGATTACAGTTGTAACATCTTAGCTTGCTTTTATCCAAGCCAACTCTGGTGTTGGAGTTGTTATTTGGAATGGGTCTTCCAGTTCTAGAGTAGAACCTTTTTGCTCTTATAGAGAGCATGGCATACGAGTGCTGTATGTCTATTTCTTCTAAGTCATCTGGATGAAAGCATTCCAGATCCTCCTTGATAAAGGACATGTTGCTTGAGTTTTCAGAAACAAAAGCAGCAGAGGGTGATGTTTGAGGAGGAGCTTCTAGGAAAAATGGTGAGGTGTTTGTTTGAGAGGTTGGAGTTTGTGGATGGGTGACAATGGGAGGATAGTAGTTGCTGGAACTAGGAACTGAGTGGTCGGAGTGAAGCGCAGATGAGATGGTGGAGGAAGAAGAGGCTGATTGATGATTGGAGCTCCTTTCCTTGGCTTGAATCATTTCTAATTCATATGTTTTCAGCATGCCAAAGAGCTCTGTCATCTGGAGAGTTTTTAAATTCTCCGTTCTTCTTATAGACACTGTATATAGTGTCCAGCAGCTTGGGAGAGATCTGATAAACTTTTTGAGAATATCCTCATTCTCTAGCTTTACTTTGGAGCACTGCAGTTCTCCAACCAGGTAAGTGTATCTGTTATACAAAACGGTTAGTGACTCACCTTCCTTCCGTACGAAGTTTTTGTATTGCTGTTTCAGGACGTCCCTTCTGTTTTCTTTGACTTCCTCTGAGCCAGCAAACATCTTTTCAAGAGCCTCCCAGAGCTCTTTAGCTGTTTTGTAACTTCTGAAGTTATGAAAAACTTCATTTGGAAGACACATTTGGATAGCTCCTAGTGCCTTGAAATCCACCTCCATCTTCTTTATGTCCTCTTCTGAGTACTTGGAGGGCTCCTTCGGAACTAGTGGTCCTCCAGAGTCAGCAGAGGCCACCATGGGAGTGTAGGGTCCATCCCTGATGGATTTCCACATTCCGTACTCCTGATAACAGAAAACGCTTTCCATGCGATTCTTCCACATGTCGTAGTCTTCCCCAGATACCAATCTTGGTGGTCGGTTGATGCTGCCGATGTCTTCAAATCCATTGCTCTGTGCCATCTTTGTTTTTGTGATTTTGGGTGACTTGATTGAAAGAGAGTTTAGAATAGAACCAGAAGTGATTAAACAAGTGTGAGTTTGTTTAATCTGAGCCAAAGCTCTGATACCACTTGTAGGATCGTGAAAGTACAAGATGGTTCTGTTCTTAGTTGAAATTGGCGGAAACAATAACAACTACACAAGTATAATCGAGTAAACAGAAAGAATACTTATAAGAACACTGTTGTATTAAGCTTTTGCAAATAAACGATTACAAATGAAAACTCAATCAAAAAGCACTTATACAATGAAGTGTTTACACTGTATTTATACTCACTTAGAATCAAGACAGACCCTTGATTCTAAGGATCAGATCTAACACAGACCGTTGATCTGTTGTATATAGCTAACTATTACAAGTGTAGTCTAAGCTAGCTAACTTTATTGAAGCGTCTTCTTTATGCATTATTACTTGCATGCTCGGAGAAGAGCATTGTTGTCCGTCATTGGTTGTGTCATTGAGGTTCCTTCTGCTTTGAGTGTGTCAGTTGCTTTTGCAGAAAGTTTTCAGTGACGCTTGGCATGGATAGTCAGCTGCAACGATTTATCTTCAAGGCACAGGGCTGTCAGCAGCAAGGATGATGATCAGCAGCAAGATGTGACCATCCAAAGCTGCTGATGATTTGCCTATCAGCAGCATCAAGTGTTGATGCTGCTGAGAAGCCTATCCGCAGCAACTTTGGTCTTCAACAGATAAGGCTATCCGCAACAGATTTGTTCTTCAGCAGAAGAACAAGTATCCGCTGCAGGTAAGTTTGTCCGCAACAGTTTGTTGGTCAGCAACAGACTCTGAGATCAGCAGCGTTTGTACTTAGAGAATTTTGTAGCCATCAGTCTTTATTTCTACATTAATCTAAGAAAAGATGTGTAGAACTAAGACCACAAACCCTACAAAAGTAGGTTGTAATAGAATATTTTAAATAGGTTTTCACAATGTGAGTTAATTATTATAATTTTTTTTAGAACAGCAACAAAGTGTATTAATATCCCCCAAACACTAGCAAAGATGTTAGAAATAATAATACAGCAAGGAGATAACGAAAAAAAACAGAAAAACTCCAGGAAGACAGATTACAGTAGGTAACACAAAATGAAAATTACACCAATTCGACCACTCCAAAGCATGCATCCCCGATCTACTCTTAACCCAAAGAAACCCCCTTGCTTTGATCTCCTCAATTAAACTTACAACACGAGATTTTTTGTTGGAAAAGACCAATTGATTCCTAGCTTTCCAAATCACCCAACACGCTATTAACATGACAGATTGCACCATTCTCCTCTTACACGCTGAGATTTGGCAACTGTTATGCAATTTCAAGGGATCATTTAGAGAGAAGACAAAAATACGAGGAATACCACACCATGTTTGTGTCTTTGAGTTATCCAATTCCCAACCCACCCAATGATTTGGGGGCCGTTACCTTATCCCAAGCCACCCAATTGATTTTTGCCTTATCTGTATTGCCTCCCTAGAAAAACATCCTTCGGATAGCTTCCAACGTATCCAACACCTTTTCCGTGGCCTTATAGATGGAGAAATAATAGGTTGGAAGGCTATCTAGTACTGATTTTAAAAGAGTTAACCGATCACCCATAGATAAAGTCAATCCTTTCCGATTCGACAAACGCTTTTCGAAGATTGCGACCATCGGCCTCCAATTTTTAACTAGGTTCATATTAGCCCCCACATTTAAACCGAGATAGCAGCAGTGCAAAGAGCGCAATCTGCAATGTAATAGGTTCCCCATTACCTGCACCTCATTCAGTGTAATTCCAACACCTAAAAGGTTTGACTTATGCCAATTGATTTTTAGCCTAGAAACTAGATAAAAGCAACGCATCAACTTGGAAATATTAAGGGCGTTTGAGACCGACCATTCCCCAAAAAAATAGCACCATCAGCATAAAGAAGGTGAGAGATGATAGGACCGTTATTGGGAGTTTGGATACCGTGGAGAACCCCAGGCTACAAGCTTTTGAGATTACACCTGAAAAGGCTTCCATTGCAAGAATGAAGATATACAGGGATAACGGGTTCCCTTGACGAACACCTTTGAAACAGAGAAATTCTGAGGTAAGGGAACCTTTGACTAAAATTGAGGACTTGGAGAATGCCAGAATGTCCTGAACCCAAGATCTTCAAATAAGTGGAAAACTCATTTGTTGCAGAATAGAATCAATAAAGTCCCGTTAATTATTATAATTAGTTATGTACTTATGCAACCATGTTGTTGACCGAAATAATACCACCTGTCTAACACATATACAAAGAAGACCCACAAAATAATCAGATAATGTATAACAAATTCATCTAACTGTTTAATTTTCTTTTATAAAGTCATCAGAAGTACTATAAGTCATCTAAATATGTAAATGCTTCCTTTTATGAACGTGAACGTTTTGTAGGAGTAGGTTAAACCACTTGTAATCCCGGTTATTAGAGAAAAATTAAATTTTATGTTTAGATGAAATATTCAAAAAGAAAAATAAAATAATTAATCTTTATTGAATTCGCTTGGCAAGGCAGTGCACCTTCCCGCAAAATCGGTTTGAATTCACCTATGCAGTAACGAAGAAACCACATAAAAGTACAAGTGGATTTCCTAAACCAAGTACTCCTACAAACAATTCTCCCTCCTATATCAAATTCATTAATAAAAGGAAAAAAAAGAGCAAAATGAGAAATATACCCTAGAATTTTATGTTATGTGAAGTAAAAGTTTATCAAACGATCAAAGAATTTAAAAGAAATTTTCTTGAGTGCTCTTCATACATCATCCTATATAAAATATATATATAGAGGAGAAAAATCATAAGAAAACTAATTGTTTATAAAAAAATCAAAAAACTATTTATTAAATATAAAAAAAAATCATAAAAAAATCATAACTTAAAATATAAATCAAAAACTAAAAATCCGTTTCGGAGACCTTGTTTCCCACGTCGTTCTCGTTCAAAAAAATAAAAATAAAAATAAAAAATTCAGCGCAATACTATATATATGTGTAGTAGGGTTAGCTTTTGGATTTAGTTTTTTGGCTTTAGTTTAGCTTTTAGGTTAGGTTTTTTTTTAGGGGTGAGGGTGGGTGAGGGGTTTAGGTTTGGGGGGGGGGGGGGGTGAGGATGGGTGGGGGGTTTAGGTTTTTTGGGGGGTGGGTTTATGTTTTTGGGTTGGGATGGGGGGTTTAGGTTTTTGGGTGAGGGTTAAGTTTTTAGGTGTACTACACATATATAGTACCTTTAATGAGAAGTTTTTTGATTTTCTCATGAAAATGAGTTTTCTAGTAAACTTACCCCTATATATATATATATATATATATATATATATATATGAGGAGAATCAAATAATAAATAGCTTTTCGCTAAAAAATATAAGAAATGACAAAAACCTTAATAAACGATATCAAACGAACTCCGATTGAGCTAATTTCAGCGGCGTTTGAACCGTCTCGTCGAACACTACCATATTAGGTTTTAGGGTTTAGTTTTAACGTTTAGATTTTACGTTTGAATTTTATGGTTTTAGCCTTACGATTTAGCCTTAAGGTTTAGATTTTATGGTTTAGGTTTTTTTTTTTTGTGGGTGGGGGTGGGTTTAGGTTTTTGGGGGTGGGTGGGGGTGGGTTTAGGTTTTTGGCAGGGGTGGGGTGGGGGGGTTTAGGTTTTTGAGGGGTGGAGGTGGTGGTTTTAGGCTTTTCGGGGTAGAGTTATAGGGGGGTTTAGGTTTTTAGGGGTGCGGGTGGAGGGGGGTTTAGGTTTTTAGGTCCGGGTTAGGGTTCGATGAGACGGTTGCAACGCCGCTGGAATGAGCTCAATCGGAGTTCGTTTGACCCACTTCTGAGGATTTCTTAGCGAAAAATCACTTTTTAGTGGAACCGTCCCATATATATATATATATAATTTCATTAAATATTTGTTAAAACGGGTATATACATACAACTATATTTCATCAACCATCATAAAGTTTGTTTCTATAGCAAACTAGGTAAAACATGGGCATCTAATCGCGTAAAATTCCAACAACATACATCACTAATCAACAAATACAATGATCATGGAAAGCAGATCGACAAAATAAAAAGGAATGCATTACACATAACTAGGAAATGTATACGTGGTACCTTGAAATTCAAACAAGTAACATCTTCACATTCATATATGAATTTTGAGTCTTTGATTTTTGAGACAGGATATCAACAGAATTCAAGCCTTATTACCAGAATCAGAGATTAAGTAAATGATTGTTGATGTCATTATTCCCAATAACCCACCAGCAATAACCTGCAAATAAACAATGTTCGTTACATTATTCAAGAGTCTTGGTAATATGAACTACTCCCCTCCACCTATCAGCATTGTTGTTTGTAAATTAAAGAACTTTCAGAAACTATATGTTTTTAATTTCAAGAAGTACCAAAATTACAAACTAATGGCAGGTAGACGGGAAACTATATTAATTCTATAAAAGTTTAAATCTTTGTATACAACAAATTAGGAGCTAGCTTGTATGCAATAGAGGCTTACGACACATTTGACCTGTTCCTTGTTAGCTAAATCCAATAATAGTCTAAATCTCTGAGAAACAATTTAGGAGCTCTATGCATCAAATAGAGTTTGGGTCACTTTCAACCCATTTGACATGTTCCCTTTTTAGCTAATTGTTTTATATGAACCCTTTGGCCCGTTTAACATAAAACACAAATGAAATCGACCCATTTATGAAAACCGACCTGAGGGGAGGTGTGGCCAAGAAGTTCATGTAATGGCCTGCTTTCAGCTAGGGGGTGTTCAGCAGGAAGTCCATACACAATTTGATTCAGAACCTGAGAAGTTTACAATCTTAGACATGAAAAGATGACATGTTTACCCTGATTTATTACCATTTAATCAACTAGTAACTACACATTACAACCTATGCTTTATTTTAAAAAATCTGCTAAAATGTAACAAGACTGTTAATTTCAGTGCACACTAACATGAACGAACCTCTGCTTGGCGCCCAGCTTGCAATCGTACACCAGTTGCATCATACATCACCTGCCACAAATTTCATTTTTAGATTGACGCATTTTAAACAATGGCAGACAGATGATTAAAGGGAATTTATAGAATGCTTAAAAGATGTTAAAGGGAAAAATCATACAATACAAGCTAAAATTAGGGCAGTTGCAAAGGTTGAACCCCCAAGGCCATCTTGTAAACCAACAGCAACCGCAAGAGCAGTTACTGTTGCAGAATGTGATGATGGCATGCCGCCAGATCCAATAAGTTGCTTAAGATCCCAACGGTGTTCCCTATACCTGCATATCTACCAAATAATAATAAGACTCTTAGGATGTATCATTAACAATAAATCATTAATCACTTCCAAATAGTTTATTTGTAATAAATAGACTAAAAATT
This sequence comes from Smallanthus sonchifolius, assembly GCA_023525975.1. NCBI lineage: Eukaryota > Viridiplantae > Streptophyta > Magnoliopsida > Asterales > Asteraceae > Smallanthus > Smallanthus sonchifolius. The sequence continues at coordinate 46,857,720 of CM042036.1, forward strand.
AACTATGGTTCTGATTTATTTAACTAATTTTTTTTTGAGAGTCAAAATAACCAGACTTATGGAAGCTCATAAGGAACATAAAATACATAACTATTGGTCACCAAATTATTAGACTAACTTATTCTCTTCTTGTTCTTTCGGTTTTTGTTATATTTAGCGAAGATCAATATGGTTCTTGTATTCCAATTATATATGCTTACAACTATCATAAGATTTAGAGATCTGGAAGTAAGAAATTTGAGATGAACAGAAAAATCTTTAACTTGAAGCACACTCTTGCTCTAGTTCTTACTGTTCAAGTCAAAATAATGATTCTGAAATTGCACATTCAAAAGCGTGATAAAACCCTAGCGAGCATTAAGAATTAACAAAAAAAATACAGCTGAGATCACAGTCTGGCGTAGCAACAAAAGAGTCTCAATCAATTACGTAGATACGGAAACCTAAATTGACCAGTTAGAAACGAAACTAAACATAGTAAGATAATAATCCAAATGTAATTGAAAAATCAGAGAACGCACCAGGTGGTGAGGACCTTAATTGATTGCGCAAGAGCAAAGGAAACCAGTGCAGAAATGAGAACATAGTTCATATAAACAGGTTGTGAAGAAGACGGCGAGGTTGGAACTGAATATTCGGCCGAGAACAGCCTTGAAGTTGCTGAAATCGCCATTCCACCCAGCGATCTCATCTTCCAGAAATGTGTGTAAATCAGGAATTTGGGGGGACCGTAAGAAAAGGAGAGAAATATGATGAAACAAAGAGGAGAAGCAAACGAAACGTAAGGGTTTTTGTATGCCTGCGAGGCTGCGAGCACAAGGAAAGAAAGTGAAAATGCGCTTTCCCCCTCTCTCTCTTTCTTTTAATTATTTATTTATTTATTTATTTATTTATTTAGAGCTCTTATTCTATACTCCATATAATAGAATATGCTTTTGTTATTTCTTTTAGATACCTTCACTCCACATCAAATCATTCACAACAAAAACTTCTACCATCTTAATATGTTTTTTTTTTTTACTTTTCTATTTATAACTAGGTATTAAAACCATGTGTTATGGCGCGCTAAACTGTGAAAAAAATTAATGTTCTTGAAACTTTATAAAACAAAACCTTTATATAAATCCACCCCACGTGTTACGACGGTTGGTGTGACAGGTAATTCTGGTACATGTTCAAATGAATCGTTTTTTGGGCACCGCCTAGTTAACAGCAGCGGGACCCCACTCGGAGCTCTACCCCCAAAGCATATTGTCCCCTTAAACACAACCAAGGTGGCGCTACCCCTTGACGGCTTCACCCATATTTGTTGTAGCCGGATTTCGGATTAGTCTCAAACGAGCATGTGGTTCACACCTTCTAACCCGTAACGGAGCTTATTCGGATTCCCCTTTAGTCTTAAGTAAATCCTAATTATCTAAAATGAATTGATTACACTAAAATTATTAACAAGAAATCACCTAATTTCTCTTGGGGATATATAAGCTTATTTTCAATTAATTATGGCATTCATCATAAGGATCTCCAACAAGAACTTCAAATTTTCCCAATCATACAATGTTTCTATTAGAGAACCGTTCATAAAATAATATAAGTAAACCACTTCAATCAAATTAACCTTGGTTTTATACTAAGAAAGAAGATCAAAACAACCTAGTCATTTAATCAGAATTAAACAAAAATAAATTATATTAAACATCTTCAATGTAATTATTTTGTTTAATTGGATTTTGATTTGAACTGAAGTGTTTCTGTTCAAATTGCTCAGCAATAAATGAGCTCTCAAGCGGCTCACGAAAGTGCCAAGTGCGCCATCAAAACACTACATTACACTCACATAACGCGCGCGTGTGCGAGTGTGAGTTAGGGTGATTCGCTTAGGGTTCGCACTTGTATCTCCTTCTAAGGGAACAATTGTTGGAAATCAGCCACAAGAATACGAACACAGGAATTTGATCTCAACCAAGATCGACTCGTTTTATTAATATTGAAAACCAAAAACCACACTTTACAATAAGCCATAAACCCTATATTTATACTAAAAACTAAACTTGATCACCAAGCTATTCTAATCTGGTAAGAAAATAATCCTCCTAAATTAATCCTAACCAAACTCAAACTTAATTAAATAATCAAATAAATAATAACTCACTCCTAGTCTAATACGAACTCAACAAACCAATTAATAAATTAATATTAATAATTATCTTTAATCAAGATTAATCCTTCATTCTCCCTCTTAATCTTAATTTGTACCTCCTGAATCACTCAGGTCTTCCATGACACTTCCGAAGTCACACTTCACTGGTTTCTTCTAACACAGGTATCACACCTTCATCCGCAATTTGAATCACTCAAATTCTTCACCCCGTTTCACACGGTCTTCAATACTGTTTCACACAAAACGTTCTTGATATATCACATATCTTCTTTCACGCAGCTCTCATAGCCTTTTGAACAATCTCTTACAGATTGAATGTATTATTCACTTCGTTCGAACCGCCCACGTGTTTTAATACTCCTTCACCGGTATCACACCGTACCACCCTGAATCACACAGGTAAACACTTCGCAGATCCTTACACCATTCGCAGGTGATTGATCATTCACTCAATCTGAATCTCTCATATTGATATCATCCTTGGTTGACTCGCACAACCCTTCGTTCCTTGGCTGTCACAGCCGCTACTCACCACCACTAAGTACCGCTTCTTGTTCTCGATCAACGCCACAAGAGAACCATCACACGCCACCACTGTTATACACCTCACAGCCCTAAAAACTTGATCCAAGTTCACTGACTCAACATCTAGTATTAAGGATATGTTGACCACAAAGAGGTCCATCGTGGACTTCCAAAATAAACCCATGAATTTTGAAAGTTAAATTACCATTTAACCCATTAACATAAAAAATCATTCTGTTTGTGAAGTGACTAATTCACAGCTGCCTCTAAATTTTTTCTTCAATTTCTCTTGGTTACGGCCCACACCAATGCCGCCAAAAACAACTTCAGGTCGCACAAAGGTTGATGAGTTCTAAGACTTGATTACATATATGATTACTAAAACTAAATAAATACAATGATCTAAGTCCTTCTAGTTCAATGGTCGACTTGAGACTTGATAATCTATGCCCGTCCGGTTACCAGGACTTGTTCCAACATAGCTAGCCTATTCCAACCGCGCCATGGCTAAAGGTTACCTGAGAAACATACTTGAAAGTGTCAACACAAAGGTTGATGAGTTCACAGAGTTTGTTCATTTAGTACAGTTAGTTTTCCCCGAAAACGTATACATGACTTAATCGTCATAAAATAAGTAGTTTTCCTTTGAAAACATACCCATGACTTTACCGTCATAAAATAAGTAGTTTTCCTTTGAAAACATGCCCATTACTTTACCGTCATAAAATAAGTAGTTTTCCTTTGAAAACATGCACATGACTTTACCGTCATGAAATAAGTAGTTTTCCTTTGAAAAACATGTCCATGACTTAACCGTCATAAAATAAGTAGTTTTCCTTTGAAAACATGTCCATGAATTAATCGTCATAAAATATGTAGTTTTCCTTTGAAAGCATGTCCATGACTTAACCGTCATAAAATATGTAGTTTTCCTTCGAAAACATGTCCATGACTTAACCGTCATAAAATATGTAGTTTTCCTTCGAAAACATGTCCATGACTTAACCGTCATAAAATAAGTAGTTTTACTTGGAAAACATTCCCATGACTTTACCGTCATAAATCCAATGTTTAAACATGATCATTTTCTGATCAAAACTCTTTATATGTATAACCAATGAATCTGAACATTTTAACCTGATCAATTGACCCCATTTGTAAGCTTGCAAAGAATACAAAAATAATATGTAATGCACGAGACCGTAACCAAACCCCAACAATTTAGTGCCTCCCCTCGCCTTTCTGCGAGTAAGATAATATGCGGTCATTCGGCCATTTGGACCCCTGGTTAGCGCGACTAACCAAGACCGGGAGCGTCACCCCCAATAGTACTATCCATAGAATCCCGGGCTAAGTCCATAGCTAATCGTTACTAAGTTTTTATTCCGAGGACTTTAAGAGCTCTATTGTTCCCTCAATGCACACATACGGTCTGATCATTTGTTCATTCATTTACATATGAAAATTCTTTACAAGTATATTTCCACCCCAAAACATTTCTCTAAACTTAGAAAAGGGGGTTAGTGAAACTCACAAGGAGTTAAACCCAAATGTTCATGATGTCAAACATGTAAGCAAATGTAATTCATGTTTTCAAAACATAACAAGTAAGTATGTTTCTCCCCCGATGTTTACAAAACAGTAAAGAGTTAAAAGGGGGGCCGTGAACTCACCTTGTGTTCGATGAAATCCTAGCAAACAACCTTGTGATAATAGTTCTTGTCTATACGTACCCTAATCACACAAGGGTACTAATGTGTTAAGACTACCCGTCTTATACGTACGTTGTTCATCCGACTTAACGAATCCCGTTAAGTACGCCTTTTTTTAGTAAAAATAGTGTTTTTATTTACGACTCGTTGGTGATTATTATTCCAGTCTAGACGCTTACATATTTTCCGAGAAAATAATATGTTTCCCTATTGGTGACTTATTAAGTGTACCAAAAATAAATATTATTTTTGTAACTTAAAATATATTCACTTATGTTCCACGATGTCATGTGATTATTTATTTTTAACCGAATCTCTTCATATGTTCCATGTACATATATCAAATGTTCATATTAGGATACTAATCTTTAATTCCTAGAACATTTCCATGACTTAACCAAAACGTTCATATGTTGATGATAATCGGTCGTATGTCTTCTTGAATCATAGGACACTACCTCGGGTCTTGCCAGGTAAGTCACACATGATCATATAACTTCACGAACATGTATCCTTCAACATAACACATGAATGGAATGAAGGGTTTATGAAGAGCACCATCATCCAAGTGTTATTTTATGTGATAGTATTATATGTAGTTTATATTTGATGTGTCATTGTCTTGTCCATGGTCCTTCTAGTTTGGTATGTTATGTATGAACATGTACAAGTATAAATATATGTATTCAAACATGACTCAAGAAGAAATAAAGCCAAAACTCATCAAGACTTTTATGTTTTATTTTGTTCTTGAAAACTCATATTTTTAGGCGTACTTCTAATAGACTTTTAGAAGACCAAATGACTTGGGGTTTTCTTCTAAAATCAAGTTTATTGAAACCAGATGAGATGTGAAAAAGAATTACTAGGTTTGGAGTTGTGTAGGTACCTCAAAACAGGAAAATGAAAAAGGTATCCAGATTCGACCTGCACTGAGCGTCCTTCTTGCGCCGGCTGTTTGGAGGTCAAATACTCCATGGATTCGATTGATTCCACTTGGGTTCTCCTCTGTTAACATAGATATTCATTCTAGAAAAAGAATGGACTGATTTGGCCAAGGAACGAAGGAGATATGGTCTTTCGAAGTTGACCAAAAATCTGGCATGAAGCTGAGTTACGGGATTTGTTTGCATTTTCGGTTTTGGAGAGGGGGGATTGAGTGAAATCCGAAATGAATCAGTCAAAGGAGGGAGGAGGGAGTTAAGGGGTGTTGGTGCAAGTGTTTTATATGGGTTCATGTTCTATTCATAGTAGATAGATTGTGTGTAGGTTTGGTAATCATCATTGGTCAATGTTGGTGTGGTGTGTTTTTCGTATATATGGAGAAAGATGGATGGAGTTTGAGTTTTGAACTATCTATAATCATTACAAGACCTAGATGACATGATGGACTTGACCCTTGCTTAATCCACACTTGATTGAAGATGATTTCTTATGACAACATGATAGAGAATGTTGGTGGAGCAAAATAAGTGGGTGGCCCCCACTATTCTCGGCCGAACATGGGGAGTGGGTGGGGGTTGGGTCTTATCACTTAATTAGTTGTCATCCAAGTCCTAGTTAGGTCGGTTTCGGTTAGCGTAAACCGGTTGGTGACCGCGTAATATAATACCCGGTTCAAGAATTTTTAGAGGTATAGACTTTATATCTATATACCTAGATATTTTTATATGTATATGTATACATATATATATAAAATTATTAGATGAAACGGGGATTGAGTGTAGATCTCACAAGTCATCATCATTACGAATTGATGTTGGAGTGGAGTATAAGCAAATATATAATGATGGTGATGTGATCTTTATGTTGCTTGCATTTTTGGTCATAATCATGATGATTATGACGCTTGAGTGTTGTGTAAGCAAAGCAATCATGATGATGATGTGATTGATTTAGATGTGGTATAATACCCGAAATTAATACCCGCTATAATATCTTTAATTATTAAAACGTCTTACATTATGTGTAGTTTGATTAGCTTTAATAATCTGCTAGTGAATTCCCGACATAGTTAGTACTTTAACTATATTATACATGTATACACATAAAATAACTCAAGGTTTTGCAACCAACATTTTTATGTCCATGTTTTAAGGTTTAGTCACCAATATATACATTTTTATATTAAAACGTGTCCCTAGACTTTTACCGGAATAAAATCTCGTTAATCACCAACGAACTTTCAATGCGGGTTATTATCGTTTATTTCCTAGTAATTCTCAAAAATTACTAAATATGACACTTGTCCCTTTGCTAGACTCTTGACAATTACTATGTCAAAGATAATATTCCAAGAAATATAAAATAGGAATATGCAAATATGACTATGGGTATTGACCTGGACTACTGGGTGTCACAAGTTGGTTCCATAGCTTGCCTTGTCACTGAGTTTGGGTGGTATGGATCATGTGCTAGATAAGGGTCTCTTAGTGGGGGTGGTTCAGGTACTTGGATTCTCATGCCCGTGCTCCTAAACCATTCTGCTCTGCGGTCAAACAGGGATCTGGCAGCTAGTTATGCCGGTGACTGGTTGACTGGTGGTGGGGAACCAAAGTCTTCTTCTTGCTCAGACTCTGTTTCGGAGTGATATTCCAGGACGTTAGAAGGGTAAATGGCCATGCCTAACACGAAAAGAAAAAGGTCATAAGTGATAATAAAACGCTTAGTGTTAAGTACACAGGTTTTTATGAATTTAAAATTTGACTAGTCATAACACCGAGTTCTCATAATAGTATGTTAGAAGTACACTTGACCTATAAGCAGTGCACCCATAAAAAGATTCCCCGGAAAGAGAGGTGGGTCACAAGGGACACACTTAAGTACCTAGTCTTTCCTTAGTCAGAACCTTTCATGGACTTACACCCACTCTTCCAGCCATCATGTACTATCAACACTATCACTTGAACATGGTTATGATGAGAATCATAATGGATTAGGCTTTGAGGCTCAATGGTGAGATCCATCTACTCGAGCAAGATTCCTTTTCTTGAATGGTAAGTGGGCTTCCCTAGCTTCTTATTAATAGGCATTAGGCCTAAGAGTTTGAATTTTTTCACAAGTGATGATGATGATGACATAATTCTCAAGGGATAAGGATGAAGGAATATAATGACTTAGATATGAATAAGTACATGATACAGTAATACTTAGGATAACATTTAGTGTAATCAAATAGGTAACGTGTAGACTAGTCAAATAATGTAGCAAATAAGATATCACATAAGTAGCAATTAATGTGAACATATAAAATATCAAATAACATAGCACATAAGATAGCATTATTGTATCATTGAATATAACACATAAGATAACATGTAGGATAATCACACAAGGGACATCCTAAGGCTATAGACTAGGTCGTTGTTTCTAATAACCTAATTCTCTATAACCATGGCTCTGATACCAATCTGTCACACCCCAACCAACGGCGGAATACGTCGGGGCGGGGCATGTAGATTGTTCATAAGGACATGATCAAACTAAATTCCATATAATTATTAAAACCAAACTTTCATAACATAAGTTCAAAACAAGCATCCAAACAATTTACATCAAAATGGTCAATTCTTTATTGTAACATCCCACAAATAACGCCAAGGTAATAAGCGGGTCGAAGATGAAATAATGGGGTGTGAAAGGATGGGGCCTCGTGGGCCGCTAGTTGGGCCGAGAAGGGGAGGTTGGGGTTTAAACCCTAGCCTCCACACACATTCTCCATAATCACCTTCAAACTCCACCCCATTTCTAGAGAGAGAAAATCATAGAGAGAGAAAGCTTTTGATTTGGCTAACGATCGATCCTCTACCTTACTACACTACTCGAGAGAGGATTTCATGAAGGAAGGAGTCGTTTTGAGGTAAGAAACTCTCGTTTTTATATGTTTTTCTCGAAAATGGGTTTTTACGGTTTTGACTCATAAAGGTAGGGTTTTTATGGGTCAAATGACGGCACACTTCAGATCTGGAATCACGAGGGGAAATACACCATTTGAACGTAAAAAGTTCCAAACTTGACGAACCCGTCGATCCAGATCTGAATCCATGCAAAACTAGGGTTTTGGGAAAGAACTGAAGGTTCACGGTTAGGGTTCTCGGTCTGGTTCACGACTGGGGATGCTGGGTAGTTTCACGGCTGGGGACACTGGGTAGGTTCATGGCTGGGGGCACCCGGGTAGGATTCGCGGCCGGGCAAGGTTTCACGGCTGGAATTCTCGAGAGAAAGGGGAAGCCGAGAACCCAGGTTCACGGCTCTTCTAGTTCACGGGAGAACTACCGAGAACCCCCCTTAAGCCGAAAACCCCCTGAAGTCGTGAACTCCTAAGTTCACGGGAAGGAGCCGTGTACACCTATGGAGCCGTGTTCTCCTAGGTTCACGGGAAAGAACCGTGTCCCCTAGGTTCTCGGTATAAAGAGATGAAATGTAACGAATTGTATGTGAAGCTAAGTTTAGGTTGTGTACGTACAGGTTAGAAGATCCTTTAGAGACCTTTGACCCTATTCATCTCAGGTGAGTTCTAGAGCCCTCTCTTTTAACGTTTTAATAACCGTTTTGTGCTGGTGTGCATACTTACGAAAGGATCTTTTATGAAATGATGTTTACGAAATGATGTTTATGAAAGATGATGTTTATGAAATTTTTTGCAAAATGAAGTTTATGAAAGGTTTATGAATGAAACACTGTTTAATAAAACGTACGAATGCTTTAACTAAAATAAGGTAAAGGTTTATGAAAGCCACTAATGAACGAATCTGCCACGAGTTCCTACGGGAGCTAGGTTATGTATGTATGTATTGGCCTTACCCTTACGGGGGACCTTTGTGGCTGGCTAACGGTTGTACAACTGGTTGATGATGGGGTGACGACGGTCACCCATGGGATTACCAGGATCCCGATGGAAGGTACTATTCCTTGCGGGGAAATAGTGTCTAAGGTACTGGTGGGTGTCGAAGGGCTTTGAAGTATCGGGCCCTAGGTTTCTCCGCCCAATGGACAGTACGGTGTTGAAGGGCCTAATGGTGGCGTGCCTCGGGGTGTCTCCGCCAACCCATGATGTTGGAATTGACGGTTACGAAAAGGCGCAGATTCAGTTCATGTTGACGTATGTTATGATGCTACGTTACGATGTTTGATGATGATAAGTTATTGCATGCTTTACGTACTCTTTTGTTAAATAAATGAATGTTATGTTTTTGGCAAAATGTTTATGTTAAGGTTTTATGTAAAGCTAGAACTCACCAGCGTAGTTGACTTTTAGTATGCACATTCAGGTTAAGGACATGTATGGATGACGGACGGTGATGCTTGGCAAGCGAGGAGAGTTACCCGGCTGATCATGATGACTGGCATCCCGTTATGTTTTACATATGATGTGTTCATGCTTTAGACACTGTTTACGCTTCCTCACGTTTGACTATGTTGATGTTATGTTTGAACGAAATTTTCCGCTGCGTTATTTAATATTCAAGTTTAAGAACTGTTTGTGAATGAGGAAATCCAACAAGTGAGGCCTCTCGGGTTTGGGGCCTTACATTTATTCAATCTATGTCTCATCCCTAAGTGTAGCATCTTGCATGAAATCTCAAATATTTTCACCTGAAACATGATGGAAAACAAGGTCAACTAAAAATAGTTGGTGAGCATACATAGGTTTTGACTCTACAAATAGGTTCAAAATGTTGTGTACAATTCATATGTAACATGGTATAAATAGGCAATTATGGAGAACAACTATAGTAATCCGGGTGCACAATCAAACCTTTGTTGACATGTTAGGCATAACACTTATGTTAACCTTGTGTTTGCGGTAAACAATCACCCTACCTGGGTGGTGTGTCAATCCTATAGATCTATCATTGTTACCGTTGGCTTGTATGGAGTTAATGATTGTACTTGTTATAAATGTAGTTTAACTCATACTGTTCAAAGCATAAGGCACAAAAATACACACATGTACACGTTTTTTGAATTGTATAAATTGTAAATAGTTCAATGTAAACATGTTCCACTATAAAAATATAAAAATATAAAATGTAAAATGTGGGGCTATGTAACTCATCTTACAATGAGTAGCTTCATAATCACACAAATATGCTGTTGTTGTTGCACAAGAGTTATAGTTAACCACAAAATTTGTATCAATAATTTGTACAAAATGAATAAGAGAATCCTAATGCGCAAAGGGATTAATGTGGGTTTCTCTCATTTTAATAAGAAAAATAATTATGAAAATTATGTAAATTTGTTAAATAATTGATTATAATTTGAATAAATAAATGGGTTTCTTTTGTTTGTAAATAAATTAATAAATAAATAAATAAAAAATAAATAAATGAATAATGAATAAATAAATAAATCCTTTATTTATTTATAATTTGAATCCTAAAAAAATTAGTGCAAAAAATCCTTTATTTATTAATTATTAATTAAAGGTATAAAACTTGTTTTAAATGATTTATATATCAAGATAAATTAATAAAAGAATTTGTAATACTTTGTAAGACAAATGGGTTTATAAAAAAAATAACCTCATTTATATTCCAAAAATGTTTTATAAATTTTATTTATAAGAGGGATTTTCGGTGTCAACAATATAATATTAATTGAAAATTTATAATAAATATCTTTTTAAGACAAATATATATATATATATATATACACACACATAACTTTTTAGTTTAATAAAAGTCGTGACGTTACAACCACCATTATTTTATAGTTTCAAAAGTTATAAAATAATGGGGTTTATGAAATGCACTAAACATTTATCATCATTCAGTGATTTATACTAGTAGCGAAATAATACACGTGTAGATGCTCATATATCATTCGTTATACGTTCGTGATAATTAGAATAATTAAATATAGTTATATATATATATAGGTGACGGTTCCACTAATAAGTGTTTTTTCGCTAAAAAATACTAAGAAGTGGGTCAAACGAACTCCGATTGAGCTCATTCAAGCGGCGTTGGAAACGTCTCATCGAACCCTAACCCGAACCCAAAAACCTAAAACCCCCTCCACCCGCACCCCCAAAAACCTAAACCACCCCTCCAACCCTACCCCAAAAAGCATAAAACCACCACCCTACCCCCCAAAAACCTAACCCCCCCACCCCACCCTACCAAAAACCTAAACCCACGCCCACCCACCCCCAAAAACCTAAACCCCCCACCCAAAAAAAAAACTAAAACCATAAAATCTAAACCCTAAAAGCTAAACCATAAGGCTAAAACCCTAAAGTTCAAATGTAAAATCTAAACCTTAAAAGCTAAACCCTAAAAGCTAAGATGGTACAGTTCGACGAGACGGTTCCAACGCCACTGAAATTAGCTCAATCGGAGTTCGTTTGATATCGATTTTAAGGTTTTTGTCATTTCTTAGATTTTTTAGCGAAAAACTACTTTTTATTTGATGCTCCCTATATATATATATATATTTGTTTGAAAAAGGAAATTGAAAACCCTTGAATACTTCTAAAAGGATTGATTTGTAACCATATTCGTTTATAAAAAGAAGTAATATATATATATATATATATATATTTATGTATGTTTACACGCTAAAAAAAAGTTTATAAAAATAATGTATAGATGTTAAAATTTGTTTATGTTTTGTTATAACTAAAAAAAATATGCATTTCCCCATTTTATTTCTATAAATATGCATGTATGTAAATATATACATATATTTATATATATACATGAGAGTGTGAGGGGTTAGATGGGTAAAATAAGCAAGTAAAACAAGAGACAAAACAAAAAAAAAACGGGCAGAGCCGGACTCGAACCCGTGTGTCACACCCCCAAATTTATTTGCTTAATAAAATAATAAAAAAATCAAGATTGTAACGATTGGTAACATTACACAATAGCGGAAATAGTTTGAAGACTTATAAAGTATTGAATACCATTACAAAACTAAAATGAAATAGTACATTGACCTAGAACCACATAGATTAAAATAGATTTGAGGTTTGACGATCATACGTCTTCGGCTTCTAGGGTTTTATTCCAAATGGTTAACCTATTCCAACCGTGCCAAACTATGTATAACCTGAAAACATACTAAAAAATGTCAACGCAATGTTGGTGAGTTCACATGTTTAATTGTCACAATGTAAAGCGGTTTTCCTTGAAAACATTGTTGGTGTATACGTGGCCAAAATATGAAATCGGTTTCCTCGAAAACATTGATAATATGTACATGGGCATAATATGAAACCGTTTCCCTCGAAAACATGTGAAAATGTGTACATGGCCATTATATGAAACTGCTTTCCTCGAAAACATTTGATGACTTCATACTCATAAAATAAGTAGTTTTTTCAATGAGAACATGTTAATGAATTCATGCCCATGTTAAGCCCTCTGTAATGAAATTGTTAAAGATAAGAACGATAACCAAAACAAGTAGCTTTGATCCCCCGTAGACTAGCTAGGAATACGAGTTAATATGTCGACACATGAGTCTATAACTAAACCTAAACCTGTCAAATGATGTTGCCCAACCCCGTGCCATCACGGTAATATGTGTTAGATTATGCTGCACCCAGACGAACATGTGGATCGTGCGGTTAGCGCGACTAACCATGGGTGGGGAGGTCAGTCCCAATAGTACTATTCACATATTCCTCGGCTAAGTCCATAGCTAATGGTTATAGTATATGTATGGTTCACGGACATAACAGGGCTACGTTCACCCATGTTCACATACAAATTTGAGGTCTCGTTTTCCAATTATCGTCTCAAAAGAAAAGTTCGGGCATATTAAATAAATAAGTTTCATGTGAGTTTTCAAATCAGTTGAAATATGTTTCGTGTTTTCCAAATGTGTTATGCAACTATGTTTCTCCCCCGATGTTTCTAGAACATTTAAAAGTTAAAAAGGGGCAGTGAAACTCACCTGCAATTGCGCTATGTACGATGACGTCCTTCATGTAACAACGGGAATCTAAGTTCACGTAATACGATAGTAGCGGGTCTATGGCCTACTCGAGTCATAAGATACCTATAGGTACTTAATGAGCTTTATAGACTAACCCTAATAATGTAAAACGAGTATAAAATCGTGTTGAGTTATCACGCGTGCGGTTGAGCTCTATTGATTCATTGAGCTACAATATTGATTTGGTATATGTTAATAATGGTTGAAGATTAGATCTAGATTACCCAAATCGGGTTGGGGATACCCCATATTGTTTGTTTTTCCAATGAGCGTTCCTTAATAATATTGGTTCGTCATTATATAAACATATACGCGTAAGTATACATTCTTTAGTGTTTTCATTATCATATTCATTTATTCGAGTCTTAACAGCCATACATATATATATATATATATATATATATATATATATAAGTGAAATACCGTTTAAGGCGAGATATGAGAGTATATAATTACATATACATTTACACTTCATGATTATAAAAAGTTAATGTCTTTTGTTTCGAAATCATTCGTTCCAATATATACCCAAAACTTTAAAGCCACCTATGTATGTATATATATATATATGTATATATATATATATATATTCATATTCAAGTACTATGTTTAACAAATGATCGACCGATTTTGTATAATGAGAATACATATTGGTATATATATATATATATATATATATATATATGTAATTATCTTTACATACGTGTGTAGGTGTGTACGTATATATATATATATGTTCGGGTCTAAATATCGTTTTAGAAGATAATCAATTTGGTTTTATATAATGTACATATAAATACATATCTATCTTCCTATGTAACTTATGCGTATTAATCATTGATGTTTATAAAACTCTCGCTTAGTCGGTAACGTTATAAATTGATTTGTATAAGTTCAAAATGCTCCACCGCAATATACCGGATAGGAGTTTATACATAATATAATTGTTATCCAAAATCCAGACTGATAAGCATCAAAGGTTTATGTCACGAATATTTAGTAAATGTTTATATGACTAAAGTAATGATCGTTGTCCGTGTATATATATATATAAATAAAGATTGCCAGTCGTATCAACGTTTCATATTATCGATCACACGTTCGTTTTGTATTTGTCGTCTAATACATTATACTTTTAGGTTGTAATTATCAAATCATACGTTAACACGAATTGTTAATATATATGTTGCCTTAATATTTATTTTTGTCATTATCAAATCTTTTAGAGCTCAACACGTATAACCGTTCACACGTGTTTATTTCTCATATACTCAAACGAATAGCGTCAAGCGTGCGTTTTTACCTTTCCATTCGCTCGGTTCGCGTACGTGAAACCGTTGACTCGAGTTGACTAAGTTTGATCAGTTTGACTTTTGTTGTCTGGGTTTGACCGCCCACCGGTTAGTACCGCTACCTCGACCAACCATTACAACAACCTCCAATCACCACTTCGTCTCTTAAAATCGGCTCCAAACAAGACTAAGATCGCCACATAAATCAAATCTGCTCAAAACACGCATTCGACTAAAAAAAACCACTTAAACTATATAGATCTGAAACATTCAACCATAGATCTAGTATTAATTGGTGATATTTTGGCGGAAAATCTGAACAGAATCCGTGTTCTTAACTTACTTCGCCGGAATCTAGAGGAATGACCGGAAAAGCGTAGCTAGAGAGCTTCTAGTTCGCCGTAGACATCTGATATGTCCTAAATTATACATGTTTTTGCACACAGTATCAATTGCAGGTTATTCGGTACTCCAAGATAAAAAAAGCAAAAAACAGCTTAAAAGATGAAGAAATCAAGCTTTTGGAGGACCAAACCCGAACATTGACCCCCAAGAAGTCAAACCAGGTCAATACAAGTCAACTAGCAGGTAAAAGACGAGCCTGGGAGCAGCCAGGGGCTTGCATGACCGTGCATCCTTTTGCACGGTCGTGCATTGCCCATCTGGCCTTCCCAGACTCCGGTACACTGTCCTTTGTACCCTGTTTGATTCCCGAGGTGTTTGCATGCCCGTCCAATCCAATGCACTGTGCATTGCTTATTTTGAGGCCTATAAATAGATGGCTTGAGTTCTTCATTGAATGATCCATTACATCCCCCAAGAACACACCAGAGAGAGCTCATTTCGTAGTTAGACTATAGTAGTAGTGAGTAGAGGGGCTCTTCCTCCTTGTTCCGCAATAGGGGAGCCTACGAAACTCAGCGTTATGCTAGTTAGTATGGCCATTCGTGGCTAGACTCTTTGTATTGCTAGGGTGAAGATGAAGTTTGGTGCATGTTAATGTTTAACGTATTAATCCAAGTGATGTGTTTATGTCTTTAACTATTCGTCCTTAAAACCACCATTTTGGTGGGTTTTTATTATTGTCTAAACCCGTCTTTATATTTGTGAGTGTTCTTGATTTTTAAAGTGTAAAACCTTTTTAATCAAACTTCTCTTGAAGCTTGTACATCTTTATACAAGTAGAGATTGATAAGCCAAGGCTTGGTTAACACTATTAAGGTCGTACGTCTTTATACGAACTTATTATGCGACCAAGAATTGGTGAACTCATTTTGGGAACGGTACGTCTTTATGTTTGGTCTCATTGTTACACCGCCTCCCGGTGAGCAAAATATAATCACCTATTTAACTCTAATACAAAGCATTTTATGTTCGATGTCTTAAACCAACCCGGAGATGACCATTCGAAGGGTTGAGGGTAATTGTTTTCCTTAACGGGAGACACTACCACTTGTTAAAGCTTTTAATTTTTCAAATCAAATGTCACGAGTACGAGGCTCTAGCGGTGACCCGAGTCACACATTTGTAGTAGTCATATCACTGGATTAGTCAACTTAACATTATCACGTACCAAGAGGATTCAAAACCCAAAGCAATACTATTCGTAACCTGATCATTTCCGACATATTTACTTTCCTGTTATTTACTATTCTGTTCGTTACATTTCTATTACACACTTCACGCACGTTTTTACTTTTCTATTATTTACTATACCGTCATTTACTTTTCTTTCATTTACTTTTCTGTCATTTACTTTTCTGCTCCACAAGCACACAAAACCCACTCATTAATTAAACCGGCTTAATGTTAACAAAATTTGAGTATTGGAATTCGACCGTGTCCGTTGGTTCGATACTTGGTTCTTACCTAAACTATATTATGCTGCGATAGGTACACTTGCCTATTGTGTGTGTTTTAAGTTAAAGTAATTATCATTTTATAAATTTAAAACCTGATCTCGTGAAACCATCCTAAAAATATATTTACCAATATTTTTATTTAAAACACAACGCATCAAGTTTTTGGCGCCGTTGCCGGGGACACGGTGATTTCAAGAAAAAATCAAGTTAACGGATTAACCTATCAATTTCCATATGTTCTCCTGTTACGTTTGTTCCAGGTAGTGTATAATCCATAGTTCCACTACTGGTTTATATCAACCTTTAGAAGAGCCCGAAAGATTCTTTCACCGCCGAATACTAAGAAATGATATCACCACTTTCACTCAAGATGATGGTGAATCACTATATGAGGCATGGGAACGCTTTTAGGACATGTTAAGGAAATGTCCTCACCATGGGCTAGAAGTTTGGTTACAAGTATCATCATTATACAATGGGTTGCATAATCAAGCTCGTCAGACACTATACGCTACTACAGGTGGTATTTTTGGAAACAAGAGGCCATAAGAAGCTTCCAACCTAATTGAGGAAATAGCTATGAACAACTATCAATGGTACAGTCCAAGAAACACCAGGGGAGCCAGACAAGGAGTTTATTCTGTCGATACTGTGACATCACTTTCTGCTCAAGTAGACGCCCTCACCAATCGACTCAATCAACTGAGTAAGGGTAAGACTGCTTCTGAAGCTACTGAAGAAGTAAGGAGTATCACCACTAATACCAAGAAGGTTGACTTTATCGGAACAAATCGCCTACAAAACAACCCCTATAGCAACACCTACAATCCTGGATGGAGGAACCATCCAAACTTCAGCCGGAAGGATAACAACAATTAGGGACAATCTGGCTTCGGACAACAACAACAGTTCCAACAAAGACCACCTCAAAACTATCAGCCTCGTCAACAATTTCAAGGAACTAGCAAACTAAGCAAAGGGTTAAGCTTGGAAGACGCGGTAACTAAGTTAATCTCTACAACTGAAAGTCAATCCCTTCTAGCGGATTCCCGTCACAAACAATATGAGGAAAAGTTTAGTCTTCACGAAGCTGAATTGAGGACACAAAAAGCAACTCTTCAGTCTATTGAGACGCAATTAGGACAAATTGCAAAACTTCTATCCGAAAGACAACCAGGGTGTCTCCCGAGTAATACCGAAACCAATCCAAAAACAAATGTAAGTGCTATCACTCTGAGAAATAGCAAGGTTTATGTAACATTTCTGATTTTCATCATGTAATCGTTTGATTTCAATAAACAAACACATTTCAGTTTCGATTCATGTACAAACAAACTACGATGCAGTTACATATACAAACTATTCTATTACAATAACAAAAACACCATTATCTCACAAGCCCCGAGGACCAAATCTGACAAAACTCAAAAACTACAAAACTAGGCAAGCACGGTCGCGCCTAGGACTAGGCACGGTCGCGCCTGCAGACCTAAGCACGGTCGCGCCTAAAGTAGGCACGGTCGCGCTGATGAACCCACTTGACTCTGCAGAAGTCAAACCATACCATACCCTCTGAATTCGCGAAATTTAAAATAGAGAAAAACCGGTTTTCACGCGTCAGACCTTACTCGACTGAATTCAACCTGCAACACGCCTAAATTGTCCTCCAATTTGCACATTTGTTTAATCCCATACCCACCACAACCAAGTCTCGCGAATTAAACAATTGAGAGCAAGTTGCAGGCTTCCTACACCCTCATATACACCCACTCAATCTCTCAGAACTCTCACTCGACGCTCACAACACCTCTGTCGTCCGATTGATCGCCAAGAAACGAAGCCGCTCGACCCGTAGCCGACCGCATTCGATTGCCCACTTTCAGCAAGTAAGTAACACGTCTTCAGCTTTGTGTCTACCTCTACTACGAAAGACCTATATCAATTCGTAGTAGAAACACTCAAATCGATCCGATTTTGAACCAAAAAGCCGAAACATAAATTTTACTCGAACTACACTCTAGACAAGATATAAATACAATTAAACTATGTAGAAACATTCGTAATCATCCACTAAGTGAAAGCCCTAAGAATCCAGAAGCTATTAATATAAGAATCGATCGAATTGTGTCTGAAAAAGGCCCGACACGGTCGCGCTCATCCCTGAGCGCGGTCGTGCCTGACCAAGCACAATCGTGTCCCAGGTGTGGCCCGGTCGTGCTTACCGAGCAAACAAGTCTTGATCAAAAACAAACACTAGACGCGGTCGTTTCAGATACGAGCACGGTCGTGCTCTATGTCCAAAACCTATGAAGTACCTTCTGACTCGACCACGGGCGTGTTTCAGACCACCACGGTCACGCCCGGCAACGAGCGCGGTCGTGCCCTACTTGAGCACGGTCGTGCTCCTTGACCAGAATCAATTATTTTTCTGTTTTAAAGTCTATTTAACATATTTTAGCTAAAAAAATTTCAAAATGTAATTATAAAAATTATTTTATAAAATCCCAAGACCCGGGAATCATTTATAAACCAAATCCTTGATTTAGAGATTTAAAACGATTAATTTCCGATAGTTCGAAACCGATGAAATCGTGAGTTTATAAAACCATTTATACAAATATATATTTTGACTTAAACAAATATTATTTATTTAAATTTTATATTTAAATAAATATAAATATATATCAGTTGTTTAAATTTACATTTTAAAGAATATATATATCACTACTATTTAAAATGTACTAAATAGATAAATAAAATTATTTATTTATTTATTTCAAACAAACCCTAAACATACAAATCCATTTTTCGACATAAAAATAACACAAACAATGACACGCGTTATACATTTATCCAATAGGTCAAACGTAGCGACCTACAACACGCTTGGTATTTTTGTTGATCTGTGCAAACTACACTACCCAACACAAGTGAGTTACATAGCCCCTCTTTTACTCTATTTACAAACTTTTGGGGTGGAACATGCGTTCTATTTACTATGTTTACAAACTACACAATATACAATTCCACCCTACAATCATGTGTTACAATTTTGAGCTTTGTGCTTGAGTACTAGGTGTGTAGACCAACACGCAGTTTGCTATTCACGTGCAATCATTAACTATTTTATAGCCTACAGTAAACAGTGATAGATCTATTGAGTCTGACAAACCCACCCAGGTAGGGTGACTGTTACTGCCAACACGCGTTTGTTTTGCATGCTAGTTACAAAGGTTTGATTGTACTACCATGTCACACGATGATATCTCTCCATAAATGCCTTAATTGCCATGTTTGTATGAATTGTATGCACACGACACTATATTCTATTACATGACACGAAAACCTATGTATTCTCACCAACTTTTTAGTTGACTTTGTTTTTAACCATGTTTCAGGTGACAATGTTTGAAGTATTACAAGCTGCTACATATAGGATTTGGACCTAGCAATTAATCTAAACTATCTGTATTTTGTAATCGCTACATTTGGTTCTTGTATGGTATGAACTTGCTATGTGTAATGAAAATGAATGTTTAAATTATTCAAACTTTAGCAACCATGAGCAATGAACAGTCTGCACAGCTTCACGCCCCGACGTTTTCCGCCGTCGGTTGGGGTGTGACAGATTGGTATCAGAGCCTTGGTTATAGGGAATTAGGTTATTAGACACCATTGACCTAGACTATAACTTTAGGACACCCAACAATGTCATGCTACATGTTTTATGTGATACGTGCTATTTGCTATATGTCACATGCTTTATGTGTTAGTTATTTGATACTTAAGATGTTTAGACTACATGACTTAATAAGCATACGTAAATAATAAATTAAATAAATCGTATCCATACCCGTATCCTAAGCCACGTATCCTCCTTAACTGCTTCTATGTCATCATCGCCATAACTTGTGGAAAAACTCATACTCGTAGACATTAGTCTATCAAAAATATTTTTATATACCCGTTAAGGTTTTAGACTCTGTTAATTATTAAAGGATATGTGCAATCTGGAAGGGTGACACCTGTATTCTGGGTTTTCTGTCTAGGAAAGCATTTCATATAAATCCCAATCAACCGAGGTATCCGTATGCTTTCCTAGGAATTCCCGGGATGAGTGTTTACCTATAGGCTAAAGCACGTCTCCTTGAAAATTATATGAGTCTAATTAACCTTAATATGTCATTGTGTTCAAGTAGAAATGTGATTACTTGAAAACAATCCGAACTATGAAATAAATATGTTATTTTTCCTCCTATCCTAAATTTCAACAGATTTTTATAAATTCTCACAGCATTTTTGTATCATTCTCTTTTTATAGAATGCCTCCTCGTCGTAACATCAACCGCAACAACACCGACAACGCCAACGATAGCACCAACACCAATACCAGCAATGCCAACAACAACAATAATACCGACCTTGCTGCTCTCCTCACTCAGCTAGTAACTCAACTAACTCAAGCCAATAACAACAACAATGGAAACGCCAGTGGTAGTGCTAATACTGGTGGTGGCGGTGGTGCCAACCCGCCACATTGTACCTTCAAGCATTTCAACTCTTGCAATCCCCTGAAATTTTATGGTACCGAAGGAGCCACGGGACTCCTTCAATGGTTCGAAAATATTGAGGGCATCTTCCTCAATAGTGACTGTCCGGACAATCTGCGTGTTCGCCATGCCACTAGTGTCTTCCAAAAACGGGCACTAACCTGGTGGAATGGGGAGAAGAGAACAAGGGGAGTAGAAGTAGCAATGGCTCTGCCATGGGATGAGCTGAAAAGGATCATGACCGAGGAATTCTGTCCTCGAAATGAGATGAAGAAACTGGAAGCGGAATTTTGGGATCTTACCCAAGATAGCGGTGAAAGCTTGGCGTACACCAACCGTTTTCACGAACTGAGCATGCTGGTACCTCACATGGTTACACCTTTGTCTAGGTGTATTGAAAAATATATCGGTGGCCTACCGAGACAAATCTAGGACACTGTTCTGGGAAGAAATCCTGCAAACCTAGAAGATGCTATTCGTCTAGCTGCCACACTGACCGATAATCACGTTAAAGCAGGTACTCTTACCAAAAAGGGGGCCAAGAAAGTTTCTGACACCACAACTCCTCCTACTCATGTCAAAGAAGTTCAAAACGAACAGTACCGAAACACCAGGAAGAGAAAGGCGAAAAATTTTGCAGTAGTCACTCTGGCCGCCCCAATTAATCAAGTTGCACCCTTGGTTCAAAATCCAGCCAAGAAAGCTTATGGAGGTACCTACCCACTCTGCAACAACTGCAACTATCATCACCCACAAACTATCCCATGTCGCATTTGCAATCATTGTGGGAAACTTGGCCATACGACCAATATCTGCCGACAAAAGGCACTTACTACTCAAGCCAACCCGGTTAATCAACCCGGAGCGAATCAAGTGGTTCCAATCAATGCAAATGGACGGGCTTGCTTTGAATGTGGTAACCCGAACCACTTCCGAAACCAATGTCCAAAACTTGTGAACAATAATCAGGGCTCGTGGACGTGCTTTCAACATCAACGCCAATGAAGCTCAAGCCAACAATCATGTGGTCAACGGTACGTTTCTTGTAAATAAACAATTTGCATCTATACTATTTGATACCGGGGCCGATAAGAGTTTTGTGTCACTTAACTTTGAACCTTTACTTGCAAAAACACGATCCAAACTCGAGAAAACCTTCACCGTTGAAGTAGCGGATGGAAACTCCATCACTATTGACTCCATCATTCATGACTGCTCACTAGAACTCAATGGTCACACGTTTCCAGTCAACCTTATACCAATGCCGTTGGGAAGCTTTGACGTCATCATCGGCATGGATTGGTTATCTAAAAACCATGCCGAGGTCATGTGCTTTGAAAAGTACATCCGAGTACCTCTTCCACCGGGAGACATATTGAAAGTCTTTGGCGAGAAACCTTGCAAAGGACTCAAACTGATGTCATGCATAACTGCCCAGAAATACATTCAAAAGAAGTGCATGGTTTTCTTAGCTCATGTGATTCAAAAAGAAGACAAGGAGAGAAGAATAGAAGATATTCCCGTCATTCGAGAGTTTCCCGAAGTCTTTCCCGACGACTTACCCGGTCTTCCACCTGTTCGGGAAGTAAAGTTTCGAATCGATCTTATACCCGGAGCAAACCCTGTGGCTAAAGCTCCATACCGGCTTGCACCTTCCGAATTGCAAGAACTTGCAAGTCAACTTCAAGAACTCGCTGACAAAGGTTTCATACGGCCAAGTCATTCACCGTGGGGTGCACCGGTCTTGTTTGTTAAAAAGAAGGATGGTTCATTCCGCATGTGTATTGACTATCGAGAGCTCAACAAGCTTACAATCAAAAACCGCTACCCGTTACCTAGGATTGACGACCTCTTCGATCAACTCCAAGGTTCTACTTGTTTCTCGAAGATTGATCTTCGATCTGGTTATCACCAACTGCGTGTCCGAGAAGAAGATATTCCAAAGACCGCCTTCCGAACAAGATATGGTCATTACGAGTTCACGGTTATGCCTTTTGGGTTGACCAATGCACCTGCTGTCTTTATGGATCTCATGAACCGCATGTGCAAACCATACCTTGACAAATTCGTGATCGTTTTCATCGATGACATCTTGATCTATTCCAAGACTGAGGAAGAACATGAACAGCACCTTAGACTGATTTTGGATCTCCTGAGAACCGAACAATTATACGCCAAGTTATCCAAATGTGAATTCTGGCTAAAGGAGGTTCAATTTTTGGGTCATGTTGTCAATAAAAATGGAATACATGTCGACCCTGCCAAGATCGAAGCTGTCAAGAATTGGAGTGCTCCTCAAACCCCTACCGAGGTTCGTTCGTTCCTTAGTTTAGCGGGTTATTATCGAAGATTCATTTCCAATTTCTCTAAGATTGCTGTTCCCCTCACCGCCTTGACTCATAAAGGTAAACCTTATGAATGGGGGCCGAAACAAGAAGAAGCTTTCCAAACTCTTAAACAGAAGTTATGTGATGCTCCTATTCTGACTCTTCCCGAAGGAAACGATGACCTAGTCGTCTACTGTGATGCCTCTAACCTAGGCCTTGGTTGTGTTCTCATGCAACGAGGCAAGGTAATCGCTTATGCATCAAGGCAACTCAAGATCCATGAAAAGAACTATACGACGCACGATCTGGAGCTAGGTGCAGTCATATTTGCCTTGAAGATTTGGAGACATTATCTATATGGCACGAAATGTGTGGTATTTACCGACCACAAAAGCCTCCAACACATCTTCAATCAAAAAGAACTCAACATGAGGCAATGACGTTGGGTTGAACTCCTCAATGATTACGATTGCGAGATTCGTTATCATCCCGGCAAGGCTAATGTTGTAGCCGATGCGCTGAGCCGTAAAGAACGCGTCATGCTCCAAAGTGTCAAGATTCATTCCGACATTCAAACCCGTATTCTAGAAGCTCAACACGTCTCGATTACCGAGGGCAATATGTATGAGGAAATGTCGTGCGGTGCTGAATTCCAACTAGAGACTAAAAACAATGGTTTGCTTTATTTCTTGGATCGTATTTGGGTTCCCAATCGCAATGATCTCCGGGAATTCCTCATGACTGAAGCACACAAGTCTCGGTATTCTATTCATCCCGGTGCGGATAAAATGTATCACAATCTTCGACCACAATATTGGTGGCCTGGTATGAAGAAAGGCATTGCACTCTATGTTGCTAAATGTTTAACCTGCTCTAAAGTTAAAGCCGAGCATCAACGTCCTTCCGGTTTACTTGAACAATCAGAAATCCCCGTGTGGAAATGGGAAAATCTAGCCATGGACTTCATTACTAAACTCCCCCGTACTTCAAACGGCTATGATAGCATTTGGGTAATCATTGACCGTCTCACAAAGTCCGCACACTTCCTGCCCATCGGTGAAGACTATCGGGTTGAGAAATTGGCCCGAATCTATATTAACGAAATTGTGAGTCGACACGGTATACCTTTGAACATAATCTCCGACAGAGATGCTCGTTTCACTTCCAGATTTTGGCAATCTCTGCAAAAGGCACTTGGCACACGATTGGATTTAAGCACAGCCTACCATCCCCAAACTGATGGTCAGACAGAACGAACAATCCAAACCCTCGAAGACATGCTGAGAGCCTGTGTCATAGACTTTGGTGGCAATTGGGATTCACACTTATCACTTATTGAATTCTCCTACAATAACAGCTACCACACCAGCATCAACATGGCTCCATTCGAAGCTCTTTATGGTCGCAAATGCTGTTCTCCCATCTGTTGGAACGAGATTGGTGAAGCACAAATCACCGGTCCCGAGTTAATTCAGGAAACATCCGACAAAATCCTTCAAATCCGTGACAACATCCGAGTAGCGAGAAGTCGACAAAAGAGCTATGCCGACAAGCGACGAAAACCCTTGGAATTCCAAGTGGGTGACCTTGTGCTTCTCAAAGTATCCCCTTGGAAGGGTGTGATCCGCTTTGGAAAGAAAGGCAAGCTAGCACCTCGTTACGTAGGCCCGTTCAAGATCCTTGAAAGAATCGGGAAAGTGGCTTACAAACTTGAGCTACCTCCAGCACTCAACAATGTTCATCCAACCTTCCACGTGTCCAACTTGAAGAAATGTCTTGCTGATGAGAAACTCCACATACCTCTTGACGACGTGCGCATTGATGAAACGATGCATTTCATGCGAGAAACCAGTGGAAATCATGGATCGTGAAATCAAGCAACTCAAGCGCAGCCGCATCCCTATAGTCAAAGTCCGTTGGGATTCAAAACGCGGTCCTGAGTTTACTTGGGAACGTGAAGACCAAATGAAACTCAAGTATCCTCACCTATTCACAAATTCTGCAACCTCAACTAGTTGAATTTCGGGACGAAATCCCCTCAACAAGGGGAGACTGTAACATTTCTGATTTTCATCATGTAATCGTTTGATTTCAATAAACAAACACATTTCAGTTTCGATTCATGTACAAACAAACTACGATGTAGTTACATATACAAACTATTCTATTACAATAACAAAAACACCATTATCTCACAAGCCCCGAGGACCAAATCTGACAAAACTCAAAAACTATAAAACTAGGCAAGCACGGTCGCGCCTAGGACTAGGCACGGTCGCGCCTGCAGACCTAAGCACGGTCGCGCCTAAAGTAGGCACGGTCGCGCTGATGAACCCACTTGACTCTGCAGAAGTCAAACCATACCATACCCTCTGAATTCGCGAAATTTAAAATAGAGAAAAACCGGTTTTCACGCGTCAGACCTTACTCGACTGAATTCAACCTGCAACACGCCTAAATTGTCCTCCAATTTGCACATTTGTTTAATCCCATACCCACCACAACCAAGTCTCGCGAATTAAACAATTGAGAGCAAGTTGCAGGCTTCCTACACCCTCATATACACCCACTCAATCTCTCAGAACTCTCACTCGACGCTCACAACACCTCTGTCGTCCGATTGATCGCCAAGAAACGAAGCCGCTCGACCCGTAGCCGACCGCATTCGATTGCCCACTTTCAGCAAGTAAGTAACACGTCTTCAGCTTTGTGTCTACCTCTACTACGAAAGCCCTATATCAATTCGTAGTAGAAACACTCAAATCGATCCGATTTTGAACCAAAAAGCCGAAACATAAATTTTACTCGAACTACACTCTAGACAAGATATAAATACAATTAAACTATGTAGAAACATTCGTAATCATCCACTAAGTGAAAGCCCTAAGAATCCAGAAGCTTTTAATATAAGAATCGATCGAATTGTGTCTGAAAAAGGCCCGACACGGTCGCGCTCATCCCTGAGCGCGGTCGTGCCTGACCAAGCACAATCGTGTCCCAGGTGTGGCCCGGTCGTGCTTACCGAGCAAACAAGTCTTGATAAAAAACAAACACTAGACGCGGTCGTGCCAAATACGAGCACGGTCGTGCTCTATGTCCAGAACCTATGAAGTACCTTCTGACTCGACTACGGGCGCGTTTCAGACCACCACGGTCACGCCCGGCAACGAGCGCGGTCGTGCCCTACTTGAGCACGGTCGTGCTCCTTGACCAGAATCAATTATTTTTCTGTTTTAAAGTCTATTTAACATATTTTAGCTAAAAAAATTTCAAAATGTAATTATAAAAATTATTTTATAAAATCCCAAGACCCGGGAATCATTTATAAACCAAATCCTTGATTTAGAGATTTAAAACGATTAATTCCCGATAGTTCGAAACCGATGAAATCGTGAGTTTATAAAACCATTTATACAAATATATATTTTGACTTAAACAAATATTATTTATTTAAATTTTATATTTAAATAAATATAAATATATATCAGTTGTTTAAATTTACATTTTAAAGAATATATATATCACTACTATTTAAAATGTACTAAATAGATAAATAAAATTATTTATTTATTTATTTCAAACAAACCCTAAACATACAAATCCATTTTTCGACATAAAAATAACACAAACAATGACACGCGTTATACATTTATCCAATAGGTCAAACGTAGCGACCTACAACACGCTTGGTATTTTTGTTGATCTGTGCAAACTACACTACCCAACACAAGTGAGTTACATAGCCCCTCTTTTACTCTATTTACAAACTTTTGGGGTGGAACATGCGTTCTATTTACTATGTTTACAAACTACACAATATACAATTCCACCCTACAATCATGTGTTACAATTTTGAGCTTTGTGCTTGAGTACTAGGTGTGTAGACCAACACGCAGTTTGCTATTCACGTGCAATCATTAACTATTTTATAGCCTACAGTAAACAGTGATAGATCTATTGAGTCTGACAAACCCACCCAGGTAGGGTGACTGTTACTGCCAACACGCGTTTGTTTTGCATGCTAGTTACAAAGGTTTGATTGTACTACCAGGTCACACGATGGTATCTCTCCATAAATGCCTTAATTGCCATGTTTGTATGAATTGTATGCACACGACACTATATTCTATTACATGACACGAAAACCTATGTATTCTCACCAACTTTTTAGTTGACTTTGTTTTTAACCATGTTTCAGGTGACAATGTTTGAAGTATTATAAGCTGCTACATATAGGATTTGGACCTAGCAATTAATCTAAACTATCTGTATTTTGTAATCGCTACATTTGGTTCTTGTATGGTATGAACTTGCTATGTGTAATGAAAATGAATGTTTAAATTATTCAAACTTTAGCAACAATGAGCTATGAACAGTCTGCACAGCTTCACGCCCCGACGTTTTCCGCCGTCGGTTGGGGTGTGACAGTTTATCTAGAGCCACCAATGCCAGAAGAAGTTCAATCAACAAAGAAAAAGATATTCACCGGAGTACCGCTTCGTCCACATATCGTAGAAATAACTACCCAAGAACCACAATCAAAGATAACTCCACCTCCTTCTCAAGTGGATACTTCTCTAAAAGTTCCGACAAAGATAACCTTCCATTCTCACATACCCTACCCAGGAGGTTAGTGAAGCAGAAGACTGACGAATAATATGAGAAATTCATCGAACTATTAATCCAGATCCATGTCAATTGTCACACCCCAACCGACGGCGGAATACGTCGGGGCGGGACATGTAGACTGTTCATGAGCACAAGGTTGACTAGATTGCCATATATTAATCATCCAAATTTCATTTCAAACAAATCAAACACAACCAAATTCAAACAAGTACGTAAATAAAATACAAAATATTCTTTGTTTAAGTTTAACTAAGCCCAAACTTAAGTGTATCATGTCTTGATCAAACTCACAGATTAGCACCTGAAACATGAATAAAATAAAGTCAATTAAAAAGTTGGTGAGCATACACAGGTTTACACATAGATAGTGTATAGATGTGAATAATCAAATCCTTACATAACATGATAAAGTAAGACATTTACGGGGAGCAACTATTGTGTAACTAAAGTACAATCAAACCTTTGTAACTAGCATGCAAATTTTGTTATCGGTAACAATCACCCCAATCTGGGTGGGTTTGTCAGACTCAATAGATCTATCATTGTTAACCGTCGGCTTGAATAGTTAATGATTGCACATAAATTGCACACAAACAGTTAACAGACCTAGCACTCAAACATAAAGCTCAAATTTTGCATACATGAATGTAAAGAGGATTTGTGTTTGTGTAGTTTGTGTAAATGTAAGCAATTGTGTGTATAGAGTTTATGTTTCACCCCAAAAAGTGTAAAAGAGTAAAAGGGGTTATGTAATACTCACTTGAATCAAGGTGTAGCTAGCACGAGAGACTAGGTAGCAAAGTGATCCTTGTAACTCACCACGTTAAACTAGTGTGTAAAGTATATGGATCTAAATTAATAATGTATACAATAGTCTATGCCCTAGTCTATGATTGAAATAGATATGTGTACGAAGGGTTGGAGTTGTAGGTGTTAGTGGTTTGTACTTAAAAATGGTGTTTTATAAAATGAGAAATTGAAACGAATAGTCTTAGAATAATTAGGGTTTGGGTTTGAGTAACTAAATAAATTAAATAATTATTATCTATTTATTTAGTGAGAAAAATAGTGTGAAAATTATATTTATTTAAATATAAATTAAATAAATAAGTTTGAGTAACTTTATTTATTTATTTAAATAATAATTATCTATTTATTTAGTGAGAAAAATAGTGTGAAAATTCCATAGTTATATTTATTTATTTAAATAATTATTATCTATTTATTTAGTGAGAATAATTAGGGTTTGGGTTTGAGTAACTTTATTTATTTATTTATTTATTTATGAAGATATGTAAATACCATTGGTTCATAAATTAAAGCTTATATATAATCTAAACTCTAAGTGCATTTGTAAATGTATTTTATTTAAATGATAAATAAATTTATTTGTATTTATCCTTTGAAATAGATATGCTAAAATGAATTTAGTTAAAAATTTAAATGTATTATTTAAGCATATGTATATTTAGGTATAGTCTTATTTGTTTTTTAAATATATAACTTGAATTTATAAAAACCTAAATTTATAACTTAAATATTTAAGCATAATAATTTTTATAAAAGTTTTGGAGCTTTAAAACGGGTTTTTAAAAATTAAACAGACCACAGGGACTCGAACCCGGGTCTGTGATGTGTGGGCTGGACGAACAAACCACTGGACCATGAGGCGGGTTTTGTAATTTCATTGGATCTGAATTGATTTAACAAGCAGCTGAGTTGGGACTGGGTTTGGTTCTTAAATGGTGCGCAAAAAGTAAAAAGGTCGGTTGCGGGCCGTGGGTTTTGAACCCACACCACCGGGTCCGATGGTGCATGGTCTTAACCAGTCGGACCTCGCTGATTATAACCGAAACAACATAATTTAAATACGAAATGTAAATTTATCAAATCCCCAAATCAGAAACGCAAGAACACAACATGAACTCAAGTCGTAATTGAATTCGATTCGTAATATGAACGCGAATTGATAAGGGGCTAATGATCAGGACTGGATTAGGATTCTAACGATCTAAAACTTACTCTTGGAGGTTGGGCAACGAGTACAGACGGCTATACGATTTCCTCGACTGATCTTGGTGATCGACAGGCGTCCAGAGGCGAAATGCGGATTGGTCAAAGGTTAGGAGAGTTTGTGTGAAGGTATACGCGAGTGAGAGAGAGATTAAATCCGTTTAATTTCACTCGTAATGGCCGATTTGATTTTTGTTTGACCGAATTAGCCTCGGACAACCATTTACGCGTTAATTCACCGATTCAGGAGTGAATTGGGTCTTGATACAGGTCCAGGTACACTCGAGATTGACTGGTACGTGATTTCTGGGATTGATTACGCGTCAATTACATGAATTGATTAGAGATTGAACGGGTTTGACTATGCGAAGTCAAACTCTTTTGAATTTGAATTGGCCGCGTAATCGGTCGAATTGACTTGATGTTTGGGCCGAGATTGGGTCGTTTACTGATTTCACCCGAGATGGAAACCTACTGGAATCGCTTGGGTCGACATTGGGACTTTGATCTTTGAGGATTCGGCCCTGTTTGACTTTTAAAATTCAAACAGGCGATTTTTGTGTTGGTCTTGGGCCAAATTTGTGACTTTAAGGTTCAGTCCAAGGAGTTAGGGCTTAAAACATTGAGTCGAATCACTTGTCAATTGTGTGTTTGTATATGTGTATGTATTTGTGTGATGTATCAATGTATATATACATGTATATGTCTAAATATTTATATATATATATAGGGATTCTAGAACAAAGGTGAATCGAACTTTGTGAATTCGTATAGATAACTAGGGTTTAGTTGTTTGCTCGAATGAATTTAAAACGTTGCACTAGAATAGGATTTGAAATGTGTTACATTGGATAAAAGAACTAATAAAAATCAGAAATGTTACAGTATCCCCATGTTGAGGGAATTTCGTCCCGAAATTTAGCTAGTCGAGGCGACTGAATCAGCAAAAAGGTGCGGGTACTTGAGCTTCATTTGGTCCTCACGTTCCCAAGTAAACTCAGGTCCACGCTTAGATTTCCAACGAACTTTGACAATAGGGATACGGCTTCGCTTGAGTTGTTTGATTTCACGATCTATAATCTCTACGGGTCTCTCAATGAAGTGCATCGTTTCATCAACGCGCACGTCGTCAAGAGGTATATGGAGATTCTCGTCAGCAAGACATTTCTTTAGATTGGACACATGAAATGTAGGATGCACATTGCCAAGTGATGGAGGTAACTCGAGTTTGTAAGCCACTTTCCCAATCCTTTCAAGGATCTTGAATGGACCCACATAGCGAGGTGCTAGCTTGCCTTTCTTTCCAAAATGGATCACACCCTTCCATGGAGACACCTTTAGAAAAACAAGATCACCGACTTGGAATTCCAAGGGTTTTCGTCGTTTTTCGGCATAGCTCTTTTGCCGACTCCTCGCTACTAGAATGTTATCACGGATTTGAATGATCTTGTCGGATGTTTCTTGAATTAACTTGGGACCGGTGATTTGTGCTTCACCAATCTCGTTCCAACAGATAGGAGAACGACACTTACGACAATAGAGAGCTTCAAATGGAGCCATATTGATACTTGTGTGGTAGCTATTGTTGTAAGAGAACTCAATTAGGGATAGATGTGAATCCCAAATGCCACCAAAATCAATAACACATGCTCTAAGCATGTCCTCAAGAGTTTGGATTGTACGCTCGGTCTGACCATCAGTTTGTGGATGGTAAGCCGTGGTCAAATCCAATCGTGTACCAAGAGCAGTTTGGAGGGATTGCCAGAAATTGGAAATTATGTTTAGTGGGACACTGTGACGACTCACAATTTCGTCAATGTAAATTCGGGCCAATTTCTCAACCCGATAGTCTTCACGGATAGGCAAGAAGTGAGCAGATTTGGTGAGGCGGTCAATGATCACCCAGATGCTATCATAACCACTTGAGGTGTGAGGGAGTTTGGTAATGAAGTCCATAGCTAAATTTTCCCATTTCCACACGGGAATTTCCGGTTGTTCAAGAAAACCGGAAGGACGTTGGTGCTCGGCCTTGACTTTGGAGCAAGTTAGACATTTGGCAACATAGAGAGCAATGTCTTTCTTCATACCGGGCCACCAATATTGTTGGCGAAGGTCTTGGTACATTTTATCTGCACCAAGATGAATAGAATAATGAGTCTTGTGAGCCTCGTTCATGAGAAATGCACGGAGGTCATCGCGATCGGGAACCCAAATACGGTTCAAGTAATAAAGTAAGCCATTGGTTTTAGATTCAAGCTGAAGTTCAACACCACATGACATTTCATCGTACATGTTACCCTCGGTGACCGAGACGTGTTGAGCTTCTAGGATACGATTTTGAATGTCGGTTTGAATTCGGACACAATGAAGCATCATATGGTCCTTATGACTCAAAGCGTCGGCTACAACATTCGCTTTGCCGGAATGGTAACGAATCTCGCAGTCATAGTCGTTAAGGAGTTCAACCCAACGTCTTGCCTCATAATGAGTTCTTTTTGGGTGAAGATATGTTGGAGACTTTTGTGGTCGGTGAACACCACACATTTTGTGCCATAAAGGTAATGTATCCAAATCTTCAATGCGAATACGACCGCACCCAATTCGAGATCGTGCGTCGTATAATTCTTTTCATGAATTTTAAGTTGCCAAGATGCATAAGCGATCACCTTGCCTCATTGCATGAGAACACAACCGAGACCTTGGTTAGAGGCATCACAGTAGACAACTAGATCGTCATTCCCATCAGGGAGAGTCAAAACAGGAGCATTGCACAACTTTTGTTTGAGAGTTTGGAAATCTTCTTCTTGCTTTGGTCCCCATTCATAAGGTTTACCCTTGTGTGTCAAAGCGGTGAGCAGGACATCAATCTTAGAGAAATTTGAAATGAAACGACGATAATATCCCGCAAGACCTAGAAATGAATGAACTTATGTGGGGGTCTTAGGGGCATTCCAATTCTTAACAGCTTCGATCTTAGCAGAGTCAACATGAATTCCCTTTTTGTTGACGATATGACCCAGGAATTGAACCTCCTTTAGCCAAAATTCACATTTGGAGAACTTGGCATATAGTTGCTCCTTCCTCAAGAGGTCCAAAACCAACCTAAGGTGTTGCTCTTGATCGGCTTTAGTCTTGGAGTAGATTAAGATATCGTCAATGAAGACGATCATCAATTTGTAAAGATACGGTTTGCACACACGATTCATGAGGTCCATCAAAACCGCGGGTGCATTGGTTAACCCAAAAGGCATGACCATAAACTCGTAGTGACCATACCTTGTTTGAAAGGCAGTCTATGGAATATCTTCCTCTTGTACACGGTGTCACACCCCCAAATTCCACTAACGGAGTTTTACCGTTTGGTGCATGACAAACCAGGATCTCAGTCATTAGTTACATCAAACGCCACTATATGGGACATAAATGTAATATCATAAAAGTTCAGAGTTAATGCGGAAGCGTAGACGTTAGAATGAAATCAAAAGTAATTACACGCAACAAGCGTCAATTAAAGTAAATAAGTAAAACTGTTTAAAGTGTTTGAAATGAATGATATGACAGTAGGACTCCATGCATGTCCTAAGTGTGCAACCTGTGCCAAAGCGACCTAAGAAACATGTAATAAAAAGTGTCAACACGAGGTTGGTGAGTTGACAGGTTTGTATGTAAATAAACTGTTTGAGTATTGCTGGATCCACACCGTAAGTCACACCTATTGCTAGCTAGGCAATGTACAAGTTACTCTAAGCGTTCGCAACCGAAGCTGACTGTTTATGTTTGAGATGCCTTCCGCCATTGCTAACATCAATAATGGAAAATTTTTAGGACAATTTACACCCGTTAGACCTCCAATCAAGTTAGCGCGACTAACCCGTGTGGGATTTGTCAGACCCAGTAGTACTACTCAAATTTCCTCGCTATACCCCATATATTAACGGTCCGAGTGTGTAAGGACTTTGCATATTATATTTGCACTAAGGTACACAAGTGGTAATGAAATACTATGTGATCCATGTCCGTGTGTATGTCTCTCCCTGGCTGGGAGACAAGTAACGGATGCCTGTTCGTATGCATGTTTCTCCCCAACGGGAAATCAAGTAAGATAATGCTTGTTTGTGCGCATGTTTTTCCCAACGGGAAAACAAGTAAAATGCTATTCATTTGTATGCATGTTTCTCCCCAATGGGAACACAAGTAAAAATAATGTTTTTGTGTATGCATGTTTCCCCCCAAGGGGAAAACAAGTAAAATGCTATTCATTTGTATGCATGTTTCTCCCCAATGGGAACACAAGTAAAAATAATGTTTTTGTGTATGCATGTTTCACCCCAACGGGAAAATAAGTAGGAATAATGTTTGTGTGTATGCATGTTTCTCCTCCAATAGGAAAACAAGTAAAAAGGGGCTGTGAAAACTCACCTGAGTGTGAGTGGCGGTTGGATTACACAAGTGAAAGGCTGGAACCACAAATGTAAGCCTCAGACGACTTACGTATGCCCTAGAATTATAAACACATAAAATTAGGGTCATATGGAATTTCGTGACGACGACACAGAAGTTTGAACGTCCTAAAATATTCATAGGACTAACGGGTAAACGAACACGTCCACGGGAATAAGGATTTCTTTAATAAGAAAAATAAGAATAACTAAGCTTCGCGTCGAACGTTACGAATAATATATATATATATATATATATATATATATATATATATATACATATATATATATATATATATATTTATATATATATTCGTGTTTTGGTGTCGTTCAGAATGGTGTAAGAAAATAATATATATATATCATATATTATTTTTAAGTTCGTAGAGTTAATAAAATAAACGTTTGCGTGGAAAAGTAATAAATATATTATTTTTAATCGAGGATGAAACGTGGGTGAATAATATAATATAATTATACCATTTATTAGTTGGAAATATTTCAATAAGTTCATAAACGTGGTGCAAATAATATATTATTTATATTCGGAGTCACGGGTTGAAAATAATAATAATATATTATTTCATTCAAGGTTATTAAACGAGAGTAAATAATATACATAAATATATTATTTATAGGTTTGAGACATTTCAAAAGTGTTTATTCACGTGGTAAAAATAATATGAAAATGTATATTATTTTTAATTGAGATTACGGGGTCGAAAATAATATAAATATATTATTTTACTAGGAGTGGTGGTTTGAAAAATAATATAAATATATTATTTTAAAAGTGGGTATTTTTAATGAATATGGTTTACAAACCAAACCCGAGCCTACGGGTGGTTTAAGGGCTCAAAACATATTAATATAATAATATATTAATATTGGGATAATTTTTATACTGAAAATAGTAATTAAAATGTGGTTTAAAAAGAATTGGGGGTGGAGAGATTCGAACCCGGGTCCCCTCCCCACCAACACGCCGTACTAACCAACCCACCCGCTAGGGCAATCGCGTTAGAACCCGGACAGGAATGGTTGTAACATGAATGCTCTCGGTGTTCTTCCCTCTTTGCGATCCGAATCAAGAACCAGTCTCAATTCCAACGAATTAGACCACGATTGTCCCAAATGGCATAGGGGTTTTGATAAACGGGGTTTTGCGAATCAGTGTGTGCGTTTAATTGCAAAAACATTAGTTATAGGATCGTTAATTTCACAAATTAAAAGCCAAAAACACTAGACAAGAACATGAATTCGATTTAAACGATTCTGATATTAAAAGTTGTAGAAATCATGGGGCTTTCAAAGGATAGGTGATTGAGAGTCTGCCCATGTATTTTAATTGAATTTAAATTGCGTTTAGAGTGGTGCTCGACTAAACCGAATTCGTATGAACCCTAAGTACCTGTTCGTGTTTAATTCGGTATTGTAGGTCTAAATTAGGTTAGGGCTTTCAATACAGAGGTGAAAACGAATCTAGGGGTGTGTTCAATTACCTAAATCGATGTCGGGTTGATGGAGTTCGACTAAACCACAGGTGCGGCTCCAAAAGTTTGACCTCCGACGTCTCCGGCTACTACTCAGACCGAAATAGGTTGTGCACAAGCTTCAGTGAGGTTTGTTTATCGTGTGTAAAGGGTTTGATTGTGAAATGATTCATGATTTGATCGAGTTTGAGAGGCATAATGGGTTGTCGAAAGTTACAGTTTTGATTAGGCATAAAGAGGATTAATTCGAGATCAATGCTGGTGTTAATTGGTTCAATAATGGTCGACTTCATCATTACTACGCAAATCAGTTACAATGTCCAACAAATTTCTGTTACGGATTGCGAATTGGGTCAAGAACCATGGGGTTTGACTTTACAAAAGTCAACAGAACACAAATGTATATGATTTTGACTTTAAAAGTCAACTGATCTGGTTTAGGGTAATTACAACTTTGGTCCTTGTAATTTTAGGTGTGTTTGAGTTTGGATATCGACATAAATAGTCCTTGAGGTTTGTAATTGAGTTAACTGCACTAACTGAGTTCGAGAGAGATAGCGAAGTTTGTTAACGGAGTTAACTTCAAATAGCCGGATGTCACATCATCCCCTAGTTAAAAGAATTTTCGTCCCGAAAATTAAAATTATAATAAAAAAATATTTCTCGGGTGTCACATCATCACCTAGTTGAAAGGATTTTCATCCCGAAAATTAAATGGTACCTAAAGTGTTTGACGTGGAGTGCTTGAACAGATGGGGATACTTACGCATCATCTGGTCCTCACGCTCCCATGTGAATTTCGGTCCACGTTTCGAGTTCCAACGAACTCTAACAATAGGGATTTTACTGTGTTTGGGTGTTTTGACGTCCCTATCCACGATTTCTACCAGTTCTTCAACGAAGCGTAATTGTTCATCGATTTGTAGTTCCTCAAGAGGAACCACGAGTGTCTCGTCTGCTAGACATTTCTTCAAGTTTGAGACATTGAAGACATTGTGTACACCATTCAGTCCTTCAGGTAGGTCCAGTTGGTACGCTACTGGGCCAATTCTATCCATTATCTTGAACGGTCCAACATAATGATGTTTTAGTTTGCCTCGTTTCCCGAAGTGAATCACACCTTTCCAAGGTGAGACTTTCAATAGAACCATATCGCCTACTTGAAATTCTAATGGCTTACGACGCTTATCCGCATAGCTCCTTTGTCGATCACGAGCTGCCGTCATACGGTTTTGATTTTGAACGACCTTTTCAGAGGTTTCGAATACAAGTTCGGGACCTGTAAGTTGGCTATCCCCAACTTCAGCCCAACAGATATCAGCATTTCCGTCCGTATAATGCCTCGAATGGTGTTGTCTTGTTGCTAGTGTGATAACTGTTATTGTAGGAGAACTCCACCTGAGGCAGGTGAGACTCCCAAGTGTTACCGAAATCAATCACATAAGCTCGTAGCATGTCCTCTAAGGTTTGAATGGTACGTTCCGTTTGGCCATCAGTTTGAGGATGGTACGCCGTACTCATAACTAGACGCTTACCTAAAGTTTTTTGTAACGATTGCTAGAAATGTGATGTGAACCGAGCGTCACGATCTGAAATGATAGAAATTGGCATTCCGTACCGAGAGACTACTTCCTTTAAGTAAATACAAGTAA
The DNA here is from genome assembly GCA_023525975.1 of Smallanthus sonchifolius. Taxonomy (NCBI): domain Eukaryota; kingdom Viridiplantae; phylum Streptophyta; class Magnoliopsida; order Asterales; family Asteraceae; genus Smallanthus; species Smallanthus sonchifolius. Next base: position 46,895,324 of record CM042036.1, read on the forward strand.
GTTTCTCCATTTTTTCGGTCTCTTTAATTGCTAGGAAGTGAGCTGATTTTGTCATGCGATCTACGATCCCCAGATGGTGTCGCATCCGCTAGGAGTTTGGGGTAATTCGGTTATGAAGTCCATAGAGATTTGTTCCCATTCCACATTGGGATCTCTGGCTGTTGAAGCAGACCAGAAGCCTTTTGGTATTCCACTTTGACTTTTGAGCAAGTCAGGCACTTGCTTACATAGGTGGCTATATCAGTTTTCATCTTCGGCCACCAATATAGCATCTTAAGGTCATGGTACATCTTTTCGGAACCTGGATGAATAGGGTATCGGGATTTGTGTGCTTCATCCATGACCTGGATGAATAGTTCATTAGCTACCACATTAGCCTTGCCAAGGTTATATCTGACTGCAAAATCATAGTCGTTCAAGAGTTCGATCCAACGGCGTTGTCGGATGTTCAACTCCTTCTGTTCGAATATGTGCTGAAGACCCTTGTGATCAGTGTAAATGGTGCACTTGGTACCGTCCAAGTAATGTCTCCAGATTTTCAAAGCAAACATTACAGCTCCCAATTCTAGGTCATGGGTAGTGTAGTTTTTCTCATAAATTTCAATTGACGGGAAGCATATGCGATATCCTTTTCACATTGCATCAACACACAACCAAGGCCTTGCATAGAGGCATCGCAATACACTACGAAGTCATCCGTCCCTTCAGGAAGAGATAGGATACGTGCACTACAGAGTTTCTGTTTCAACTATTGGAATGCGGATTCCTGAGTTTCGCTCCAGTTATAGGGTTTACCCTTTTTGAGTTAGAGTAGTGAGAGGTTGAGCAATCTTTTGAGATTCCCTCAATGAATTAACGGTAGCAGTCAGCCAATCCCAGAAATTGTCGCACCTCTGCTGGAGTCATCGGTGCTGTCCGATTCTTGATGGCTTCTACTTTAGATGGATCGAAATGTATTCCTTCATCGTTGACTAAATGTCCTAGAAGTTGAATCTTCGCGAATCCGGAATTCACACATAGAGAATTTGGCATACAATTGCTCTTGTTTCAGCAATTCAAGGATTAAGCGTAGGTGCTCCTCATGTCCTTCCTTGTTCTTAGAATAGATGAGGATGTCATTAATGAAACGATGATGAACTAATCAAGGTAGGTTTACACACACGGTTCATGAGATCTATGAACACTGCGGGTGCGTTGGTAAGTCCGAAAGGCATGACCATAAACTCATAGTGACCGTACCTAGTTCTGAAGACAGTCTTAGAGATATCCTCATCTCTGACTTTCAGTTGCTGGAGTCCATTGATATCAACTGGCATGAAAGCAATCATACGGACGCTGGGGGCGGTCCTGATTGGCTTTTTGATGTCGATTCTTTGTTTAAATCATTTAATCTTCCTGATTTCACTAACATTTCTATCTCAGCTAATCTCCTCATGTCTGTGAATATTTTAGGTACCTCTACTGCTTCAAGCTCCTCTTCGTCAAGTCAACATATAGACGATCCTCCTATTATAGCTAATGCTGAATCCACTCAGGATTCTTCGGATTCTGTGGCAAAAAGTGAAACTATTGAGGAAGAAACTCCTAAAATAGTGGATGTTGCTCCACAATCATCTAATGAAGGTCCTATCAATGAGGAAGCTGTTATTCCTGACATCAACGTTGCCAATTTGGATGACCACTTGGAAGAGGATGAGATTCCATAGTTAAGAATTCACAAGGATCATCCTACAGACAACATCATTGGTCCACTCAATGTGGGAGTCCGAACTCGTAGTGCCACCGAATCAATGAATGACAGTCTCTTCACTTGCTTCATATCTCAAGTTAAACCTAAGAATATCAAAGCTTGAGAACAGTTGGGTAGAGGCCATGCAGGAAGAATTGCAGTAGTTCAGTAAGTTACATGTGTGGAATCAGGTACACCTTCCAAAGAACAAAGTTGCAATCGGATCTCGTTGGGTATTTCATAACAAAAAGGACAAAGGGGGAATCGTGAGTCGAAACAAAGCCCGCTTAGTGGTTCAGGGGTCTTATCAAGAAGAAGGAATTGACTTTGAGGATGTCTTTGCACCAGTGGCTCGCTTGAAAGCCATCAAAATGTTTCTCGCATACGCAGCCTATATGGACTTCACAGTTCATCAGATGGATGTCAAAAGCGCATTTCTGTATGGAAAAGTTCAAGAGGAAGTTTAATACTTACAGTCTGGATACGAATAACCCATTAGGAATCGAATCATGCTTTCTTTCAAAAGCTTCAGAGGATGAGTCCTTTCTTTGGAACAAGAGATTTTGACATGTGAATTTCAAGACAATGAACCGCCTTGTTCGAGGAAACCTTGTCACCGGTTTGCCTTCGAAAGATTTCTCACCCATGGAACATTGTCTCTCTTGTTCCAAGGGCTAGCAACACAAATCTTCTCACAAACCCAAAACCACTAATTCCATTGACTTTCCCCTTCAATTGCTTGACATGGATCTTTTCGGTCCTGTGAATGTCAGGAGTCATGGAAGGAAATCTTACTGTTTGGTGGTAACCGATGACTTCTCTCGGTTTACTTGGGTATTCTTCCTGGCAAAGAAATATGAGACGCCAGAGACTCTGAAGGTTCATCTGCTTCAAATCGAGAACATGTTCAATTTAAGTGTAAAGACTATTCGCAGTGATCATGGCACAGAGTTCAAGAATGCCATTCTAGATTCTTTCTATGAAAGTAAGGGTATCTCTCGGCAATTCAGTACACCTCACACTCCACAACAAAATGGTGTAGCTGAATGAAGATATCACACGTTGATAGAAGCAGCAAGAACAATGATCGTTGATTCTAAGCTTTCTGTCACGTTTTGGGCCGAGGCAGTCAATACCGCATGTTTTGTGCAAAATTGAGTTCTCATCACCAAAATCTACAACAGGACTCCTTATGAAAATATGTACAAGCGCAAGCCGGTTATTGATTTCTTCAGAAAATTTGGGTGTGTTTGCACAATGTTGAATACTTCTGATCAGCTGAACAAGTTTTAAGCCAAAGCGGATGAGTGCTATTTCGTGGGCTATTCCTCTATCCAAAGAGCTTTTCGTGTTTACAACAAGAGACAAAGGATTGTGCTGGAGTCCATTGATATCAACTAGCATGAAAGCAATCATACGGACGTCGGGGCGGTCCTGATTGGCTTTTTGATGTCGATTCGTTGTTTAAATCATTTAATCTTCCTGATTTCACTAACATTTCTATCTCAGCTAATCTCCTCATGTATGTGAATATTTTAGGTACCTCTACTGCTTCAAGCTCCTCTTCGTCAAGTCAACATATAGACGATCTTCCTATTATAGCTAATGCTGAATCCACTCATGATTCTTCGGATTCTGTGGCAACAAGTGAAACTGTTGAGGAAGAAACTCCTCAAATAGTGGATGTTGTTGCACAATCATCTAATGAAGGTCCTATCAATGAGGAAGCTGTTATTCCTAACGTCAACGTTACCAATCTGGATGACCACTTGGAAGAGGATGAGATTCCACAGTTGAGAATTCACAAGGTTCATCCTGCAGACAACATCATTGGTCCACTCAATGTGGGAGTCCGAACTCATAGTGCCACTGAAGCAATGAATGATGGTCTTTTCACTTGCTTCATATCTCAAGTTGAACCGAAGATTATCAAAGCTGCTTTGCTTGAGAACTGTTGGGTAGAGGCCATGCAGGAAGAATTGCAGCAGTTCAGCAAGTTACATGTGTGGAATCTGGTAGACCTTCCAAAGAACAAAGTTCTAATCGGCACTCGTTGGGTATTTCGTAACAAAAAGGACGAAGGGGGAATCGTGTGTCGAAACAAAGCCCGCTTGGTGGTTCAGGGGTTTTATCAAGAAGAAGGAATTGACTTTGAGGATGTCTTTGCGCCAGTGGCTCGCTTGGAATCCATCAGAATGTTTCTCGCATACGCAGCCTATAGGGACTTCACAGTTCTTCAGATGGATGTCATAAACGCATTTCTGTATGGAAAAGTTCAAGAGGAAGTTTATGTCAAGCAGCCACCGGGTTTCATTGATCCAAGCTATCCTGATAGAGTTTACAAACTTGACAAGGCATTGTACGATCTTCATCAAGCACCTCATGCGTGGTATGAGATGTTATCTACGCATCTGCTTGATAATGGTTTCACACGAGGGGCAATTGACCAAACTTTGTTCAAACGAAAGGATGGTGCGGATACCATTTTGGTGCAAATCTACGTTGATGACATCATTTTCGGAACCACAAATCCTCGGTTGTGTAAAGAGTTCGAGGATGTGATGCGTTCTAAGTTTCAAATGAGTTCTATGGGAGAAATGAAGTTCTTTCTTGGTTTGCAAGTAGATCAGTCTGAGTCAGGAATTCTTATCCATCAAGAGAAGTATGTCAAAGAAATCCTGACAAAGTTCAAAATGACTGAGTCTCATCCTTACAAGACTCTCGTGGAAGTTCGACACTGTCTGTCTCATGATTTGGACGGTGAAAGCGTTGATCAGCACCTCTATCGCTCGATGATAGGATCTCTTCTGTATCTCACTGCTAGCAGACCAGATATCATGTTTGCAGTGTGCTTGTGTGCACTCTTTCAGGCTAATCCTAAACTCTCTCATTTAAATGCTGTCAAACGTATTTTAAGATTTTGAAGTACAAGACAAAACTTGGGCTTTGGTATCCCAAAAATAACTTGTTTGATCTTTTGGCTTATTCAGATTCAGACTACGGGGGATGCAACTTAGACCGAAAGTCCACTTCTGGGGGTTGTTAGTTCCTTGGTAACCGCCTCGTTTGAATTTTGATATTGGTACTTGGTTTGTATTATGTTTGGGTCAGGTCGTTGACCTTTGTTGACTATTTGATTTCCGCTGCAATGAATTGAGTTAAATTTGATGTCTATGACTACTTAGCTTGCATTTGAGCCAACATGTAGGGTTCCCGGGTTTGGGGCCTTACAGGGGACTGGTCCCGCAAATCTAGGGTATGGTATCATCTTCTGAGCCTACAACGATTCAGCAAGCAATCCGATTGGCACACAACCTAACGTCCCAGGCCGTTCATCAAGGACTCTTTGACAAACCTGCTGATAACAAGAGAAAGTGTGAAGGTAGTTCTTCATGGTCATTTAATCCGCCACCACCACAGAAAAGGCAAGAAACTACCTGAGCCTACACCGCAGGTCAAGCTGAAAATAAGCTAAGGAGAGCTTACACGGGAACCCTACCAATGTGCAATAGATGAAATTTACACCACAATGGCACATGTGAAGAGGCGAGGTGCCAAAAGTGCAAGAGGATTGGCCATGCAGCCAAGGATTGAAGGATGAGAGGACCAGTTCCAAACACTGGAGCAACCCATGCTTGTTACACTTGTGGGCAGAATGGACATTTTTCGAAGGATTGACCAAGGAACAGGAAGCCAGGAAACAACAACAATAACAATGCCAAAGGGCGAGCTTTTGTGACTGGAGCAGGAGAAGCCAAACAGAACCCTGACACCGTCACATGTACGTTCCTTCTAAACAACCATTATACATCTATGTTATTTGATACTGGTGCCGAAAGAAGCTTCGTGTCTAATGAATTTAGTCCATTACTTGGTATCAAACCTACTGTGCTAGATAACGAGTTTACGGTAGAACTAGTTGACAGTAAATTAATCAAAACCAACCACATTATTCCAAGCTGTGTCCTAGAATTAGCCAATCATTCCTTCAAATTAGATCTACTACCCGTTAAACTAGGAAGTTTTGACGTGATCATCGGTATGAAAAGATTATCAGATTACCCCTACCAAATGGAGAAACACTTGCCATTCAAGGAGAAAAGAGCGGGATTCCTCTGAATATCATCTCATGTATGAAAGCCCATAAGTATCTACAGAAAGGATACTATGCCATCTTCGCATATGTAACGGAGAACCGGACAGAAGAAACGACGGTCGAGGACATACCAGTTGTTCATGATTTTCCTGAAGTATTCCCTGAAGATTTACCGGGACTACCGCCGCAGCGACAAGTCAAATTCTGAATCGACCTTACCCCAGGAGCTATTCCGATAGCGCGGTCACCATACCGATTGGCGCCATCAGAAATGCTGGAGTTATCAAACCAACTACAGGAGTTACTAGATAAAGGATTTATCCGACCAAGTCATTCGCCTTGGGGATAACCTGTCATATTTGTCAAAAAGAAAGACGGATCGTTTCGTATGTGCATCGACTACAGGGAATTGAACAAAGTAACCATCAAGAACCGATACCCTCTACCTAGAATAGACGATTTGTTCGACCAACTACAAGGATCGAGTTATTACTCCAAGACTGACTTACGGTCAGGGTACCATCAGCTGAGAATCCAAGAGGAGGACATACACAAGACGGCATTCCGAACTAGATATGGACACTACGAGTTTTTGGTTATGTCATTCGGTTTGAGCAATGCACCCGTAGTGTTTATGTATCTTATGAACCGTGTGTGCAAACCCTACCTAGACAAGTTTGTTGTTGTGTTCAATGATGACATCTTGATCTTTTCTCGCAGCGAGGAGGAACACGGTGAACATCTAAGACTCATTCTAGAATTATTGAAAACCAAGAAGTTGTACGCTAAGTTTTCAAAGTGCGACTTCTGGATCCGAGAAGTGCATTTCCTAGGTCACGTGGTAAATGAGATGGGCTTACACGTTGACCCAACCAAGATTGAAGCAATAAGAAACTGGCGAACACCCAAAACCGCAACCGAAATACGACGATTTTTGGGGTCTTGCCGGATATTACAGAAGCTTTATCGAAAACTTTTCAAAAATTGCGAAACCATTGACTGCTTTGACACAGAAAGACGCGAAGTATGATTGGAATGAAAGAACTGAAGAACCATTTCACTTACTCAAGAAAAAACTTTGTAGCGCACCGATCTTAGCACTACCTCAAGGAAACGACAACTTCGTAGTCTACTGCGATGCGTCACACCAAGGACTTGGTTGTGTACTGATGAAAAGAGAGAAGGTTATTGCATATGCTTCATGGCAACTCAAAGAGCACGAAAAGTACTACACCACCCATGACAAGGAATTGGGAGCCGTGATTTTTGCACTCAAAATCTGGAGACACTACCTGTATGGTACCAAATGTACAATTTTCACTGACTACAAAAGTCTCCAACACATCTTTGATCAAAAGGAGTTGAACATGCGACAGTGCAGATGGGTCGAATTGCTTAATGATTATGACTGCGCAATCCGTTACCATCCGACAGTGCAGATGGGTCGAATTTCTTAAAGAACAACTCAAACCACGTAGAGTGTGAGCATTAACCTTGACAATCCACACGAATCTACCTATCCAGATACGTGATGCTCAACTCGAGGCTCTCAAGGAGGAAAATTTGGAAAATGAAGGCCTACGAGGCATGGAGAAACTGTTTGGGATCAAATATGATAATGTGAGTTACTACATGGATCGGATATGGGTACCAAACCATGGGAAATTACGAGACTTAGTGATGGATGAGGCACATAAGTCAAGGTATTCGATTCATCCTAGTTCTGACAAAATGTACCAAGACCTCAAGACAAAATATTGGTGGCCAAACATGAAAGCTGAGATTGCCACATATGTCGAAAAATGTCTAACTTGCACAAAGGTTAAGACGGATACCAGAAACCATCAGGGTTACTACAGCAGCCGGAAATTACACAATGGAAGTGGAAACAAATTTCAATGGACTTCGTCGCGAAGTTACACAAAACCCCGAGCGGATATGACACCATCTGGGTGATCGTTGACCGTTTAACCAAATCCGCACACTTCCTTCCAATCAAAGAAAATGAAAAATGGAGAAGTTGACCCGGCTTTTTCTAAAGGAAGTAGTTTCAAGGCATGGAGTGCCAATCTCCATCTTCTCATATAGGGATAGTCGTTTTACTTCCTGATTCTGGCAACCATTACAAGAAGCTTTGGGAACACGCTTAGATTTGAGCACTGCCTATCACCTACAGACAGATGGTCAAAGTGAACGAACCATCCAAACTCTCGAAGATCTATTAAGAGCTTGTGTGATAGATTTTGGCAATAGTTGGGATACTCACTTGCCATTGGTTGAACTTTCATACAAGAACAGTTACCACACGAGTATCAAGGCAGCACCATTTGAAGCACTTTATGGAGGAAAGTGCCGATCACCACTCTGTTGGGCTGAAGTCAGATATAGTCAGCTCACTGGACCAGAGCTTGTCCATGAGACCACCGACAAAATTTTCAAAATCCAAGATAGACTGAAATCCACTCAAGACAGACAGAAAAGCTACACTGATCAAAAGCGTAAACTAGTAATGTTTCAAGTAGGTGAAAAAGTGTTACTGAAAGTTGCGCCTTGGAAAGGCATAATCCGTTTTGGCAAACGAGGGAAACTGAACCCCGCTACATAGGACCATTTGAGATCCTACAAAGGATTGGCCCTGTTGCCTACCGACTCAACCTACCGGAAGAGCTACAGAATATCCACAATGTATTCCACGTGTCCAACCTAAAGAAGTGTCTACACGATGATCCACTGACGATACCTCTCGAGGATGTACAAATCAACGAACAGCTACATTTCGTCGAAGAACATGTGAAAATCATGAACCACGAGGTTAAGCAACTGAAACAGAGTCGCATTCCGATAGTCAAGGTCCGATGGAATTCCAGATGTGGACCAGAGTTCACATGGGAGCACGAAGATCAGAAGAAGCGCAAGCACCCACACTTATTTCAGACCACACCATCAGCTATTACCGTAACCGGGGGATAATGTGACACCCGGCAAATTTTAGGTTGATATCCATACCCGATTGAGATACATATTACATTATTAGACATGCATCACACTTAACTTTATAGTAATTAAGTCCATTTCACAATTAGCAAGTCAATCCGTTTACACGTGTCGGTAAAACACGCGTCTTGCTTCACGACCGTTGGTGATAATTTAAAACAAATACCTAGACATATAATCTGTATCTGATAATTATATATAACACTGTGATTTAATTAATCATGCCTTTATGAATTTTCCGGTGATTTATAGAAATACTTTTATTTTCAGCAAAGTCCGGTAGACACGCAGTGTGCACTAGCTAGGTCCATAATTCTAATCAGACACTTAGACATATATTTGGTGTGCACAAATTACATGTAGTACTGTGATATGTTATTTTAAGACTCTGTGAGTTTTTCAAGAATTTTCTGAGAAACTTTCAGTTTTAACGTTGTCCGGCCAGTCTGCAGTATGTACCGACATTTCCAAATAAAAATCCAAAAATTTTATATGTTAAACATACCAACATGAGTCAAATTATTTTTAAATAATTTCGTTCATACCTATTCGGGATTTTCGTCAATAAATCGGTGACTATTCGTTTTCCACCACCCGGTATCCAAAGATCCTATAAATACGCCATTTCCATCTTTCACCTCTCACACTCTCTCTCTACTCACTTCTTGGCATAGAACCAACCCCACACCACCATCCTCAACATTTTTCCATTCTTTGATCTTTCATTCATCAAATCCAAGCTTTCAAGATTAAGAATCAAGCATTTGCAAGAGATTTCATCCGTCATTCCATCCATTTTCAAGTTTGGTAAGATCAAAACCCTCTTTTTCTTCATTTATCATCTTCATGTTCATATGAACATGCATCCAAAGAAAACCCATTTTTATGAAAGATTAGCAATGGATTCTTAAAGAAAATGTGTTTTAAAACTCAAAAGGTACATATTGTTGGTGATTTTGGACCCGGATTTTGTTCATAGGCTAGGTTTCCATTTAAGAAAACTTTATTATATGTGCATGTGCTAGATGATGAGATTTTGTTGATTTGATGATGGATTATGTTGTAATTGTTAGGACATAGTTTGTAATGACAAAAGCTTGTAATAGTTAGATTTTATGTCTTTATGTTTTTGTTATGTAAATGTCAAATGTCACTAAGTGTTTTACAATTATAGCCTAGAGGCGAACTTGTTAAGTTCGCCTGGTCTATCAGAGGCGAACTTAATAAGTTCGCTTAGGTCTAACTGACGCGAACTTGTTAAGTTCGCTTAAGCTGTTAGAGGCTAACTTAATAAGTTCGCTTATATCAGGTCAGTTGGTTATATATATATGTGTGTTTACAGAGTCAGTCATAACGAACTAGAGAGATCAGATCTGAGAAGTCCGACTGAGTCTGTAAACATCATTGTGATTTGAAATACGAATTGAGAAGGTTATTTACTTGCTTGTGTGAATTGTCTTTTATGCATATAAACGTTGACTCGTTGGATTCCGCACTCCGAGTAAACGTCACGTCTTGTCACGAGATCGATTCGTAGACGCGCCATGAGGACCTACAAGTGGTATCAGAGCTATTGCTCGTGATTCTTGTTGATTCTAGACGATTTTATATGCAAATTGACATCAAATTCATCATTTTTGAGTTTTTCATTTCAATGGAGTTTTCAAGACTGATTTTGATCTGATTTGGTGTTTTTGAAGAGGATTATGATGAAATTGATCCGATAGAAAGCTTCTAATTGACAAATTACACGATCCTACGGTCCAATTTTGTTTAATTCCTTCAATTTAGTGATTAATGATGATTTTTGGATGTTCTTGGTTCGCGATTTTGGTTTGAAGAAGTTCTTGACTTTGATTCTGTTACGGCAAGCGAACTTGCTGATTTCTTGTGCAGGCGAACTTAGCAGCAGGCGAACTTGTCAAGTTCGCTTCTCACAAGGTTAAGCGAACTTATTTTAGGCGAACTTAATCAGATTGTTGAATTCTGATTTAAGCGAACTTACTAAGTTCGCTTCTCATTAAGTTCGCTTGGGTGTAGTATAGGCGAACTTATTATCTTCGCCTGAGGGTAAGACTGTTCAACACTTGGAAATTTTTTCAGAAATTTTTTTTTTAAAAAAAAATGGCAAATATGGTTCAAGTCACGAATATGTTCAATTATGACAATGAGATCGATACATCTCAAAAACCTCCGAAGTTGTTGAATCTAGCTGATTATTCTAATTGGAAAGATCGGTTTGACCAGTTCGTATCTTTTACCGATACTAGTTTGTGGATTCCGATTTTGGAAGGATATACGCATCCGACTTATTCTTGGATGGGACAGGACAATGTTCCAAAGCCGGTGTCAGCGTTAACTACTGAAGATAAGTTGTTATTTGATAGAGAAAAGAAAGCGATGGCTAGTATTTCGATGTCTCTTCCAAAGGAAATATATCACAGTTTTAAACAGTTCAAGTCTTCTCAACAACTGTGGGAAGCATTACAGAAAAGGTGTGAAGGAAGTTTGGATGTGAAGAAGAGTAGAAAGGAGTTACTAAAGAAGCAGTTCCTGGTCTTTAAACATTTTCAAAACGAATCCTTGGATGATCTTGCTACAAGATTCTATCATCTTTTTAGTGAACTGGCTAGTGCGTCTGTGGTATATGAGACTGAGGAAATCAATGATAAATTCTTGGAGGCTTTACCATCAAAATTTGATGTGTATACGGTTTTAATCAAAGAGAATATTAAGTACAAAACCATGTCTCTTGAAGAAGTTCTAGGGAAGATTCAGTCGCATGACATGAACATGAAGAAGAAAGAGACTAATATGGAGCATATCCAGGACCCCTCAATGTATTTTGCCTAATCAACTGGTAAATCTGGTACTAGAGTGGCATTCTTTTCTGGTGATGCTCAAGTGTCTTCAAATGATCAGTGTTCTGGAGTTCCAATATATTCTGGTCATTCAAGCCATTCTGGATTTTCTGCGACTACAGCTTCAACATCATCTGGATCTCATTTGAATCAGAAAGTTGCTGATGATTATCTTGATATGTTTTTATCTTTCATGGCATCATATGAGAATTTTATTGGAGGGAAAATACATGATCCTGAGGTTATAGAAGAAGATTTTAGAAAGATTGACCTGTTGATCTGAAAGAAATGAATATCCAATGGAATATGGCTAAGTTGATGCGTCAAGCTAAAGATTTCTTAAAGAAAACTGGTAGAAAATATATTGGTTCAAATAGTCGATCTCGTATGGGTTTTGATAAGAGCAAAGTTCGTTGTTACAACTGCCAAGAGTATGGTTACTTTGCTAAGGAGTGTGTGAAGCCGAAGGTAGAATTTGATTCTCAAAAGAAGCAGAATAATTTTCAAAACAATCAGCCTAACTTTCAGCATAATCGGAATCAATCACATGGTTCTTCTATTAATACAAATCATGCATCTGCATCATCAGCATTGGTTGCTCAAAATGAAGAAAACTATGATTAGGGCATTCATCTGGAAGACTTGGTGGGTGCTGTGAGTCAGGCTTTTGTTGCAGAAATTCATTCTGAAAAACCAGAGGAGTCGACCGATGATGAAAGTTCTAGTGATGATTCTTGTGATGGTGACAGTGTTCCAAGCGTTGATGATGAGGTAGAACAAGGGCAGAATATTGATTCTGATGCTGTATCAGGGGTTGCTAAGGAGGATATTGTTCTTACTAGAAAATGCTTTAGTTGGTGATGATTCAGAGAATATTCCCATTGCCAAAGTATTCATGGCAGACATGTCTGATCCGTCTAAGGTAAAAGACTCTGTTTGTCATATTTACTGTTCTAACTGCATTTCTGTTAAAGATAAACTGCAAAAGGTCATGGATGATAACACAAACTTGATTTGTGACATGAAATCAATGCATTCAGTTAATCAGAAACTGAAAGATAATGATAAGCTGTGCATCGATAGAATTGAGTCTTTGAAAAGAGACTTAAATTCTCTTGGGCTAAAATACAAAGAGCAGGGTTATCATCTAGATATGGCTTATGCTGAAATAGAAAAACGTAATGAAGTTGTTGCCCAAAAGAATAAAGAAATATCTGACAAAGAGTCTGAGGTGATCAAACTTCATCGAAAGTTGGAACAATTTGAAAGTTCTTCAGCTGTTTTGGATTATTTTAACTCAAATGCTGATCCTACTAAGCGTGTTGCTGGTATTGGATTTATTCCTCCACCGTTTAATGCAAATTATGTGGTGGAACGTGAAATCATAAATGAAGAGGAGATAGATCCAAAAACTGTGTTAAAGGTGAATCCGGTGACTGGGGAGGATATGGTGTACGAGTATGATTCTGAGTATGATCCTTGACATGAGTGTCGCCACTACAACAGATTCAATTCCAACATGTTTACTCTCCAAGGCATCGGAATCTGATTCAATATTGTGGCACAGGAAGCTAGCTCACATTAACTTTAGGAAGATGAACTACATTGTTAGGAATGATCTTGTTCTTGGTATTCCGAAGATGAAATTCTCAGTTCCTGATGATTGTATTCCGTGCAAGAAGGGGAAGCAAAGAAAGAAATCTCACAAATCTAAATCGACGAATTCTATCGTAACTCCTTTGGAGTTGCTGCATATGGATTTGTTCGGTCCTATCAGTATCAGGAGCATTGGTGGAAAATCATACTGCTTGGTAGTAACTGATGATTACTCTAGATTTTCATGGGTTAAGTTTCTTTCCTCTAAAGCTGAAACCACTGAGTTGGTACAATACTTAATCCTAGGTTTGGAGAATTTATTCAATCTGAAAGTCAGAAGAATCAGGAGTGACAATGGCTGTGAATTTAAGAATAGCAAAATGGGCTTATTCTGTCTACAAAAAGGAATTCATCATGAATTCAGTGCGCCATATGTTCCTCAACAAAACGGTGTCGCTGAACGAAAGAACAAGACGTTGGTCGAAACAGCTCGCACGATGCTTGCAGATTCTAAGCTTCCAGTCACCTTTTGGGCTGAAGCTGTGAATACTGCGTGTCATGTTTTGAACAGGGTCTTGACCGTCAAGCGACATAACAAGACTTGCTACGAATTGCTGAATAATCGAAAGCCGAATCTGGATTATTTACTACCTTTTGGTAATCCTTGCACCCTATTGAAAGTTCGAGATCTCCCAACAAAATTCAGTGCGAAGGCTATTTAAGGGATTTTTCTGGGGTATGTGGCTAATTCGACAACCAAGAGGGTTTATAACAAAGAGACTCGCCAAGTTGAAGAATGGTTCCATATTGACTGTTCAAATCGGTCTTTACCACAAATGGCGATTGGTCCGGATTGGGCATTTGATTATGAAAACTTATTCAAGTCTTTTCATTTACCTTCTGATATTTTTGCTGAAGATGCTGCTGTTCTTTATGATTCTTGTCAGGATGCACAGCACAATGGATTTCTACCAAATGCAGTTCCAAATTCATCAATTCCATCTACTTCTGCTCCCGATCCTAATGTTGCTTCTTGTTCAGGTCCACAAGATTCAGAGAGTGAGGAGGATAATTCTATTTTTCAAGATTCTTCTGCTGATCCGTTGTTGGGTGATGATCCATTACCTTCAACACAGGCTCAGGGGGAGATTCCTACAAATTTAGACTCGGATATTCCAATTAATCAAGATTATTCTTATCAATTTGAATCTACTCAAGTTGACGTGTTGCCGGTTCCTGAGGTTGCATCCATCAAGGAACTCAAAGATCATCCAGTGACGAATACAATTGGAAATTTACAGGATTGAGTGAAAACACGTTCTCTTGTTCACAATACTTGTTTGTATACCTGCATTAAAGATTCTGGTGTTCTTGATGATTGCTCACATTCTTGCTTTATTTCGCAGGTTGAACCCAAGAATGTTGAGATGGCTTTAAATGACAACAATTGGATAGAAGCTATGCAGGAAGAACTTGCTAAATTTGACAAACTTAAGGTTTGGAATCTTGTTGATCTTTCGAAAGGTGCGTATCCGATAGGAACAAAATGGGTGTTTAAATGTAAGAAAGACGATCGAGGTGTCGTGGTACGCAACAAGGCAAGATTAGTTGTCCAAGGCTTCAATCAACAAGAAGGAATTGATTACACCGAGGTTTATGCGCCAGTTGCGAGGCTCGAAGCTATAAGGCTGTTTCTAGCTTTTGCTTCCTTTAAAGGTTTTAAGGTGTTTCAATTAGACGTCAAAAGTGCGTTTTTATATGGAAAGGTCAAGGAGGAAGTCTATGTGTGTCAGCCGCCGGGGTTTGAAGATCCACTGAATCCGAATATGGTTTTCAAGCTTGATAAGGCTCTCTATGGTCTTCATCAGGCTCCTCGTGCGTGGTATGAGACTTTATTCACACATCTTTTGGCGATTGAATTTGTTCGTGGAAAGATAGACTCGACCTTATTCATAAAGAAATCAGGGGGATATTACCTACTGGTGCAGATTTATGTGGATGATATTATTTTTGGCTCGACAAATGAGGGTTATGCAAAGACTTTGAGGGTGTTATGAAGTCGAAATTTGAAATGTCTTCTATAGGAGAGTTATCGTTTTTCTTAGGTTTACAAGTAAATTGTTGAAGCACTTTCCTGTGACAACACTCTGGATAGAGTCTTAGTTTGTATTTTCATGTCTGTAATTGTCTTTGTATGTAAGAGTCTTTATGTATTAGTTTATCGAGTTATATTTACTTTTACATATTGAATGTTGCATTTCTTCCTAAGTGTTTTGCGCACTTACATGTGCGCAGGAGAAAGCTCCTACGTACTTAGCAAGTACGCAAGAATACCTTTGCGTACTTGTTAAGTACGCAAGAGCATTTTGCCCTGCGCACTTGCTAAATGTGCAGGCATCAGGTCAGGTATAAATAGGATAGGTTGACAGAAGTTAAGTACGCAGTCACAGTAGCAAATACGCAGATTGTAAATTCAGTGCTTTTCTCTGTAACCTTCAAGTGTTTATAATACAAAGAACGTTTAAAGTGTTTTCTCTTGGCGGTTTACTTTGTTTAGCTAGACTCTCCACCTAGTCACGGGCATTCTGCACCCGGTCCGACTAGTAGACCCACTTGAATGTGACAATCCGCCACACCCGAGGGACCTACAAGTGGTATCAGAGCATTTGCTCCTGATTTCGAGTGTTGTGAGTGAGTTTGGAGAGTTTTTACAAGCAAAAAGAGGTATTTTTGTTGATTTTTGTGATAAAATAGGGGTAGCACTTGAGCACTATTTTAGAAGCAAAAATCACTCAAAAACTGATTTTTGTTGTGTATTTTGAGTGTTTTGAGCATCAAGGGTTGGTTAGAAACAAATTTCTGACCCTTTGGCTCATTTGCATTGATCATCAGACCAATTTTTACCATCTCCGACGAGTTTCAGGTGACCGGAATAGTTAGGTGAAAGTTGCTGAAAAGGTGTGCGTACTTACCATTTCTGGCAAAAAGGACAGTTTTGTGCGTACTTACTAAATACGCAAGAATTATCTCCTGCGTACTTACAAGTACGCAAGACTAAACTTGTGCGAACTTAAGTTATATCCTGCGTACTTACATCTACTCCAGCATACTTACAAGTACGCAAGAGGAAATCTAAATACGCAAGACCATTTCTCAAGTGCGCAAGGCCAAAACCAAGTGCGCAACTGTGTCTGACTTTTCTGAAATTTGACTAAGTGTTCACAATGTCGAATCTTCAGAATTTGGGAAACATGTTAAATTATGATAATGAGATCGGTACACCACAGAAACCGCCAAAGTTGCTAAACGTAAACGATTATTCTAATTGGAAAGCACGTTTCGAGCACTACATTTCTTATACCGACTCATCGCTATGGATACCAATCCTTGAGGGATATAAGCATCCCACACACATCTATCTTGATGATGAATTGCCCAAGCCTATTTCTAAACTCGATGAGGAAGAAAAGAAAGCATATGATCGAGAGAAGAAGGCACTTGGTTCGATCACTATGGCATTAACTCGGGAATTGTTCCACAGTTTTTGAGGGTATGACAATTCTAAGGATCTCTGGAAAGCTTTACAGAAGAGATTCAAAGGAAATAGTGACATCAAGAAGAGTAAGCGGGATCTTCTCAGGAAGCAGTATGAGTGCTTCAGATTTCTTGAGAACGAATCTTTAGATGACCTCATCTCTAGGTTCTATCATTTACAGACTGAGTTGAAGGCTTTTGAACACAAGTATCCGGATGAAGAGATGGTGGAAAAGTTTTTGGATGCTTTACCACCCAAATTTGAGATGTACACAACCCTGATGAGGGAAAATCCTAAATTCTATGAGCTGACAGTTGAAGAGGCAATAGGAAAGGTTCAAGCTCATGACATGAACCTAAGAAGAAAGGAGAGCTCTGGTAGACCCCAGATACAAGACCCTTCTATGTATCACAGGACGACTTCTACATCCAAGTCATCAGGCTCTGGAATTGCCCTCTTCACTGGAAATCCTACCGAAGAAGACCACTCAACTGGGTGTGGTGGTCATGCTTGCTATGCTTCAGGATCAGGGTTGGGGTCTCATCATCAAAATACCTCAAGAAATCCTCCTGCTACGTCTTCAGCTAACAACTCAGCTATAGCAAGAATAGCTGAAGATCATGTAGTACTATTCTCATCTTGCATGCTTGCATATGAAAACTTCATAGGTGGCAAGCTTACTGATACAGAGACGATTGAAGAAGATTTTAATCAAGTGGATCCTGATGACATGGAGGACATGGAGATTCAATGGAATATGTCCATGCTTTTGAGGAGAGCCAAGCGTTTCCTAAACAGAACAGGAAGAAAGTTTATTGGCGGGCATCGTAATGCCAAGGTCGGGTTTGACAAATCCAAAGCCAAATGCTACAAGTGTCTGAACTATGGACACTTTGCTCGTGAGTGTCAGAAAGACAGAGCACCTGCCTCTGGTTTTACCCGACCCAGCCAAGGAAACAGCCATGGCCAAAACAATCCAAACCACCACAATCAAAGCCAAGGTGGAACGTCCAATGCACTGGTAGCCCAACAGGACGACAGCTTTGATTGGGGCGTTCATCTTGAGGATGCCATCATCGCACAAACACAGGTTGGTCTCATGGCTGAGATCATGGAAATGATGGAAGCAGAGAGAAGGGAAGCTTCTATGGCTGACCTAGAAGAATCTACAACTGAATGAGAAGTTGAAAAACTCTCGCTTTGTGGTGGAATACTACGAGTCTATGGTGAGACAACTGAATGGGTTAGGTTTGGGTACTAATACCATTCCTCCACCAGTGAGCGGGAAGTTTGTCAATATCTTAATAGACATTGATCTCACTTGTCTAGATGAGTCCTCTGATAAGGATGAGTCCCCTAAAAAGGATGAATCCTCAAGTAAGGCTAACTCCACATCTAGTGAGGAGTTTGTTACTGCTTCTGAAGACGGGTCGGTTAACTCTTGCCCTGAAGGAGTAGTATCTGAGGAGTTGTTGATTGAACAAAAGGTAAAGAAAAACGTTATCACTAATGGTGATAACTACATTTTAACTGAACCCGACATCATTGAAACAAATGATAAACTAAAGGTAATGCTTTATGGGGGGTATAAAAGTCTTAACCAAGTAAAGAAAGAGGCGTTTTCAGCTCACTATGGGCTTGGGTATAAAGAAAATTTGGAAAAATATTATGCTCCCAAAAACCAAACTGGTAAGGTTCAAACTAATGTTCATAAACCAACTCCCCTTTCTCAGAATGATGAGTTATCTAAGGCCAGATCTAATAAGCCTTACAAGAGAACTTATGTAGACAAGAGGAACTGTTTTCACTATGGCTTGGTTGGTCACATTTTTATGAACTGTCCTTCTAAGAACAAGGGAAACGGCCTGTTGTTTCACAACCAGCTGTTATCCCCAGGTCGCCACCAGTGAAACCATCTCCCAAACATCCAAAGAAAAATGTGGTGAAACCACCAGTCAAACCTATGGTAAAGCCTAAGATCATACCTGAAGCTAAACCATCTGTTCCAAGAAAGGTAATGCAACCTGCTGTACCTCGTGTATCTACCTCTGGTAGTACACGTACTGGTGAGAAACCTGTGGCAAGACTCTCTAAGCCACAGAGGAGGAGACGGAACAAGAGGTTGAGAAAGCTTAAACAACTGACTTCAGTTCAATCAGGTGAAGCTTCCACAAGTTCACCTGCTGTAGTTGAACCAAAGTCTCCTGTTCCGGTTAAGAAACAGAAGAGATCCTGGACTGCAAAATCCAAAACCTCTCAATCTCCTAGTTCTATCTCTTCTAAAGATTCATCAATTTTGAACAGTCATCATGACTGTGAGTTAAAGGAAGTAGTTTATTTTGAAAATGATGGACGACCCAAGACCACAATGGCTTGGGTCTCTAAATCTAACTAATTCTTTTGTGACTCGTGCAGGGACGTCCGAAGGGTACTATCTCTAACCGCTGGTATGTAGATAGTGGATGTTCCAGGCACATGACAGGAAACATGGCCCTGCTTCAAGATGTTAAACCATTCAAAGGCGGCTATGTGGCCTTTGCCGGAGAAAAAGGTGGCAGCATCACGTGTCAAGGCGTGGTTTCGAACGGTTGTGTCAGCTTTGACAATGTCAACTTCTGCGAGCAGCTGAAGCATAACCTGTTGAGTGTCTCCCAAATGTGTGATAAGGAGTACTCGGTGATGTTTGACAACTCAAAATGCCTGATTCTCAAACCCGGTTTTGATGTTCTAGAAGATTGGATCCTGATGAGAGCGCCAAGAACAAACGATACCTATCAGATCGATATGAGCGTGGCAACAACCACCTCATCAGTTGCTACTTGTTTGCTTACCAAAGCGACAGAGCTTGACTCCATCTTGTGGCATAGGAAACTCGGACATATTTCGTATCGTAAAATGAATCATCTTGTCCGAAACGGTTTGGTAACCGGGGTTCCTAAGCTGAGGTTTACCGTTGCAGATGACTGTATGCCTTGTAAAAAGGGCAAACAGCAACGGAAGTCTCACAAGCCTAAGCTCCAAAACTCTATTGATACCCCTTTGGAGCTATTACACATGGATCTATTTGGCCCCATAAGTATCAGGAGTATTGGAGGTAAGTCGTTCTGTCTGATTGTAACTGATGATTACTCACGTTTTTCTTGGGTGCATTTTTTATGTACTAAAGACGAGACTGCTGATATTCTTCAATATTTGATCCTGAGCTTGGAATCACTTTGCAAGCTAAAAGTTAGAAGAATTAGGAGTGACAACAGAACTGAGTTCAAGAATAATTTGATGGGGCTTTTCTGTCTCAAGAAAGGGATCCGTCACGAATTCAGCGCGCTGTACACGCCTCAGCAGAATGGAGTTGCTGAACGGAAGAATAGAACACTGATTGAGACTGCAAGGACTATGCTGTCTGATGCAAAGCTTCCTGTCACTTTTTGGGCAGAAGCCGTTAATACAGCTTGTCACGTCTTAAACAGAGTTCTGGTTATGAAAAGGCACAACAAGACTTGCTACGAGTTGATCAACAATCGACTTCCCAATCTTGATTTCCTAGTTCCTTTTGGTAGTCCTTGTTCCTTGTTGCTACAGTACAAAGACCGCCAGTCTAAGTTTCATGCAAAAGCGGTGGAAGGCATCTTCTTAGGATACGTTGCCAACTCACCTTGCAAGAGAGTGTACAACATAGGAACTCGTACTGTCGAGGATTGGTTTGAAGTGGATTGTAGTAAACACAGCATTCCACCCGAACCAACAGGTCCAGCTTGGGGTTTTGATTATGATGCGCTATTCAAGTCATTCAATCTTCCTGATTTATCTGTAGAAGACGCCGCAAATGTTTATGAGTTATTTGGTGGCGGCGATGACTCCAGTTTTTCCACTCGTGCTACTATACCAATTATAACCCCGGATTCCAATGCTGCATCTGCATCTGGAACTCATGACAGTGATAACAGTGAAGATGTTCTTGTCGTTGGAGATGACGCTCCAGCTAATCCTAACACAACTGTAGGAAATGAAGCTCTAGCTGATCCAATTAACATTGAATCTTCTTCCTCTGGAACACAGGAAATGGGGGAGTTAAGCACGAATCTAGATCCAGAAATTCAGGAACCGATTGTACCGGAGACGAGAGTGCATAGGAATCATCCAATAGACAACATTATTGGTGATCCCTATGCCGGTGTTCAGACTCGTCATCGAACCATCACTGCGAACACCAGTCTTTACACAGAGATATTCGATACTGGTGTCATGGAAACATGTCTACATGCTGCATTCGTGTCCCAGTTAGAGCCGAAGAATGTGAAGGAGGCTCTCACTGACAACTGCTGGATTGAGGCGATGCAAGATGAATTGTCTCAATTTCAAAAGTTGCACGTGTGGGATTTGGTTGACTTGCCAAAAGGATTTCAACCAATTGGAACCAGATGGGTGTTCAAATGCAAGACGGATGATCGTCATGTTGTTGTGAAGAACAAAGCAAGATTGGTTGTTCAGGGTTTTTATCAGCAAGAGGGCTTGGATTACACGGAAGTATATGCCCCAGTTGCTAGAATTGAGGCCATTCGACTGTTCTTGGCTTATGCCACATATGTCGGCTTCAAGGTATATCAACTTGATGTGAAGAGTGCTTTCTTTTACGGTAAAGTTCATGAAGAGGTCTATGTCACTCAACCTCCCAGTTTTGAAGATCCGCATAATATTAATAAAGTGTATAAGCTCGACAAAGCACTTTATGGTCTTCATCAAGCACCGCGGGCATGGTATGAGACATTATCTAAGCATTTAATGTCTAATGGTTTCGACCGTGGACAGATTGACTCGACTCTCTTCATTAGGAAAGCAGGAGGTGACATTCTTCTTGTACAAGTATACGTCGACGACATTATCTTTGGATCTACCAATGAAGGGATGTGTAAGGAATTCGAGCAGGTGATGAAGTTCAAATTTGAAATGAGTAATATGGGTGAATTGTCGTTCTTTTTGGGTCTGCAAGTCAGTCAAAGAGAGGATGGCATTTATCTACATCAAACTAAGTATGTGCAGGACATCTTATCAAAATACAAGATGAATGATAGCAGTACTTATGGAACACCTATCCCAGTCAATCATGGTCTGCATCCTGACAAAGATGGAAAGGATGTAGACAGCAGATTGTACCGTGGAATGATCGGATCACTTATGTATCTCACAACTTCAAGACCCGTTATAATGTTTGATGTGTGCTTGTGCTCAAGATTTCAGTCTCAACCGAAGGAGTCACATATGATAGCCGTGAAGAGAATTTTCAGATACCTGAAAGGGAAACCCCGATTAGGTCTTTGGTACTCTAAGCAGCAGTCATTCGACTTCAAAGCCTACACTGATTCAGATTATGTCGGTTGTAACCTTGACAGAAAGTCAACTTCTGGTGGATGTCAATTCTTAGGAGACAGACTGGTCTCCTGGCAGTGTAAGAAGCAGTCAACGGTTTCTGTCTCAACTTGTGAAGCAGAATACATTGCTGCAGCGAGCGGTTGTTCTCATATACTGTGGATTCAGCAGCAGTTGAGAGACTACGGCTTAAACTTCACTGGAACTCCTCTATTCATTGACAACAATGCCACAATGTCCATCACAAATAACCCGGTGAAACATTCCAAAACTAAACATATAGAGATTCGCCATCACTTCATCCGTGATTGTGCTGAAAAGCATTTAATTGAACTTGTAAAATTTCACACGGATGACAATTTTGCTGACCTTTTCACAAAGGCATTTGATCGATCCCGTTTTGAGCATCTTGTCAACTTGATAGGAATGTTCAATCCTGAGTGAAAATTAATTTTTCTTAATTCAATTCAATTAATGGAAGTTAAACTTTATTTCTTTTTAAATTTTCTGTATAGTTCTTTTAGGTTTCAAAATATTTTACAAAAACAAAAACAAAAATAGAAAATGGAGAAAATTTCAAAGTTAACTTGAGAAAAGAGGAAATGATAGTACATCAGAAATGATCTAAATGTCACAGACTGCTCATATGGGAAATGATTACGTCATGCTTACTGAATTATTTAACTTATTATGTTTTTTTTAATCTGCTTATTTACATGTAATTTAAATTGTCAGTAGGCTGTATGCGTCTTTGAATCACTAGTAGTGTGGAAACTAAATCTAAATTACAACTGTGATTTGAACCCATGTTTGCAAGTGTGTGTGCGTAAAAGAATAGAAAAGATCATTATCAGATATAAGATGTTAGATTTTGGCAATAATTTTCTTTTGAGGTCAGTTTCGGGTTATGTCGTTAGTACAATTAATGCGGTTCATCTCACTGCCCATACTCACAAGTATGCAAGGAGAGATTGAATCAGGACATGTCTCTACATTAACCGTTGAGCATGTATTCACCCTTGAATCATTCCTGATTCATTGAAATCAAATCCAGATAAAAGTTGGATCCCCTTACCTTATTCAATCACCATATATATTATCCTGAATCATCATTCCAATATTCAATGTAGAAAATCATATGAAACCAAGACACTGAATCACTCGATTCTGAATCTTATGATTCCTGATAATCCTTATGGATTGTGCTTGATTTTTCCTGTGCTAATAGATGTAACTTCATTCTGAAAATTTAGAAAATCATTGGGAAAATCTTAGATGCCTTGAGATAATGCAATTTACATTAGTATAGCATATCAGTGGGGTACACGTTGTATATCTTATAAATAATACCTTAATACACAAGAATGTGATACAAAGATGCTTATAGTTTCAAATCTTATAATATTGTCAACTTGAATTACTTGTCTATATGCTTATTACGTATGAATAAATAGTAATCCATGACATTATCCCATATTCTTTGATGTTTATTTTGTATCGTTTTTGCTAAAAGATAGCCTGATATGATCCTCTGCTCGTGTCTTTGATCAAAAACAGTTTGTGTGAATACTTGTATATTTCAATGAGAAAAGATCAAAAATATTTTAAGTTTATGCATAGTTCAACTTTATTCAGAAAAGCCAAAAATATTTGTGTTTAACCTTCCTGAATTGTATTTGAAACCTCGTGATTGAAAATTTTTATCTTGTTCGTTTTTTTTTTTTGACTTAAAATCTTCATAATTTGAGTTGAAAGTGTGCGCACATAAGGGTCTCTGCGTACTTGATAAGTGCGCATGAGGTAAACCCTGCATACTTAACAAGTACGCAAGACTTAAGTCATGCGTACTTAGTAAGTACGCAGGAGTTAAGTCCTGCGCACTTAGTAAGTACGCACGACCAATATGTGTTGGGTATAAATACAGGACTTAGAAATTTTTTAGAGATTATCACCTTCAAACTATTTCTCCTGTGATATTCCCCCCGAGCATTTTCCTCCAAAATTTCGAGTGTTCCAACCGGATTTTTCGTCCCGCTCATTGTTTAATCCTCATCTAACATTTACTTGGTGAGAATCTCGGTCCGTATCATCCATTAAATCCGATGTTTCGACCGATTCAGCGAGGGTTTTGAGTGTGAAATTATTGACCTATTTTGGTGTTCTAAATTCAAATTAAGACCTAAAACTTGTTAATAATCACTAATCGAAACCTATTGACTCCTAATTTGTCCTTAACTTGGTTTGATTTTGGCCTTGACCCTCGATTGACCGTTGTTTCCACTGGGTCGTCATCTAGGTCATAAAATTGACGGGCTTAGCGGTTAGTTGCGGTGGATAGTGGTCCCATAGGTCTTAATCAAGTATTTCGACCTTGTGGTGACCATAATCCACGGCAATGCCTCACTTCTGTTTGAAATTTGAGATTTCTGAAAGTTTGGCTAAGTACAAGTCTTGCGCACTTAACAAGTACGCAAGAAGTAATTCATGCGTACTTGTTAAGTACGTAAGAACAAACTCCTGCGTACTTGCTAAGTACGCAGGACCAACACTTGGCAAAAATTCCTAAGTCTGAAATTCACTTCATTGAGTAACTGTTATACTGAGTCATGTTTATCCATTTCCAAGGATACGTGTTGTTCTATTATGTTTTCTGTGTGTTTTTGCAGATCATGGCTCGGGCGTTTTCTAACGAATTCAACCTGTTAGCTAAAACTGAAGTAGAATGGAAGGGTGCAGCGTTGCAGTACAGAGACATAGTTGATTTCTTGAACCGTTCAAGAATCAACTACGCCATTTCTGCTGACCCTGTCGTGTCAAGACCCTATCTCGAACAATTTTGGGAGACGACGGAGCACGACTGCACGGTTGTAATGAACCAAATTCTGGGTTTCGTTTTATATAAACAAATATTTCTAATCAATATTATGGTGAAAATAATATTTAGAAATAAGTTGAAACAAGTGGGTTTCAAGTTAGTAACGGGGTTACACTAGTTTTAGCTAGTTTTGGAATGAAAAGGGGAGAAAAGGAAAGTTGAGGGACTGAATATGTAATATGGCAAATCTGCCATATTTGATTATAGAAGTCAAAATTGAACTCATTTTGAGTTGTTGGGTCGTTCAAGAGGAAGAGGGGAGAAAACGGGATTGAAGCCAAAATCGTGCATTTGAAGCTTGAAACTTGAAGGTGTTGGCTCACACATCACCTCTCTAACATCAAGTAAGTGTTGATCATCCCTTTCCTCACATTCTTGAGGTGTTCTTGGTGGGTTTTGATAGAAACTCGAATTTATGTATGCATGTGGTGAAATAGTGTTAGATTATTAATAATCTAGCTAAACTAAAGTTAAAGAATGATGATTAACATCTTAGAACCCTTTGATTTTGATTATGAGAAGTTAGGGTTCATATGGTGAAAATTGGGGGCGTTTGGATCATAATGCTAGAATGTTGAATTAATGAAGATTAAGTGTTTTTAAGATGTTAGACACTTGAACAAACACCAAATTAACTTAATGATAATTTTTGAAAGAATAATTAGTGTTAAGATTAAGTTAATGAAACTCAAGTAGGTGAGTTTGTGGTGAAAGAGGGTGTTTGGTTATGAGGATAACCCAAACGGGTCAATTTGGGTTGGAATTGGGAAATTGAGTTGTGAACTCAATTGTAATGAAATTTTGGTATATGTTAGATTACTAAACTAGGTGTGTATGTTTAGGTAATCAAATTGTGGGTCTAGAAGGCGGAGCGGGATCTTCTAACCCGAAAGGTAAGTGCCTTTGCACTTACTTAGTTTTGATGATAAATGAGTTTTATGCATTGTTGTATGTATAATGTGTAAAGTTGCATAATTCGTTATGTGGTATGAATGAGCATAAAATTGTATGCATAATTGAAGGAATGTAGTTATAGTATTTATACTATAATGGATATGGAGTTATGGTCTATGAACCATAATGGATAGAATGGATATGGAGTTATGGTCTATGAACCATAATGGATAGAATGGATATGGAGTTATGCTCTATGAACCATAATGGGTAGAATGGATATGGAGTTATGGTCTAAGTACCATAATGGATAGATTGGTTATGGAGTTATGATCTCGTATCCTTTGGGATATGAAGTTATGGCCTACGTGCCATAATGGAAATGGAAAAGTGATAATGAAACGATGAAAGTAACTTGTAGGTGATATACAAGTGTATGAAATCCTTAATTGGCCAAATGGGTGTTAACGGGTCAAATGGGTGAAAGGTGTGAAAACAAGTTGTGAATTTTGTGGATTATGTGTTATATTGTGCATAGTATGAATGATACATGAAATGAATTGATTATGCATAAGTGTACGTATGAATGTGAATATGGTTATAATACTATATTGAATATGTGGAGGTTATGATCAAAGAATCATAATGGAAAAGAGGAGGTTATGATCAAAGAATCATAATGGAAAAGGGGGAGGTTATGGTCAAAGAACCATAATGGAAATGTGGTAAGATATTGGTCTATGTACCAAGATGAAGAATGGAAAGAAAGTTATGACCTTTGTGTTATAAATGAAATGATAATGTAAAGAGTAAATAAAACTTGTAGGTGAAAAACAAGTGGTATGCAATCAAACATCGAAATGGGTGTTAACGGGTCAAATGGGTGAAAGGTGTGAAAACAAGTTGTGAATTTTGTGGATTATGTGTTATGTGATTGTGTGCATACTTGTGATATGATAAATTGTGAATGATTTAGTATGTACAAAGAATGAATGTAGTTATAGTGTTAACCTATAATGGTAATGGATCATGTGTTGATCATAAATGAAACGGAGTTATGGCCTTTGTGCCATAATGGAAATGGATCATGTGTTGATCATAAATGAAACGAATTTATGGCCTTTGTGTAATAATGGAAATGGATCATGTGTTGATCATAATTGAAACTTGTAGTAAGAGTACAAGAATATGTAGCCTAAATGACAATTTGGGTGGAAACGGGTCAAATGGGTGAAAAGGGTGACAACAAGTTGTAAATACTTGTTGGTTATGTTTATCTCATAACTAATGGTGATATGCTTATATGGTTGTAGGAAAGGCTCCGAAGTAGTCCAAGTCAAGTCCAAGGCGTGAAGGGTTCTCGTATGCATTTTGGTATTTTAGGGATTTTTGGGGAAAACCCCCGTAGATGGATGTAAATTTGATACGCAAATGATGTTTTAGTGTATTTACTTGTTGTTGATGTGTTTTTGGTCAAAACCCAAGTGTTGGGAATTTTTAGTGTCTTGAAAAATGGAAAAAGTTGGAAAAATGGTTAAGTGCTGAAACCTGCAGAAAACCTGCAGAAACTTGCTGTGAAAAGAGGCCCCTCGCGCTACGCGAGGGGGGTGACCAGAGGATGTCGCGCTACGCGACGGGTAAAAAAAAATAATAAATAAATTTCCTGGGTTTAAGTCTTCCGCGCGTTAAAGTTTTGTTTTTTTAAAAGTGGTGTGTTTCAACTTGGTATCAGAGCAATGGTTTGAGGGATTTGGTGTGGTGGCACCAAACTCAAACCGGATGCTCTTGATATGGGGGAAAATGATACGAGAATCCATGAAGGACTTGACTAAGACTCGGAGCTTACGGAAACGAATGGTTAGTAATGATTTGATAAGGTGGTTATGTATATGGTGTTTATGTATATGTATGAATGATTGGTAAAGTGTTATGTGTGCCGAAACTTGTCTTGTGATTTGTTATATGAATATGATAATGGCAATTGGGCATAACGCATTATTAAACATGTCTGGCCAATATGATTAATAAGACGAGATGTGCAAGAGCTTTTATGATAACCATATGACAATGAACATTAGCAAGGAGTAGGTGAAGATGGTTATATGTGTATGTATGTATGTATGTATATGGATGATTAGATGGGGGTAATACATATACACATAGATAAGATATAGTGCCTTAACAAGTGGGTAGATTAAAGACCTATAAGTAGGTAGAACATCTACAACTTAGTTAAAAATTGGTCGGGGAGACTAAGGGGCACTTGTGTAAGTAAAAGAAATGGGGGATGAAAGTCATCTTAAGGACTCAAGTATGTTAGAGTCTAGACGTGTATCACCTCGTGGGTGGTGAGGAACATGGAATAGGTTGGGAGAAAAAGAATGCATCAATCTAGCGGAGAATGGCTAGAGCTTTCTATCATGTTGTATCGATCTTCCTTCAAGGAAGATAGGGCTCTTTGAGGTGATCCTTGGGAGGAACAGTGTGAAGCCTAGAGAGCGGGAAGAACTACGGTTGGTGAACCGAAGTGGAAGGAAAACCTTGTTTTCACAAGAGGGTTCGTGGTGTGCGAACCAAAGGAGTTAAAGGGTAAGAGTTAATAGCTGATTAATTAACGATGAATCACTATGATGGTCTTGTCTTTTGAAGCAATCCATTGTGATTGGTAGAGGGCGTATTACGCACGATGAGTCGACTCCGGGACGTGGCGGAGGATTTGTGAATTATTCTTCGTGGGGAGAAAGGCATAAAGGCGTGAAGGCACATGCATCGGGGGAATTCAAGAGATAACGTTGAATTACCATCGATTACAAGCCATGGTGGGTGGCATAGTGGAAGAGTTCCTTCATGTGCAGTGGACAGCAGAGGTGATCAATAAGATTTCGGGCAAGTGTTTTATGACTGGTCGAAGTCGCTCGAATATTGGAATCATCGAAGAAATGTAGATAGATCGGGTTTCTCGATGCTATCTGTTGACGTTATAAAGGGGATCCTTGAGTATAGGAGTACAACTCAGGTGGAGTCAATTATTAAATGCGCAAGGAAAGGTTGAACACAGGAGATAAGTGGAAAACGAAGAGTAAATGAGAAGTGGCTTCGTGAAAGCCGAAACATTCTAGCTGAGCTAGAAACCCTTTATGGGAAGAAATGTCGGACATTGCTATATGTTTGGAGGATAACACAAATGGGGAGAAAATTTGAAATTTGCTTAGGCCTATGGGTCACGCATTTCTAATCACCATAGTCATGACTGAAGCTTTTCGATCGTTGTGTTCAATGAAAGGCTAAGCAGATCGGTGGATTCGGTCGATCATCATTAAGGGTGTCATAATGTTGATGTTTACATGTTTTAATAACATGAGGTTGTGGATGAAACGATCACATGGATTTTGATCCGATGATTGTAAAAGAGGTGTTGGGTTACTTAGTAACCATATCATTGTCTAGTATGAAAAAGGGGTGACGTGTTAATCTGTTCTCATTAGAGACAGTGAAACACGAGGTATACGAACTGGTGTATATACATGGCTTGTGCCATTGACATCAACCGGGGATATAAAAGGGATACTTAGTATTCCAGTTGAGAAAGAGGATTTGATAAGGGTCATTGAACCTGTGTGCTTTGTTCTAAAGCACATAAACTTTTCGGTGGAAAGGGAAAATGGAAGAGTGCGTATTGTCACTGACAGTCGGTGGTAGGATAAAACTGACTAAAGGTCTCGCGGTATGTGGACTTTTTGGTGAAGGGGTAAATGTTAAAATGTACATTGTACGCAAACGGTGATATACATAGGTGAAATATGTATATAAAGGAGTGAAATGTACATAGGTGGAATGTGTACATAAATGGTGGTTGAAGTCCTAGAACTTCATAAATGATGTTGGAAGTCTTTTGGACTTCACAATCGGTGTTTAAAAATGAAGTTTTCGAACTTCAAAGGTGGATTCGGTGATTGAAATCCTTAAATCTCAAAGGATGACTTATGATTAAGTCAATGGAGATACTTAGGGTGTTTGGGTCACGGATAGGGATCTTCCTTCCAGTGTTGTAAAAGAGGATTCAAGTAAGGAAGTTGTCGTATCCTTACTTGAGGAGGTCGCATACTTTATCGGTTAAGAATGGGTGAGTTGAAGACTCGAGCTTCAAAGGATGTTATGTATGGGCATTAGGATCCTCGAACCCCAAGAGGTATGAATTTGAGACCTTGAGTCTCAATGGGTTGATTGGTAAGGAAGTTTTGAAATTTCCATGTAAGAGGTGGGTGGCGTGGGATTAGAACTTGGATTTCCTTAGTTGTCAAACGTGTTGACTACTCGTATAAAGTGGTTCAAAAATCCAAGTATCCCATGGTTAGGAGTGTTGAAATTCAAGTGGAAACTTGACGTTATAAAAGTTTTCCTTTGAAATGAGTGGACTCCATAATACATTTTTACGTGACCATACATGAAAGCGTTATGAGGATAGAACTGTTGTTATTTCATATGGTGAAGATGAGATAAATGATAAACGTTTCGTCTAAATGAATCAGTGACTATCTTAGATAGTGGGCGAACTAATTGGTGCAAAAAGTAGACAAACTGCATATCGTTGTCAAAGGAACCATTAAAGTGAAGTCATTCATGATGACAATTTCATCGTCTCTTATTGACGAAATTCGAGAGGCTCAAATGTTAGCACTTGGTGGTGACTTGAAGAAAGAGCGGATGGTTGCTTATGTTGATAAGCTTGGTGAAAATAGCATGGGCTTGAAGACATGCTTTGATAGGATTTGGATTCCTAGGTTGTCAAGTGTTTTGACAACTATTTTGGATGAAGCGCATAAATCCAAATATTCTATCCATCCGGGTGTCACAAAGATGTTTTATGATTTGAGGTGTCATTTTTGGTGGCCGGGTATGAGGCGTGATGTTGTTAAGTATGTTGAGAGGTGTCTCACGTGCTTAAGAGTAAAGGCGGCGCAAGATCGCCAAAAGTCCTATGCGGATAATAGGAAGCGGGCGATTGAGTTTCAAGTGGGGGACTTTGTGCTTTTGAAGGTCTCTCCTTGGAAATGGGTGATACGGTTTAGGAAACAGGGGAAGTTAAGCCCACGTTTCGTCGGACCGTTTAAGGTGATAGTAAGGGTGGGTGCGGTAGCTTATCGTGACTAAGTAGACTTCATAGCACGTTTCATGTATCTCATTTGCGAAAATTTTGACGGATGAATCTACTTTTGTCCCATTGGATGATATTGTATTGGATGATAAGTTGATTTATGTTGGGGAAACAGTGGCAATCTTGGATAGAAAGTTGATGCGTTTACGCATTAAAGAGATTAGCCGAGTTTTGGCAAGGTGGAAACATAAGAAAGGAGCGGAAATGACTTGGGAAAAACGAGGAAGAAATGCTCAAATGTTATCCGAACCTTTTTATGTGAAGTCGGGTTTCGGGGACGAAACCCAAATAAGGGGAGGTGATTTGTAACGAACCAAATTCCGGGTTTCGTTTTATATAAACAAATATTTCTAATTAATATTATGGTGAAAATAATATTTAGAAATAAGTTGAAACAAGTGGGTTTCAAGTTAGTATCGGGGTTACACTAGTTTTAGCTAGTTTTGGAATGAAAAGGGGAGAAAAGGAAAGTTGAGGGACTGAATATGTAATATGGCAAATCTGCCATATTTGACTATAGAAGTCAAAATTGAACTCATTTTGAGTTGTTGGGTCGTTCAAGAGGAAGAGGGGAGAAAACGGGATTGAAGCCAAAATCGTGCATTTGAAGCTTGAAACTTGAAGGTGTTGGCTCACACATCACCTCTCTAACATCAAGTAAGTGTTGATCATCCCTTTCCTCTCATTCTTGAGATGTTCTTGGTGGGTTTTGATAGAAACTCGAATTTATGTATGCATGTGGTGAAATAGTGTTAGATTATTAATAATCTAGCTAAACTAAAGTTAAAGAATGATGATTAACATCTTAGAACCCTTTGATTTTGATTATGAGAAGTTAGGGTTCATATGGTGAAAATTGGGGGCGTTTGGATCATAATGCTAGAATGTTGAATTAATGAAGATTAAGTGTTTTTAAGATGTTAGACACTTGAACAAACACCAAATTAACTTAATGATAATTTTTTAAAGAAGAATTAGTGTTAAGATTAAGTTAATGAAACTCAAGTAGGTGAGTTTGTGGTGAAAGAGGGTGTTTGGTTACGAGGATAACCTAAATGGGTCAATTTGGGTTGGAATTGGTAAATTGAGTTGTGAACTCAATTGTAATGAAATTTTGGTATATGTTAGATTACTAAACTAGGTGTGTATGTTTAGGTAATCAAATTGTGGTCTAGAAGGCGGAGCGGGATCTTCTAACCCGAAAGGTAAGTGCCTTTGCACTTACTTAGTTTTGATGATAAATGAGTTTTATGCATTGTTGTATGTATAATGTGTAAAGTTGCATAATTCGTTATGTGGTATGAATGAGCATAAAATTGTATGCATAATTGAAGGAATGTAGTTATAGTATTTATACTATAATGGATATGGAGTTATGGTCTATGAACCATAATGGATAGAATGGATATGGAGTTATGGTCTATGAACCATAATGGATAGAATGGATATGGAGTTATGCTCTATGAACCATAATGGGTAGAATGGATATGGAGTTATGGTCTAAGTACCATAATGGATAGATTGGTTATGGAGTTATGATCTCGTATCCTTTGGGATATGAAGTTATGGCCTACGTGCCATAATGGAAATGGAAAAGTGATAATGAAACGATGAAAGTAACTTGTAGGTGATATACAAGTGTATGAAATCCTTAATTGGCCAAATGGGTGTTAACGGGTCAAATGGGTGAAAGGTGTGAAAACAAGTTGTGAATTTTGTGGTTTATGTGTTATATTGTGCATAGTATGAATGATACATGAAATGAATTGATTATGCATAAGTGTACGTATGAATGTGAATATGGTTATAATACTATATTGAATATGTGGAGGTTATGATCAAAGAATCATAATGGAAAAGAGGAGGTTATGATCAAAGAATCATAATGGAAAAGGGGGAGGTTATGGTCAAAGAACCATAATGGAAATGTGGTAAGATCTTGGTCTATGTACCAAGATGAAGAATGGAAAGAAAGTTATGACCTTTGTGTTATAAATGAAATGATAATGTAAAGAGTAAATAAAACTTGTAGGTGAAAAACAAGTGGTATGCAATCAAACATCGAAATGGGTGTTAACGGGTCAAATGGGTGAAAGGTGTGAAAACAAGTTGTGAATTTTGTGGATTATGTGTTATGTGATTGTGTGCATACTTGTGATATGATAAATTGTGAATGATTTAGTATGTACAAAGAATGAATGTAGTTATAGTGTTAACCTATAATGGTAATGGATCATGTGTTGATCATAAATGAAACGGAGTTATGGCCTTTGTGCCATAATGGAAATGGATCATGTGTTGATCATAAATGAAACGGAGTTATGGCCTTTGTGCCATAATGGAAATGGATCATGTGTTGATCATAATTGAAACTTGTAGTAAGAGTACAAGAATATGTAGCCTAAATGACAATTTGGGTGGAAACGGGTCAAATGGGTGAAAAGGGTGACAACAAGTTGTAAATACTTGTTGGTTATTTTTATCTCATAACTAATGGTGATATGTTTATATGGTTGTAGGAAAGGCTCCGAAGTAGTCCAAGTCAAGTCCAAGGCGTGAAGGGTTCTCGTATGCATTTTGGTATTTTGGGGATTTTTGGGGAAAACCCCCGTAGATGGATGTAAATTTGATACGCAAATGATGTTTTAGTGTATTTACTTGTTGTTGATGTGTTTTTGGTCAAAACCCAAGTGTTGGGAATTTTTAGTGTTTTGAAAAATGGAAAAAGTTGGAAAAATGGTTAAGTGCTGAAACCTGCAGAAAATCTGCAGAAACTTTCTGTGAAAAGAGGCCCCTCGCGCTACGCGAGGGGGGTGACCAGGGGATGTCGCGCTACGCGACGGGTAAAAAAAAAAAAAAAAAATTTCCTGGGTTTAAGTCTTCCGCGCGTTAAAGTTTTGTTTTTTTAAAAGTGGTGTGTTTCAACGGTATCCCCCAATGTCATTAGGGCTACCGTTGCAGGTCAGGCTATCGCATTTTCAGAAGATACCATAAGAAAGGTCCTGCAGTTCAGAGACCTTGCTACCGACCCGACAGCCTATCCAGACTACTTTGTGGATGGGTGTTGGAGGCAAAGAATGGGATACGTCGGAGCAAGGGACTATGCTTCTTATAAAAAGATGTGGGTATTAGACCAATGGCGGTATTTCGCCCACGTCATGATCGTGTGCATCTCGTCTAGGAAAGCTGGGAAAGATGCCATGGGTCATGACCTTGCAGCAGCCATGGTCGGCCTTTCTCTCAACAAGGGCTACAACTTCTCCCGCTACATCTTTAAGGCCATCAATGACCAGATCAACACAGCGGAGAGGTTTCGGTTCTTGTTATACCCTCGGTTTGTGCAACTTTTGATAAATGACGCGTTGCCAAACCTTCCTGCTATAGGGGAGAGACCGCAAGTCAAGCGGGTGGACAAAAGAGTATTTGCTCAATTTCGGAAGCCAGGCAGTGTAGAACCTACCCCTGTGCACACAGAACTCTTTGGCCACCTTCTAAATGAAGCATATGTGGCACCTGAAGACTGGAGATGGTACAACCATGACTCGGAACCTAAACTGGGTGAACACTCCGATGAGCAACATGAACAACACGATGAGGAGAATGATAGTGATGATGGATCGTCTGAGGATGGAGACGACGAAGGCGGTGATGGTGGTGCTGAGGAATCCGATTCAGAAGCAACAGAATCAGATTCTTCTGATTTTGATGACGCACCATCACAGGTACACCCACGGAGAACGGCTAAGGTAACCCTACCTGAGTCGTCCTCCAAAAGAAAGCGACAAAGCTCAAGCAGCGAATATGAGCCAAATTCTGACTCTAACGCTGCTGTACAAAGACAAAGACGGGAAAGCATTCATAAGAACAGGGGAGATAGGCAAGAGGTTGATATCCCCAGGGTAGTAGAGGTCCCGACTGTGCAACAAGTACAAGTTCCAGCTGCCAGTCCAGATTCAGCCTCTACCCCACCAGAACAGCAATTGCACCGAAGGAGGAGAAGGCACAAGTTCAAGCTGATGTGGCAGTCACGACAGTCACAGAGGAAGTTCCTATGACGGTGACCCTCCCTACAACATACGTCCAGGTGGCAGTGACTACTCCAATTGTTACGGAGTCTGTCACCATCACCCCTACCATAACACCCACTCCCATCATCTCATCCCAAATCCAACACCCACCATTTATCCTCCAAGTCAACCCTTCACTTATGAAGATTACTCACAAGGGTTTGACTTTGGTACCATCTTCTCCTCCCCTATCCATAATGCCGAAGCGTCATTGTCTAGGCATCCTGATCCGAATGAGGCAAGGATCGATGTGCTAGAAACCCAAGTTGCTGGACTACTGAACACTATTCAGAAGTCAAAGGAGGAATCTGATGCTCAACAAGCACAGATTAATTCACTGGCCGATGAAGTTAGGATTCTACATAGCCAGAGAACGGGGACTAATGAGCGACTAAAGAATGTAATGGCACAGAATGAGCTTTTAATGAAGACAAATGAAATGATTCTAGGCCACAGAACGTCACTTGACCTAAGGCTGGATTTACAAAGAAAAGAGCACGAAGCGATGGTCAAATTGGTTGCAGAACTGACCAAGAAGCTTGATGCTCAGGGGGAGAAAGAGAAAGAGAAAGAGAAAGAGAAAGATAAGAAATCCACTAGTGCTGAGCTTGTCATCCAGTCGACTTGACTAAGGATAATGATAAAGACAAGGATCCAGAAGCCGGTCCTAGTGGAGGTGAGCACCAAGCTTTGGAAATTGTGCCCATCTCTGCTATTCCAATGGCTGAGGGGGAGTCTACTCAGCAAGAGGGTGGTTATACCTCTAGTGGTGGTGGTGATAAAGGGAAGTCAGCTACCGATGTGCTCAAGGACTTATCTGATGATGAGATCCTTTATCTTGAGCCTGACTATTCCAAGGAAGCACAGATCGATGCTCTCCTTAATCTGGAAGAAGGAGAGATCGACTCTGGTGATGACTGGAATGATGATGATGAAGACGTGGTGATAGAGATTCCCAAGGGTGACGGGGAAGGAGAGTACAAGCTAGAAGATGGAGAGATCTTTGAAGTTCCATCCTTCGACGCTCCGCTCGACACAGGTTCAGTCGAGCAGGCTAGTAATGTAGAAGCCTCGACTGAAGCCTCCCCAGTTGACCCTGAACCTGTGGACCCAGAGGCACCGAAAGATACAGACATGCCTTCTACCTCATCAAAGGGTCCAGCTCCTGTGTGGCAAAAGACGTCTATCATAGACAAGCACGGAGCAACATGAATGATCTTAGCCGTAAGGTTCGAGGAGGACAAGCAGCTGTTCGCCATCAAAATATCTGGCGGGGTTCAATACTTGAAACCCACCAGTGAAGCGTTTAGATCCTTGCCCAAATACGACCTGGTGAACCTAGCAAACCGAGAGCTACTGGGTAAGTGTAATCATGCAGTAGCGATGGATTTGTGGGTGGTTCTGCAGCGTGAAGCAAGATCTGGGAACTTTGAAATGTTCAAGCCTCAGGTGCCCAAGAGAGTCAAGGATAAGCACGCTGTGCATCCTGTGACTAAGAAGCACTTAAAGAAATTGGTATACAAGCCAGTGCGATGTGAAACTAAGATTTCCCTGAGCAAGTTATCTCAGGATATTCTTGGTGACATGTGGTACTGGTACGTAGATCCAAAAATGGGCGAGGCTGTGATCATGGGAAAGGGACGTTCAGAAAGTGGGAACATAGTGCCAAAATAACTGATCAGAATATTTGATGAAGTCTGCTTCATCAACTTTTCTGTGAAAGATCTGGAGGTAGTAGCTGATAGGTATTGTGTCCACACGGACGAATGGACAAAGCTCCTTGCTTCTAAATATGACAAGTTGATCAAGTTCTGCCTTGAATACAAGAAAAAGATGGAAGCTAAGGATGGACAGCTGTGAAGACTGAAGAGTGAAGACTGAAGATTGAAGACTGAAGACGATGAAGATCCCGAGCTGTTGTCAAGGGGGAGTTTGTTGAAGCACTTTCCTGTGACAACACTCTGGATAGAGTCTTAGTTTGTATTTTCATGTCTGTAATTGTCTTTGTATGTAAGAGTCTTTATGTATTAGTTTATCGAGTTGTATTTACTTTTACATATTGAATGTTGCATTTCTTCCTAAGTGTTTTGCGCACTTACATGTGCGCAGGAGAAAGCTCTTGCGTACTTAGCAAGTACTGTTAGGACATGTTTTGTAACTGTTGATAAAATTCTGTGTAAGTTCTGTCAGAGGCGAACTTAATAAGTTCGCCTAGCCTATCAGAGGCGAACTTATTAAGTTCGCCTAGTATATCAGAGGCGAACTTATTAAGTTCGCTTAGCCTATTAGAGGAGAACTTAATAAGTTCGCCTAGCCTATTAGAGGCGAACTTAATAAGTTCGCCTAAGCACAGTGAAGCGAACTTGTTAAGTTCGCCTGGTGCAGGTCTGTGGCTATAAATAGGAGATATCAGTAGATAGAGTTGTATAACAGAACGGTGAGACAGAGACGATATCAGAGTAGACGAGAGAGAATTCTTGTAACCTGATATTGGTGGAATACAAAGAGTTTATTTACACCGTTGTTGTTCATTGAGTTACACGAGCACGTTGATCATGGATTCCGCACGTTATCACCGTGTCATACCGCGAGTCTAGAGATCCGTCACGCGTTGGAGCATATTCTGGTGACAACGAGCTTGAAGATATTATGTCTTAGTCTTTGACTTGTATTTGATAGAATTGTTAGCAACAGTTAAAGGGGAGTCTGTTAGGACATGTTTTGTAACTGTTGATAAAATTTTGTGTAAGTTCTGTCAGAGGCGAACTTAATAAGTTCGCCTAGCCTATCAGAGGCGAACTTATTAAGTTCGCCTAGTATATCAGAGGCGAACTTATTAAGTTCGCTTAGCCTATTAGAGGCGAACTTAATAAGTTCGCCTAAGCACAGTGAAGCGAACTTGTTAAGTTCACCTGGTGCAGGTCTGTGCCTATAAATAGGAGATATCAGTAGATAGAGTTGTATAACAGAACGGTGAGACAGAGACGATATCAGAGTAGACGAGAGAGAATTCTTGTAACCTGATATTGGTGGAATACAAAGAGTTTATTTACACCGTTGTTGTTGATTGAGTTACACGAGCACGTTGATCATGGATTCCGCACGTTATCACCGTGTCGTACCGCGAGTCTAGAGATCCGTCACGCACCGAATTAGGGACCTACAAGTACGCAAGAATACCTTTGCGTACTTGTTAAGTACGCAAGAGCATTTTGCCCTGCGCACTTGCTAAGTGCGCAGGCATCAGGTCAGGTATAAATAGGATAGGTTGACAGAAGTTAAGTACGCAGTCACAGTAGCAAATACGCAGTTTGTAAATTCAGTGCTTTTCTCTGTAACCTTCAAGTGTTTATAATACAAAGAACGTTTAAAGTGTTTTCTCTTGTCGGTTTACTTTGTTTAGCTAGACTCTCCACCTAGTCACGGGCATTCCGCACCCGGTCCGACTAGTAGACCCACTTACATGTGACAATCCGCCACACCCGAGGGACCTACAAGTGGTATCAGAGCCTCAGTGTTCGTTGATTTGTGTTCCAGTTTGGGTTTTAGGGTTTTTGAGTAGATCTGAGATATTGTCAAGTTCGCTACTTTTTCATCCAAAAATCCTCAAATCCGAGTTTGTTATCACTTCATTTGGTGTTTGGAAGGCTAAGGGTTTGTTAGATGATGATTTCTAAGCTTTTGGAAGCATCAATTTCTCAGATCCATCACTTTTCGAGCATTCTCCTCAAGATCCGTCAAGAACGCTGTTACTTTTTTATAAGTACGCAAATTCAGCTTTTCTGCGTACTTACTAAGTACGCATGGGTTTTGTCCTGTGTACTTACTAAGTACGCAAGAGAAGTTGTCCTGCGTACTTGTTAAGTACGCATGAGTATTTGACTCTGCGTACTTAGCATGTACGCATGGGCATTTTGTGAACTTATCAAATACGCATGAGCACTTGGCTTTGCGTATTTACTAAATACGCATGAGCACCCTTTATGTGCGTATTTGCTACTAGCATTCGGGAAAACCTTCCCTGTCCAAATTTTTTAGGGATCATTTGTATGCGTGTTTCGGGCCATTTTTGAGAAGATAGTAATTTTGGTTTTTCCGGACCAGAATTTGTATACAATGTGGCTTGGCGAAACACGGACGAGATTTTTGTTGGATGATACCACTTGTCATACATTGTTTAAGGGTCCATACATGAAAATGTAGGCTACGAGTATCAGGGATACTTATTTAATAGGGTATGAATGCTGAACTAATGGGAGCAATTGGGTCGTCATTGGCTAAAGGTCTCGTTCTATTTGTGAAGATGTGGCTGCTTTGGGTCTTTTGAAAAGAGAATCATCTTGTTTAGGTATTCAAACCTGAATATGTAGGCTACGAGTATCCCTGGATACTTCTTTAATAGGGGATGAATACTGGAACAACTTGAACCCAAGGATTTGCTGTTTTGGATCTTTGCAAAGGAATAAAAGAATAAAATCCTGGAGTTGGCTAGTTGTGCTTTTTGAGGATTTGAGTGACGTGATGATGAAGCTGGTCATAGTTTACAGAGAAATGAGGGGGATAAAATCTAGTATTCATGAGACATAAAAGAGGTGGTGGAAAAGCCGTTGGTACTTCCTATATATACCTCTTTGACGTAACATGGATCTCAACCGTGATTTCTCGTGTAAACTATATTTTTCGTGTTTGATTCTATCATGTGTCTTCAAGATGAAGCTGGATATTCGTTGGATTATTAGTTGAAGATGGAACCTTTTATCATTGGCCGATGGGATAGGAAACATACCCTTGTTTCTGGTCTATTCAGATGGAGCTTAAACTGAAAGGGGATAATGTAAATGAACATCTTCGGGAATTTGGTTGACTCGTGAAGATACAGGATAGAGTTGGACACATCTGGTTGAAGACTTAAGTTTATCTTACTGGAATTCCTATGGGAGCTGATTAGTTTGATGCAGGTTATTGGAAACTCAAACTCTCTATCATATGCCAGCTGATTTGGAGTTGTCTTAGTCTACTATTGTTACCTGTTTAGGAAGACATTGTCAGACTCAGAGTCCTAAGTCAGGGTGGAGGTTGCTACTGCTGAGAGGATGAACTACAATGAGTTGTGTTGGGTTAGTTGGTTCTTATTGAAGCACTTAGTTTGGTCTACCAATGAAAGCTACAGTTATGAGGGAGTCGGGTTTGTCATCACTCGGCAACTAAAGACTGAAGTTTGAAGATTTGAAGATCTCAAATGGAATGCCAGAAGATCAAGTCTCGCCAAAAGACACGTGATGTCATTAGTTTAGAGGGAGTCTGTTAGGACATTCTTTGTAAACTGATGATTATCAGTGTTAGTGATAGATAGAATTTGATGCTATAGTTAAGAGGGAGTTTGTAGAAGCATGTTTTGTAACTATAGATTAAATTCTATGTATCGGTGTACGTGGCTAATACGTAGGAGGGTGTTCCTGAGTACTTAGCCCGCACACCAGCTTGGTCCTGCGTACTTAGCAAGTACGCAAGGCTTTTGCCTTGCGTACTTGTCAAGTACGCAGGTAGTGTTACTGCCCCTATAAATAGAAGACTTTTCTTCATTTGTAGGTGGAACTCTGGAACTAGGGTTAGAGGTGTCCGGGTCGGGAAGAGCTCTCCCGACCCCTGGAACGTGAGCTTAGATGAGAGATGTGTGCTCCTTCGGTATGTAGTCTGTAATACGGGATGACTTCTTTGTTATGGATTACGTGTCGTTTCATTATCTGTTGTCTTTGTTCTTGTTTATCCGCTTCGTTCTTTTTGTTCTCACACAAATCACAGAACAGATCGTGTTATTTCCGCTGCGCGACAAGGCTCCCGGGACCTACCAGTGGTATAGGAAGATGGTTTCTTTATTCATCAGTCCAAGTTTGTCAAAGACATCTTGAGCCGGTTCAAGATGGAGGACTGTACCCCATATGATACTCCAATTCTGGTCAATCATAAGTTGAATTCTGACCCGGAAAGAAAAGATGTGGATTGTCGACTTTACAGAGCTATGATTGGATCCCTAATGTACTTAACCGCTTCAAGGCCAGATATAATGTTCGCCGTGTGCATCGGTTCCAGATTCCAGGAAAAGCCAAAAGAATCTCACTTAATCGCTGTGAAAAGAATCTTTCGGTATTTAAAAGGAAAACAACGTTTAGGGCTATGGTATCCTCATGGTTCTAACTTTGATTTCAATGCTTATACTGATTCTGATTTTGGTGGTTGTTGTCTGGACAGGAAATCTACAACAGGTGGTTGCCAGTTCTTAGGTAATCGACTTGTGTCCTGGCAATGCAAAAAGCAAACCACAGTCTCTATTTCTACATGCGAAGCAGAATACATCGCTGCTGCAAGTTGTTGTTCACAGATCCTGTGGATACAACAGCAATTGAGAGATTACGGTTTGAATTTCACAGGAACCCCTATGCTTATTGATAATAATCCTACTATGTCCATAACGAATAATCCTGTTAAACATAGTAAAACTAAGCACATCGAGATTCGATATCATTTTATTCGTGATTGTGCAGAGAAAAGGTTGATTGAGCTGGTCAAGGTACACACTGACGATAATTTTGCTGATTTTTTTACTAAGGCATTTGATCGTACCAGGTTTGAATTCCTAATTAAAATGATTGGTATGATCAATCCCGAATAAAAGCTTTTCAAAATCAGAATTTTATGAAAAATTTTGTTTTTTAATTTCTTTTATTGCTATATTACAATTCTGCATTTACATTTTCAGTCAAAAAGATTAACTTATAAAAAGTCAAAACAAATTGAAAAATATAAAATTTGACATCATTTGAGGTTAGAGAAGAAATGATAGTACATCAGTGATTAGTTCATTTCACACGACCTTAGTAGACCTTTGTTATATGATTGATTAAACTGAGTTGATCTGATCTAAATTTCAAATTCTGCATAAATAAGAAATGATAGTGTTGTGAATGCTCTAATTCTGATAATTTGTTGTCAAATTTGTGTATGAGTTTTGAAACTTAAATTGTCAATAGACTAAAAGCGTTTTGAAACTAATAGTAGTGTGAAAATTAAATATAATATGATTACATCTGTGATTTAAATCCACTATATGCCTGGGTGTGTGTATAAAAGATCATTATCAGATAAAGAATATATGGTTATAAAGAATTTCATGAGACCAATATCGAATTATATCTTTAGCACAAATCTATTTCAGTTCACTTCACTGCCCATGCCCCGAAAAACATGCAAGGTGTTGTTGAACTAAGATATGCTTTCAAAATCTGTTGAAACATATATTCGCCCTTGGATCAGTTAGATACATCATCTAGTCTGATTCCATTGAATTTTATCCAGATAATAGTTGGATACTCATACCTGAATCTGTTGATTCTCACTATTTAGCCTATTCATTAGAATCTTCTGATTCTGAATCATCATGATTCTTATATCCTTTGGGATCTGCTTCTATACTTGTGCTAAAAGAGATAATTTCATCTTGGAAATTGATCTAATCTTAACATAAACTGTATATGTCTTGAAGATAGTGCAATTTATCTTTCTGTTTGGCATATATGTGGGGTACACGATGTTTTTCATCTAAATGGTACTAAATCACATGAATTTGGAGAATAAACGCTTATAGTTTCAAATTTTATAATATTGACAAATTTAAGAATTCATGCTTTATATTTCAAATTCGGTATAAATAAAAAGAGCATTTTATAACCTGATCTTATTTACTTTGAAATTTATCGCGTGTCATTTCAAATATTATTAAAATTGAATGAGTTTCAAAATGAAAAAGATGCGAAGTGCACAAAACTGAGTTGGATGGTTTCATACTATAGGTTATCCTTTGTTATTGCTAAAATGTGTGATGAATTAATTGGATACTGATATGATCTTCTTGCTCATAATGATCATTCAAAAATATGTGTTTCTTTTTGTACAGATAAAATCCAAAAATATGTGTTTCTGTTTTTACAGATAAAATCCAAAAATATGTGATTCCGTTTGTATAGATAAAACTCAAAAAGATTTTGATTTTTATTTTCCATGAAAATTCTAAACTTTTATTAAAATTGTTTGGGATTGGATCATATACATGTTGCTGACGGAAGTTCAAGATTTGACAGGTTAAAGTTGATAAAATTTTTTGTTCAAGGCAAAAAGGTTGAAAAGCTATTAAGTTCGCGTGTGTACAGTGAATAAGTTCGCTTAAAAACAGTGAAGCGAACTTAATCTGGTTGTCTGTAGTGAAGCGAACTTAATCTGATTGTCTGTGGTGAAGCGAACTTATCATGTTCGCCGAAGGCTTGTTAAGCGAACTTAACAAGTTCGCCTAACTAAGCGAACTTAATGTGTTTAAGGTTCTAGATCAAGCGAACTTATCAGTTCATCGTCTTCTTCATTTTAGGCGAACTTGACTGAAAATTTTCAAAAAATTTAAACTGTGTTGTGAGGATTGTTTACCGGTTGTATCATATT
The DNA here is from genome assembly GCA_023525975.1 of Smallanthus sonchifolius. Taxonomy (NCBI): domain Eukaryota; kingdom Viridiplantae; phylum Streptophyta; class Magnoliopsida; order Asterales; family Asteraceae; genus Smallanthus; species Smallanthus sonchifolius. Next base: position 46,938,977 of record CM042036.1, read on the forward strand.
CCAAATTGAATTGCGAATTCAACCAAGGTAATTTCATTGAATTTCATCCGATAAATTGTGAGTATTTGGTGTTTTTCATCTCGGTTTCCGTCGAACTTTGAAATGGATGGTTTTTTACCTAATTTTGACCGAACTTATAAAATTTATCATCCTATTTGGTTGTAAATTGATATTCTACTGATGTTCATTGCTCATTCCATGATTTTATCTCGATTTGTTGATTTTTGATCATCTATGTTTGAATTTGAATCGTCACAGGTTCAGGCGAACTTGTTCCAAGCGAACTTAAGTTCGCCTCTTGCACTACTAAGCGAACTTATTAAGTTCGCCTAGGGGTCAGTGAAGATTTGGACTTGTAATTTTTTTTTTTTGTGTTGAAAATTTTTTTTTGTTTAAATTTTTTTGTTTTGTTGTTTGTTCGTGTTTGTTATTTTTGCTAATATGTTTGTTGTCCAACTTTTTCAGATGGCTCGACGTGTCGAATATAAACATAATCAAGTGGCATTGTTAGATCCTAACATGTCCGAGGCTGTAAATTTTCAAGGTATTATAGGATTTTTGAACAGATCACGTCTTCACGTTGCTTTATTTGCTGATCCTTACATAAGTCTCGTGTACATACAGCAATTTTGGGACACAGTACATCAGGATACGGACGTTGAACCTCATGTTTTTCGTGCCACTGTTAATAATACCGAGATTTCCATTTCTGAAGAGACGATACGTGTTGCTCTTGATTTGGGTGAAAATGCTGAAGATCCGTTATCTTATCCAAGCACTCTTACTATGGGTTGTTTTCAAAGAATGGGATATCGTGGGAAACAGAATGATACACAAGCACGTAAAGGTGGCTTAGTCGGTGAATGGAGGTATTTCATGCATGTGATTATTCAATGCATTTCTCCTCGTAAGGCTGGAACCGATGGTTTAAAGATGGCTCTTAAAACGGCTATGGTGGCTTTAACGTTGAATAAGCGATTCAATTTTCCACTTTACTTCTATCGGGAGATGGTCATGCAGATTAATCCGGCTGAAGGTCAAGGATTCTTGATGTATCCTCGCTTTATTCAAATGATTCTCAATCATCTTATTCCGGATCTTCCACAACATCCTATAAGATTAACTTTGACTCTGATGTCAAAGCGTATCTTTATTGACTGCACGAAGGTGAAACAGCAAAATGCTGCATTGATACCAGTCAATACTCCATTGTTTGGGCACTTAATCAATCCTGATTATGTTGCACCACCTAATGACAACTGGTTTCATCCTGATGAAATTGCTCAAGCTCAAGGCTTCAATGTTCAACAACAACAATAGCAACAACCACAACAACCAGCACAACAACAAGTTCCACAACAACATATACCAGTTCAACAAGTACAAGTTCCCGTACAACCACAAATTCCTATTCCTGAACAAGTTCCAATTCCACAAGCTGAGGTTGAAATACCTATTCATGAACCTGTTCAAGAGGAGGTCGTTCATGCACATGAACATGATTTAGGAATGAACATGGATGATTTCGTTGATGATGTTGTGAACTCGCCCATTCATTAAGCTGAAGGGAATGTGGTGACTGATGATGAATCTAGTTCAAGCTCAAGTGATACGATATTACCTGTTAATGAAAGCACTGATTCTGATGAATCTAGGGATTTTTCCTCAGGTCATTATGAACGGTTGGCTACAATTCCACTGGCTAATGCTGGAAAACGCATTAAATCTCAAGCCAGACGACCAAGAAGAAAGTCTGTTCAGGATCCTCCTTCCGGTTCAATACTTGAAAAAAGATCCTTGGTTGATGAGAGTACTGAGCCTGATAGTGACTTTACTCCAGATCCTAAGACTCAAAAGTTAATGTCTGAATCCATAGCTACTACACAATCTTCTCAGGGAGTCGAGGATGCTAATTTTGTTGCTTCATTGATAATTACTCCTCCAAGATCTAAGGATCCATCTCCGGTGATTTCTCCTGTTCCTCCAGTCATTCCTACTACTGCAAGTCCTTCAGTTCCACAATCGACAGCTGGTCCGTCTAAGCCTTCTGATTCTGAAAGGATTTCTTTCCTTGAATCTCAAGTGCTTACACTACAAGCTCAGGTAGATACTCTTGTGTCTACTGATTCACAAAGACAGTTGGTGATTCAGACTCAAGCTCAACAGATAGCTGAAATGCAAGCATTGGTGACTAAACTCGTTCAGCGTCTTGACGCTCAGGGGGAGTTGAGGATACCTGATACTTGTCACACAGAGTCTATTCAAAGACGTGATGATGAAGACAATGATCCTGCTAGAAATATTGAGGGTGATCGTCAATACACTGACGCTAATCCTATATCTAGGGTTCAGGGGGAGTCGACATCACAATCACTTGAAGGAAACAAAGATACTTCTGGTACCAATGAAGAAGAAATTCTATTATTGGAGTTCTTTCAAGATTCAGAAGAAGAGGAAGCTAAAAAGATTGCATATCTTGATGACATTGATGATTTATTCAATGACATAGAAGATGATATGTCGGATAATGAGATAGAAGAAGGAGAAATAGTAGAGATTGAGGTAGAGAAAGATAAAGATAGTGTTACTTATGAAGGTTGTGATGGTCTGAAAGTGCCGTATAACTTCATCCAGGATGATGTTATTCCTGAATTCACTTATGGAGGAGTAACAGATTCTATGGATTCTGTTGAAGGCGTCACACTGCCTGAAGACACTGCTGATTCAAAGATGGATACTGATGATGAGAATATTAAATCTGATAAAGATGCTGAAACTGAAACTACTCACACTGAGTCTCCGAAGGTTAATGAAGAACCTGTGATGTACAGAAATACAAGGATGACACGAGAACAGTGGAGAGAAGTTGTAAACAGTTGGATGAAGGTGCTACCCAAGTCTCCGGCACAACCTGCTCAGAAAGAGAAATATGTGAATAAAGAGCAATGTGTAGGAAGGATCATAAGTTGGTTCTATGATGATGAATCAAAATTATTTACAATTAAACGATTTGATGGTGTTCAATACTTAAAGCCGAGGATCAAATATTTCAATACTTTGCCAAGGTGTGAAATAAATGGTTTAGCTTCAAAACCACTCATTAATAGATCGAAGAATGGTTTGGCTGATGTGATAGCAAACTTGATCAAGAAAGAAGGGAATTCAGGAAAGTATGATCGGCTGAAACCACAAAAAGGAAAGAGAGTGAAGAACACAGATCCAAAGACTGGGAAAGTAACCTGGAAATACAACTATAAACCAGTGCGTGCTATTCACAAGATACCGTTAAAGAAGATTCCTCAAGACTTTCTTGGGAATATGAAATGGTGGTATGTTGATGTTAATACTGGTGAAGCAAGGATTGAAGATAAAGATAATAAGGTCATTGTGTGTTTCTATGTCGCAATGAATCTTATTAATTTTTCAAAGAAAGATCAGAGGACGTTGTGAAAGAATGAGATCATGTACACTGATGTTTGGAGAGAACAAGGTCTACAGTACAAAAGAGTTTTGGAGATATGCAGAAGATATGGATTGCATGCTGGCAGCAGACAACCGGATAACTGGAAGAGTTCAAGATAAAGACTGAAGACTGAAGATCAAGCTATTGTCAAGGGGGAGTCTGTTAGGACATAGTTTGTAATGACAAAAGCTTGTAATAGTTAGATTTTATGTCTTTATGTTTTTGTTATGTAAATGTCAAATGTCACTAAGTGTTTTACAAGTATAGCCTAGAGGCGAACTTGTTAAGTTCGCCTGGTCTATCAGAGGCGAACTTAATAAGTTCGCTTAGGTCTAACTGAGGCGAACTTGTTAAGTTCGCTTAAGCTGTTAGAGGCAAACTTAATAAGTTCGCTTATATCAGCTCAGTTGGTTATATATATGTGTGTTTACAGAGTCAGTCATAACGAACTAGAGAGATCAGATCAGAGAAGTCCGATTGAGTCTGTAAACATCATTGTGATTTGAAATAAGAATTGAGAAGGTTATTTACTTGCTTGTGTGAATTGTCTTTTATGCATATATACGTTGACTTGTTGGATTCCGCACTCCGAGTAAACGTCACGTCTTATCACGAGATCGATCCGTAGACGCGCCATGAGGACCTACAATAATAATAGTTGTAGATGGATAATATGTGCAAACTTTGTTGTCAAAAGTGTTGGATGATACACGCATGCTCGGTTTTGCTATTTTAGGAAACTTTATTTTTAGGTTTCATGATAGATACCATGTTTAGGGTGATTTGATGATGGAAAATGGTTAGATATGCATAAAGAATGGATAATATGTGTAGATTTTCTATCTAGAACTTTTGGTCATATGAGATTTCATGCTCAGTTATATTTATAGTAAATTTAATTTTTGGGTTTTTGTTAAAAGAAGTTATGATGAGATTTGTTTGGTGGAAATGGTGCATAAACACTAGATATAGAGATTGTATGATTTTTTTTCCGGTAAAATCACATGTCCATGATGCTTTTAAGCTCGTTTTCTATTTTTAGAAACTTTATTTCTGTATGAAAAATTGATATTTGGGTGTATTCAAAGCATGAAACTAGTATAGTAAACATTGTGGAAGAATGATTGACCAAAATGATGGATTAAAATGCATGTGTATGAGTTTAGAGCCCGGTTTCTAAATAAGGAAACTTTATCTTTCCAAAAGATGTGTTTGCAAGTCGTTAACATGATTAGAAGGTTTAAATGACTTAGTGACACTTAACTAAGTGCCTTGCATGATGATGTGTGTTGTGTATCCATGAACTTAACAATTTGACATGGTCTTGCTTTAATAGGAAAATTTAATTATCCGAAACTCGCATTTTGTCTATTTTTAGCAAGTAAACCTTGGGATGTTCTATATGTGTTATAACATGCCTAATTCCATGTATGACTATTAACTTTGCCTAGTTGCCATGTTTTGGACTCAAAAACTTGACTTTCCAATTAGGGAAACTTTACTATATCAAAAGTTGTGTTTCAAGTTCTAAATTCAAATCGAATGTGCTAATGTGTTTATTAGACGATAATAGACTATTTCAAATGAGGTTTGAATTCCATATTAGGATTTGAATGTTTAAGTCCAACGTGTCACCAATGGGTCGTCAAGTCAAAACATCTTTGAAACGTCAAAGTCACTTTTCAAACAACTCTTTGGATGCATAGAGTTCATAGTCAAGCATTTACAACTCTTTGAAACGTCAAAGTCACTTTTCAAACAACTCTTTAGCTGGATTTGCTAAGACTTGTTATCATTACCGCTTTTTCAAGAGAGTTCTCACAACCCCGTTTTACTCATTATCCTTTTGGGGTGAGATACATGCTCAAATACATTTTTCAAAAATCATATTTTCATGCTTACACAGTTACATTAATTATATAAGCTGTACTGGTGTGTACAAAGTCCTCTCAGAGTCAACCGTTAATTTTTCCATAGCGAGGTGATCATGAATTTGGTTGGGTTTAACAACCCCTACCCGGGTTAGTAGCGCTAACTTCGACTAGAGGTCGAATGGGTACATAATTGACCTAATCCATTCATGTGCAAGGCACAAAGAGGCGAACCACATCCTTTTCCTTTTTCAGTGGCTACAGTTGAGCTTCGGTTGACAAACTTATGATAATTTTTGGTTTTGTCTGATCATCAATGATTGTGTAGAGTACATATGCTTTTCCATGCATTTTCAACACATGCTTTTCCATGCATTGTCAATATATGATTTTCCAATACATTTCATGATATGATTTCCATTACATTTAACCTGTGAACACACCAACATTATGTTGACCCATTTTAGCATGTTTATCTCAGGTCGTTGAATGCATAGGATATGTGGCTAGGATGCACCCACTGGAGTCACACACCATTCATGCATGGCATCCTATTTTGACAAACGCTTTTAAATCATTTGTTTAAGAGTTGTAAACTTTTAAACATTGCTTCCGCACATTTACTTTGAACTTTGTCAAACTTATTTTGAGCTCGTTCGAGCCATGCATTAAAATAGGTATTTTGAAAACCATTTAGTGGTCATTTAAAATAATTCAATGGTAAAGATCCTCTCGAGTCACGCCCCTCGAGTATAGCCCGGAAGTGGAATTTGGGGGTGTGACAGTTTCTGGACATCCCCTCCAATCGATTGGTCTCATTATATCAACCTTGGAGTTAGTTTCTTGATATTGATCGTATCCCTCGATGCTTACTTCATTAGTAGCGCCATCCAGCTTAGAACTTGAATACCCACATAATTTCATTAATCCTCCTTTGAATTTAACTTCTGATGACAGGAATTAGTGGCTCGAAAGAAATTGAAACCCAAAAAGGCATTGGAGCCAGTAACTCCCTTGATAACCCCAATGTTAAAACCTCGCTTAGCACGAGTACCGTTGTCTCAGCACCGGAGATAGAGCTGGTGGATGAAGATGAGGAATTCAGCCCCGAATTCCTCCATAGATACCGAGAAGTTTTGAGGTATCTGAAATTGGAACAAGAGTGGAAGCAATGCTTGAAAGAAGTTCAAACACAACTATAATTTACCCCGGGCTCAACGATGTTTGAGCTTTTAATGGGCCGCACCCTTTTTCCTTCCCTTTCCTGGATTTAGGCAATGTAATGATTTCTTAAAACTTTCACCTTCTTAGTTTATTAAAAAATCACGCAAGCAACATTTATTACCCTTCGGGTGAACTTTAGTTCATCGACGGTTACTACCCCGCTCCCACACACGTGTGTGCCACCTTTCGAATCTACTCCCCCCCTGTGTCCCCACGGTTGACACGACTACATTAAATCATGCACTAATGGCCTTAAAAATGCTCCCTTCAAGGGGTCGGGGCACCGGTCGTGTACAACAATTTGTGACACGCCCTCTTAACACCACCATGACATAAATGATGGATATGGACATTCCATACAGACCAGCCTCAATGCAATTTGAATCTAAGTTCACAACCCACATCATTATCTCAAAATTACCGAGCAAACTGAAAATTCCGGCAAACATAGGTAAATACGATGGCACGGGTGATCCGGAGGTTCATATGCATATATTTTGCGGTGTTGCAGGATTGGAGAATTAGTCAATCCAAGTTTGTTGTCACATGTTTGTCAAGACCCTGGTAGGATTGGCTCGGGCATGGTTTGATAATTTACCGGTGGGGTCAATTTACAATTTTGAGACGCTCCGAGGCTGTTTTTTATGAAGTTTCAGCTAACAGAGGCAATGAACAAAAACTTCCATAACAATCAATAAAATAAAACGATGAGATGCTGAGTCAGTCGAAGATTTCATAACAAGGTTTAGCAAAGAAAGCATGGAGATCCCTAATACCACATACTTGCTCCGGGTCACGGTATTCGTATAAGGCATATGCAATGATCAGCTAGTTGAAAAAATACATGAAAATCTACCTAAGAAAATGGAGAAATTAATGGACCAAGCTCGTGCTTTCTGCCACACCCCCAAAATCCACTAACGGAGTTTTACCGTTAGGTGTGTGACAAACTAGGATCTCAGTCATTAGTTACGTCAAACGACACTATATGAGTTTAAATAAAATCCATTAATGTTCAGAGTTAAATGCGGAAGCGTAAACGTAAAAATTAAACCTAAAGTAATAACACGTAACAAAGCGTCAATTAATGTAAATGATAGATAATAAACATTATCCTTTATAGATAAAACCAATGCGACTCCATGATGCATCCTAGTCCTGATGTGTACCATAGTGACCTGAGAAAACATTCTTAAAGTGTCAACATAAGGTTGGTGAGTTCACAGGTTTGTAAGTAAATAAACTGTTTGTGTGTATGCAGGATCCACATACATAAGTCACACCTATTGTTAGCTAGACAATGTACAATTTACTCTAAGCGTTGGCAACCGAAGCTGACTGTTTGTGTTTGAATGCCTTCCGCCATTGCTACCATCAACAATGGCAAGTGTTTAGGACAATTTACACCCGTTCGACCTCCAATCGAGCTAGCGTGACTAGCCCGGGTGGGGTTTGTCAAACCCAGTAGTACTACTCAAATTTCCTCGATATATACCATATATTAACGGTTTGAGAGTGTAAGGACTTAGCATGTTATGTTTGCGCTTAAGTAAACAAGTGGTAGTGAAATATTATGTGATCCATGTTTGTTTGTGTACATGATTCTCCCCAACGGGAAAACAAGTAAAAGGATGTTTGTTGTTTGCATGTTTCTCCCCAACGGGAAAACAAGTAAGAGAATGTTTGTTTGTGTCCATGTTTCTCCCCAATGGGAAAACATGTAAAAGAATGTTTGTTTGTGTGCATGATTCTCCCCAACGGGAAAACAAGTAAAAGGATGTTTGTTGTTTGCGTGTTTCTCCCCAACGGGAAAACATGTAAGAGAATGTTTGTTTGTGTGCATGTTTCTCCCCAATGGGAAAACAAATAAAAGAATGTTTGTTTGTGTGCATGTTTCTCCCCCAACAGGAAAACAAGTAAAAGGGGCCGTGAAACTCACCTGAGTTGTGTAAGCGTAAAGATTAGCACCACACAAGGATGTAACAAAAACCAAAAATGAATTGCACGCGTATAGTCTACGAATGCCTTAGAATAAGTTGTGACAGTTAGGAACACATAGGATTTTTGTGACAACGATACAGGAAAGATTGAACGTCCTAAAACATACTTAGAAGTAAAGAACAGATGAACATGTCATTGGGATTAAGAGATCACTAGTTTATTAATTATTATGGATGTGGTATGCTCAAAACGCCACCGAACACGAGATATTTATATAAAATAAACGTTTGTGTGTTTGTATGAGTTAAATAATAACTTTAGGTTATAATATAACTAATTATATTATTTTAAAAAGTTACGATAACACTTGAAAATGTGTAATAAATCTAAATCCGACCCTACAGGTGTTTTCCGGGGTTAACACGTATTAGTATATTATTATAGTAATATAGGAAAGGATTTTGAATTAAAAAAAATGATAAAAACATGTTTTAAAAATAAAACAGGGTAGAGAGACTCGAACTCGGGTCTCCTCCACACCAACACAAAGCTTTAACCATCACGCCCGCTAGGGTATCGCGTTAAAGACCCGGATAAAAAAGGTTTTAACATACAAAAACTATGTGTTCTTCCCCCCCTTGCGAACCGAATCAAGAACCACCCCACTCCATCGGATTTCGATCGTGAATGACCAAAAGGGTATGGGGTTTCTGTTAATCTGCTCCCATTTCCACATCGAAATTTTCGGTTGTTGGAGCAAACCAGAAGGCTTTTGGTATTCGATTTTGACCTTCGAGCAGGTCAGACACTTGCTCACATAGGTGGCTATAACAGCTTTCATGTTCAGCCACCAATAGAGAACCTTTAGGTCATGATACATCTTATCGGAACCAAGATGAATAGAATAGCAAGATTTGTGAGATTCATCCATTACAAGTTCCCTTATGTTCCCGTACTTTGGAACCCATATTCGCTCTGCGAAGTAGTGAACACCATCCGATTTAAGCTCAAGTTGTTTCACCATACCAGGCGTGGATTCTAAGAGTAGGTTTTCCTCTTTCAGGGCTTCGAGTTGAGCATTACGAATTTAGTCAGGTAACCTAGGGTGGATTGTGAGTTATAATGCTCGGACTCGTCTGGTTTTAGTTTCTTTTCTGCTTAGGGCATCGACTACAACATTAGCTTTGCCCGGATGATACTTGATTGCATAATCATAGTCATTCAAGAGTTCGATCCAACGACGCTGTCGCATGTTCAACTCTTTATGTTCGAAGATGTGCTGAAAACTCTTGTGATCGGTGTAGATGGTGAACTTGGTACCGTACAAGTAATGTCTCCATATTTTCAGTGCAAAATCGTGTAGTTCTTCTCATGAAATTTTAGCTGACGGGAAGCATATGCGATAACCTTCTCGCATTGCATCAGTACACAACCGAGACCTTGGATGGAGGCATCGTATTACACTACAAAGTCATCTGTTCCCTCTGGAAGAGATAGGATAGGTGCACCATAGAGTTTCTGTTTTAACAGTTGGAATACTGACTCCTGGGTTTCGTTCCAGTTATAGGGTTTACCCTTTTGGGTTAGGGTAGTGAGAGGTTGAGAAATCTTCGAGAATCCCTCGATGAATCGACAGTAGTAGCCAGCCAATCCCAGAAATTGTCGCACCTCTGTCGAAGTCGTTGGTGCCGCCCAATTCTTGATGGCTTCTACTTTAGATGGATCGACATGCATTCCCTTCTCGTTGACTACATGTCCTAGAATTTGAACTTCGCGAATCCAAAAATTCGCACCTTGGAAAATTTGGCATATAACTGCTCTTGTTTCAGTAGTTTGAGGATTAAATGCAGATGCTCCTCATGTTCTTCCTTGCTCTTAGAATAGATGAGGATTTCATCAATGAATACGATTACGAACTGATCAATGTAGGGTTTACACACACGGTTTATGAGATCCATGAACACTGTGGGTGCGTTGATTAATCCGAATGGCATGACCAAAAATTCGTAATGGATGTACCGAGTTCTGAATGCAGTTTTAGAGATGTCTTCGTCTCGGACTCTCAGTTGATGATATCCGGATCTAGGGTCGATCTTTGAATAGAAGCTTGATCCTTGGAGCTGATCAAACAGATTTGCAAGAGATTTCATCCATCATTCCATCCATTTTCAAGTTTGGTAAGATCAAAACCCATCTTTTTCTTTTTTTTTTCTTCATGTTCATATGAACATGCATCCAAAGAAACTTGATTTTTATAAAAGATTAACCATAGATTCTTAAAGGAAATGTGTTTTAAAACTCAAATGGTACATACTGTTGGTGATTTTGAACCCGGATTTTGTTCATAGGCTCGGTTTCCATTTAAGGAAACTTTATTATATGTGCATGTGTTAGATGATGAGATTTTGTTGATTTGATGATGGATTATGTTGTAATAATATTTGTAGATGAAGAATATGTGCAAACTTTGTTGTCAAAAGTGTTGGATGATACATGCATGCTCGGTTTTGCTATTTTAGGAAACTTTAATTTTGGGTTTCATGATAGATGCCATGTTTAGGGTGATTTGATGATGGAAAATGGTTAGATATGCATAAAGAATGGATAATATGTGTAGATTTGCTATCTAGAACTTTTGGTCATCTGAGATTTCATGATCGGAGTTAGATCAGGAAGATTGAATGACTTGAATAGCGCATCATAATCAAAACCCCAAGTTGGACCTGTTGGTTCGGGTGGAATGTTGTGTTTACTACAATCCACTTCAAACCATTCCTCGACAGTGCGAGTTCCTATGTTGTACACTCTTTTGCAAGGCGAGTTGGCAACGTATCCTAAGAAGATGCCTTCCACCGCTTTTGCATGAAACTTAGACGGGCGGTCTTTGTACTGTAGCAACAAGGAACAAGGACTGCCGAAAGGAACTAGGTAATCAAGATTGGGAAGTCGATTGTTGATCAACTCGTAACAAGTCTTGTTGTGCCTCTTCACAACCAGAACTCTGTTTAAGAAGTGACAAGCTGTATTAACGGCTTCTGCCCAGAAAGTGACAGGAAGCTTTGCATCCGACATCATAGTCCTTGCTGTCTCAATCAGTGTTCTGTTCTTCCGTTCAGCAACTCCATTCTGCTGAGGCGTGTACGGCGCGCTAAATTCATGACGGATCCCTTTCTTGAGACAGAAAAGCTCCATCAAATTATTCTTGAACTCAGTTCCGTTGTCACTCCTAATTCTTCTAACTTTCAGCTTGCAAAGAGATTCCAAGCTCAGGATCAAATATTGAAGAATATCAGCAGTCTCGTCTTTAGTACCTAAGAAATGCACCCAAGAAAAACGTGAGAAATCATCAGTTACTACTAGACAGAATGACTTACCTCCAATACTCCTGATACTTATGGGACCAAACAGATCCATGTGCAATAGCTCCAAAGGGGTATCAATAGAGTTTTCGAGCTTGGGCTTGTGAGACTTCCGTTGTTGTTTGCCCTTTTTACAAGGCATACAGTCATCTGCAACGGTAAACCTCAGCTTAGGAACCCCGGTTACCAAACCGTTTCGGACAAGATGATTCATTTTACGATACGAAATATGTCCGAGTTTCCTATGCCACAAGATGGAGTCAAGCTCTGTCGCTTTAGAAAGCAAACAGGTAGGAACTGATGAGGTGGTTGTTGCCACGCTCATATCGATCTGATAGGTGTCGTTTGTTCTTGGCGCTCTCATCAGGATCCAATCTTTTGGAACTTCAAAACCGGGTTTGAGAATTAGGCATTCTGACTTATCAAACATCACCGAGTACTCCTTATCACACATTTGGGAGACACTCAACAGGTTATGCTTCAGCTGCTCGCAGAAGTTGACATTGCCAAAGCTGACACAACCGTTCGAAACCACGCCTTGACACGTGATGCTGCCGCCTTTTTCTCCGGCAAAGGCCACATAGCCGCCTTTGAATGGTTTAACATCTTGAAGCAGGGCCATGTTTCCTGTCATGTGCCTGGAACATCCACTATCTACATACCAGCGGTTAGAGATAGTACCCTTCGGACGTCCCTGCATGAGTCACAAAAGAATTAGTTAGATTTGGAGACCCAAGCCATTGTGGTCTTGGGTCGTCCATCCTTTTCAAAAAAAACTACTTCCTTTAACTCACAGTCATGATGACTGTTCAAAATTGATGAATCTTTAGAAGAGATAGAACTAGGAGATTGAGAGGTTTTGGATTTTGTAGTCCAGGATCTCTTCTGTTTCTTAACCGGAACAGGAGACTTTGGTTCAACTACAGCAGGTGAACTTGTGGAAGCTTCACCTGATTGAACTGAAGTCAGCTGTTCAAGCTTTCTCAACCTCTTGTTCCGTCTCCTCCTCTGTGGCTTAGAGAGTCTTGCCACAGGTTTCTCACCAGTACGTGTACTACCAGAGGTAGATACACGAGGTATAGCAGGTTACGTTACCTTTCTTGGAACAGATGGTTTAGCTTCAGATATGATCTTAGGCTTTACCATCGGTTTGACTGGTGGTTTCACCGCATTTTGCTTTGTATGTTTGGAAGATGGTTTCACTGGTGGCGACCTGGGGATAACAGCTGGTTGTGAAACAACAGGCCGTTTCCCTTGGTTTTTAGAAGGACAGTTCACAAAAATGTGACCAACCAAGCCACAGTGAAAACAGTTCCTCTTGTCTACATAAGTTCTCTTGTAAGGCTCATTAGATCTGACCTTAGATAACTCAGCATTATGAGAAGGAGGAGTTGGTTTATGAACATTAGTCTGAACCTTACTAGTTTGGTTTTTGGGAGTATAATATTTTTCCAAATTTTCTTTATACCCAAGCCCATAGTGAGCTGAAAAAGCTTCTTTCTTTACTAGGTTAAGACTTTTATACCCCCCCCTAAAGCATTACCTTTAGTTTATCATTTGTTTCAATGATGTCGGGTTTAGTTAAAATGCAGTTATCACCATTAGTGATAACGTTTTTCTTTACCTTTTGTTCAGTCAACAACTCCTCAGATACTACTCCTTCAGGGCAAAAGTTAACCGACCCGTCTTCAGAAGCAGTAACAAACTCCTCACTAGATGTGGAGTTAGACTTACTTGAGGATTCATCCTTTTTAGGGGAATCATCCTTATCAGTGGACTCATCTAGACAAGTGAGATCAATGTCTACTAAGATATTGACAAACTTCTCGCTCACTGGTGGAGGAATGGCATTAGTACCCAAACCTAACCCATTCAGTTGTCTCACCACAGACTCGTAGTGTTCCACCACATAGTGAGAGTTTTTCAACTTCTCATTAGTGCATTTTAACTGCAAGATCTCATTTTGCAGTTTGTTGATTTCATTGTTCCGTTTTTCTAACCCCCTGTATGCAACATCTAAGTGAAGCAGTTGATCACTTATTTTTAAAGAATATTCAGATTTTTCCTTTTTTAACGTTTCAATAGAATCTTTAAAACGTTTTTCATTTTCTTTATAGTTTAAAGCTGCCAAACTTAGGGGTTCGATTTTGTCTTGGAGCCTAGAATTTTCCAGTTTTAGCCCTTGACATTTAGAACATGAAATAACAGAGAAAGGGTTAGAATCTACCTCAGACGATGAACTTGTTGCTTCTCCAATGGCCATGGGAGCAACAGCAGTGGTCGATTCCTCTTCATCAGCTACAGGAGCTTCCATTTCTTCAGCTTCCTTCACCTCCTCTGTAGCAGCAGTTGTAGATTCTTCTAGGTCAGCCATAGAAGCTTCCCTTTTCTCTGCTTCCATCATCTCCATGATCTTAGCCATGAGACCAATCTGGGTTTGTGCGATGATGGCATCCTCAAGATGAACACCCTAGTCAAAGTTGTCGTCCTGTTGTGCTACCAGTGCATTGGACGTTCCACTTTGGCTTTGATTGTGGTGGTTTGGATTGTTGTGGCCATGGCTGTTTCCTTGGCTGGGTCGGGTGAAACCAGAGGCAGGTGCTCTGTCTTTCTGACACTCACGAGCAAAGTGTCCATTGTTCAGACACTTGTAGCATTTGGCCTTGAATTTGTCAAACCCGACCTTGGCATTTGGATGCCCGCCAATAAACTTTCTTCCTGTTCTGTTCAGGAAACGCTTGGCTCTCCTCAATAGCATGGCCATATTCCATTGAATATCCATGTCCTCCATGTCATTAGGATCCACTTGATTAAAATCTTCTTCAATCGTCTCTGGATCAGTAAGCTTGCCACCTATGAAGTTTTCATATGCAAGCATGCAAGATGAGAATAGTGCTACATGATCTTCAGCTATTCTGGCTATAGCTGAGTTGTTAGCTGAAGACGTAGCAGGAGGATTTCTTGAGGTATTTTGATGATGAGACCCCAACCCTGATCCTGAAGCATAGCAAGCATGACCACCACACCCAGTTGAGTGGTCTTCTTCAGTAGGATTTCCAGTGAAGAGGGCAATTCCAGAGCCCGATGACTTGGATGTAGAAGTCGTCCCATGATACATCGAAGGGTCTTGTATCTGGGGTCTTCCAGAGCTCTCTTTTCTTCTTAGGTTCATGTCATGAGCTTGAACCTTTCCTATTGCCTCCTCAACTGTCAGCTCATAGAATTTAGGATTTTCCCTCATCAGGGTTGTGTACATCTCAAATTTGGGTGGTAAAGCATCCAAAAACTTTTCCACCATCTCTTCATCCGGATACCTGAGTTCAAAAGCCTTCAACTCAGTCTGTAAATGATAGAACCTAGAGATGAGGTCATCTAAAGATTCGTTCTCAAAAAATCTGAAGCACTCATACTGCTTCCTAAGAAGATCCCGCTTACTCTTCTTGATGTCACTATTTCCTTTGAATCTCTTCTGTAAAGCTTTCCAGAGATCCTTAGAATTGTCATACCCTCGGAAACTGTGGAACAATTCCCGAGTTAATGCCATAGTGATCGAACCAAGAGCCTTCTTTTCTCGATCATAAGCTTTCTTTTCTTCATCATCAAGCTTAGAGATAGGCTTTGGCATCACCTCATCAAGATAGATGTGTGTGGGATGCTTATATCCCTCAAGGATTGGTATCCATAATGATGAGTCGGTATATGAAATGTAGTGCTCGAAATGTGCTTTCCAATTAGAATAATCGTTCACGTTCAGCAACTTTGGTGGTTTCTGTGGTGTACCGATCTCATTATCATAATTCAGCAGGTTTCCAAGATTCTGAAGATTCGACATAGTGAACACTTAGTCAAATTTCAGAAAAGTCAGACACAGTTGCGCACTTGAGAAATGGTCTTGCGTATTTAGATTTCCTCTTGCGTACTTAACAAGTACGCAGGAGTAAATGTAAGTACGCAGGATATAACTTAAGTTCGCACAAGTTCAATCTTGCGCACTTATAAGTACGCAGGAGATAAGTCTTGCGTGTTTAGTAAGTATGCACAAAACAGTACTTTTTGCCAGAAATGGTAAGTACGCAGGATACCTTTTCAGCAACTTTCACCAAACTTTTCCGGTCACCTGAAACTCGCCGGAGATGGTAAAAATTCGTCTGATGATCAATGCAAATTAGCCAAAGGGTCAGAAACTTGTTCCTAACCAACCTTTGATGCTCAAAACACTCAAATACACAACAAAAATCAGTTTTTTTTAGTGATTTTTGCTTCTAAAATAGTGCTCAAGAGCTACCCCTATTTTATCACAAAAATCAACAAAAAAATACCTCTTTTTACTTGTAAAAACTCTCCAAACTCACTTACAACACTCGAAATCAGGAGCAAATGCTCTGATACCACTTGCAGGTCCCTCGGGTGTGGCGGATCGTCACATGCAAGTGGGTCTACTAGTCGGACCGGGTGCGGAATGCCCGTGACTAGGTGGAGAGTCTAGCTAAACAAAGTAAACCGACAAGAGAAAACACTTTAAACGTTCTTTGTATTATAAACACTTGAAGGTTACAGAGAGAAGTACTGAGATTACAATTTGCGTACTTAACTTATGTCAACCTATCCTACTTATACCTGACCTGATGCATGCGCACTTAACAAGTGCGCAGGGCAAATTGCTCTTGCGTACTTAACAAGTACGCAAAGGTATTCTTGCGTACTTGCTAAGTACGCAGGAGCTTTCTCCTGCGCACATGTAAGTGCGCAAAACACTTAGAAAGAAATGCAACATTCAATATGTAAAAGTAAATACAACTCGATAAACTAATACATAAAGACTCTTACATAAAAAGACAATTACAGACATGAAAATACAAACTAAGGCTCTATCCAGAGTGTTGTCACAGGAAAGTGCTTCAACACAAGGAAGATATTGTGATCTTTGAGCCCATTGAGCTTCTAAAGTTTCAACATGAAGATCTTGAAGTTTTGTTCAAAAACCCCATCAAGCTCTTTCATGGAGATGATGAAGCTGATGCTAAGGCATATCAGAGAGTGGTGTCGTTGAATGTCAATCCATTTTTCCAGAAACCAAGTCAAGGGCCAACTTCTTAGAGAAGAGTTGAAGACATTGATGCAGCAGCTTAGGAGGAGATTGTAGAGCCTTATTATTGTATAAGATGTTGTCACAATGTATTTCTTTTGAACATTGTTTAGTTAGTTTATTTACTTGTATTTTCATTTTAATGTAATTTCCTGTTTTATTTAAGTCTGGGCCATCGAAACTACTTAGTTTCGATTAAGGTGTTCAATCGAAACTAGTAGTTTCGATAGATAGTTTAGTTTCGACAGGCTTATCTCCCTTGTAAATGCTTCACCGAAACTAGTAGTTTCGGTAAGCATAGTTTCGATGTCTGTCAACTTGTTATAAATAGCCTAGTTTGAGAATTTCTAGGGTGTGGATAGCGGTTGTAACCCTGAAATTCTCTCTTTCAAAGTTTTCTAAATCAATACACATTTGGAGTTATTTCATCTGTTGTTCTTACAATTTCATATCCTATTTGTGTTGATTCGTGTGTGGTTTTGCCTGTTTATCTTCACCAATTCTATTTCTACCCTCTGTTTCACCACCATACACACAGATTTCGCATGTGTGTGTGTGTGTAATCGATATGTTAAGTGATTTCCTGTTGAAATCTGGACCTATAATTGGTATCAGAGCATTATGCTCTTGATTTCTGAGTATATTCATGTTATTTTGATCGATTTTAGGTGTTTTTCGGCATATTATTGAAGTTTTTGGGCACTATTTCTTAGAGTTTTTTGGATCTGAAGATTGATTTGTGTTCAGAAGATTATTTGGAAGCTTTTCGCTGGATCAGATTGCGAGTTTATTATCTTTGATATTTGAATCTTTTCATCAATGGAGTTGACATCAGCTTTCCCAGCACCCTCTTTCTATCCTCAACTCTACAGCGAAGGAGAAGGCCAAACCCTACTCCTGTACAGCAATTTCGATTTGACAATGAGTGACTCACGAGGGAACTATAAGCAAGGGATCCTAGACGGCCGAAAAGGCGGGACTCTCACTCAAAGAAAAACACTACTGAAAAGGTAGCAGGTGTTTTACCGACATTGTTGCTGGTTCGACGAAGGATCTTAGTCACAGTTAAGTTGGAGCGGTACGCCCTTCTCTCGTATGTACTCATGCATGTCTCGGTTATGTATGCAGTCACGTCACGTACACACTTCAATACGAAATTTATTATTTGTATTTTATTGTTTTTGCTTAAAAAGTAATTATTTCATTTCAAAATCATGATCATAATTATCAAATTGCAATTATCATAACTATTAAAAGAATAGATAGACATTGTGACATTGATACCAACCTGATCACATCTCATCCGAACCTTATTAAACGCTTTCATTAGAAACATTAGAAATTACATCAAAATAGGCAAACGGGCAACAAACTTTTTTTAACCCATAAGGACATAAATACTATGTTGGTGTCCTTATGAAAAAACCTTTATAAAGTACATGGAAGTATGTTATATAACATGAAATATTTATAAAAAGTACAATGACATTTATAAAACCTTTATAAAGAACATGGAAGTTCTTCAATATGTAAATAATAGAGTAAACTACACAGATTGTCCTTTATTTATACTATAAATTACACTCTGTGTCCTTTGACTTCAATAAGTACACCACATGTCTTTTTTTTATACTTTTATACACTCTATGTCTTTTACACTAACTGGTGTTAAGTTTTTCTGTAAAGTCTTGACATGTGTCTTGCACACGAGGGTAGTATGGTCTTTTTACGTATTAAAGGACAATTTGTGTAATTTACTCTAAAACCCTATTTTCATCTTCTTCCCCAATTCACACCCTCTATCTCCACTCTCTCTCTCCATACACCCTTTCTTTCTCAACCAAAACCCACCACCCCTACCCCCTCTGCTGCCGCCCCTCGCCACCGCCGCCGCCACCACCACCATTATAGTAATTTACTCCCACGTGATTTTGAACATTAGGTAATGGAAAATGGAAACAGAAAAGAATAAAAACTTATTATTATTTTCCTTTCCTTGGTCCAATCAACAAAGCAATTCAAATATTGAATTGAGAATCGTCCTTATCCTCTGTGTCCGCTGTCGCCAAACAAAACAAAATGACTTTATCGTTCGTTTGTTCCTGATTTCTGTCCCTGGTCTCAACGTGATTCGAACGAATTTTCGGACAACTTTTGATACGCCGACGGTTCCGGCCTCTTCGAACGATGGCCAACGGGACCAATGAAGGCGAAGGAGGTAAAGCAGGGAGTGACGGTGGAGTCGGAATCCTTTTCCGCTAAGGAGGCGGCGCCGGTGTTTGTGTTGAGGGTTTGAAGATGGATACGTGTTTTTAGAACGAGGTGGTCGTTTTAGCGGCAGTTAGAAAACTCCTTTTTGCTTCTGCACTTTTCCATGATTCTTTTTATATCAGAAACTCTCCCTATTCGCATCTCCGATGAAGATAACATAGAGAGAATGAGGGGAAGATGAGAGGGATGGGGGAAGGTCTGGGGAAGAAAGGGATGGAAAAAGTTGAGAAATTACACAAATTGTCCTTTAATAGGTAAAAAGACCATACTACCCTCGTGTGCATCGCACATGTCTAGACTTAACAGAAAAACTTAACACTAGTTGGTGTAAAGGACATAGAGTGTATAAAAGTACGTAAAAAAATGATCTTTGGTGTACTTATTGAAGTCAAAGGATACAGAGTGTAACTTATATAATAAATAAAGGACAATCTGTGTAATTTACTCTAAATAATATACAGCAGATAAAATAATAGTAAAAATTACAGTTTTATTTATATGTTGAAAATTCCTCTCAGCGTATTGCTTAAATGGTGATGGAGCAAGACATAAAACGTAACATGTTTGCTATTTTAGGAAATTTGTAATTTAATGTTCACATCTTTACAATTGGAGTTATAATCTCACTTTATGTCCCATCTTTATCTAACCTGCAGTACAACATAATAACGCATGTTATTACAAAAAAGTATAATCAAGCTGTAGTTCAGATTCTTCTAGTTTACACAAAAATCTGTCAACTACACGTTAGCAATCTAGTGCGTGAATATAACATATTAAGCTAAAGTTGAAACTAAGGTGACATTGTTAAACCCAAAAGAGGCTATATGTTTGGCAGAATGCATAAGAGATCGGAATTGGTGGGCCAACTGGGAGCGTCTATCTGAAGAATTCTAGTACTTGAATTCTAGCTAGAAGAAAAAGACAACAATGTGCCATGTTTTAAACAAAGACAAAGGGCAGAACATATGATCAAAACATGCCATGTTTTGAAAGCAGTTGGTAACTGCCACCACCACCAACTACGTCGCCAAGACAGAAAGTGTTCAAGGCGCTACACACTCACCTAATTACTCTATTCAGAACCTGAAATAAATGTTAAATAAAAGCGTTTTATTTGAACTGTTACAATGAGAACTTGTTATTTAGAAAGTGCAAGTATCCTTTGATGCAAATTATTCAATAAAATCTTTGTACTCAGTTTTCTCCAAAATATCATATTCAATGGATATACTTGGAAATCCATTAAGTCTTCCCTATGAAATTGTAAAACATAAATAAGATTTATGATAAAACAAACACTCACAATAATAGTAAACAAAAATTATAGATGCAGTGATTGCATTAGTAAACATGTAAGATACTAACATTAGAAATAGTTGCTCAAATCTTGGAATAATTTCAAGAAAGTAAAGCCACATACCTTGCCTGTCAAATAATATTCAAAGAAGAAACCATTTAAACTGCAGATTTTCCTGCACAATCCATCAGCTCTGCCTTTGCTGCTTCCATTATAACATCAAAGTTTGTTTGTATATATCTTCCCCTGCAAATTCTCAATTAGTAGAGGTGCCAAATTTTACCCATTTATTTATAAACGAGTTGATTCAGGTTATGCTAAAGAAATAGCTAAAACGAAGGTGGTCAAATGGGTTGAAAATTGCCTCAAGTACACTTTTTAATTTACACAACAATAAAATTTCTGTTATAGCACATACTTCTTTGTTCCTTTATAAACGTTTGTTCAATATTAATATATTGTTATAATAATATAGTTTTTGTAATTGTGTTTAAGATACTAATTATTAAACTTACCAGAAATGAGTTTTACACCAAGTTGAAGAAGGAAATGCTGGACTAGGTATACCATGCATTATCCTAGCAATTGCTCGGGGAGTAAACTTGACGTGTGAGTTGCTTTGAAGAAACACCTACAACACCAGATATAACACATCAGAATCAAAAGGTCAACTATTTACTTTAACAAGACAGACTATGTGACATGTGATACGCATTACCTTGATATCTGCTCTCAAAAACCGGCTGCAGATGCATAAAATATGACATCAATAAACAACACAATCATACAACATGAGTAAAAAGTAACTCATTTTTTTAATCAGCTTATTTCACCCTAAGGGTAAATTTGTAAAGTTGAATCCACCAATCAGTTTAAAACAAGCAATCTCAAACTCCTTGAAGGAAACAGCTTATTTCACCCAAAATAAGCAGATAAGCATAGACGTTTTTCTTTATCCAGACACTCAAAAGTGCCATCTGTTTTGCAAATTATGCAATATGCAAATATGCTGTTTAAATAAGCAATCCCAAACACCTTATTAGTAAATATTGTCTTGTATATGCATTAGGTTTGAAGTAAAATAGTTGGTTATTAAGATTTTTCGACTTCATTGCATATTATACATAAGTCGACTAAAAGTATGTAATTTTCTTAACCTGGTTTGGACCATTTTATTTGGGATATTGTTGTCATTATCTGCGTTAAAGTAATCCGATATCTTCTTTTGCAAGCAAGGTGTATGTTGGGAACTAGTACAACCGTTTGTTCTATCACATGTTTCCACTACAAAAAGTGCAGCACTAAACATCGCATCTACTCTGCGCACCTGTGTCAACAAAATAATTTGCAATATGTAAATAATAAAAAACTAAAAAGTATATAACAAGAGGGAGGATCCCCTAAAAAGGAGATTTTGCCTAAGTAGCCTACAAAGGATTTTAAAAAATTAAATATTCGGCTCTAACAAACTCCGATTGTACTCATTCCAGCGGCGTTGGAACCGGCTCGTCGAACCCTAAACACAAATCCCTAAACCCTAAACCTTAACACTAGACCCTAAAGCTAAACCCTAAGGCTAAAACCTAAAAGCTAAATCCTAAAAGCTAAACCCTAAAATCTAAATCTAAAAGCTAAAATCGTTAAAACCTAAAGCTAAACCCTAAAACTAAACCCTAAAAGCTAAACCCACAAGCCTAAACCCTAAAGCTAAATCTTAAAGATAAAACTTAAAAAACTAAACCCTAAAAGCTAATATAGCAAAGCTCGACAAGCCGGTTTCAATGCCGCTGGAATAAGTTCAATCGGAGTTCATATGAGCCGGATATCGAGCTTTTAAAAATCCTTTTTAGGCAACTTAGGCAAAATCCACTTTTTATTTGATCCTCTCTCATAACAACAAATATATGTGGTAGGGATAGTGTATTTGCGAATATGTTACATACTTACATGATTATATTAAAAGAAAATACCTTACAACTTTCAACCTCTGATAACCATTTAGCCACATCAGCAGCCAAAGAACATATATCTCTAGGGAAGTTTACAATCATGTAACAATAAGCTGGATCCTTCAATTCATATGTAATTTCTCCCTTCAACTAAAAGAGAGATAAACAATAATAAGAAAAATCCATAAACAATTAAAAGAATTTATAGTTATATGCATATGCAGAACCAAACCTTTAGATTCTGCAAATGATTAGTTACTGTAGAAGCTTGAGCTCCGATGCTACAAGCCACAGTTGGAATTTCAAAAACATATTGTCCATCTTTTATTTCAGACCTGAAAAACATATTCTAGTTATTAGTGTAAAGAATGCATGTTTCATATCTGATGTGGCCAATGGGTGGGGTGGGTAACCAGCCAAAATAGGATTGTGTCAAATCTAGTAACTTTACTCCAGGTTAAAATGAGGTGGGGAAGGTTGACTCAAAGTGTTTTTGTCAGGATAAAAACTTATAAACAATTAATACGCTTAACTATGATTACGAAAACTACCTTAATACAATAATAATCTAATTTTTATATATATAGTGATTTAGGAAACTTTTGACCTGTTCGACCCATTTCCTTTTAACTAGTTTTTTTCATGGTTGGAAAAATCGCTAGGCGCTAGGCGGGCGGTGGGGTGGGACGGGGCCTAGGCGGGATTAATCGGATTGGAATTTTTATATGTAATTTTCAGTTTTTTATATATATACACACATTTTTATATGTAATTTTTATAAAAATGTTCATTTTTAAATATTTATACACATATTTGGCTGGAATTTGAAGGGTTTGGCTGGAAAATCCAAGGTTTTGCCGGAAAATCTAAGGTTTTTGCCGGAATTTGGCCGAAAATTTCAGGATTTTACCGGAATTATAGCCGGAATCTGGCCGCCTAGGCCCGCCTAGGACCGATTCCGATTAATGGTCCGCCTAGCTCAAAATTACAAGTTAAATGGCCACCTAGCGCCTAGGCCCTGCCTAGGCCCGATTTTTACAACACTGGTTTTTTTTTATTTTACATGCTTGACTCGTTAGGCTGTAAGAGATAAAACAAAATCCAAATAGACCTGTTCATAAGTAAATGGATCGACATCTATACTCTACTAGGGGCCATACTCGATCACTTACTTCTTCAAAATTGTTGCAATTACAGTATCCTTAGCAGCAAGTAACGCTGGGGAGGTCTGCATTCATCAACATTACAATGAGGCGGATATCAGGTCAAACTATAATTGAAGTCAAAGGAGAGACTAGAGAGAGTACACAATCATAGTTAAGTAGGGACCCACCATGTGAAAATTTAACACACATGTTACACTTGTTTGAGGAAGTAAACGCAAGTACTGTTCTTCAGCTAACTCCAAACGAGTTAAGGTAGTTAGAATAACCTGAAACAATTGAATAAGTTCCATATTAATGAGTTATAACATACTGAAAGACCTCTTCTTTAGTGCAATAATAATCTTTTTTTAAAAGACCTCTTCTTTCATATCAAATTTCCTGGATGCAGATTCTTTGACTATTGTGAAAATCCTTCCTTGTGATTGTGAATCTCCACTGAAAACTTGAGAGAGAAACTTATTTACCGTGTATTGATCTTGTCCGTCACTGAAAAAGACATATGATGAAGATTGTACATCTTTATTACCATAATTGTTGAACAGAAATGCAGTTAGTTGACTGGGAAATTTGCACGAAACAGAGACAAACTTTACAGTTTTTTCCTGATTTAGCAACCAACTTTACAGTTTTTTCCTGATTTTAGCAACCAACTTTACATTTTTTTCCTGATTTTAGCAACCAACTTTAGGTGGAAAATAGAAGCCTCTTTAAGTTTAATTACTGAATTTAACAACCGGTTACATTTTATTAACGACTATAGCAACAAACAACGTGTTCAACTGGTAAAAAGTAGCAACAGACAATGTTTAGCTGGATTTTCAAAAAGTGTTGCCGTGGCATCTTATTTGTCACAGAAACGAACTTTACAGTTTTTTCCTGATTTAGCACATGGCTCTGATGTGACATTTTCAAAATATAAAACTAAAAAAAAATTATTTTTCAAACTTGTATGGCATCAACCATTAGCATGTAAAACTGAATTTATCTTTTTAAATTGTTTTCACATTAGCATTTTTTGCATGAGGCATCTGATGTGGGATGTGGCCGGGGATATGGCATCAACCAGTGCCACAGGTGAAAAATCAGTTAAATGAGGTTGGTTGCTAAAATCAGAAATAAACTGTAAGTTGGTTTCTGTTTTGCGCCTTATTTAAATTTGATTGCTAAAATAGAAAGGGGTAAAAAGTAGTTTATTTCTTGCGGTTTGCCCTTAGTTACCTGTACATAAGACTTCTGAGCTTAAAGTATGTCGTGTCATCAAAAAATAAATGGCAATAAGATACTCGCCCATCACGCCCAGCACGTCCAATTTCCTATAAATATAAAAAAACTTCTAGTTCAGTGATTTAATAATCAACATGGAAGCTGCCTGGGGGATAATAGATGCGGCAAGATAGGTGGGCCAAATCGGGTTGTGTAACATGTCAAAACAAGTTCAGGTTGAAGCGGGTCATCTTTAGTACATGTCACAACAAGGCTGGGCAGGTTGGGTTGACCTGCAAATACTTTCCGTTTCCTATCTTAATAACTAATGAGTTAATTCTATTAAATTATATTATTACAGTTGTAATCTAAATCTTTAAATAAAAGTGAGTTAAGAATTTGTAAGCACTAATAATTCACTTCGGGGGACTCTCTACCCATTTGAGTTGTTGCCTTTTTAGCTAAACTTGTTATTTGACCCATCTAAGAACCATTCATATATATATGGGTCGAAATTGCCACCTGTAGTGAATAAGTGTACGAACCTGAACATACTCTTCCAAGCTTTCAGGTAAACTGTAGTGAATTACCTGTAAAATATGAAAAAAAAAGGTAGAAAAGGAATCAGGGTGCTTATGTGAATTTAAAATTTTTTAAATTCTTGAATACTTGAATGCTAAAGATTTGTTCTTACAGCTCCAACATCACTTTTATCAAGCCCCATACCAAATGCAACAGTTGCAACAATCTTTCAAAAGAAAAGAAAGATGATAAGAAAAAATATGGTATCTAGATACATATTTTCATATAAATAAAGGTTCTAGAAATTATTAAAAACTTGAAATAATTTTATACCACTCGTATCTTGTTTGAACAGAACAACTCTTGTGTACGCCTTCGATCTTTAGCAGGGATCGCACTATGGTAACTCTAATTGCAATTTATTGTTTGCATCATATTGAAATAAAAAAAATATCAGGCAAAAACACAAAAATGGTTGTCAATCGTGTGACTGATTTTAGGAAACATATCAAATACCAACCTTTGCTCGGATATTACTATCGCATAAAAACTTGCTAATCATATCTGTTTCTGACTGCAATTAAATTGGCATGTAAAACCAACCAGGATTAACAAGTACGTATATGCTGAAATGAATCTATTAATTTAAGGGGAACCAGACTAAATAAATGAACTTGACACTTCTTTATGATTTTAGCTACCAACTATTAATTAGACGTAAAATAGAAACTAACTTACAATTTATTACTGATTTTAGCAGCAAAAGAAACACAACGTCAATTTAACTGATTTTATCTGTTAATGCCATGCCAATGACCACATCAAATGGCACATATGATCATATGCATTAGATGCTTATGTGAAAGTTCTAAAAAAAACTGACAACTTTGAAAAATGGTCTTTTTAAAAATTATATTTTAAAATAATAGTCAAATCAGGTGACACGTTACATACATATAAACTAAAATGACAAATAAGATGTCACATCAGAAGTTTTGAAAAATCAGCAAAAGAAAAGGCCTACTTATGGGTTGAATAAGTCTGTAGTAAAATGTAACTTGCTTGCTGAAATTGGTAATAAAGTATAAGTTGGTTTCTGTTTTGCACCTAACTTTAAATTGGTTGCTAAAATCAGAAAAAAAATGTAACGTTTGTTTCTATTCCATACAGTTGCATACAAGGATAGAAGGTCCCAAACTCACACATACCTGATATTTGCAGTAAATTATAATGCTTTTAACCTCTGTGTAAGGTGAAGCTTTGAGCAATGCCATCAAATCCTTCATTCTGAATTCATTAACAAACTAGGATGATAAACATGATCTAAAATTAAGAACAGCTGCAAAAAATAAGCATAATTCACTTGCCTATTTCCACTCAAAGACACTGACAACTGCAAATTATCCCTAATTTGTGCTGCTTTAACAAGATTAGTAGGAGGAATCTCAAGAAAACACATCACATCATGCATAGTTTTGGTTGTTGCAGTTGCTGTCATTGCAAGAATGCAACTTGCTCCAAGACTAGAACGAAGCAAGGGCGCTCTAAGTCTCATATATGAAGGTCGAAAATTATGTGACCTGTCAATTAATGAAAATTAAATTGATACAATAAACCTAATCTTGATAGTTTGATAAAAATAAGCAACTATGTAAACTCACCATTCAGATATACAGTGAGCTTCGTCAATCACAACAAGTGATATGAGTGAGCTTGCAGAAAATATGGATCTAAATTCTGTACTTAGTAATCTCTCTGGGGAAACAAAAAGGACCTGAAACACAAAGCTATGTGCCTTTACACACTAACAAAACGTATGTTACTAAAGATTTCAGTATTTAAGGTATCTCACCTTCAAGGTTCCTTCTTGAACCCGCCTAAGTGTTTCAGAACTCTCTTCTAGGGTCTAAAACAATAGTAGGCACAAAAAGTCAAGCATCTGATTACATATAATAGAGCACAAAGTACAAACATACACATAGATCCATAATACCTGACTGCTACATAATAAACCTCCTGGAATCACAGGTGGTAGCTGTTTAAGTTGATCAAACATAAGTGCCACCAACGGACTTATGACAAGTGAAATTCCCTCCAAAACCATAGCAGGCAACTGATAGCAAAGTGATTTCCCAGCTCCAGTTGGCAAAATCACCATAGTTGATTTCCCAGAAAGTATTAATTTGATTGCGTCCAGTTGCCCATCTCTAAACGAATCATATCCATAAATTAGCTTCAATAACTTTAATAAATTATCATCAGATGGATCATGTCGAACATCACAGGCAGCCTTTTCAATAACATCTAAATCAAGTCTTGTTTCAGTTCTCTCATTTTCCTCCATAAGCAAACCTTCTTCACAAAACCTATTTTCATCCTCTTCCCCTTCACAAACATTTTTCAATTTTCTTTTGCTTCTTTTATAAGACTTATGATTTCCATTATAAGCATTTGGATTCCTTTTTCTAACTTTGTGTGCGAATTTTTTGCGACCACCATTGATGTTCAATCTCACAAAGTTGCCTTCATTTACAGATTTAGGTTTGCTCACTTGCGCAGTGGGGAGAACACAGCTTCCAATTAGGTTAGGGTGTTTCTTCACAACTTTCCCCAAATCTCTAGAACTAAAATTTACACCAAAGGTTTCATTAACACTATCAAAATCAGGCATATTCATTGGTTCCAGATTAGACCTACAACTTCCAATTAGGTTAGGGTGTTTCTTCACAACTTTCCCCAAATCTCTAGAACTAACATCTACACCAAGGGTTTGATTTACACTATCAGAATCAGGCATGTTCGTTTGTTCCAAATCAGAACCACAACTTCCAATCAAATTCGGATGCTTCTTCGTAACTCTTTCAGAATGATTGACATTAATATGATCAATTCCTTTTTCGGTTGATTCGAAGTTCAAGGAAGATTTACGGATCTTAGAAAACGACGCGAATCTCGATAAGCATGAACCACCAGCTGGTAGAATCTCAGTAGGTGAAACAGATTCAAACGAAGTACAAGCAGAGGGGCGGCGGATTTGAAACGGCAGGTTAACATCAGAACTGCTTGTAGTAGTATCAAACGAATCACAACCGGAGGGCTGACGGATTTGATTAACATCAGAAGTAGAGGTTTCAAAATGGTCGGATCCGTCGATTTGAGGATCGGATTTTGGGGGCGGTGGTTTAGTTCTCTTGGTGGATGGTTTAATCTTCAGAATGGGCCTGGAAGAACTAGGATTGGCTTTAGATTTGGGGCTTTTTCTTCGCTTATCAAAAAATAGAAGAGTATGAGGTGCCGGCCGTGGTGGACGAGGAGGCGTCGACGAGATGTGAGATCCGTCGGAGTCTGAATCAGAGTAATCCATCGGCTAACTGCGCCGGAAGAAAAGATAAGAGAATATAATACAGGCCCAGGGGCTCATCTTTTCCCGCCTATTCTGATGAAGGGAAAATATTATTTTTTTACATGTTTATAATATACTAGCTTTAACCACATGTGTTACACGGGGTGAAACGTTAATATTATATTTATAAATATCTTAGCGTCTCTTTTTATACAATTTGATATTGTATTGATAACTTTTTTATTTTATTAAATGTTAAGATTATATAGATTAGAGTAATCAAAACATCAAAAAAATACATGAAAATACATTTCATGATTTCATAAGTGGTGTACTTTTTACATTACATTAAATTAAATGTCAAATAAAACCTTACAATAATGATTTACAACTTTGAAAATACTTCATTGTATACAACATTTGACATGGTATTGGTAACTTTTTCATGTTTAACACCGACTAAATACAATAAAGAATAGAGTTTCTTTTACTCAATGACTGAAAACATAAAATAGCTAAAACCGTTCAAAAAAAGGTCACAAACGGTGCGAACCTGATTGAATCCAGAGTCAAAGAAATCGAAGATAATCAAATTGGTCAACGATTTTCTTGCATACGTAGTTTCTCCATTTTATTAGTTTTTTTAAATTATATCAGTTTTTTTATAGAAACTTTAACCTTGATGTTGTAACATAATTACAAATATTTAAGTTGTAATTAAATTTACGTATCAAAATTAAATTAATTTTTTTTAAATCTCGCCTTTTGTACGAAAAATCTCGCTAAACTTTTAATATTAAAATTTCAAAATCAAAATAAAAATTTTATTTTTAATAAAAATCAAACTTGATTAAAAACTATTAATTAAATATTAGTAAAATTTATTCTAACTGATATTTATTTAAAATACAAAACTAATATTTTAAAATTTTATATGTAAAATTAAAAAATATTTCTTTTTTAATAATAAAATTTTCAAAACTTATTTTTTAATAATAAAACTTTAAAAACTCGTTTTTTTTTAATCTTCTATTTTTTAATTTCTTGACTTTTTAAAATATTCACTTTTGATCATAGTTTGAAAAAAAGTTTGAGTCAATAGTAATAATTGTGAATTGATTTGGTAAATGTTTATTTATGTAATTTTCTAAAAAAATTAAGCTAAATATAGAAAGATTAAATAGTGGATGTAAATGTAGTTTTGGGAGGAAACACTTGTGAGATGGAATGTGGTGATGACATGTGTCCACTTATTTAGTCTTTTATTATAATAGAGATACCTAATAAATAAGTTTTTTTTTTCGAAAGACAAACTTTATTCTCAAACCGGCCCAAATAGAGCCACACAAACCACATATACAAGAAATTAGAACATAATTACAACAAATTGAAACAACAATCCTTTCAAAGAAGATATTTGTGTGTAGTCCATTTGACTTAATATCTTCCATAAATGAATCCATCTTGGCAAATTCATTTAAGAATTGAGCCTCATTTCTAGACCTCCATATGCTCTAACAAGCTATAAGAATAATGCCATGTATTGCTTCCTTGTGAAGGTTATATTTCAAAATCGACTTGTGTAACTCAAACAAGTCTCTAACCGAGAAGGAAAATATTTGGTTTAACTTGCACCAACTACGAACCTTTTGCCAAACAATCGTAGCAATGTAACAAAAAGTAAGCAAGTGATCAGTCGTCTCCATCGCATCATCACATAAAGGGCATAATAGGGAATTTACCTGAATATTTCTTTTATTTAGAGCCACCAAGGTTGTAATTCGATCCATCTCCGCATTCTACCCAAATATGTTGCGTTTTCTTTGAACCTAATTACTCCATTTGAAATTGAAGTAATCAGATGAATCGGTTTTGGCAATCAAATCCTTTACCGATTTCACTGAGAAATTGTTCGAACTATTCACGGTCCACCACCATTTGTCCTTCCTGCAAGAATCTGAACATGTTGGATAAGGTTGATACATTATTGCAATTCGTTTGTTTCAATTAACGATTGTGGCACTCATTTCCATCTCCAATTCCAAAGTAAGTTTCGATTTTGCGATTTATAACAATCAATAATTGGCATTTTTTTCTTGCTTTCCAAAGCGAAAAGAGAGGAAAAAGTCACTTTTTTTAACAGCTGTAAATAAATAAAAAAGGAAAGAGGACCCAATTAAGATAACCGGGACCAAAAGATTACATCAAAATGAGAGGGTTTTTAAGCCACTCATCCCATCAAAAAGAGCCTTTTTTGTTCCTATTAACAAACCACAAATACGAGTAATTAACTATAACATCAAAAACACTTTCACCCGTAGAGGATTGAGGATCGAAAATGGACTTGTTTAGGAGTCTCCATAAAGCCCACCAAGTAGTAAAACAAACCTCTTCTAGCAATAGTTTGAGAGATTCAGACATCCCTAAATGTCTGGACTCAAGCTGATTATGGGACCAACGTACGGATGTCAGTCGTGGGTAACCAACGCCAACGCCCGCACGGTAAGTAAGTACTAAAGTTAATGCTATTGGATATTAATAGATACCTTGACTTAGAACAAATAGATGTCAATGTCACAACCGATTTGAAGAGTTTTGAACCCGAAAAGCAATGTAAATTAGTAATCACAAACCGGTCACTGTAATTAATAATTTACCTTGCTCGTACTGTTCTAAACTATGATCTGAAGGAATGGCATTGATGTATTCCCTTTATAACTATCAGGAAATAGAAAACTATGACAAGTAGAGGAAGAACTGCACGCCAAGGTGGCCATACGGGCCGAGTAGGTAGACCGCCATTAAACCAAGGACAAGAGGAAGAAGAAATCATGCACGTCAAACACACCAAGAGAGTGCATGGCACTAATGTGACCCCACCGGGAGGTGACAATGAAGAGGCACTACGATTGGGACCCGAACTTAGGGATGCTATTGCCCGTGAGGTTGTAATGACACTGAAGAGCGTATTGCCTGGTCTGTTACCTGGGACACAGAAAAGGAAATGGGAAAACGTGTCTAAGGGAAATGGAAAGGGGAACTATATAGCTGAGGCTAAGAAGCCAAGGACTGAAGAATACGAAGCTTGTAAGAAATGTTTGAAGAAACACCAAAGCGAGTGCCTAGCTGGTTCCACCATCTGTTATAGGTGTGGAAAGGTGGGGCACTATTCTCGCGACTGTTTAAGAGACACTAAATGCCAAGGTTGTGGACTATTTGGACATCTGACCAAGAATTGCAGGAGAACCAGACAATCTGGTTCGGGAAAAGAAAAGAAACAGCCAAGGGCTAGGACTCGAGCCTATGCCTTAACTGAGGAAGAAGCAAGAGGAAACCCCGATGTCGTGTCAGGTACGTTTCTAGTAAATGATGAACATGCTGCTATTTTATTTGACTCTGATGCTAGTAAAAGCTTTATATCAAATGCATTTAGTCGTAAACTGGATTGCACTATCAACACCATAGTAAAGGCCTTTAACGTACAAACTGCCGTTGGTAAAAAAATTCGGCAGTATTTCAAGTAACAGAGGATTGCATCATAGAAATAGAGGGTCATAAGTTCCCTTCTAGATTATTCCTTCTTACCTTAGGAGGATTCGATATAGTATTGGGTATGGATTGGCTAGCTGCCAACGAAGCTCAAATCATATGTAAACGTAAGAGGATACACCTTAAAGCTCCTAACGGCAGTCCAATTACGGATTATGGGGATTGGAATTGCACGATGCCGAACATCACCTCGATGATCAAGGCCGAAAGTTACATGAGGCACAGTTGCGAAGCTTATTTGGCATATGTTATTGATGATAGAATGAAAACGAATGAACTCAAGAATATGCCCGTGGTGTGCAACTTTCCGGAAGTATTCCCTGAGGATCTACCTGGGTTACCACCCGATCGGGAAATAGAATTTCAAATTGACTTATTGCCAGGAGCTGAGCCCGTTGCCAAAGCCCCCTACCGATTGGCTCCGTCAGAAATGAAAGAATTGATGTCTCAACTAGAGGAACTAACAGAAAAAGGATTTATTAGACCGATCATCTCACCGTGGGGCGCTCCGGTACTATTTGTAAAGAAGAAGGACGGCAGCATGCGCATGTGCATTGACTACCACGAGTTGAACAAGAAGACAGTAAAGAACAAATACCCACTGCCTAGAATAGACGACCTTTTTGATCAACTGCAAGGTGCGAGTTGGTTCTCAAAGATCGATCTTAGGTCGGGTTACCATCAGTTGAAAGTAAGAGAAGAAGACGTACCAAAGACCGCGTTTCGCACGCGTGTAACATCTCGGAATTTATTATTCATATTTCAATTCAATGTAATGCAATTTCAAATTCAATGTTCGTGCACTGCCTTATTATTTTGCTTACCTTAAACGAAATGCAATGATTCAATACAAATTTACAAGTTTTGCTCGATTATATACACTTAAACGCTATACAAGTAACTATTTATTTCAAACTAATCAAACCTGAAAAAGTCAAGGACTAAAGTTGAAAATTTACCAAGAAAACCTAATTAGCACGGTCGTGCTTCGTCCTTGCACGGTCGCGCCAAGTGCCTCGGCACGATCGCCCGACTGGTCCTGGAACGATCGCGCCCGGTGCCTAAGCACGGTCGTGCCATATTTAGGCATGGTCGCGCCTGTGAAACAGCTGAAACGTAACTGCAAGTTTAATTACCCGATCGTTCGAATCCGTAACATCCATCCGTTTCTTTTCCCTTAACAAACGTATTATCGCTTTCCAAATTATTCAAACGCCTCAGTTTCATATTACCAATCTCGAAATTTCTCTCTCAAAGCTTTTCACGAAAACCAAGAAATTCTCTCCTGCAATCCGTATTCTCTCAAGCAAGATATTCGTGTCACTCGTCCCACCCGAGAAGTTATGGACTGACTGGATTGGCCGGAGTGCAACAAGGATCACCGGAACTCAATCTCGTCGTCGCCGGAATTTCCTCTCTACCAATATCCATCGATTCGCTACTGTTCAGGGTAACTTAAACCTTTAATTCATTCATTTCAGTATCAGTATCAAAAGCCCCTATTCAATTTGGGCTTCCATTATAGAAATCGATCTGAATCAGAACTCATGTTTTATAAAAAAATGATTTAATCGAATCCCTGCTTAAACACGATGTACATGCAATTAAGTTATATGAAAAGACTCGTAATAACCCATTAATCAAAAGCCCTAACAATTCCAGCGTTTAAAATACAAGAATTTGTCAATTCGTGTCTGATTTGGAAGAGACACGGTCGCTCTAATCATCTAGCGCAGCCGTGCCTCATGTAGCGCGGTCGTGTCGAATAGCGGCGCGGTCGTGTCCTCCTGTCCAGACCTTGTCATGCCCTCTGGGCTAGTCTCTGTTGTGTCTAAAGATCATAGACACGACCGTGCCGGGCCAAGGCACGGTCGTGCCTGTTGACTGGTCTAGTTTGTGCCCTCTGTTGATCAACCCGGTCGCGCCCCGACTAGCGCGGTCGCGCCCGTGGCTTGAGCACGATCGTGCCCCTCCGAGGCACGGTCGTGTGTGACTCAGAAATTTAACAGAATTATAATTTTATATTTTTCAATCAATAAATGTTTCAAATTTTATAAAAATATGTTTTCTGTATTTGAAGAGATAAATATTATTTATTTAAAAAAAAAATTATAAAAATTAAATTTATATTTATCTTACACTTAAATGATGTTTTGAATGATTAAGTTACAAGTTCATAAATAAATAAGATAATAATTATTTATTTAATATTTAAACAAAAATCATTTATTTATTTATACTAAATTACAATCAATATTTACATTATTTCATAAACTATAAACATTTATTTATTTATTAATTTACACTTAACACATGCATTATTTTCATAATCAACAATTTTATAAAAATTCTATTTTATTATTTAAATTCCAAACTCTAATCAAATGTTCCAAAAATGGTAACTACAACTTTATATATTTCATTTAATACTTTTTTATACACAAATTCAACCTTCAATGTATGACTTAAACTTTGTACACCGATTTGATTCAATATACATTACTATCTAGGTTAACCCGTGCGTATCAAGAACCCTTATTTCATTTATACTCTTTGTTAGCTACATCTCCATACCAAGTGAGTATTCACAACCCTTTTTTACTCTTTTACACTTTTGGGGTGGAACATGAACTCTATACACATTACACATTACACATTTACGCAAACAACACAAGTGCAAAAATCCTATTTACATACATGTGTGCAAAATTTAAGCTTTGTGCCCGGGTGCTAGTTGTGCTAACCTTTGTATGCGATTATGTGCAATCATTAACTATACAAGCCGACGGTTTTCAATGATAGATCTATTGAGTCTGACAAGCCCACCCATGGTGCGCGGTGATTGAAACCGACAACACAATTTTTTTGCATGCTAGTTACAAGGTTTGGTTGTACATGGTTACACAATAGCTGCTCCCCATAAATGCCTTATTTTATCATGTTTTGTAAAGGATTTGTTTTCAACTATATGCTATCTATTTACAACTGTGTTACTCACCAACTTTTTAGTTGACTTTATTTTATTCATGTTTCAGGCCCTAATATGTGAGAATGATTCAAGACGTGCTCAATATAGGATTGGACTTAGAAAAACAAATCAAGAATTTTATGAGTTGTTTTATGTTTCTTGTTTGAATTTGGTTTGTACTTGGATTATTTGTAATGAAAATTTAACTTTAATATATTTCAATTTAGTCAACCATGTGCTATGAACAGTCTTACATGTCCGGCCCCGATGATTCCGCCATCGGTCGGGGTGTGACAGATTGGTATCAGAGCCTTGGTTATAGGGAATTAGGTTATTAGACACCTTGACCTAGACTATAACTTTAGGACACCCACTTATGCTATATTTCATGATTTTGTGCTATGTGTTACATACTATGTGCTACATGCTCACCATGATTAATTATTATTATATTTGATACCTTACTTGTTAGAAATTCATGACTCATTAGGATCTTCTTGAATAAATAATATCCTTCCCTATGTAATATCCTTCCCTATGTTTTAAAACCTCATAATAATTCTATCTTCTTCCTATCTTTATCCTTTCTAAGCATGTGGAAAATTCTTGAAGCAAAAATCTTTAAAATTTTTATTTCTTCGTTAAGGTTTTTAAACTTGTTAAATTATTTGAGGACACGTGCAATCTGGAAGGGTGACACCTGTATTTTGGGTTTTCTGTCTAGGAAAGCATTTCGCATAAATCCCAATCAACCGAGGGACCCGTATGCTTTCCTGGGAATTCCCGAGATGAGTGTTTACTTATAGGCTAAAGCATGTCTCCTTGAAAATTTTATATAAGTTTAATTAACCTTAATGTGCCATGGTATTCAAGTGATTTTGTCACTTTTGAGTACAATCCAAACTAAGAATATCTATTTTATTTTGTTATCTCATTATATTAAATCCTATCAAATCTCATAAGTTCTTACAATTTTTCTTGTCTTGTGAAAAATCTGTAGAATGCCTCCTCGTCGTGCTCCCGCAACCAACGCCAACACCGACATTGCTGCTATTCTTACCCAATTGGTGACACAACTCACCCAAGCCAATGGTGCCACCAATGGCAACAATGGTGGAAATGGAAGCAATAGTGGTAATAATGGTGGAAATGGTGGAAATGGTGGTAACAATC
The DNA here is from genome assembly GCA_023525975.1 of Smallanthus sonchifolius. Taxonomy (NCBI): domain Eukaryota; kingdom Viridiplantae; phylum Streptophyta; class Magnoliopsida; order Asterales; family Asteraceae; genus Smallanthus; species Smallanthus sonchifolius. Next base: position 46,975,365 of record CM042036.1, read on the forward strand.
CATCTCAATGCACCTTCAAACACTTCAATTCGTGCAATCCCCTAAAGTTTTATGGAACCGAAGGAGCTACTGGACTCCTTCAATGGTTTGAAAGCATTAAGAATACCTTTCTCAATAGTGACTGTCCCGACAACCTCCGTGTTCGTCATGCTACAAGTGTCCTACAAAAACGGGCACTTACATGGTGGAATGGGGAGAAAAGGAATAGGGGTGTTGATGTAGAAAAGGAAAGGTAATTGCTTACGCCTCGCGGCAACTAAAGATTCACGAGGCTAACTACCCAACACACGATCTAGAGTTAGCAGCAGTAGTTTTCGCGTTGAAAATATGGAGGCACTATCTGTATGGAGTCAAATGCACCATTTATTCCGATCACAAAAGCCTGAAGTACTTTTTCGAGCAAAAGGAATTAAACATGAGACAAAGGAGGTGGTTAGAGCTACTGAAGGACTATGACTGTGAGGTATTGTACCATCCAGGCAAGGCAAACGTGGTGGCTGACGCTTTAAGTAGAAAGGAAGAATCGACACCTATCCAGATCAAAGCGTGTCAGCTGATTATAACGCCAGATTTGATGAGTGAAATATCAAAGGCACAAGATGAAGCACTATCAGAAAGAAATATAAAACAGGAAAGAATAGTAGGACAACAAGGGAATTTAGATGCAAATGCATACGGTGTATGAACTAGGTTTGGCCGGATGTGGATACCTAAGATTGGCGAGCTTAGAGCCAAAATACTCGATGAGGCCCATAAGTCTCGTTATTCTATCCACCCCGGGACAAAAAAATGTATCAAGACTTGAAGAAAGAGTACTGGTGGCCGGGCATGAAGAATGATGTGACTGAGTACGTGAACAAGTGCTTGACGTGTTCACTAGTTAAGGCCGAGCACCAGAAACCATGCGGTAAAATGCAACCCTTACCAATACCGGAATGGAAGTGGGAGGAGATCACGATGGACTTCATTACCAAGCTATCGCGAACAGCTAAAGGCAATGATACCATTTGGGTAATCGTCGACCGCTTGACGAAAAGTGCTCACTTCTTGCCAATACGTGAGACTTCTTCGTCAGAAAGACTAGCAGAAATATATATCAAGGAAGTTGTGAGTAGACATGGTATGCCGCTGTCGATTGTGTCCGACAGGGATACTAGGTTCACGTCAAGGTTTTGGAAGAAATTCAATGAAGCAATGGGCACTAGACTGAACATCAGCACCGCTTACCACCCCCAAACCGATGGAAAATCGAAAAGGACCATTCAGACCTTGGAGGACATGCTCCGGGCCTGTACCATTGACTTCGGTGGGAGCTGGGACAGCCATCTACCATTGGCAGAATTTTCATATAACAACAGCTATCACTCGACTATTGGCATGCCGTCATTTGAAATGTTGTGTGGGAGGAAATGTAGGACCCCGGTTTGTTGGGGGGAAATTGGACAAAAGGATTTTGCAAGTCTCTAAGTGGTCAAAGCTACTTCCGAGAAATTTGATCAAATCAAGGCTCGAATGAAAGCTGCAAAAGACAGACATAAATCATACACGGATAAGAGAAGAAGGGATTTAGAGTTTCGAGTGGGGGACATGGTACTGTTAAAGGTATCACCACGGAAAGGAATCATTCGATTCAGAAGACGTGGCAAATTAAGTCCAAGGTTTGTCGGACCTTTCAAGATTTTAGCGAGAGTGGGTCAAGTTGCTTACAGACTCGACCTACCCGTTGAGCTTAGTGGAATACACCCTACATTCCACGTGTCGCACTTACGCAAGTGCCTAGCTGACGACACAGCTCACATACCTTACGACGAGATCGAAGTAGATAACAGTCTAAATTATGTAGAGGAAACGATAGCCATCCTTGACAGAGCTGAGAAACGACTACGCATTTAGTCGATTCCTCTAGTCAAAATACAATGGAAGCACAGAAAAGGGTCAGAAGCTACGTGGGAAAAAGAAGATGAGATGAGGGGACTATACTCTCAATTGTTTAACGTATAAGCAATTTCGAGGACGAAACCTCTTTAAGGAGGGTAGACTTGTAACATTCCAAAAATTGTAAATAAGTAATTAATAACGCGATAGAGATTTAATCATCAAAAATGAAAGAAAAATGGATGGGCTTGGGCTCGGCTCCAACGGGCCGAGGGAAGCCCAGGTATATAAAGGCCAAGACAACCTTGAATCTCTCATTTTCCACCAACACTTGCAAGCTAGAGAGAGAAAGGAGAGTCGGGTCTAGAGAGAGAAAGTCGACGGATCGACACGAAATTGAAGGAGCACGTTACTACTGAGTTCGTGAGCAAAACCTCCGAATCAGAATCACAATCCAGGTAACGATTCGACCTTAAACTGAGTTTTTCTTCGTTTTGGGGTTTCTCGGGTTTTAGCTAAATAGGAGACGTTTTTATGGATGAAACTTGAAAATAAGCTTAGAACTAGCATCTAGAGTGAAAACCGCACCTTTTGATCGAAGAAAGTTGTAAGATTAGCATGATCGGATTAACATGCAAAATTTCGGACTTGTCTAGAAAACAGGTGCTGCGTACTTATCAAGTACGCAGTAGGGACGTCTTGCGTACTTACCAAGTACGCAGGTACGCAGGAGAAAGGTCATGCGTACTTACCAAGTACGCAGGTACGCAGGAGGAAGATCATGCGTACTTGTCAAGTGCGCATGAGCAAGGCTCTGCGCACTTACTAAGTGCGCAGGCAACAGACCAGTAAGTAAAGTCAGTATGTTTAGAATGATTAAACAATTAGAGTCGGAATTGGTTCTGATGTGTATCTAACTACCTAATTCAGATCGTACGTGACATTGTTGGACCTTTGTTTAGGACAACCAAGACTAGCTTTTCAGGTGAGTTCTATGTGCCCCCTTCTATGTTATGTGCAAACCTTATTAAACGTTTTGGGGCAGAAATGTATACACTAAGTGAATAAATGATATGAATGCTAATGTGATTATACGTGATATACTAATATATATTTTATATATATATGAGAATGAATTATGAACAAAGAATGAAACGTATGTTTACAAAGAATGAATGAAAGAATGACATAACGTAAATAAATGAAATCTTGATTTATAATTATTTATATTGCATGTTATGAATGTATGTATACGTTATGGACGGAAACGAAGCTAACGGCTACTTCTGTAGACGGACGACCACGTGACTATTTTGCAACCGGGAAAGATACGTTCCTTCACAAGCTAGGACGTACAAAAAGCATAAATGGGCGGTCGAAGTAAATGCTAAACAATAGTTCGCGTGGGAAACTGATGCACATTCAGGTTAAGGACAGGTACGCATAGACGTGATGCTAGGCAAGCGCTAAAGAGTTACCCAGTCGATCCACGAAGTCTGATGATGTGTTGCAAAACACATGTTGTTTTCCCTTGTATTTTTTCACACCCCAAATTCCACTAACAGAGTTTTACCGCTAGGTGTGTGACATACAAGGATCTCAGTCATTAGTTACGTCAAATGACACTATATGAGTTTAAACGAATCCATTAAATGTTCAGAGTTAAATGCGGAAGCGATCTATGTCAAGTAGTTACTGCGTAAAACAAACGCGTCCAAGTTTAGTTTAATAAAAGTAAGTGAATTGTTTTAAATGTTGCATATGAATGAAATGACAGTAGGACTCCATGCATGTCCTAAGTGTGCAACCTGTGCCTTAGCGACCTGAGAAAACATGCAAGAAAAATTGTCAACACGAGGTTGGTGAGTTCACAGGTTTGTAAGTAAATAAATTGTTTGAGTGTTTGCAGGATCCACATACGTAAGTCACACTTATTGCTAGCTAGACAATGTACAAGTTACTCTAAGCGTTTGCAACCGAAGCTGACTGTTTGTGTTTGAATGCCTTCTGCCATTGCTAACATCAACAATGGCAAGTGTTTAGGACAATTTACACCCGTTCGACCTCCAATCGTGCTAGCGCGACTAGCAAGGGTAGGGTTTGTCAAACCCAGTAGTACTACTCAAATTTCCTCGCTATATACATTATATTAACGGTTCAAGTGTGTAAGGACTTTCCATGTTATGTTTGCGCTTAAGTAAACAAGTGGTAGTGAAATACTATGTGATCCACGTTTATTTGTGTGCATGTTTCTCCCCAATGGAAAAACAATTAAAAGGATGTTTGTTTGTGTGCATGTTTCTCCCCAACGGGAAAACAAGTAAAATGATGTTTGTCTGTAAGCATGTTTCTCTCCAATGGGAAAACAAGTAAAATGATGTTCGTTTGTATGCATGTTTCTCCCCAATGAGAAAACAAATAAAATGATGTTCGTTTGTATGCATGTTTCTCCCCAACGGGAAAACAAGTAAAATAAATGTTTGTTTATAAGCATGTTTCTCCCCCAACAGGAAAACAAGTAAAAGGGGCCATGAAACTCACCTGAGTTGAGTACGAGTAGCACCACACAAGGATGCAATAGGGACCACAAGTATTTGCCTGTGAAAGGTCTACGGATGCCCTAGAATTATAAGCATAATAGTTAGGGACACATGGGATTTTGTGACGGTGACACAGAAGATTGAACGTCTTAAAACATACTTAGGATTAACGAGTAGACAAATGTGTCATCGAGAATAAGGAATTTCTTAATATAATAATTAAGATAGACGCGTTTCGAATTGAGAGTTTTCTAATTACGAATAATATTTATTTAAATAAATATTCATGTGTTTGTACCATTAAATAACGATCTCAGAAAATAATGTAATTTATTATATTATTTATAAGTTTGAAGCATGACACGGTAATTAATAATGCGGTGAAAATAATATATATATATATATTATTTTTATTCGGAGTCGAGGGTTTGAGTAATAATATAAATATTTTATTATAAAAGTGGGAAATAATATTAAAACGGGTTATCAAACCAAACCCGAGCCTACGGGTGGTTTCCGAGGTTAAAACTTATCAATATACTAATATAATAATATGGGAAGTGATTTTATAATTAAAATAATAATAAAAAGTTGTTTAAAAATAAAATGGGGGTGGAGGGACTCGAACCCGGGTCTCCTCCCCCACAACCAAACGACTTAACCATCACAGCCCGCTAGGGTATCGCAAACATACCCAGATCAGAAGGTTTTTAACATAGAACTCCAGTAGGTTTCCCCCCCGTATGCATACACGTTCGAATCCAGTCCCAATCCATCGATTTCGTTTACGATAGATCAAAAAAATAAAATAAAGGGGTTTTGTTCATTAACACCAGACGAATCTGTGGTGGGTTTTGATTGCAAAAAGAACAGGTTTAGAGTCGTTTAATTTCAGATTGAAAGGCCGAAAACCCTATATTAGAACCTAGCATTAATTCTAATGAATTCGATAATGAAAAGGATTGGATTCATAGGGTTTTTATTAATTAGGACATTGTGAATCTGTTCCTGTGGTTTAATTGGATTGAGATTGAATCTAGGATCAAAACCCCCAAATCGTCATATGAACAAACCCTAGATACTGGATTACGTTCAAATCGATGATATGAGATCAAATTAACGTGGGGCTTTCACTGTTTGAAGGATTGCGAAGCTAATGATGTAAGTCAATTGAATTTAAACAGAGTCTAGGGTAGAGTTTGATTAAATCGGTTTTGTATGAACCGTAGATTCTGGTTTTTGATCGAATTGGTGTTATAAGCCCCAATTGACATAGGGCTTTCATTCTAGAGACAAAAACGAAGCTAAAGGTAGGTTTAATTACCATATTAGTGCTCGAATTGATGGTGTATGAGTAAAACAGGTGTCGACTGTGAGTGGGTTAGTCTCCGGCGATCCTAACTGCTTCTCCGGTCAAATTGGTGTGCGGGATTGCTTCTGAGATGCTCGATTAAGGTGCGCAGGGCGTTTACTCGTGAATTGGTGAACGAATTTGATGAATTTGATGGTGTTTGTCCATGATGTCGACGGTTACGGGGTTAATGGCCATTATTGAGATTAATTCAACGCAATAGTGATGATTAAAGCTTTAACGGTGTCGTGAATGTCATTACCGTGTATAACCGTTATCAATTGGAACGAATTTCATGTGTGGCATTCGAATTTGGGTCAAGAACAGGTTGTTTGACTTTTGAAGGTCAACATAAATTGAATTTAGGTTAAGTACAGATCTAGTCCCTCGAGTTTCATATGTTAGAGTTTAGAAAAGGCATAATTAGTCCCTAGGGTTTGATGTTGAGTTGATTAGGTTAAGACCTAACAGATTTAACTGAGTTTAAGCTAACGGAGTTAACTTAAAAAGTCCGGATGTCACATCATCCCCTAGTTGAAAGAATTTTCGTCCCGAAAATTAGAATAATTTTTTTTCCGGATGTCACATCATCTCCTAGATGAAAGAATTTCCATCCCGAAAATTAGAATAGTACCTTAAGTGTTTGACGTGGAGTGCTTGAACAGATGAGGATACTTGCGCATCATCTGATCCTCGCGCTCCCATGTGAATTCCGGTCGGCGTTTCGAGTTCCAACGAACTCTGACAATAGGGATTTTACTATGTTTGAGTGTTTTGACTTTCCTATCCATGATTTCTACTGGTTTTTCAACGAAGCGTAATTGTTCATAAATTTGTAGTTCCTCAAGAGGAACCGCGAGTGTCTCGTATGCTAGACATTTCTTCAAGTTCGAGACATGAAAGACGTTGTGTACACCACTCAGTCCTTCAGGTAGGTCCAGTTGGTACGCTACCGGGCCAATTCTCTTCCCTATCTAGAACGGTCGAACATAACGAGGGTTTAGTTTGCCTCGTTTCCCAAAACTAATTACACCTTTCCAAGGTGAGACTTTCAATAGGACCATGTCGCCTACTTGAAGTTCTAACGGTTTTCGACTTTTATCAGCATATCTCTTTTGACGATCACGGGCTGCCGGCATACAATTTCGAATTTGAACGATCTTTTCTGAGGTTTCAAATACAAGTTCAGGACCCGTATGTTGGCTATCCCCAACTTCAGCCCAACAAATAGTTGATCAACATTTCCATCCGTATAATGCCTCGAATGATGCTGCCTTGATCCTAGTGTGATAACTATTATTGTAGGAGAACTCCTTCTTCTAGGTTGTAGAGAGCATCGATCTGTGCTTCCTTGGAATAGTCAGGCTCTAAGTATAAGATCTCATCGTCAGATAGATCCTTAAGCACATCAGCCGCTGACTTTCCTTTGTCACCACCACCACCAGAAGTATCACTACCCTCCTGATGAGAAGACTCCCCCTGAGCCATTGGAATAGCAGAGATGGGCACAATTGCTAAAGCTTGGTGCTCACCTCCACTAGGACCGACTTCGGGATCCTTGTCTTTGTCATCATCCTTTGTCAAGTCGACAGGATGACACGACTCATTACCAGTAGGTGTCTTTTCTTTCTCTTTCTCCCCCTGAGCATCAAACTTCTTGGTCAGATTAGCAATTAGTTTGACCATCAGCTCATGCTCCTTCTTCTGCATATCAAACCTCAGCTCGAGAGACGACCTGTGCCCCAGAATCATGTTGTTTGTCTTGGTCAGCAACTCGTTCTGGGCCATTATGTTCTTCAGTCTCTCGTCTGTCCCCGTTCTCTGGCTTCGTAGAATTCTAATTTCATCCACCAACGAATTAATCTGTGCTTTTGGAGCATCAGATTCCTCCTTTGACTTTCGAATAGTTTCCAACAGACCAGCAACTTGGGTTTCCAGAATTACTATCCTTTCTTCATTAGGATTAGGATTGTGACACCCGACATTTCAGGTCAATATCCGTACACGATATAAACGAGTTTATATTATATTTGTTTTCATGATTTACCTAATTGCATAAATTAGGACATTAAAGTCTAAGAAAAGCCGTACATTATTTCATTTCATATTTTGGTAATTCTACGAGTTACCGGTTCACATACCCGTATAACTATTTTGGTGATTAAATTAAATAACCAAGAAAAATATCTAGACATATATATTACACGAACTTTACGTTGGACAATAATTCATTTTTAGACTAAAATATATATATAATACGTAAAAGTAAACTAACGAACTCTTTCGAAGATATTACCTGGTAGCGTCAACCTTAGATATCTATACCTACAAATAATCACCTCAACGAATTATACAATCCAAGATTTCAACATCTTTCGTTAACGAGCCATAAACTTAATAAATTTATAATACCGTGGAAAACCTAAACCAAATTAAATTACCAATTGAAACTCTAATTAATATTAATACACTTAATGAATTAAATAAATTTACACTTAAATCTAATTATTTGATTAATTAACCCAACCCATTCCCTTGACTTTCTTGACCAAAAATCCCAGGGAAGGCCCCATTCCCATTTCCTATGACCCATACCTCATGTCTTCAAGATTTAGATAAAAACCATACCCTCTCAATCACCATTCTCACGAACCCCTTTTATCTCTCTCTTTTTCTTTACAGCAATTTTCCTCATTTCTCTTCAAGCTGAATTCAAGTTTTAAAGCAAAATCCACCATAGTTCGGTGTTATAAGAAGAGTTCCAAGTGTTTCCTCAGAGGTTTTTAGCAGGAGAAGTCAAGATCATTCTCTGTTTCTCTTAAAATCATCCTCTCTGTCCAGAGGTAAAAACTCGATACCATTCATATTATTTTCTTTAAAACCGTAGCTAAACATACAGTTTACTCGATCATAAGAAAAATAACCAAAAAAGTGTGTTGAATTCAAGTTTAAAACAAAAAAATATGCAGGACTGATTCTGTCAAAACGAAATGACAGCATCGAAACTATAGTTTCGATGCCTATTTCTCAATCGAAACTAGGAGTTTCGATACCAGTTTGATCGAAACTAGGTAGTTTCGATACCTATTATTCAATCGAAACTAGGAGTTTCGATACCTGTTTACTCAATCGAAACTAGGTAGTTTCGATACCTGTTGTTCAATCGAAACAAGGTAGTTTCGATACCTTTCTTGCCCAATCGAAACTAGGAAGTTTCGATACCCAGTTTGCTCAATCGAAATTAGGAAGTTTCGACATCTGTCCTGTCTAATCGAAACTAGGTAGTTTCGACATCTGTCCTGTTCAATCGAAACTAGGTAGTTTCGATACCTCTTCACCAGTCCCATTGGGCAGTAACTTAGAACTATTTTATAACGAAATAAGTGTTGAAAAACTAAGAAGATATTTTAAACAAAAGCAATCAGATTTACTAAGTCGGTGAACAATTTGCATATAAGACGTTCGGTCTTAACAAGAATGACCCTTTTTGTAATTAGGTTACGAATAGTCAAGGTTGACTAGAACAATTATCGTTGCTAACATACACAAAAACAAGGTGAGTTTCACGGCCCCTTTTACTGTTTTCAAATATTTGGGGGAAGAACATACTTACAACTATTTTTATGTGATAACAAGAGAATAAGACTCGACTTTTATGTTTACATGAGTTAAACGATTTGAGGTCGCTAAAGTCCCCTGGAACAATTTAGTAACCATTAACTGTAGCCTAGGGTCCTATGAATAGTACTATGGAGAGTGACGTCTCCCGGTCATGGTTAGTCGTGCTAACCACAATCTGGAGGATTTATGGCCGCATAGAACCGGATAACGAAATTAGGGGCGTGTACAATTGTCATGGTTTGGTTACGGCTCATGTAGGAACATATTATTTGTATTCCTAGCTAGTTTACAAATGGGTCAACAATTCTTATTCTGTTTATCACATGCACCTGAAACTATTTACGAACGATTGAATTTTACAAAGAACTATTTGATTAAACCTGTGAACTCACCAACCTAGTGTTGACCATTTTAAGTATGTTTTTTAGGAAATTGAACGTGATCGCAAGGTTAGCAATGTAGATTACATGCATGCACGATGGATACAACTTTTGGGGGATTTCTCTTGTATAACTCATTGTAATAGAGTCATGTTTGCGAAATCTTCACTTTTTTGTAAACTCAATTTACATTTTGGAATGTAAAACTTTAAACTTGTTTATGTATCCATTTATCATGTATGTGTTTGCGGTAATCATATGCTTTGGAAACCATGAACGTCACGCCTCGCGTTTCCGCCTAGGCGGGGTGTGACAGATTGGTATCAGAGGCATTGATTATAGTGAACTAGGAGTCTAAAATCGAACCTAGTCTATAATCTAAATGATCCACTGAGACGTTTTTCATTGCATATGCATTTCATAACTTATCATCATATTGTACGGATATCGTAGAAACTGAGTATCGTCACACACTAACCCCATTTCGACTTCAGACCCATGACACCCAAAAGAAGGGCACCGCGTGACACTACTGGTGAAAACAACACGACGATTTCTGCAGAAGTTGAGCAACTCATATCACAACGTGTAGCCGCCGCCTTGGAGCAGTACGAAGCCAATCGGAATAACGGTGGAAGAAATGGTAGTGGTAGTGGAGGAGGTGCAGGAGGCAGTGGCACTACTGGAGGTTCTGGAGGTAATAGAATGTGTAAACACCTCTGTAACACAGTCACAATCTAAGTTAACAACATTATTAAAATATCGACTTGTGACCCATACAGATGCTTTGAACAAGAAGTGCACTTATAAGGCCTTTCTATCCTGCAACCCTCGCAACTTCAATGGCACCGAGGGTGCAGTAGGCCTGATGAGGTGGATTGAGAAGATGGAATCTGTAATGGATATTAGTGAATGCACAGCTGACTGTATGGTGAAATATGCCACTTGCACACTTGCTGACAAAGCATTAACCTGGTGGAATTCTCAGATGAAAACCTTGGGAAGACAGACTGCCTACCAGCTATCTTGGGATGATCTAAATGCCATGATGATCGAGGAGTACTGTCCTCAAAATGAATTGCAGAAAATCGAAACTGAAATGTGGAACCTTCAAATGATAGGAGATGATGTGGCTGGTTACACTGACCGATTCAATGAGTTAGCAAGTTTAGTTCCACACATGGTTACCCCAGAATACAAGAGGGTTGAAAGATATTTGTGGGGTCTTGCTCCTCAAATCCGAAGCCTGGTAACTTCATCAAACCCTATGGATGCCAAGAGCGCTATAATCTTAGCTTTCAAGCTAAGAGATAATGCTGTGCGTGATGGTTTGTTTGAGAAGAAGGAGACCGAGGACGGAAGGTCTGGGGAAAAGAGGAAATGGTTCAGAAAACTAAGTAATCAAAACAAGAATCAAACTTACAAGAGATCTGGAACTATGAAAGCCTACGCTGTCAACACTATGGAACAAAAAGGATATCTTGGAACTCTACCGAAGTGTGACAAATGTGGGTATCATCACAGTGGAAGGTGTACCTAATGTGGAAAGTGTAAAAAGCATGGGCATCTAGCCCATAACTGTTGGAACAATGCGAACCCTATTAAGATCAATCAAGTAGCAGGAAAGGTCGACCCAGGAGCAGAAAGGATGAATCAGGGATGCTTTGAGTGTGGAGATCCAAAGCACTTTAGAAAAGACTGTCCAAAGTTGAAGAACCGAAACGACAATCAGGCCCGTGGAAGAGCGTTTGTGATGGGGGATGGTGACGTACGACAAGATCCAAACATTGTCACTGGTACGTTCCCGATAAATAATCACTATGCCTCTATACTTTTCGATACGGGTGCTGATATGAGTTTTGTGTCAAATGACTTTAAGTCCCGACTTGGTATTAAGCCCAGCAAACTAGACCAAAATTATACAATTGAATTAGCAAACGGAAAATTAATTAAAACTGGAGAAGTCATTCAGGGTTGTACCTTATGTTTTAAGAACCACACATTTAGTATAGACCTACTACCTGTTGACTTGGGAAGTTTTGACGTTGTTATTGGTATGGATTGGTTGTCGAAGAATCACGCCAAGATTGTTTGTTTTGAGAAGATTGTTCATATTCCCCTCCCAAACGGAGAAGTTCTTTCGGTTCAAGGTGAGAAAAGTGGAGTGACATTGAGGATGATAAACTGCATGAAAGCTCGTAAGTACCTACGTAAAGGCTATTGCGTGTTCCTGGCGCACGTCATCGAGAAGAAACCCGAGGAACGTCGACTTGAAGACATACCAATCGTTAAGGATTACCCCGAAGTTTTTCCTGAAGACTTACATGGATTACCACCACCGAGGCAAGTCGAATTCCGAATCGACTTGGTACCAGAAGCCACCCCGGTTGCGCGATCACCGTATCGATTAGCATCTTCTGAAATGCAGGAATTATCAAATCAACTCCAGGAGTTGCTTGATAAAGGTTTCATAAGACCGAGTTTCTCACCCTGGGGAGCTCCGGTCTTGTTCGTAAAGAAAAAGGATGGAACCTTTAGGATGTGTATTGATTACCGAGAATTAAACAAGCTTACAATCAAAAACCGATATCCACTTCCTCGAATAGACGATTTGTTCGATCAACTACAAGGTTCTAGCTTCTACTCTAAGATCGATCTACGTTCGGGGTATCATCAACTAAGAATCCAAGAAGAAGATGTACCAAAGACGGCATTTAGGACTCGATATGGCCACTACGAATTCCTAGTTATGCCGTTTGGTTTGACGAACGCACCAGCTGTTTTTATGGATCTCATGAACCGAGTGTGCAAGCCATACTTGGATAAATTCGTGATAGTATTTATTGATGATATATTAATATATTCACGAACCAAGGAGGATCATGAACATCATCTGAAATTAATCTTGGAACTACTCAGGAATGAGAAGCTTTATGCCAAATTCTCTAAGTGTGAGTTCTGGATCCGAGAAGTGCATTTCCTTGGACATGTCATCAATAAGGAAGGAATTCATGTTGATCCACCTAAGATAGAAGTGATAAAAAACTGGGAAGCACCAAAGACTCCGACCGAAGTGCGTCAATTTTTGGGTTTGGCCGGCTATTACAGACGATTCATCGAGAATTTTTCAAAAATAGCCCTGCCTTTAACCACATTAACCCAGAAAGAAAAGAAGTTTGATTGGAGTGACAAGCAAGAGTCAGCTTTTCAATTGCTGAAGCAGAAGCTGTGTAGTGCACCGATCTTATCCCTTCCTGAGGGAATCGACAACTTCGTCGTATACTGCGATGCATCACACCAGGGACTTGGTGGTGTGTTAATGCAAAGAGACAAAGTCATTGCATATGCCTCACGACAACTAAAAGTGCACGAAAAGAATTATACGACCCATGACTTGGAGTTGGGCGCAGTTGTGTTTGCACTCAAGATTTGGAGACATTACTTATACAGTACAAAATGTACTATCTTTACAGACCACAAGAGTCTCCAAAACATTTTTAATCAGAAAGAACTCAACATGAGGCAACATCATTGGGTAGAACTACTGAATGATTACAACTGTGATATCAAGTATCACCCTGGTAAAGCCAATGTCGTAGCAGACGCCTTAAGTCGTAAAGAACGGGTTAAAACACTCCGTGTTCGTGCCCTAGGATTGACAATTCATACGAGTCTCACGACTCAAATCCGGATGGCACAACGGGAGGCAACCAAAGAAGAAAACATTCAGGGTGAAGCTTTACGAGGAATGACCAGACAGTTAGAGCCAAAATCAGATGATACTTTATACTTTGCAAATAGAATTTGGGTGCCATGTTTTGGTAATTTACGGGAGTTGGTTATGGACGAAGCCCACAAATCCAGGTACTCCATTCACCCAGGTTCATATAAGATGTATAAGGATCTGAAAGAACACTATTGGTGGCCGAACATGAAAGGAGAAATTGCTATTTATGTCGGTAAATGCCTAACATGTTCAAAGGTAAAGGCAGAACATCAGAAACCATCGGGATTGTTACAACAACCCTAGATACCTCAATGGAAATGGGAACAGATTTCAATGGATTTCATTACAAAGTTGCCCAGGACGTCCAGTGGTTATGATACTATATGGGTAGTTTTCGATCGTTTGACAAAATCAGCTCATTTTCTACCTATCAAAGAGACGGATAAAACCGAGAAACTTGCAAAGCTTTATATCAAGGAAATTGTGGCTAGGCATGGAGTGCCAGTTTCTATTATCTCTGATAGAGACAGCAGATTCGTGTGTAGAATCTGGAAATCGTTACAAGAAGCACTAGGCACGCGCCTAGACATGAGCACAGCCTACCATCCACAAACGGACGGTCAAAGTGAAAGGACTATCCAAACATTAGAAGATATGCTCCGGGCGTGTGTAATTGATTTCGGAGGAAATTGGGATACTCATTTACCGTTGGCGGAGTTTTCCTATAATAAAAGTTACCACACAAGCATCAAGGCAGCTCCATTTGAAGCTTTATATGGTCGTAAGTGCCGCTCACCGCTATGTTGGGCGAAAGTTGGTGAAAAACATTTGACAGGTCCTGAGATTGTCCAGGAAACCACTGATAAGATCTTCAAAATTAAGGACCGTCTGAAAGCGGCCCGAGACAGACAGAAGAGCTATGCTGATAACAGACGGAAACCATTAGAATTTCAAATTGGTGATCGAGTAATGTTAAAAGTCTCACCATGGAAAGGCGTTGCAAGGTTTGGTAACCGTGGTGCTCAACCCTAGATACGTTGGACCGTTTGAAATACTGGCTAGGGTTGGCCCTGTAGCTTACAAGCTCAAGTTGCCACAAGAACTAAGCAATGTACATGATACGTTTCATGTATTAAATCTCAAGAAGTGTTTATCAGACGAGACGTTAATTATACCGCCTGATGAGATTCACATAGACGACAGGTTGCATTTCATCGAGGAATCGATTGAGATTTCAGATTGGAAAGTTCAAAGGTTGAGACGTAGTCGAATCAAACTGGTTAAAGTACGTTGGAACTCAAAACGTTGTCCTGAGTATACATGGGAACGAGAGGACCAAATGAAAACAAAATACCCCTCCTTGTTTAAGGATGCACCAGTTCAAGATGGCACGAATTGAATTTCGGGACGAAATTCTTTTAACATGGGGAGAATGTGACACCCGACATTTCAGGTCAATATCCGTACACGATATAAACGAGTTTATATTATATTTGTTTTCATGATTTACCTAATTGCATAAATTAGGACATTAAAGTCTAAGAAAAGCCGTACATTGTTTCATTTCATATTTTGGTAATTCTACGAGTTACCGGTTCACATACCCGTATAACCAGACTAAATACGAACGTTAGTTATTAAATTAAATAACCAAGAAAAATATCTAGACATATATATTACGTGAACTTTACGTTGGACAATAATTCATTTTTAGACTAAAATATATATATAATACGTAAAAGTAAACTAACGAACTCTTTCGAAGATATTACCTGGTAGCGTCAACCTTAGATATCTATACCTACAAATAATCACCTCAACGAATTATACAATCCAAGATTTCAATATCTTTCGTTAACGAGCCATAAACTTAATAAATTTATAATACCGTGGAAAACCTAAACCAAATTAAATTACCAATTGAAACTCTAATTAATATTAATACACTTAATGAATTAAATAAATTTACACTTAAATCTAATTATTTGATTAATTAACCCAACCCACTCCCTTGACTTTCTTGACCAAAAATCCCAGGGAAGGCCCCATTCCCATTTCCTACGACCCATACCTCATGTCTTCAAGATTTAGATAAAAACCATACCCTCTCAATCACCATTCTCACGAACCCCTTTTATCTCTCTCTTTTTCTTTATGGCAATTTTCCTCATTTCCCTTCAAGCTGAATTCAAGTTTTAAAGCAAAATCCACCATAGTTCGGTGTTATAAGAAGAGTTCCAAGTGTTTCCTCAGAGGTTTTTAGCAGGAGAAGTCAAGATCATTCTCTGTTTCTCTCAAAATCGTCCTCTCTGTCCAGAGGTAAAAACTCGATACCATTCATATTATTTTCTTTAAAACCGTAGCTAAACATACAGTTTACTCGAACATAAGAAAAATAACCAGAAAAGTGTGTCGAATTCAAGTTTAAAACATAAAAATATGCAGGACTGATTCTGTCAAAACGAAATGACAGCATCGAAACTATAGTTTCGATTCCTATTTCTCAAGTTTCGATGCCTATTTCTCAATCGACACTAGGAGTTTCGATACCAGTTTGATCGAAACTAGGTAGTTTCGATACCTATTATTCAATCAAAACTAGGAGTTTCGATACCTGTTTACTCAATCGAAACTAGGTAGTTTCGATACCTGTTGTTCAATCGAAACAAGGTAGTTTCAATACCTTTCTTGCCCAATCGAAACTAGGAAGTTTCGATACCCAGTTTGCTCAATCGAAATTAGGAAGTTTCGACATCTATCCTGTCCAATCGAAACTAGGTAGTTTCGACATCTGTCCTGTTCAATCGAAACTAGGTAGTTTCGATACCTGTTCACCAGTCCCATTGGGCAGTAACTTAGAACTATTTTATAATGAAACAAGTGTTGAAAAACTAAGAAGATATTTTAAACAAAAGCAATCAGATTTACTAAGTCGGTGAACAATTTGCATATAAGACGTTCGGTCTTAACAAGAATTACCCTTTTTGTAATTAGGGTACGAATAGTCAAGGTTGACTGGAACAATTATCGTTGCTAACATACACAAAAACAAGGTGAGTTTCACGGCCCCTTTTAATGTTTTCAAATATTTGGGGGAAGAACATACTTACAACTATTTTTATGTGATAACAAGAGAATAAGACTCGACTTTTATGTTTACATGAGTTAAACGATTTGAGGCCGCTAAAGTCCCCTGGAACAATTTAGTAATCATTAACTGTAGCCTAGGGTCCTATGAATAGTACTATGGAGAGTGACGTCTCCCGGTCATGGTTAGTCGCGCTAACCACAATCTGGAGGATTTATGGCCGCATAGAACCGGATAGCGAAATTAGGGGCGTGTACAATTGTCATGGTTTGGTTACGGCTCATGTAGGAACATATTATTTGTATTCCTAGCTAGTTTACAAATGGGTCAACAATTCTTATTCTGTTTATCACATGCACCTGAAACTATTTACGAACGATTGATTTTTACAAAGAACTATTTGATTAAACCTGTGAACTCACCAACCTAGTGTTGACCATTTTAAGTATGTTTTTCAGGAAATTGAACGTGATCGCAAGGTTAGCAATGTAGATTACATGCATGAACGATGGATACAACTTTTGGGGGATTTCTCTTGTATAACTCATTGTAATAGAGTCATGTTTGCGAAATCTTCACCTTTTTGTAAACTCAATTTACATTTTGGAATGTAAAACTTTAAACTTGTTTATGTATCCATTTATCATGTATGTGTTTGCGGTAATCATATGCTTTGGAAACCATGAACGTCACGCCTCGCGTTTCCGCCTAGGCGGTGTGTGACAAGGATGTTTGGAGGTAGATGCTTCAGCATGGTGAGTTGGGGAGGAGAAGATAGTATTGAAGTCAAACCCTTGAGTATATTCTCCGTAGTTGAAGGGTTGACTTAACGGTTCAATGGTGGTTGTTGGGATTGAGGATGTGATGACGGTTATAGGTGTTATAGAAGGGGTGATGGTGACTGACTCCGTGAGAATTGGAGTAATCACCGCCACCTAGACAGATGTGAAAGGGAGGGTCACTATCACAGGAACCTCCTCTGTGATTTAAGTGACTGCCACGTCATGTTGTACCTGTGGCCTTCTCCTCTGTCTTCGGTATAATTGCTGTGAAGGTGGGGTAGAGGCTGAATCAGTACTTGCAGCTTGAGTAGTAACCTCCACCTCACTGGGGAATAGCAAGTTGCTGCCTATCCCCTCTGTTCTTGTGAACACTTTCACGTCTTTGCCTTTGAATAGCAGCGTTAGAGTCAGAACCTTGTTCATATTCACTGCTAGAGGACTGTCGCTTTCTCTTTGAGGAAGACTCAGGAAGGATGACCTTCGTCGTTCTCCTCGGGTGAACCTGCGATGGTGCATCATCGGAATCAGAAGAATCAGACTCCGTCTCTTTCAGGTCGGATTCCTCAGCACCATCATGACCTTCTTCTTCGTCTCCACCATCAGACGATCCATCTTCACTTTCAACTTCCTCCTCTTGTTGTTGTTGTTGTTCATCTGAATGTTCACTCAACTCTGTCTCCGATTCATGACTATACCATCTCCAGTCATCCAGTGCCACATATGCTTCGTTTATTAGGTGGCCAAAGAGTCCTGTATGCTCAAGGGTAGGTTCTACACTGCATGGCTTAAGGAATTGTGCGAACACCCTCTTGTCCACCCTCTTCACTTGTAGTCTCTCCCCAATTGCAGGTAGGTTTGGCAACGCATCGTTTAACAAAAGTTGCATAAACATTGGGTATAATAAGAACCTGAACCTCTCAGCCATGTTAACCTGATCATTGATGGCTTTGAATATGTATCGTGAGAAGTTGTAGCCCTTATTGAGAGACAAGCCAACCATGGCAGCAACAAGGTCATGACCCATTGCATCCTTTCCAGCTTTTCTTGAGGAGATGCACATGATCATGATGTGGGCAAAATATCTCCATTGATCGAGCACCCACATTTTCTTATAAGAAGCATAGTCTATCGCACCGACATACCCCATTCGTTGCCTCCAACAGCCATCCACAAAGTAGTCAGGAGAGGCTGTCGGGTCAGTGGAAAGATCTCTGAGTTGCAAGACCCGTCTAATAGTGTCTTTAGAGAAGGCGATATCATGACCAGCAACTGTAGCCCTTATAACATTCGGGTTTACCGAGCAATCATGCTCCGCGGTCTCCCATAATTGCTCGAGATAAGGTCTTGAAACGATAGGGTCAGCCAAAATAGCATAGCTGATTCTTGAACGGTTCAAGAAATCAACTATCTCTCGATACTGAAGCGCTGCACCCTTCCATTCCGGTTGAGTATGAGCTAGAAGATTGAATTCATTCGTAAACGCACGAGCCATAATCTGCAAAAACACACAGAAAACAGAATCAGAACAACAAGTTTCATTGGAATTGAATAAACATGACTCAGTATAGCAGTTACTCTTTGAACTGAATTTTCAGACTTAGAAATTTTTCCCAAGTGTTGGTCCTGCATACTTAGCAAGTACGCAGGAAATTCCTCTTGCGTACTTAACAAGTACGCAAGAATTACTTCTTGGGTACTTGTTAAGTGCGCAAGAAAAGCACTTGTTCTAAATTTAAGAAATCTAAAAATTCAACAGATGATCTAAATTAATGTGGATTAGATCACCACTAGGTCGAAATCCGTGATTACAGCCTATGGAACCTCAAACCACATCAATGAACCACTACATTTGTCACAATTTGACCTAAATGGCCACCCTGTCGAACCCACGGTCAAAATCCAAGCCAAGGTCAAGATCACTGACGATTAAGGACTAAATAGGGATTGATTATTGATTCTTAGCAATTTTTTAATTATAATGTTTTACCAAGACAACCAAAAATTTGACTAAAATCACGATTCAACCCTAAAAATTTTAGAAGTCTAGATCGGTCCAAAATTCACGATTTTTCGAATGGATTGGATCTAGATTCTCACCAAATGATTGAAAGAAGATGATGATACTAGAGATGGGACGAAAACCGGTTGGAACACTCGGAATTTTTGAGGAAATTTTGCAGAGGGAAATGAACAGGCGCTCGAGTTTGAATAAAAGTCTGAAAATTTTTCTGAGTGCCATATTTATACCCAACACTAAACAGTCTTGCGTACTTGCTAAGTGCGCAAGCTTTAACTCCTGCGTACTTACAAGTGCGCAAGACTTAACTCTTGCGTACTTGTTAAGTACGCAGGGCTTATTTCATGCGCACTTGCCAAGTACGCAGAAACTCTTAAGTGCGTAAACTTTCAACTCAAATTATGAAGATTTCAAGTCAAATAACGAACAAGATAAACAAAATTCAATCAAGAGGATTCACAATCAATTCAGGAAGGTTAAACACAAATATTTTTGGTTTTTCTGATTAAGATTGAACTGTTCATAAAGTTAAAATCTTTTTGATCTTTTCTAGATAGAAATATACACGTATTTACACAAACTATTTTTGATCAAAGACACGAGCAGAGGATCATATCAGGCTAACTTATAGCAAAAACGATACAATATAAACATCAAAGAATATGGGATCATGTCATGGATTACTATTTATTCATACATAACAAGCACATAAACAAGTAATTCAAGTTGACAATATTATAAGATTTGAAACTATAAGCATCTTTGTATCACGTTCTTGTGTATTAAGGTATTAATTATAAGATATAAAACATGTACCCCACTGATATGCTACAAAAATGTAAATTGCACTATCTCAAGGCATCTAAGATTTTCCCAATGATTTTCTAAATTTTCAGAATGAAGCTACATCAATTAGCACAGGAAAAATCAAGCAGAATCCATAAGTATTATCAGGAATCATAAGATTCAGAATCGAGTGATTTATATGTCTTGGTTTCATTTGATTTTTTCATTGAATATCGGTATGATGATTCAGGATAATGAATATGGTGTTTGAATAAGGTAAGGTAATCCAACTTTTATCTGGATTTGATTTCAATGAATCAGGAGTGATTCAAGGGTGAATACATGCTCAACGGTTGATGTAGAGACATGTCTTGATTCAATCTCTCCTTGCATACTTGTGAGTATGGGCAGTGAGATGAACCTTATTAATTGTGCTAACGACATAACCCGAAACTGATCTCAAAAGAAAATTATTGCCAAATACTAACATCCTTTATCTGATAATGATCTTTTCTATTCTTTTACGCACACACGTTCAAATCACAGTTGTAATTTTAGACTAAGTTTCCACACTACTAAGCGGGTCGGTTGTGGGTTTGCGTTTCTTTCACGCGGTATTCTCCAAGTATTCGGGATTAAGTAGTTCAACTAGTCGGTTTTTCAGTAAGCAAATTGTTTGGGGTGCCTAGGAGAGTTTAGTAGACTAGACGGTTTTGATTGTGCATGACTTGTATCGGTAACCCGATTCCACACACTTAAGTGAGATCTTTGAGCCTTTTTATATTCATTTATATTCAATGCTTTTCGTTTGATGTGTGTTTTACTTGGATGATTTGTCTGGTTAGAACTTGATTATCTTGATACATTTCGAGACCCTAGGTTTAGATAGCACACATAAATGATCTAAGGCATTAGGATTCATCCCTTTGTATTTAGCTCTTTCTTTTGTTTTCCCTACCTAAACATTACCCCGTAGTGACCCCTTTTGAGACTTATTCCCTTTTATTTGATTAACCCACATATTACACCATTAGCCTTTGCAACCTTTTTCTTTTTAACCCCGTGTCACTTGTCCGGATGTATTTGAGCATGTTCAGTTTGTAATAGCAAGAAAAAAAAATGAAAATTAAAGAGAAAATCACAAAAATAGGGTAATCCAATGAATAAGTGTGATCCTCACGGTTTAGCATAGTTTTGTTTTATCTTTTCATTCTTTTTGTCTTAAGTTCATTAGTCCGGACCGGTTTCACCTTAGCCATTTAAAATTCCTATCCATACCCTGAACCCTAGCCTGACATTACAACCCAGAAAGACCTTGTTGATCTGTGTGTTTGTGTTCACATTCGGGTGGAGATTTGATTTATTCTCAAGCATATGACTTAAGCATTTCCTTGGCAGGTCTGAGAGTTAGAATAGGAGCCGACACATCTTTTGCTAGTCACAGAAATAAACCGAGTGGAGAGAACTCTTGTGAGGGGATGAGTTGTGCACAGTTCGAGCATGAAAGAAAGTGAGTCTTGATTAGGTGTGCCCATGTTTTTCAAAAAGTTAGGTCCATCTAGACTGGTTGAATTGTAAATCTATTGACCGTTGTAAAACTTGGGGAGTCATTCGTTGTTATTGGATTTCGCGACCGGTTTCTCACCTTAACTTGATAATTTTTGTATTTGTGTGATTACTTGGTTGGATGTACTACTTTGGGCTTTGCTTAGGGACAAGCAAAGTTCAAGTGTGAGAATGTTTGATGTGTTCTAAAAAACATATGTTTATGGAGTTGTTTTTGACCCGTTTTACCCGGTTTTATTGGCAAATATCTTAAAAAAATGGTACTTAACGAGATTATTGTTGAATTTGCATGTTTGCATGATAAATCAAAGAATTATACTGGAGAAATGGAGCCGGAAAGAAAAACAAGAAAAAAGTTGGAATTTATACACTTCGCGACACGCGAAGAGTGAGCTCTAGATTCTCGCGACACGCGAGGGGCTTTAAAACCGGGCCCGACTAAATTGGCCTTCGAGGCACGCGAATGGCCTGGAACTATTTCTCGCGACACGCGAAAGGCAGAAAAGCCGCAAAACCCTATACTTTGATTATTAAAAGGTTTGAGTGGCCATTCTTGAGGGAGTTCGACTGATTGTGACTGGAGGCGACCAAGAGGCTCCGAGGATCAAAGTTTTGAGACCTGGTATTATCAGGATTGAGTAAAGTTGAACTCTTTCGGTTTGAAAACACTGGTTTTACGTTCTTTTTCTTATTTGAGTTATTTATATCGAGATTGAATTATGTTTTCAGTATATTTTGGATTTTTTTATTATCATGAGTAGCTAAACTCATAGATACCTAGATTAGGATGAATATTGATATGTTTTGATTGTTTTCGGGTTTTAATCGATCGTATGACGAATATTAGTGTAAAGACTCTTGATTTAATGTTTATGAATGTGTTTGAGTACTGATTTACTACTGATTTTGCATGAATTTGTTGCTCTTGAGGTTTTGCTTGAATACTTTGTGTGTTTTGGGTAAGATTTCGGGTTTTCGGGTCATTTGGTTTGTGTTCGTGATCTGGACGATTAGGCCAGTCGTTATAGCAGGTTTGTGTTGTCATAAAAGTCAGTATTTTACCAATCTTGAGTCCGAGATGAGATACGTTGTCGGGTTGTCTTGTGGTTTGTCGGTTTGGGTAGCAATTTCATGAGAGTGGGTTGTCCGAGTCGTCTTTATCATCTTGCAATTTCGTGTCATAAACAGTATCTTGGGACTTTACTCCTTGCTCTTAGGTCTGTCTAGGATAGTCTCTGAGTATAGGACGGTTGAGACCGAGAGGTGAAATCGTTGTCGAGTACATTGTATTCTAGGTTTTGGTAAGTCTGAGAGGAAATCCAATTCTTTACCGGTGAGCTTAATCCGACCCGTAGGATAGTTGAGGTGTGTAGCTGAGTCCGAGAGGAGATCCTACATGTTTTAGTGATTCCCGAGTCAGTCTTTCTTTAGAACCGGTGTCATACAGTCGGTTTTCCCGAAAGCAGTTGAGTTAGTCAATAAGATTCCTGGTCTAGGTAGTGTTTGCCTCATATTTGGTCTTCATTTCGTATTTTAGTTCGTTGGTTTAGTCTTTCTTTAGAGTCTTGTCTTGTCTTCTTTGTCTTTCCGTGTGTCTAAATGTTTTCGTGTCTTGTCCGTCTTTGAGTGGAGTAAGTATTTAGTTGTGTTATTCTAGCCTACATGTTCTAAAAGTAATAAATAGAATCATCTAGTGTGTTGCATCGGTTAGGAGTCAATAAAGGTTCAGTATCGAGGGTGTAGGTCCAGGTAACTCAACTATTGATCGGACTCGTAATATGACGTTGCTATAACACGAAGTGCGGAATCCTTCATGTTAACATTTGTATACTAACCGACAATTGAAACAACACGCGTAAATAAACTTCTCAATTATATTCCAATTCACAATGGTTTACAGACTCAATCAGACAATTCTATCTCTCGGTTCTCTCTAATCCGTCGTCCTGTCTAATGACTCTGTAAACCTATATATAGAAAACTAACCTGCTGTAAGCGAACTTATTAAGTTCGCCTCTAACAGACTAAGCGAACTTAACAAGTTCGCCTCAGATAGACTTAAGCGAACTTATTAAGTTCGCCTCTGATAGACCAGGCGAACTTAACAAGTTCGCCTCTAGGCTATACTTGCAAAACACTTAGTGACTTATGACATTTACATAGCAAAAACATAAAGACATAAAATCTAACTATTACAAGCTTTTGTCATTACAATCTATGTCCTAACAGACTCCCCCTTGTCAATAGCTTGATCTTTAGTCTTTGGTCTTTATCTTGAACTCTTCCAGTTATCCGGTAGTCTGCTGCCAGCATGCACACCATATCTTCTGCATATCTCCAAAACTCTTTTGTACTGTAGGCTTTGTTCTCTCCATTCATCAGTGAACATTATTTCATTCTTTCTCAATGTCCTCTGATCTTTCTTTGAGAAATTGATAAGATTCATTGCATCATAGAAACATACAATGACCTTATTGTCTTTATCTTCAATCCTTGCTTCACCAGTATTAACATCAACATACCACCATTTCATATTCCCAAGAAAGTCTTGAAAAATATTCTTTAATGGTATCTTGTGAATAGCACGCACTGGTTTATACTTGTATCTCCAGGTTACTTTCCCAGTCTTTGGATCTGTGTTCTTCACTCTCTTTCCCTTCTGTGGTTTCAGCCGATCATACTTTCCTGAACTACCTTCTTTCTTTATCAGGTTTGCTATCACATCAGCCAAACCATTCTTCGATCTATTGATGAGTGGCTTTGAAGCTAAACCATTTATTTCACACCTCGGCAAGGTATTGAAATATTTGATCCTCGGCTTTAAGTATTGAACACCGTCAGATCGTTTGATTGCAAATAATTTTGATTCACCATCATAGAACCAACTTATGATCCTTCCTACACATTGCTCTTTATTCACATATTTCTCTTTCTGAGCAGGTTGTGCTGGAGACTTGGGTAGCACCTTCATCCAACTGTTTACAACTTCTCTCCACTGTTCTCGTGTCATCCCTGTATCTCTGTACATCACAGGTTCTTCATTAATCTTTGGAGACTCAGTGTGAGTAATTTCAGTTTCAGCACCTTTATTGGATTGACTTGTCTCATCATCAGTATCCATCTTTGAATCAGCTGTATCATCTGGCAGTGTGACGTCTTCAACAGAGTCCATAGAATCTGTTACTCCTTCATAAGTGAATTCAGGAATAACATCATCCTGGATGAAGTTATACGGCACCTTAAGACCATCACATCCTTCATAGGTGACACTGTCTTTATCTTTCTCTATCTCAATCTCTACTATTTCTCCTTCTTCTATCTCATTATCCGACATATCATCTTCCAAGTCATTGAATAAATCATCAATGTCATCAAGACATGCAATCTTTTCAGCTTCCTCTTCTTCTGAATCTTGAAAGAATTCCAATAACAGAATTTCTTCTTCATTAGTACCAGAAGTATCTTTGTCTTTGTTTCCTTCAAGTGATTGTGATGTCAACTCTCCCTGAACCCTAGATATAGGATTAGCGTCAGTGTATTGACGATCACCCTCAATATTTCCAGCAGGATCATTGTCTTCATTATCACGTCTTTGAATAGACTCTGTGTGACAAGTATCAGGTATCCTCAACTCCCCCTGAGAGTCAAGACGCTGAACGAGTTTGGAAACTAATACTTGCATATCAGCAATCTGTTGAGCTTGAGTCTGAATCACCAGCTGCCTTTGTGAATCAGTAGACACAAGAGTGTTTACCTGTGTTTGTAGAGAAAGCACTTGAGATTCAAGGAAAGTAATCCTGTCAGAATCAGAAGGCTTTGACGGACCAGCTGTTGATTGTGGAATAGAAGGACTTGAAGTAGTAGGAATGACTGGAGGAACAGGAGTTTGAACTGGAGATGGATCCTTAGATCTTGGAGGAGTAATTATCAAAGAAGCAACAAAATTAGCATCCTCGACTCCTTGAGAAGATTTTGCAGCAGCAATCGACGCAGACATTAACTTTTGATGTGTAGGATCTGGATTAAAGTCACTATCAGTGTCAGAACTCTCATCGACCAAAGATCTTTTACCAAGTACTGATCCGGAAGGAGGATCCCGAACAGACTTTCGTCTTGGTCGTCTGGCTTGAGATTTAATGTGTTTTCCAGCATGAGCCAGTGGAATAGCAGTCAACCGTTCATAATGACCTGAGGAAAAATCCCTAGAATCATCAGAATCAGTGCTTTCATTTATCGATAATGTCGTATCACTTGAGCTGGAACTAGAATTAGCATCTGTCACCACATTCCCTTCAGCTTCTGGAATTGGCGAGTTCACAGCATCATCAACGAAATCATCCATGTTCATTCCTAGATCTTGATTAGGATCATGAACGACCTCTTCTTGAACTGGTTCCTGAATAGGTATTTCAACTTCAGCTTGTGGAATAGGAACATGTTCAGGAACAGGAATTTGAGGTTGTACGGGAACTTGTACTTGAGGAACTTGATGTTGTTGTGGAACTTGTACTTGTGGAATTTGATGTTGTTGTTGTTGTTGTTGTTGTGGTTGTTGCTGTTGTGGTTGTTGAACATTTAAGCCTTGAGCTTGAGCAATTTCATCAGGATGAAACCAGTTGTCATTAGGTGGTGCAACATAATCAGGATTGATTAAGTGCCCAAATAATGGAGTATTGACTGGAATCAATGCAGCAATCTGCTGTTTCACCTTCGTACAGTCGGTAAAGATACATTTTGACATCGGAGTCAACGTTAATCTTATTGGATGTTGTGGAAGATCAGGAATAAGGTGATTGAGAATCATTTGAATAAAACGAGGATACATCAAGAAACCTTGACCTTCAGCTGGATTAATCTGCATAACCATCTCCCGATAGAAGTAAACTGGAAAATTGAATCTTTTATTCAATGTTAAGGCCACCATAGCAGTTTGAAGAGCTATCTTCAATCCATCAGTACTAGCTTTGCGAGGAGAGATGCATTGAATAATCACATGCATAAAATACCTCCATTCACCAACTAATCCACCTTTCCGTGCTTGGGTATCATTCTGTTTCCCACGATATCCCATTCGTTGAAAACAACCCATAATAAGAGTGCTAGGATAAGATATTGGATCGTCAGCATTTCCACCTAAATCAAGAGCAGTACGTATCGTCTCTTCAGATATTGCAATCTCGGTATTATTAACAGTGGCACGAAGAACATGAGGTTCAACGTCCGTATCTTGATGCACAGTATCCCAAAATTGCTGTATGTACACGAGACTGATGTAAGGATCAGCAGACAGAGCAACATGAAGACGTGATCTGTTCAAAAATCTTATGATGCCTTGAAAATTCACAGCCTCAGACATGTTCGGATCTAACAAAGCCACTTGATTATGTTTATATTCAACACGTCGAGCCATCTGAAACATTTGGACAAACAAACATATTAGAAAAAATAACGAGTACAAACAAAACAAAACAACAAAAAAAATTTTCAACAAAAAAAAATTTTCAACAAAAATTCACAAGTCCAAATCCTCACTGACCCCTAGGCGAACTTAATAAGTTCGCTTAGTAGTGCAAGAGGCGAACTTATTAAGTTCGCCTGACAAGTTCGCTTCGAACAAGTTCGCCTGAACTGTGACGTTTCAAATTCAAATACAGACAAACAAAATTCATTGAATCAAGATAAAATCATGGAATAAACATTGAATAACAGTCGAATATCAATTTATAACCAAATCGGATGATTAATTTTACAAGTTTGGTCAAAATTAGGTCAAATCAGTCCGTTGAAACTATTGACGTAAAACCGAGAGAAAAAGTACCAAATACTCTCAATTTAGCGGATGAAAATCGATGAAAATACCTTTGTTAGATTCGCAATCCAATTTCGATGAAGATACAACCAGTAAACAACTCTCACAACACAGTTTAAAATTTTTGAAAATTTCGGTCAAGTTCGCCTAAACTGGAGAAAACGATGAACTGACAAGTTCGCCTGATCTAGACCCTTAAACCCATTAAGTTCGCTTAATTAGGCGAACTTATTAAGTTCGCTTAACAAGCCTTCGGCGAACAAGATAAGTTCGCTTCACCCCAGATAGCAGATTAAGTTCGCTTCACTGTTTTAAGCGAACTTATTAAGTTCGCTTCACTGTACACAAGCGAACTTAATTGCTTTTCAACCTTTTTGTCTTGAACAAAAATTTTATCAACTTCAACCTGTCAAATCTTGAACTTCCATCAGCAACACATATTCGATCCAATCCCGAACAATTTTAATAAAAGTTTAGAATTTTCATGGAAAATAAAAAACAAAAAAAAATCTTTTTGAATTTTATCTATACAAACGGAATCACATATTTTTGACTTTTATCTGAATAAACTGAAATCACATATTTTTGGTTTTTATCTGTACAAATTGAAATCACATATTTTTGACTTTTAAACATCATGAGCAAGAAGATCATATCAGTATTCAATTAATTCATCACACATTTTATCAATAACAAAGGGTAACATATAGTATGAAACCATTCAACTCAATTTTGTGCACTTTGCATCTTTTTCATTTTGACACTCCTTCAATTTGAATAATATTTGAAATGATACGCGATAAATTTCAAAGTAAATAAGATCAGGTTATAAAATGCTCTTTTATTTATACCGAATTTGAAATATAAAGCATGAATTCTTAAATTTGTCAATATTATATTATTTGAAACTATAAGCGTTTATTCTCCAAATTCATGTGATTTAGTACCATTTAGATGAAAAAACATCGTGTACCCCACATATATGCCAAACAGAAAGTAAATGCACTATCTTCAAGACATATAAGATTTTACTAAAGATTATCCGAATTTTCAGAATGAGGAGACATCACTTAGCACATGAATAGCAGAATCCAAATTGGATTGTATAGGAATCAATGAGATTCAGAATCGAATGATTCAATGTTTTGGCTTATATTTGTGGAATCATAAGATTCAGGTACGTAGATCCAACTGTTATCTGGATTATGAATTCAATGGAATCAGTAAAGATGATTTATCAATATGATCCAAGGGCTAGTATATGTTTGACAGATGTTGTCAAGTATATATCTTGATTATACTTCAAATTGCATGCTTTTCGGGACATGGGCACTGAAGCAAATCGAATGAATAGTGTTAAGGACATAACCCGAAACTGATCTTATAAGAAAATCTTTATCAAAAGCTAATATTCTTTATCTGATAATGATCTTTTACACACACACCCAGGCATATAATGTATTTAAATCACAGATGTAATCATATTATATTTAATTTTCACACTACTATTAGTTTCAAAACGTTTTTAGCCTATTGACAATTCAAGTTTCAAATTTTATACACAAATTTTAAAACAAATTATCAAGAATAGAGCATTCACAACACTATCATTTCTTATTTATGCAGACTTTGAAATTTAGATTAGATCAACTTATTTTAATCAATCATATATCAAGGTCTACTAAGGTCGTATGAAATGAACTAATCACTGATGTACTATCATTTCTTCTCTAACCTCAAATGATGTCAAATTTTATATTTTTCAATTTGTTTTGACTTTTTATAAATTAAGATTTTTGACTGAAAATGTAAATGCAGAAATGTAATAAAGCAATAAAAGAACTTAAAAACAAAATTTTCCATGAAATTCTGATTTTGAAAATCTTTTATTCGGGATTGATCATACCAATCATTTTAATTAGGAATTCAAACCTTGTACGATCAAATGCCTTGGTAAACAAATCAGCAAAATTATCTTCAGTGTGTACCTTGACCAGCTCAATCAACCTTTTCTTTGCACAATCACGTATAAAATGATATCGAATTTCGATGTGCTTAGTTTTACTATGTTTAACAGGATTATTCGTTATGGACATAGTAGCATTATTATCGATAAACATGGGGGTTCCTGTGAAATTCAAACCGTAATCGCTCAATTGCTGTTGTATCCACAGGATCTGTGAACAACAACTTGCAGCAGCAATGTATTCTGCTTCGCATGTTGAAATTGAGACTGTGGTTTGCTTTTTGCATTGCCAGGACACAAGTCGATTACCTAAGAACTGGCAACCACCTGTGGTAGATTTGCTGTCCAGACAACAACCACCAAAATCAGAATCAGTATAAGCATTGAAATCAAAGTTAGAACCATGAGGATACCATAGCCCTAAACGTTGTTTTCCTTTTAAATACCGAAAGATTCTTTTCACAGCAATTAAGTGAGATTCTTTTGGCTTTGCATGAAATCTGGAACAGATACACACGGCGAACATTATATCCAGCCTTGAAGCGGTTAAGTACATGAGGGATCCAATCATAGCTCTGTAAAGTCGACAATCCACATCTTTTCCATCTGGGTCAGAATTCAACTTATGATTGACCGGAATTGGAGTATCGTATGGGGTACAGTCCTCCATCTTGAACCGGCTCAAGATGTCTTTGACATACTTGGACTGATGAATAAAGAAACCATCTTCCTTTTGATATACTTGTGAACCTAAGAAAAACGATAACTCTCCCATAGCAGACATTTAAAATTTCGACTTCATAACACCCTCATAGTCTTTGCATAACCCTTCGTTTGTCGAGCCAAAAATAATATCATCCACATAAATCTGTACCAGTAGGTAATCTCCCCCTGATTTCTTTATGAATAAGGTCGAGTCTATCTTTCCACGAACAAATTCATTCGCCAAAAGATGTGTGGATAAAGTCTCATACCACGCACGAGGAGTCTGATGAAGACCATAGAGAGCCTTATCAAGCTTGAAAACCATATTCGGATTCAGTGGATCTTCAAACCCCGGCGGCTGACACACATAGACTTCCTCCTTGACCTTTCCATATAAAAAGCACTCTTGACGTCTAATTAAAACACCTTAAAACCTTTAAAAGAAGCAAAAGCTAGAAACAGCCTTATAGCTTCAAGCCGTGCAACCGGCGCATAAACCTCGGTGTAATCAATTCCTTCCTTTTGATTGAAGCCCTGGACAACTAATCTTGCCTTGTTGCGTACCACGACACCTCGATCGTCTTTTTTACATTTAAACACCCATTTTGTTCTTATCGGATACGCACCTTTCGGAAGATCAACAAGATTCCAAACCTTAAGTTTGTTAAATTGAGCAAGTTTTTCCTGCATAGCTTCTATCAAGTTATTGTCATTTAAAGCCATCTCAACATTCTTAGGTTCAACCTGTGAAATAAAGCATGAATGTGAGCAATCATCAAGAACACCAGACTCTTTAATGCAAGTATACAAACAAGTATTGTCAACAAGAGAACGTGTCTTCACTCCATCCTGTAAATTTCCAATGATATTCGTCACCGGATGATCTTTGAGTTCCTTGATGGATGCGACCTCAGGAACAGGCAACACGTCAACTTGGGTAGATTCAGATTGATAAGAAAAATCTTGAGTAATTGGAATTTCCGTGTCTAAATTTGTAGGAATCTCCCCCTGATCTTGTGTCGAAGGTAATGGATCATCACCCAACAACGGATCAGCAGAGGAATCTTGAAAAATAGCATTATCCTCCTCACTCTCTGAATCTTGTGGACCTGAACAAGAAGCAACATTAGGATCGGGAGCAGAAGTAGATGGAATCGGTGAACTTGGAACTGCATTTGGTAGAAATCCATTGTGTTGTGTATCCTGACAAGAATCATAAAGAACAACAGCATCTTCCTCAGAAATGTCAGAAGGTAAATGAAAATACTTGAATAAGTTTTCATAATTAAATGCCCAATCCGGACCAATCGCCATTTGTGGTAAAGACCGATTTGAACAATCAATATGGAACCATTCTTCAACTTGGCGTGTCTCTTTATTATAAACTCTCTTGGTTGTCGAATTAGCTACATACCCTAGAAAAATCCCTTCAATAGTCTTTGCACTGAATTTTGTTGGGACATCTCGAACCTTCAGTAGGGTACACGGATTACCAAAAGGTAGTAAATATTCCAGATTCAGCTTTCGATTATTTAGCAATTCATAGCAAGTCTTGTTATGTCGCTTGACGGTCGAGACCCTGTTCAAAACATGACACGCAGCAGCTTCAGCCCAAAAGGTGACTGGAAGCTTAGAATCTGCAAGCATCGTGCGAGCTGTTTCGACCAACGTCCTGTTCTTTCATTCAGCGACACCATTTTGTTGAGGAACATATGGCGCACTGAATTCATGATGAATTCCTTTTTGTAGACAGAATAAACCCAATTTGCTATTCTTAAATTTGCTGCCATTGTCACTCCTGATTCTTCTGACTTTCAGATTAAATAAATTCTCCAAACCCAGGATGAAGTATTGTACCAACTCAGTGGTTTCAGCTTTAGAAGAAAGAAACTTAACCCATGAAAATCTGGAGTAATCATCAGTTACGACCAAGCAGTACGATTTTCCACCAATGCTCCTGATACTGATAGGACCGAACAAATCCATATGCAGCAACTCCAAAGGAGTTACGATAGAATTCGTCGATTTTGATTTGTGAGATTTATTTCTTTGCTTCCCCTTCTTACATGGAATACAATCATCAGGAACTGAGAATTTCATTTTCGGAATACCAAGAACCAAATCATTCCTAACAATGTAGTTCATCTTCCTGTAGTTAATGTGAGCTAGCTTCCTGTGCCACAATATTGAATCAGATTCCGACGCCTTGGAGAGTAAACATGTTGGAATTGAATCCGTTGTAGTGGCGACACTCATATCAAGGACATACGTGCCATTTCTCCTCGGAGCCTTCATGAGAATCCATTCATCAGGAATATAGCATTCATGATCGTTGAAATGGAACGAAAACTTCTTGTCACAGACTTGTGATACGCTTAAAAGATTGTGTTCCAGCTGCTCAACATAATTCACCTTTTCAAAATTTACTTTGTCATTCTTTAACGTTCCCTGGCCAGTTATGTACCCGCCTTTATTACCCGCAAAAGCGACATAACCACCATCAATTTGTTTTACATCCTCAAGCAATCTAACATTCCCTGTCATATGTCGAGAGCAACCACTATCCACATACCATGTATTGTTGATAGTCCTCCTTGGTTGTCCCTACATAAACAAAGATAATTAGTTAGAAATGGGAACCCAAGCCATTGTGGTCTTGGGTCGTCCAGATGGATCAAAATAAACAACTTCTAGCAACTCACAATCTACTTTATCATCAACCTTAGGCACATAAGATTCAGACTTAGACTTTCTCAATGAAGACTCAGAATGATTAATTGGAAAAACATTATTAGATATATGATTATCAGATTCAGATGTTTCCAAAAGTTTCTTTAGTTTTCTGTTGCGTCTTCTTCGTTGAGGTCTAGAAAGTTTAATTTCAGGTTGAGGCTCTTTTGAACTTCCAACATGTGGAATTTCAAACTTCTTTTGAATAACAGCAGGTTTAGAAATATTCTTATCATTTTGCTTAAATCCTGCAGATTTAGCAAAAGATTGATAAGATACATTCTTTACACCACTCAATGAAGACTTTTCCACATTCGGTCTTTTCAGAATTTTCACCACTCTTTGTTGTGGAATTTCACTCTTCAATTTTCCCTTATTCTTATATGGACAATGAATCACAATGTGACCAGCTTCATTACAATGAAAACAGACTCTTTTATCATGATGACTTCTGATATAAGGAGCTTTTGTGAAATTTGAAGAACTGTTGGACGAACAAGATTCAGAAGATTTCACTGAACAGTTGACTGGCTTCTTTGGAACATAAACCTGTTTAGTCACTGTTGATGAATTCTTATTTTGATAACCAGCAGCCACAAATCCACTAGATTGTAATTCTTTTGACAACTTAGGTTGAACAGCTTTCACCTCATCAGGTTCTGTCAGAATACACCTATCACGAGTAACATTCTTCACAACCTTTGGTTCATCAATTTTCACTTCTTTCGGAATGCCTTCAACCTTTGAATCATCAAAAACCTCATCCTCTGTATCCGAATCATACACCATGTCTTCACCCGTCACTAGATTCACTTTTAATACTGTCTTGGGATCAATTTCCTCTTCATGAATGATTTCAGGCTCAACCACATAATTTGCATCGAACGGTGGAGGAACAAACCCAATACCAGCAACCCTTTTTGTGGGATCAGCATTAGCATTGAAATAATCCAAAACTACAGATGAATTCTCAAACTGTTCCAGCTTTCTATGTAATTTTATCACCTCGGATTCTTTATCAGAAATCTCCTTGTTCTTTTGAGCAACAATTTCATTACGCTTTTCGATATCAGCATAAGCCATATCCAGATGATATGCTTGTTCCTTATTTTTCAATCCCAAAGAGTTTAAATCTCTTTTCAAAGAATCAATTCTTTCTATACACAATTTGTCATTATCTTTTAATTTCTGATTAACTGAGTGCATGGATTTCATATCACAAATTAGATTTGTCTTATCATCTATAACTTTTTGCATTTTATCTTTAACACGGATGCAATTAGAACAGTAAATGTGAGGCCCCAAACCAGGGAGACCTCACTTATTGGATTTACTCATCAACACATAACACTTTTAAACATAAGACATTCATTAACACATCGGAAACGATTTTAAACTTCAACATACACAGCGGAAACATAAACATATCTAATACAACTTGTCTCTAACAACATCAACTTAAAACATAACATGAAACATAATCGGGATGCCAGACACTGATCTTCGGGTAACTCTTCTCTCTAAGCCAAGCATCCACATCCATCAACTAAACCTGCACTTAACTGATATGCATACTAAAAATCAGCAACGCTGAGTGAGTTCTAACGTTACTTTAAATCATTTATACAAAAGATTTACTAATACATACATACATACTGCCCTTAAGGCAAAACTTTACATACTACACTTTTCAAAAAAACATAATTTAAAACATTAATAAAGTATCCGTCAATTCCTTGTCACTGTTGGTACTGTCCTCGTGATCAATACCGCTTAACCGTCAATTCTTATCACTGCTGGTATTGTCCTCGTGATCAGTACCACTTATCCGTCAATTCATCTTTACTGTACTGCCCTCATGGCTTACATCCATGAACCGACAAGTACCTGGTCAATGCCCCCATGGCTTACACCATGAACCGACACTACCGCTTATCAGTCAATTCTGTTACATACTGGTATTGTCCTCGTGATCAATACCTTCTGGGTCCTCGTGACCCAATGATGTTGTCCTTGCGGGCAACACCACATGACACGATGTTATCCTCGGGATCAACACCGGGTATTGTCCTCGTGATCAATACCGCTTAACTGGTACATGGGGGATTGCGTAGTCCCCCGAGCAACCGCCGTCACTCATTCCAATTGTATAACTGTTAACGAGCCATCAAGACTCTTACTAATGGGTAGAACCCATATATGACATCTTGTACAAGTAACATCCGTCCCAAGGACCTTTACAGACTGGTACACATTCCCGAAGGAAAGCTGTTCACTTTACTGTTCATAAAACTTTTCTGTAAATCTTGTTCATAACTTTCATATATAATATGCCTTTGTTTATGTATATAAAATATAGTAAACGCTTGCCATAGAATATAACTTGCTTTCTGAAACATAGCTTATCATATATATCATGCCTTTGTTTATGTATATAAAATATAGTAAACGCTTGCCATAGAATATAACTTGCTTTCTAAAACATAGCTTATCATATATATCATGCCTTTGTTTATGTATATGAAAATATAGTAAACGCTTGCCATAGAATATAACTTGCTTTCTGAAACATAGCTTATCATATATATCATGCCTTTGTTTATGTATATGAAAATATAGTAAACGCTTGCCAAAATATATATCTTGCTTTACTAAACATAGCTTAACACATATATCATGCCTTTGTTTATGTATATGAAAATATAGTAAACGCTTGCCATAATATAGATATACTTTCCTCAAAACATGCTTTTGCCTCTTTTAAACTTTTCACTAAAACATAACTTTTCCTTTCAGTTTATAATATATAAAATATAATAAACACTTTACAGTAAGTATGCACACCACCCCTAAAGAAGGCAAAAAGGGGATTAGAACTCACCTGGTAAGCTAATTCGGGTTGTCCTAAACAAGGTCCAACAACGTCACTTCCGATCTGAATTGATTAGTTAAATACACATCAGACCACTACCGACTCTAATGGTTTAACTACTCTAACATACTGACTTCACTTAATCAGACCTGATGCCTGCGTACTTAGCAAGTGCGCAGACACTGCTTCCTGCGCACTTAGCAAGTGCGCAGACTTCCCTTCCTGCGCACTTAGCAAGTGCGCAGGTTCCTCTTCCTGCGCACTTAGCAAGTGCGCAGGACCTGCTCTGTGCGCACTTAGCAAGTGCGCACGACCTGTTCTTGGCGAAAAACCCTAACTTTCGCATTCGGGTCTGATCACTTCAGGATCCCGA
This sequence comes from Smallanthus sonchifolius, assembly GCA_023525975.1. Classification (NCBI taxonomy): domain Eukaryota; kingdom Viridiplantae; phylum Streptophyta; class Magnoliopsida; order Asterales; family Asteraceae; genus Smallanthus; species Smallanthus sonchifolius. Next base: position 47,011,553 of record CM042036.1, read on the forward strand.
ACCTGTTTGCATTCAAAACGTTCATTTTCCATTAAGGAACTCAAATCTATGCTTATCTTCCAGTTTCATCCGATTAAACATAACCTTTTCACCCAAAACCCGAAAAACCCAAAAACGAACTAAAACTCAGATCTAGGAGAATCGGTTACCTGTAATCACTTCCTTTTCGTTGCTAAACACCCACGAGACTCTTGCTAACGATCCTTGAGGCTCTAATCCAAAAAACTGGGACTTTCTCTCTCTAGACTCTCTCTCTCCTCTCTCTCTAGAAAACGGAAATGGATGATGCAAATGAGGGCTTTTGGCTGATCTTGAGGCTTCTAAGGGCCCAAACTTGCTCCTTTCGGCCCATACATCCCGGCCCAAGCCCGCTTCCCTTTTCCTTATTTAAGTTTTAAATTTCTCGTGAATTCCTTCGCCTTCTAAAACTCGGGATGTTACAAGTCTACCCTCCTTATAATAGGTTTCGTCCTCGAAACCTGTCATAAGCTATACTGATAGCAAATCACACAATGGGTGGCATAAACCGTAGCTATGCAAGGCAGCTTGGTCATGAAGGCCAATGTGATTAACTACCGCTGAGGATCTAATCCGGGTAATATCTAGTTCTAAGGCTTCTAAGCTGATGGGGCTAACTAATCATTTAAGGAAATAAAATCATAAACTTGGCATATCACAAATAAGAGTTTGCAACGTACCTTACTGAGTCATCTGGTAAACCCTTGCTGTGGCCTTGTTGATGTAAGGTTCTTTCTCTGCACCCTTACCCTTTCCGGATCCTCCCGCTTCCGGCTCTTTGCGCTTCCTACAATCTCTGCTCAAATGCCCTGGCTCCCCACAGTTGTGGCACTTAGGCTTCGACGTGCAGTCACGTGATTGGTGTCCAAACTTTCCACACTTAAAGCAACCCGCTTGCCCAGCTCTGTACTCTCCTCCGTGCCTTTTCCCACACTTTCCACACAGACCTTCTGCTTCTAACCTTGACCTCCTATCACTAGGACCCTGAAGGTCCTCCCCAGTCCGCTTAGCCGTTTGTTTCTTAGAAGCTTCATAAATGACTTTAGAGGCAACGTCATCATAGACAACCCCGCTCAGAACAACCACCGACTCAAAGGTACTCGGTGTGTTGGCCTTTACAAAGGTACGTATCTTTGGAGGCAACCCTTGAACATAATAATGAATCCTCCTCTCCTCTGTGGTTACAAGATGAGGCACCAGGCGTGCCAGTTCGTTGTACTTGGATGTATATTGTCTGTGAGTCATTAGTCCGGCTTGCAACATCAGGAACTCTCTCTCCACCTTGTGGACTTCGTTCTTAGGACAAAACTTCTCAATTATTAACGCTTTCAGATCATTCCACCTCATTAGTTCGACCGCTTGGTCACCCTTTGCCTGCTTCACAGTCTCCCACCAGTGTGCTGCCTCCCCCTTCAGTGACTTAGCTGCGAACATGACCGCTTGATCCGGTCGGCAGTCACTGAGGCGGATGGTGGATTCCATGCCATTGATCCAATCTAAAGTATCAGCTGCTTCTTTCTCTCCAGTTAGCTCAGGGGGATCACAACCACGAAATGCCTTGTAATCGCACCCGCGAGTAGGCGGTGCAACATTCTCTACCAGAACTGGTCCTCCCGTAGCTGGAAGCACCACAGGCCCTTCAGTGGCTGGGATTACATTGGGGATCTCCTTGGCCCTTCTCAACGCTTCGTCTAGTATGGCTGGTAAGGTTTCCTTCAGCAGTCTGGTAAACTCACGACCGAGAGCTGCTTGTACGACTGGTTCAAACTCAAACGTCTGATCATCTCCTTCCACATGTTTAGCATTGTGTTGGCTGACTACCGTATCATTATGGGTAGTGTGAACACTCCCCTAAATCTCTTGGTTGATTCTGGTCCCACTGCGGTGGCCTGTACGCCCACCACGTCTTCCTCCTCCACTTCCTCTAGTTCCTCCACGTCTAGCCATTTCTAACAGAAAGATAGAGAACAAAAGATTTAATTTCATCATGCTAGAGAATATGTAGAACACAATAAGTAAGGTAAGATGTTAATATACACTGGCCATCTGCAATTAACCATTACATCACTTCTCGTTTTCCATTTATTCGCTTTCATGATTCCACTAAAGCCTTTATTCTTATCTTGACACTCTAAAAGGTAAACTTTACTTACTATACGCTTCCGATGCTATGGCTTGAGTTACCCGTTACTGGCATCCGCTACTTGTCCCAATCTCAGTTTAAGTCTGGACATCGGGGATGTCCAAATCTCTCAAACTATGGCTCTGATACCAACTTGTGAGGCCCCAAACCCGGGAGACCTCACTTATTGGATTTACTCATCAACACATAACACTTTTAAACATAAGACATTCATTAACACATCGGAAACGATTTTAAACTTCAACATACACAGCGGAAACATAAACATATCTAATACAACTTGTCTCTAACAACATCTACTTAAAACATAACATGAAACATAATCGGGATGCCAGACACTGATCTTCGGGTAACTCTTCTCTCTAAGCCAAGCATCCATATCCATCAACTAAACCTGCACTTAACTGATATGCATACTAAAAATCAGCAACGCTGAGTGAGTTCTAACGTTTACTTTAAATCATTTATACAAAAGATTTACTAATACATACATACATACAACCCTTAAGGCAAAACTTTACATACTACACTTTTCAAAAAAACATAATTTAAAACATTCATAAAGTATCCGTCAATTCCTTGTCACTGTTGGTACTGTCCTCGTGATCAATACCGCTTAACCGTCAATTCTTATCACTGCTGGTATTGTCCTCGTGATCAGTACCACTTATCCGTCAATTCATCTTTACTGTACTGCCCTCATGGCTTACATCCATGAACCGACAAGTACCTGGTCAATGCCCCCATGGCTTACACCATGAACCGACACTACCGCTTATCCGTCAATTCTGTTACATACTGGTATTGTCCTCGTGATCAATACCTTCTGGGTCCTCGTGACCCAATGATGTTGTCCTTGCGGGCAACACCACATGACACGATGTTATCATCGGGATCAACACCGGGTATTGTCCTCGTGATCAATACCGCTTAACTGGTACATGGGGGATTGCGTAGTCCCTCGAGCAACCGCCGTCACTCATTCCAATTGTACAACTGTTAACGAGCCATCAAGACTCTTACTAATGGGTAGAACCCATATATGACATCTTGTACAAGTAACATCTGTCCCAAGGACCTTTACAGACTGGTACACATTCCCGAAGGAAAGCTGTTCACTTTACTGTTCATAAAACTTTTCTGTAAATCTTGTTCATAACTTTCATATATAATATGCCTTTGTTTATGTATATAAAATATAGTAAACGCTTGCCATAGAATATAACTTGCTTTCTGAAACATAGCTTATCATATATATCATGCCTTTGTTTATGTATATAAAATATAGTAAACGCTTGCCATAGAATATAACTTGCTTTCTAAAACATAGCTTATCATATATATCATGCCTTTGTTTATGTATATGAAAATATAGTAAACGTTTGCTATAGAATATAACTTGCTTTCTGAAACATAGCTTATCATATATATCATGCCTTTGTTTATGTATATGAAAATATAGTAAACGCTTGCCAAAATATATATCTTGCTTTACTAAACATAGTTTAACACATATATCATGCCTTTGTTTATGTATATGAAAATATAGTAAACGCTTGCCATAATATAGATATACTTTCCTCAAAACATGCTTTTGCCTCTTTTAAACTTTTCACTAAAACATAACTTTTCCTTTCAGTTTATAATATATAAAATATAATAAACACTTTACACTAAGTATGCACACCACCCCTAAAGAAGGCAAAAAGGGGATTAGAACTCACCTGGTAAGCTAATTCGGGTTGTCCTAAACAAGGTCCAACAACGTCACTTCCGATCTGAATTGATTAGTTAAATACACATCAGACCACTACCGACTCTAATGGTTTAACTACTCTAACATACTGACTTCACTTAATCAGACCTGATGCCTGCGTACTTAGCAAGTGCGCAGACACTGCTTCCTGCGCACTTAGCAAGTGCGCAGACTTCCCTTCCTGCGCACTTAGCAAGTGCGCAGGTTCCTCTTCCTGCGCACTTAGCAAGTGCGCAGGACCTGCTCTGTGCGCACTTAGCAAGTGCGCACGACCTGTTCTTGGCGAAAAACCCTAACTTTCGCATTCGGGTCTGATCACTTCACGATCCCGAACCTGTTTGCATTCAAAACGTTCATTTTCCATTAAGGAACTCAAATCTATGCTTATCTTCCAGTTTCATCCGATTAAACATAACCTTTTCACCCAAAACCCGAAAAACCCAAAAACGAACTAAAACTCAGATCTAGGAGAATCGGTTACCTGTAATCACTTCCTTTTCGTTGCTAAACACCCACGAGACTCTTGCTAACGATCCTTGAGGCTCTAATCCAAAAAACTGGGACTTTCTCTCTCTAGACTCTCTCTCTCCTCTCTCTCTAGAAAACGGAAATGGATGATGCAAATGAGGGCTTTTGGCTGATCTTGAGGCTTCTAAGGGCCCAAACTTGCTCCTTTCGGCCCATACATCCCGGCCCAAGCCCGCTTCCCTTTTCCTTATTTAAGTTTTAAATTTCTCGTGAATTCCTTCGCCTTCTAAAACTAGGGATGTTACAAGTCTACCCTCCTTATAATAGGTTTCGTCCTCGAAACCTGTCATAAGCTATACTGATAGCAAATCACACAATGGGTGGCATAAACCGTAGCTATGCAAGGCAGCTTGGTCATGAAGGCCAATGTGATTAACTACCGCTGAGGATCTAATCCGGGTAATATCTAGTTCTAAGGCTTCTAAGCTGATGGGGCTAACTAATCATTTAAGGAAATAAAATCATAAACTTGGCATATCACAAATAAGAGTTTGCAACGTACCTTACTGAGTCATCTGGTAAACCCTTGCTGTGGCCTTGTTGATGTAAGGTTCTTTCTCTGCACCCTTACCCTTTCCGGATCCTCCCGCTTCCGGCTCTTTGCGCTTCCTACAATCTCTGCTCAAATGCCCTGGCTCCCCACAGTTGTGGCACTTAGGCTTCGACGTGCAGTCACGTGATTGGTGTCCAAACTTTCCACACTTAAAGCAACCCGCTTGCCCAGCTCTGCACTCTCCTCCGTGCCTTTTCCCACACTTTCCACACAGACCCTCTGCTTCTAACCTTGACCTCCTATCACTAGGACCCTGAAGGTCCTCCCCAGTCCGCTTAGCCGTTTGTTTCTTAGAAGCTTCATAAATGACTTCAGAGGCAACGTCATCATAGACAACCCCGCTCAGAACAACCACCGACTCAAAGGTACTCGGTGTGTTGGCCTTTACAAAGGTACGTATCTTTGGAGGCAACCCTTGAACATAATAATGAATCCTCCTCTCCTCTGTGGTTACAAGATGAGGCACCAGGCGTGCCAGTTCGTTGTACTTGGATGTATATTGTCTGTGAGTCATTAGTCCGGCTTGCATCATCAGGAACTCTCTCTCCACCTTGTGGACTTCGTTCTTAGGACAAAACTTCTCAATTACTAACGCTTTCAGATCATTCCACCTCATTAGTTCGACCGCTTGGTCACCCTTTGCCTGCTTCACAGTCTCCCACCAGTGTGCTGCCTCCCCCTTCAGTGACTTAGCTGCGAACATGACCGCTTGATCCGGTCGGCAGTCACTGAGGCGGATGGTGGATTCCATGCCATTGATCTAATCTAAAGTATCAGCTGCTTCTTTCTCTCCAGTTAGCTCAGGGGGATCACAACCACGAAATGCCTTGTAATCGCACCCGCGAGTAGGCGGTGCAACATTCTCTACCAGAACTGGTCCTCCCGTAGCTGGAAGCACCACTGGCCCTTCAGTGGCTGGGATTACATTGGGGATCTCCTTGGCCCTTCTCAACGCTTCGTCTAGTATGGCTGGTAAGGTTTCCTTCAGCAGTCTAGTAAACTCACGACCGAGAGCTGCTTGTACGACTGGTTCAAACTCAAACGTCTGATCATCTCCTTCCACATGTTCAACATTGTGTTGGCTGACTACCGTATCATTATGGGTAGTGTGAACACTCCCCTCAATCTCTTGGTTGATTCTGGTCCCACTGCGGTGGCCTGTACGCCCACCACGTCTTCCTCCTCCACTTTCTCTAGTTCCTCCACGTCTAGCCATTTCTAACAGAAAGATAGAGAACAAAAGATTTAATTTCATCATGCTAGAGAATATGTAGAACACAATAAGTAAGGTAAGATGTTAATATACACTGGCCATCTGCAATTAACCATTACATCACTTCTCGTTTTCCATTTATTCGCTTTCATGATTCCACTAAAGCCTTTATTCTTATCTTGACACTCTAAAAGGTAAACTTTACTTACTATACGCTTCCGACGCTATGGCTTGAGTTACCCGTTACTGGCATCCGCTACTTGTCCCAATCTCAGTTTAAGTCTGGATATCGGGGATGTCCAAATCTCTCAAACTATGGCTCTGATACCAACTTGTGAGGCCCCAAACCCGGGAGACCTCACTTATTGGATTTACTCATCAACACATAACACTTTTAAACATAAGACATTCATTAACACATCGGAAACGATTTTAAACTTCAACATACACAGCGGAAACATAAACATATCTAATACAACTTGTCTCTAACAACATCAACTTAGAACATAACATGAAACATAATCGGGATGCCAGACACTGATCTTCGGGTAACTCTTCTCTCTAAGCCAAGCATCCATATCCATCAACTAAACCTGCACTTAACTGATATGCATACTAAAAATCAGCAACGCTGAGTGAGTTTTAACGTTTACTTTAAATCATTTATACAAAAGATTTACTAATACATACATACATACAACCCTTAAGGCAAAACTTTACATACTACACTTTTCAAAAAAACATAATTTAAAACATTCATAAAGTATCCGTCAATTCCTTGTCACTGTTGGTACTGTCCTCGTGATCAATACCGCTTAACCGTCAATTCTTATCACTGCTGGTATTGTCCTCGTGATCAGTACCACTTATCCGTCAATTCATCTTTACTGTACTGCCCTCATGGCTTACATCCATGAACCGACAAGTACCTGGTCAATGCCCCCATGGCTTACACCATGAACCGACACTACCGCTTATCCGTCAATTCTGTTACATACTGGTATTGTCCTCGTGATCAATACCTTCTGGGTCCTCGTGACCCAATGATGTTGTCCTTGCGGGCAACACCACATGACACGATGTTATCCTCGGGATCAACACCGGGTATTGTCCTCGTGATCAATACCGCTTAACTGGTACATGGGGGATTGCGTAGTCCCCCGAGCAACCGCCGTCACTCATTCCAATTGTATAACTGTTAACGAGCCATCAAGACTCTTACTAATGGGTAGAACCCATATATGACATCTTGTACAAGTAACATCTGTCCCAAGGAACTTTACAGACTGGTACACATTCCCGAAGGAAAGCTATTCACTTTACTGTTCATAAAACTTTTCTGTAAATCTTGTTCATAACTTTCATATATAATATGCCTTTGTTTATGTATATAAAATATAGTAAACGCTTTCCATAGAATATAACTTGCTTTCTGAAACATAGCTTATCATATATATCATGCCTTTGTTTATGTATATAAAATATAGTAAACGCTTGCCATAGAATATAACTTGCTTTCTAAAACATAGCTTATCATATATATCATGCCTTTGTTTATGTATATGAAAATATAGTAAACGCTTGCCATAGAATATAACTTGCTTTCTGAAACATAGCTTATCATATATATCATGCCTTTGTTTATGTATATGAAAATATAGTAAACGCTTGCCAAAATATATATCTTGCTTTACTAAACATAGCTTAACACATATATCATGCCTTTGTTTATGTATATGAAAATATAGTAAACGCTTGCCATAATATAGATATACTTTCCTCAAAACATACTTTTGCCTCTTTTAAACTTTTCACTAAAACATAACTTTTCCTTTCAGTTTATAATATATAAAATATAATAAACACTTTACACTAAGTATGCACACCACCCCTAAAGAAGGCAAAAAGGGGATTAGAACTCACCTGGTAAGCTAATTCGGGTTGTCCTAAACAAGGTCCAACAACGTCACTTCCGATCTGAATTGATTAGTTAAATACACATCAGACCACTACCGACTCTAATGGTTTAACTACTCTAACATACTGACTTCACTTAATCAGACCTGATGCCTGCGTACTTAGCAAGTGCGCAGACACTGCTTCCTGCGCACTTAGCAAGTGCGCAGACTTCCCTTCCTGCGCACTTAGCAAGTGCGCAGGTTCCTCTTCCTGCGCACTTAGCAAGTGCGCAGGACCTGCTCTGTACGCACTTAGCAAGTGCGCACGACCTGTTCTTGGCGAAAAACCCTAACTTTCGCATTCGGGTCTGATCACTTCACGATCCCGAACCTGTTTGCATTCAAAACGTTCATTTTCCATTAAGGAACTCAAATCTATGCTTATCTTCCAGTTTCATCCGATTAAACATAACCTTTTCACCCAAAACCCGAAAAACCCAAAAACGAACTAAAACTCAGATCTAGGAGAATCGGTTACCTGTAATCACTTCCTTTTTGTTGCTAAACACCCACGAGACTCTTGCTAACGATCCTTGAGGCTCTAATCCAAAAAACTGGGACTTTCTCTCTCTAGACTCTCTCCCTCCTCTCTCTCTAGAAAACGGAAATGGATGATGCAAATGAGGGCTTTTGGCTGATCTTGAGGCTTATAAGGGCCCAAACTTGCTCCTTTCGGCCCATACATCCCGGCCTAAGCCCGCTTCCCTTTTCCTTATTTAATTTTTAAATTTCTCGTGAATTCCTTCGCCTTCTAAAACTCGGGATGTTACAGTAAATTTGACGGACAGAGTCTTTTACCTTTGTCGGATCTGACATATCTGCCATGAAGACTTTAGCAATAGGAATATTGTCAGAATCAGCACCTTTAGAAAGATTTGGAGTTAAAGCAATCTCTTCTTCAGATACACTAGATGCCATCTCAGGTTCAACAGTGTCATGTTCTTCATCAGCACTCGGCAAACTTTCACCATCACTGGAACTTCCATCATCAGTTGACTCCTCAGACTTGTCAGAATGAATCTCAGCCACAAATGCTTGACTCACAGCACTAACTAAATCTTGAAGATGAATTCCCCAGTCATAATTGTCATCATTTTGAGCAACCAATGCAGATGATGCAGTTGCATAATTAGAATTTCCTGAACCAGATGAACCATGTGATTGATTACGATTGTTCTGAAAAGTATTTGGTTTTTTCTGAGAATCAAACTCAACTTTAGGCTTCACACACTCTTTAGCAAAATGACCATACTCTTGACAATTGTAGCAACGAACTTTTGATTTATCAAATCCCATACGAGAACGACTGTTAGACCCAATATACTTTCTTCCTGTCCTTTTCAAGAAATCCTTTGCCTGTCGCATTAGCATAGCCATATGTCACACCCCGACCGATGGCGGAATCATCGGGGCGGGACATGTAAGACTGTTCATAGCACATGGTTGACTAAATTGAAATATATTAAAGTTAAATTTCCATTACAAATAATCCAAGTATAAAACTAAATTTAAACAAGAAACATAAAACAACTCATAAAATTCTTGATTTAAATTGCTAAGTCCAAATCCTATGTTGAACACGTCTTGAATCAATCTCACATATTGGGGCCTGAAACATGAATAAAATAAAGTCAACTAAAAAGTTGGTGAGTATAACACAGTTGTATGTAGATAGCATATAGTTGAAAAGAAATCCTTTACAAAACATGATAAAATAAGGCATTTATGGGGAGCAGCTATTGTGTAACCATGTACAACCAAACCTTGTAACTAGCATGCAAAAATTGTGTTGTCGGTTTCAATCACCGCGCACCATGGGTGGGTTTGTCAGACTTAATAGATCTATCATTGAAAACCGTCGACTTGTATAGTTAATGATTGCACATAATCGCATACAAAGGTTAGCACAACTAGCACTCGGGCACAAAGCTCAAATTTTGCACACATGTATGTAAATAGGATTTTTGCACTTGTGTTGTTTGCGTAAATGTAAATGTGTAATGTGTAATGTGTATAGAGTTCATGTTCCACCCCAAAAGTGTAAAAGAGTAAAAAGGGGTTGTGAATACTCACTTGGTATGGAAGTGTAGCTAACAAAGATTATAGATAGCAAATATGATCCTCGAAATGCACAATTTAACCTAAAGAGTAATGTGTATTGAATCAAATAGATGCATAAAGTTTAAGTCTAAAATGAAAGTTGAATTTGTGTATAAAACTATTGATTTGTATTTAAAAGTATTGAATAAAATATATAGAGTTTGAAGTAAAAATATTTTTGAAAAAAATTTGATTAGGTTTGAATTGGATAATTGAATAAATATATAATTATAGTTTATGAAATAATGTAAATATTAATTGTAATTAAGTATAAATAAATAAATAATTTTGATTTAAAATGTAAATTAAATAAATAATCATTATCTTATTTATTTATAAATTTTGTAACTTAATTATTTAAAATATCATTTAAGTGTAAGATAATAAATATAAATTTAATTTTCATAAACTTTTAAATAAATTATATTTATGCCAAGATTAAACTTTTAATCCATTTTTAAATACAGAAAACATATTTTTATATAATCGAAACATTTATTGATCGAAAAATATATAATTATAATTCTGTTACAATTTTTGAGTCACACACGACCGTGCCTCGGAAGGGCATGATCGTGCTCAAGCCAGGGGCGCGACCGCGCTAGTCGGGGCACGACCGGGTTGATCAACAGAGGGCACAAACTAGACCAGTCAACAGGCACGACCGTGCCTTGGTCCGGCACGGTCGTGTCTATGATCTTTAGACACGACAGAGACTAGCCCAGAGGGCATGACAAGGTCTGGACAGGAGGACACGACCGCGCCGCTATTCGACACGACCGCGCTACATGAGGCACGACCGCGCTAGATGATTAGCGCGACCGTGTCTCTTCCAAATCAGACACGAATTGAAAAATTCTTGTATTTTAAACGCTGGAATTGTTAGGGCTTTTGATTAATGGGTTATTACGAGTCTTTTCATATAACTTAATTGCATGTACATCGTGTTTAAGCAGGGATTAGATTAAATCATTTTTTTTTATAAAACATGAGTTCTGATTCAGATCGATTTCTATAATGGAAGCCCAAATTGAATAGGGGCTTTTGATACTGATACTGAAATGAATGAATTAAAGGTTTAAGTTACCCTGAACAGTAGCGAATCGATGGATATTGGTAGAGAGGAAATTCTGGCGACGGCGAGATTGAGTTCCGGTGATCCTTGTTGCACTCCGGCCAATCCAGTCAGTCCAGAACTTCTCGGGAGGGACGAGTGACACGAATATCTTGCTTGAGAGAATACAGATTGCAGGAGAGAATTTCTTGGTTTTCTTGAAAAGCTTTGAGAGAGAAATTTCGAGATTGGTAATATGAAACTGAGGCGTTTGAATAATTTGGAAAGCGATAATACGTTTGTTAAGGGAAAAGAAACGGATGGATGTTACGGATTCGAACGATCGGGTAATTAAAGTTGCAGTTACGTTTCAGCTGTTTCACAGGCGGGACCGTGCCTAAATATGGCACGACCGTGCTTAGGCACCGGGTGCGATAGTTCCAGGACCAGTCACGCGATCGTGCCGAAGCACTTGGCGCTACCGTTCCAAGACGAAGCACGACCGTGCTTACCTAGGGTTTCTTGTCGTTTTTCAACTTTAGTCCTTGACCTTTCAGGTTTGATTAGTTTGAAATAAATAGTTACTTGTATAGGGTTTAAGTGTATATAATCGAGCAAAACTTGTAAATTTGTATTGAATCATTGCATTTAGTTTTCGGTAAGCAAAATAATAAGGCAGTGCACGAGCATTGAATTTGAAATTGCATTACATTGAATTGAAATATGAATACTAAATTCAGAAATGTTACAGTCTCCCCATGTTGAGAGAATTTCGTCCCGAAATTTAGCTAGAGGATACAACAGTATTAGTAAAAAGATGAGGGTACTTGAGCTTCATTTGGTCCTCTCGCTCCCAAGTGAACTCAGGACCACGCTTAGATTCCCAACGAACTTTGACAATAGGAATGCGACTTCGCTTGAGCTGTTTGACTTCACGATCCATAATTTCCACCGGCTTCTCAACGAAGTGCATCGTTTCATCAATGCGCACGTTGTCAAGTGGTATATGGAGATTTTCATCAGCGAGACACTTCTTCAGATTAGATATATGAAATGTAGGATGCACATTGCCAAGAGATGGAGGTAACTCGAGCTTGTAGGCCACCTTCCCAATCCTTTCAAGGATCTTGAATGGACCAACATAACGAGGTGCTAACTTGCCTTTCTTTCCAAAACGGATCACGCCCTTCCACGGGGATACCTTAAGAAGAACAAGATCACCGACTTGGAATTCCAAGGGTTTTCGCCGTTTGTCGGCATAACTCTTTTGCCGACTCCTCGCTACTCGAATATTGTCACGGATTTGAATAATCTTGTAGGATGTTTCTTGAATTAACTAGGGACCGGTGATTTGTGCTTCACCAATCTCGTTCCAACAGATAGGAGAACGACACTTGCGACCATAGAGAGCTTCGAATGGAGCCATGTTGATACTTGTGTGGTAGCTATTGTTGTAAGAAAACTCAATGAGGGATAGATGTGAATCCTAATTGCCACCAAAATCGATTACGCAAGCTCTAAGCATGTCTTCAAGTGTTTGGATTGTTCGCTCGGTTTGACCATCAGTTTGGGGATGGTAAGCCGTGCTCAAATCCAATCGTGTACCAAGAGCAGTTTGGAGAGATTGCCAAAATCGAGAAGTGAACCGGGCATCTCGATCAGATATTATGTTCAAGGGAACACCATGACGGCTCACGATTTCGTCGATGTAAATTCGGGCTAGTTTCTCGACCCGATAGTCTTCACGGATAGGCAAGAAATGGGAAGACTTGGTGAGACGATCAATGATCACCCAAATACTATCATAACCACTCGAGGTGCGAGGGAGTTTGGTAATAAAATCCATGGCTAAGTTTTCCCATTTCCACACGGGAATTTCCGGTTGTTCTAGCAAACCAGAAGGACGTTGATGTTCGGCTTTGACTTTGGAGCAGGTTAAACATTTGGCAACATAAAGAGCAATGTCCTTTTTCAAACCGGGCCACCAATATTGTTGGCGAAGGTCTTGGTACATTTTATCCGCACCAGGATGAATAGAATAACGAGTCTGGTAAGCCTCGTTCATGAGAAATGCACGGAGATCGTCGCGATCGGGAACCCAAATACGGTTCAAGTAATAGAGTAAGCCATTGGGTTTTGATTCAAGAAGGAGTTCAACACCACATGACATTTCTTCGTACATGTTACCCTCAGTTACCGAGACGTGTTGAGCTTCCAAGATACGGGTTTGAATATCGGTTTGAATACGGGCATAATGAAGCATAACATGGTCCTTTCGACTCAAAGCATCGGCTACAACATTCGCTTTACCGGGATGGTAACGAATCTCGCAGTCGTAGTCGTTAGGAGTTCGACCCAACGTCGTTGCCTCATCTCGAGTTCCTTTTTGGTTGAAAATATGTTGGAGACTTTTGTGGTCGGTGAACACCACACATTTCGTGCCATATAGGTAATGTCTCCAAATCTTTAACGCGAATACGACCGCACCCAACTCGAGATCGTGCGTCGTATAATTCTTCTCATGAACTTTGAGTTGCCTTGATGCATAAGCGATTACTTTGCCTCGTTGCATGAGGACACAACCAAGACCTTGGTTAGAAGCATCACAATAGACAACTAAATCATCATTTCCATCAGGGAGAGTCAATATGCATTGCACAACTTTTGCTTGAGGGTTTGGAAAGCTTCTTCTTGTTTCGGTCCCCATTCATAAGTCTTACCCTTGTGGGTCAAAGCGGTAAGAGGGACAGTAATCTTTGAGAAGTTTGAGATGAAACGACGATAATAACCCGCAAGACCAAGAAATGAACGAACTTCGGTAGGAGTCTTCGGGGCATTCCAATTCTTAACCGTTTCAATCTTAGCAGGATCAACATGAATACCCTTATCGTTGACGATGTGACCAAGAAATTGAACTTCTTTTAGCCAAAATTCGCATTTGGAGAATTTGGCATATAGTTGTTCTTTTCTCAAGAGTTCCAAAACCAATCTAAGGTGTTGTTCATGATCGACTTTAGTCTTGGAATAGATTAAGATATCGTCAATGAAGACAATCACGAATTTATCAAGGTACGGTTTGCACACACGATTCATGAGATCCATGAAAACTGCGGGTGCATTGGTTAACCCGAAAGGCATAACCATGAACTCGTAATGACCATACCTTGTTCAAAAAGCAGTCTTAGGAATGTCATCTTCTTGAACACGAAGCTGATGATAACCGGATCGAAGTTCAATCTTCGAGAAGCAAGTAGAACCTTGCAGTTGATCAAAGAGATCATCGATTCTAGGCAAAGGATAACGGTTCTTGATAGTAAGTTTGTTGAGTTCGCGGTAGTCAATGCACATGTGAAATGATCCATCCTTCTTCTTAACAAATAAGACGGGTGCACCCCACGGTGAATGACTCGGACGGATGAATCCCTTGTCGGAGAGCTCTTGAAGTTGACTTGCAAGTTCTTGCATTTCAGAAGGTGCAAGACGATAAGGGGCTCTAGCCACGGGCACAAGATCAATACGAAATTCTACTTGACGAACGGGTGGAAGACCGGATAAGTCTTTGGGGAATACTTCAGGAAAATCTCGGATAATGGGGATATCTTGAATACTCTTCTCCTTGACATCCTTTTGAACAATATGGGCTAAGAAAACAATGTACTTCTTTCGTAAGTACTTTTGAGCGGTAGTACACGACATCAACTTAAGTCCCTTGCAAGGCTTTTCACCAAAAACTCTTAAGGTTTCTCCCGATGGTAGCGGAATTTGGATACACTTTTCAAAGCAAATGACTTCGGCATGATGATTTGATAACCAATCCATACCTATGATAATATCAAAGCTTCCTAGTGGCATTGGAACAAGGTTGATTGGGAATGTGTGATCATTAAGTTCTAAAGAGCAATCATAGATAATGGACTCGATTGTAAGGGAGTCACCATTTGCTACTTCAACGGTAAATGTTTTCTCTAATTGGGACCGAGTCTTTGCAAGTAAAGGTTCAAAATTAAGTGACACAAAACTTTTATCGGCACCGGTATCGAACAAAATGGAGGCATATTGACTATTAACAAGGAACGTACCATTAACCACGTCGTTGTTGGCTTGAGCTTCATTGGCGTTTATGTTGAACGCACGCCCATGAGCTCCACCTTGTCTAGCATTTGCAAGTCTTGGACATTGATCACGAAAATGGTTCGGGTCACCACACTCATAGCAAGCACGCCCATTAGCAATGGCAGGAGTACCTTGATTAGCCACTTGGGGTATGGTTCGGTTTGGAGGGTTGACTTGACCCATAAGAGCTTTGGTCCTACAAACACTAACCGTATATCTCCCACAATAAGTAGAAAGGCAACATGGGATGTTTTGGGGATGATGGTAGTTGCAGGTGGCACAAAGAGGGTAGATCCCAACATATGGCTTTTTAGCCGGCGCTTGAACCATAGGTGCAGCTTGGTTGACGGGAACAGCAGGAGTAACCACAACAAAATTTCTAACCTTCCTCTTTCTATTATTATGAGAGGGCTCGGTTGTGGCTTCTTTGTTGTGAGTAGGAGGGGTTACGGTTTCAGAAACTTTCTTAGAACCCTTTTTGGTAAGAGTTCCAGCTTTCACATGATTATCAGTTAAGGTAGCGGATAGACGAATAGCATCCTCCAGAGTAGCAGGATTTCTACCTAAGACAGTATCTTGGATTTGTCTTGGTAGCCCACCAATATACTTCTCGATACAACGGGACAAAGGAGTGACCATGTGGGGCACAAGAAGACTCAACTCATGGAACCGAGTTGTATATGCTAAGCTTTCCCCACTATCTTGGGCAAGATCCCAAAATTCAGCTTCTAACTTTTTCACTTCATTTCGAGGACAGAACTCCTCGGTCATAAGCCTTTTGACCTCATCCCAAGGTAAGGCCATAGCTACATCAACACCCTTATTCCTTTTCTCCCCATTCCACCATGTAAGTGCCCGTTTTTGTAGGACACTTGTAGCATGACGAACACGGAGGTTGTCGGGACAGTCACTATTGAGAAAGGTATTCTCAATGCTTTCGAACCATTGAAGGAGTCCAGTAGCTCCTTCGGTACCATAGAACTTTAGGGGATTGCACGAGTTGAAGTGTTTGAAGGTGCATTGAGATGGATTATTACCACCATTTCCACCATTTCCACCATTTCCACCACTATTGCTTCCATTTCCACCATTGTTGCCATTGGTGGCACCATTGGCTTGGGTGAGTTGTGTCACCAATTGGGTGAGAATAGCAGCAATGTCGGTGTTGGCGTTGGTTGCGGGAGCACGACGAGGAGGCATTCTACAGATTTTCACAAGACAAGAAAAATTGTAAAAACTTATGAGATTTGATAGGATTTAATAGAATGAGGTAACAAAATAAAAATAGATATTCATAGTTTGGATTGTACTCAAAAGTGACAAAATCACTTGAATACCATGGCACATTAAGGTTAATTAAACTTATAAAATTTTCAAGGAGACATGCTTTAGCCTATAAGTAAACACTCATCTCGGGAATTCCTAGGAAAGCATACGGGTCCCTCGGTTGATTGGGATTTATGCGAAATGCTTTCCTAGACAGAAAACCCAAAATACAGGTGTCACCCTTCCAGATTGCACGTGTCCTCAAATAATTTCACAAGTTTAAAAACCTTAACGAAGAAATAAAAAATTTTTTTTTAAAGATTTTTGCTTCAAGAGTTCTTCCACATGCTAAGAAAGGATAAAGATAGAAAGAAGATAGGATTATTATGAGGTTTTAGAATATAGGAAAGGATATTATTTATTTAATTATTATTCAAGAAGATCCTAATGAGTCATGAATTTCTAACAAATAAGGTATCAAGTATAATAATAATTAATCATGGTGAGCATGTAGCACATAGCATGTAACACATAGCACAAAATCATGAAATATAGCATAAGTGGGTGTCCTAAAGTTATAGTCTAGGTCAAGGTGTCTAATAACCTAATTCCCTATAACCAAGGCTCTGATACCAATCTGTCACACCCCGACCGATGGCGGAATCATCGGGACGGGACATGTAAGACTGTTCATAGCACATGGTTGACAAAATTGAAATATATTAAAGTTAAATTTCCATTACAAATAATCCAAGTACAAAGCTAAATTTAAACAAGAAACATAAAACAACTCATAAAATTCTTGATTTAAATTGCTAAGTCCAAATCCTATGTTGAACACGTCTTGAATCAATCTCACATATTGGGACCTGAAACATGAATAAAATAAAGTCAACTAAAAAGTTGGTGAGTATAACACAGTTGTATGTAGATAGCATATAGTTGAAAACAAATCCTTTACAAAACATGATAAAATAAGGCATTTATGGGGAGCAGCTATTGTGTAACCATGTACAACCAAACCTTGTAACTAGCATGCAAAAATTGTGTTGTCGGTTTCAATCACCGCGCACCATGGGTGGGTTTGTCAGACTCAATAGATCTATCATTGAAAACCGTCGACTTGTATAGTTAATGATTGCACATAATCGCATACAAAGGTTAGCACAACTAGCACTCGGGCACAAAGCTCAAATTTTGCACACATGTATGTAAATAGGATTTTTGCACTTGTGTTGTTTGCGTAAATGTAAATGTGTAATGTGTAATGTGTATAGAGTTCATGTTCCACCCCAAAAGTGTAAAAGAGTAAAAAGGGGTTGTGAATACTCACTTGGTATGGAAGTGTAGCTAACAAAGATTATAGATAGCAAATATGATCCTCGAAATGCACAATTTAACCTAAAGAGTAATGTGTATTGAATCAAATAGATGCATAAAGTTTAAGTCTAAAATGAAAGTTGAATTTGTGTATAAAACTATTGATTTGTATTTAAAAGTATTGAATAAAATATATAGAGTTTGAAGTAAAAATATTTTTGAAAAAAATTTGATTAGGTTTGAATTGGATAATTGAATAAATATATAATTATAGTTTATGAAATAATGTAAATATTAATTGTAATTAAGTATAAATAAATAAATAATTTTGATTTAAAATGTAAATTAAATAAATAATCATTATCTTATTTATTTATAAATTTTGTAACTTAATTATTTAAAATATCATTTAAGTGTAAGATAATAAATATAAATTTAATTTTCATAAACTTTTAAATAAATTATATTTATGCCAAGATTAAACTTTTAATCCATTTTTAAATACAGAAAACATATTTTTATATAATCGAAACATTTATTGATCGAAAAATATATAATTATAATTCTGTTACAATTTCTGAGTCACACACGACCGTGCCTCGGAAGGGCATGATCGTGCTCAAGCCAGGGGCGCGACCGCGCTAGTCGGGGCACGACCGGGTTGATCAACAGAGGGCACAAACTAGACCAGTCAACAAGCACGACCGTGCCTTGGCCCGGCACGGTCGTGTCTATGATCTTTAGACACGACAGAGACTAGCCCAGAGGGCATGACAAGGTCTGGACAGAAGGACACGACCGCGCCGCTATTCGACACGACCGCGCTACATGAGGCACGGCCGCGCTAGATGATTAGCGCGACCGTGTCTCTTCCAAATCAGACACGAATTGAAAAATTCTTGTATTTTAAACGCTGGAATTGTTAGGGCTTTTGATTAATGGGTTATTACGAGTCTTTTCATATAACTTAATTGCATGTACATCGTGTTTAAGCAGGGATTCGATTAAATCATTTTTTTTATAAAACATGAGTTCTGATTCAAATTGATTTCTATAATGGAAGCCCAAATTGAATAGGGGCTTTTGATACTGATACTGAAATGAATGAATTAAAGGTTTAAGTTACCCTGAACAGTAGCGAATCGATGGATATTGGTAGAGAGGAAATTCCGGCGACGGCGAGATTGAGTTCCGGTGATCCTTGTTGCACTCCGGCCAATCCAGTCAGTCCAGAACTTCTCGGGAGGGACGAGTGACACGAATATCTTGCTTGAGAGAATACGGATTGCAGGAGAGAATTTCTTGGTTTTCTTGAAAAGCTTTGAGAGAGAAATTTCGAGATTGGTAATATGAAACTGAGGAGTTTGAATAATTTGGAAAGCGATAATACGTTTGTTAAGGGAAAAGAAACGGATGGATGTTACGGATTCGAATGATCGGGCAATTAAATTTGCAGTTACGTTTCAGCTGTTTCACAGGCGCGACCGTGCCTAAATATAGCACGACCGTGCTTAGGCACCGGGCGCGATCGTTCCAGGACCAGTCGCGCGATAGTACCGAGGCACTTGGCGCGACCGTGCCAAGACGAAGCACGACCGTGCTTACCTAGGGTTTCTTATTGTTTTTCAACTTTAGTCCTTGACCTTTCAGGTTTGATTAGTTTGAAATAAATAGTTACTTGTATAGGGTTTAAGTGTATATAATCGAGCAAAACTTGTAAATTTGTATTGAATCATTGCATTTAGTTTTCGGTAAGCAAAATAATAAGGCAGTGCACGAGCATTGAATTTGAAATTGCATTACATTGAATTGAAATATGAATACTAAATTCAGAGATGTTACACCATATTCCATTGAATGTTCATCTCCTCTAGATCAACCGGATTAATCTGTTTGAAATCTTCTTCATTGATCTCCGGATCATGAATCTTCCCTGCAATAAAATTTTCATAAGACGCCATGAAAGAAGAAAACATTGCTAGATAATCATCAGCAACTCTTTGATGCACATTATGTGATCCAGAAGATGAAGAAGCGGTATTTGCAGAAAAACCCGAATGACTTGGAATTCCAGAGCAGTGATCATTAGTAGCTTCTTGATTATCTCCAAAAAAAATGCAACCCCTGCACCAGTTTTTCCTGAAGTCTTTGCAAAGTACATCGAAGGATCTTGAATATGCTCCATATTAGTTTCTTTCTTCTTCATATTCAAGTCATGAGATTGAAGCTTTCCAAGAACCTCTTCAAGAGACATAGTTTTATACTTCACATTTTCCTTTATCAACACAGTATACACATCAAATTTTGATGGTAATGCCTCCAAGAACTTATCATTTATCTCTTCAGTCTCATAAACAACTGAAGCACTAGATAATTCACTCATCAAATGATAAAATAGTGTTGCAATATCATCCAAAGATTCATTTTGGAAATGCTTGAAAACTAAGAACTGTTTTTTTAATAACTCTTTCCTGCTTTTCTTGACATCCAAATTCCCTTCACATCTCTTTTGCAAAGCTTCCCACAACTGTTGAGAAGACTTGAATTGTTTAAAGCTGTGATAAATTTCTTTAGGTAAAGACATAGAAATGCTAGCCTTAGCCTTCTTTTCTCTATCAAACAATAGTTTCTCTTCGGTGCTCAAAGCAGATACTGGTTTTGGAACATTATCTTGACCCATCCAAGTATACGTCGGATGCGTATATCCTTCTAAAATTGGAATCCATAAACTCGTATCTGTAAAAGACACAAACTGATCAAACCTATCTTTCCAATTAGAATAATCTGCAAGACTTAACAACTTTGGTGGTTTCTGAGATGTACCAATCTCCTTATCATAGTTGAACATATTTGTCACTTGCACCATATTTGCCATTTTTACAAAAAAATAATTTCTGAAAAAATTTCCAAGTGTTGAAGCTGAACACCTCTTAGGCGAAGATAATAAGTTCGCTTTAGTGAGTACCAAGCGAACTTGAGATCAAGCGAACAAGACAAGTTCGCTTAAGGGGGAAATCCGGTAAGTTCGCCTACTAATTAAGTTCGCCTAAAATGTGAGAAGCGAACTTAATAAGTTCGCTTGCTAAGTTCGCCTGCACAGGAGCTAGCAAGTTCGCTTAAACTGCTGTAACAAACTCAGAGGAATATCTACCCAAACACGAACCAAGAACTTCAAAAATCATGATTTCTCAGCGAATTGATGAAATTTAAGGAAATTGAACCGTAGGATTATGAATTTTATCAAATAGAACACTTCTATCGGACTAATTTCATCAAAATCACTTCCAAAAACACGAATTCAGTAGAGAAACGATCTTCAAGAACTTGAAAAACTCCATTGATGCAGAAATTTCAAAAATGTTGAATTTCTTGTCGAATTGTACACTAAACCGTCACTAATCACCAAGAATCGTACTTAATTCACGAGCATAGGCTCTGATACCACATGTAGGTCCAGGTAACTCAACTACTGATCGGACTCGTAATATGACGTTGCTATAACATGAAGTGCGGAATCATTCATGTTAACATTTGTATACTAACCGACAATTGAAACAACACGCGTAAATAAACTTCTCAATTATATTCCAATTCACAATGGTTTACAGACTCAATCAGACAATTCTATCTCTCGGTTCTCTCTGATCCGTCGTCCTGTCTAATGAATCTGTAAACCTATATATAGAAAACTAACCTACTGTAAGCGAACTTATTAAGTTCGCCTCTAACAGACTAAGCGAACTTAACAAGTTCGCCTCAGATAGACTTAAGCGAACTTATTAAGTTCGCCTCTGATAGACCGGGCGAACTTAACAAGTTCGCCTCTAGGCTATACTTGCAAAACACTTAGTGACTTATGACATTTACATAGCAAAAACATAAAGACATAAAATCTAACTATTACAAGATTTTGTCATTACAAACTATGTCCTAACAGAGGGCCGCCGCCTTTTGTGTCCACGGTTCGATAACTCGGGCTTACTTTCTTTACTAAGCGCGACCAGCACACTTGCTGTGAGTGCGTGATTTAGTTGTGAGTCTAATTCTACATTTAAAACTTGGTTAATTTAATATATATACAATATCACGCATCAAGTTTTTGGCGCCGTTGCCCGGGACACTTTTTGGCGACTTCGAGAACGACCCGAGTTGGAGGTCTGACCACTATTTGTTAACTATTTGTGCTACTTATTTTTTTTAGTATTTTATCATATTTTCTCATTTATTTTATCTATTTTGTTTTGTTTCTAGTTAGCATACTACCTTTATTTTCTATATTTATTTTTCTTTTTTGCATTGTATGCAACATATTCGCCGCACCCGTTCCACAGGATCTGCTGAGTTTGCTGCTCTACTCGAGCCCAGGCATCTGTTCCAAAAGAAACCTGTTGAAGAGACCGTTGAAACATCTTCTAAAGAAGTGGGCGAGCCACCAACATGAAGGACCGTTTCTTATTACGCCAAGTCGACCGACGGTGGCGTGCATTCTAGCATCACTCAACCAACTGTAGAGGCTAACTCGTGGCAGTTTCCATCTCATGTCATGAAAACTATCGCCACTAATGTGCAATTCCATGGGAACTCGCATGCGAACCCACACTCCCATCTCACTAGATTCAGTAGGGTCTACGACACTTTCCGCCTTAATGGCGTCACAGAGGATGCAAAACTGTTGTGTCTATTCCCATTCAGTTTGGCCACTTGGCTTGAGTCCTTACCAAATGGTTCCATCACCACTTGGACTGCTATGAAGGACAAATTTTTTGCTAAATACTACCCCATTATAAGGCTGCTCACCACAGGAGTTTGATCCATGCTTCTAAGCAGCAGCTAGGGGAGAGTTTTCATGACGCGTGGCAGAGATTTAAGGGGCTGTGTAACGATTGCCTGCATCATGGTATAGATGATTGGTGTTTGGTTGAGAAGTTTTATAATGGCTGCTCCATTGCTAGTACAGGACAGCTGGATATAGCTGCAGGGGGAAACATGATGACGAGCAAGTCCCTGATGAGTGCTTTGACCTATTCGAGGATATTGCTATGACCGGTTACCAGAGCCCACATTCAGAGAGTTCACAGAGATGGGTCATGCATGTTGATTTGAATACAGCCTTGGTGGCACAGATAGAGGCTTTAGCTAGAATAGTGAAAGATTTTCAGATGAAGTCGGATCGGAGCTGTGAGATCTGTAAGGGAGGCCGCCACACTACTGATTGCCAGATGACCCAGGAGCAGGTAGAGTACTTAGGAAACCAAAACCGTAATAACTCGTATGGTAACTCTAACGGCAACTCTGGATGGAGAAACAACTCTGGTTCCAATTGGAGAAGTAATCAGAACCAGATCTTGTTCCAGAATTCGGTTCAGGGAAGCGGGGAGAAGAAGGATCGCTTTGAAGAGAGGATGGGTCTGTTTCTGGAGCATGATGATAGGCAGCAACAGGAGAATGCTGCGAAGTTTAAGGAGCATGACACGATGATCCAAAGCCAGGGAATGGCATTACGGAATGTGGAGAGGCATGTAGGATAGATAGCTGAGATGCTGAAGAGTAAGAAGGAGGGTAGTCTGCCTAGTAACACTGATGCGAAGCCCGGTCACTCACGAAAGTTCGCGAAGGCAGTGATTACTAGGAGCGACCGAGGTGCCGAGACTCCGAGACCGGTGGATGATGAAGATGAACCAGTCGATGAAGATATTGAAATGGAGGCAATTACTAGCAAGGTGCAAGAGAAGCGAAGCCCAACAAATACAGCACAGCCAGAGGATACATCTTGGAAGGCGACTGAGACGCCTGTGAGAGAGTATAAGCCACCACTTCCATATCCCGGTAGGCTTAAAAGAGAGAAAGTGGACGGTCACTATCAGAAGTTCCTCAACATGCTACGACAGCTACACATTAACATCGCATTTGTTGAGGCTCTGTCTAGTATGCCCAAGTATGCAAAGTACCTTAAGGACATGCTGACGAACAATACTAAACTTGAGGCACTTTCCACCGTGGTGATGAATGAACAGTGTTCTGCTGTTATTGAACCCAGCCTTCAACAGAAGATGAAGGATCCAAGGAGTTTCACTATCCCTTATGTTATTGGTGGGTTATATGTCAGCAACGCTCTTGCCGACCTAGGTTCTAGCATCAACTTCATGCCCTACTCTGTTTTTAAGAAGCTAGGCCTAGGAGAACCGCAACCGACGCAGATGAGTCTTCAGCTTGCCGACCGATCGGTTAAGTATCTGCGCAGTTTTATTAAGAATATGTTGGTTAGGGTCGACAAGTTCATCTTCCCTGTGGACTTTGTCAAATTGGATATGGACGAGGACGAGCATGTCCCTCTTATTTTGGGGCGTCCATTCCTACCTACCACTCACGCGATGATATATGTTTTTAGTGGTAAGCTGAACCTTGGTGTGAATGATGATAAGGTGACATTCGACGTGAATAAGTCCATGAAGCATCCGAGCAGTCAGGACGATACACTGTACTTCATAGAGTCGATAATGTTACATGTGGGAGAGTTATTGAGCGATATCTGTGGGAGCGATGCGTCTGATACGCAAATCCTGGTTAGTAAGAATGGCGAGATTGAGATGACAGCAACAACCATTGATGAGAGTTCGAGTGCTCTAGAGAGTGATGATGCCCAAGATCCCACTGGATTCGAGGAGATTGAGAGGAGTGAGCCTGTCGAGATGCCGTCTGTTGAGAGCCCACTGTCCTCCTTAGAGCTTAAGGAGTTACCTTCTCATTTAGAGTATGCTTTCCTGGATGATGATGATAGGAAACTTCCCGTGATTATTGCTGAGGATTTGAAGGGAGATGAGAAGGAAAGACTGACTGGCGTGCTGAAGGCACATAAGCATGCGATCGCGTTGAAGCTAATGGATATCAAGGGTATAAACCCTTCCTTTTGGACGCATAAGATCTTGATGGAGGATGATTTTAAGCCAGTTGTGCTAGGGCAGCGGTGACTGAACCCTAAGATGCAGGAGGTAGTGAAGAAGGCGGTGCTTAAGTTGTTAGATGCAGGGCTAATCTACCCCATAACTGATTCTGCATGGGTTAGTCTGGTGTAGGTTGTCCCTAAAAAAGGGGGGATGACAGTTGTGAGGAATGATAGGAATGAGTTGATTCTGATACGAAGAGTTACAGGTTGGAGGGTCTATATAGACTATAGGAAGCTGAACGACGCGACTAGGAAGGATCATTTCCCACTTCCGTTTATTGATCAGATGCTGGAGCGTCTGGCGGGACAGCAGTTCTATTGCTTTCTCGTTGGCTTTTCTGGTTATTTCCAGGTCCCTATTGCACCCGAGGACTAGGAGAAAACCACTTTCACGTGCCCATATGGTACGTTTGCTTACCGCCGCATGCCCTTCGGGCTATGCAATGCCCCAGCTACCTTCTAGCGCTGTATGATTGCCATCTTTCATGATATGGTCGAGGATTTCATGGAGGTCTTTATGGACGATTTCTCGGTTTTTTGGAGCTCATTCGACGACTGCTTGAGGAACTTGGAGAAGATGTTGGCACGATCTGAGGAGACGAATCTGATGCTGAACATGGAGAAATACCACTTTATGGTGAGAGAGGGCATAGTTCTAGGGCACAGGATATCACGTGCATGCATAGAGGTGGATAGAGCTAAAGTGGAGACGATCTCTAAACTTCCACCGCCGAGATGTGTGAGAGCGATTAGGAGTTTTCTTGGCCACGCCGGCTTCTACCGGTGATTCATTCGTGATTTCTCTAAGATAGCGAGGCCGATGACTCAGTTGCTGGAGAAGGATGCGCCCTTCGTGTTTTCGGATGAGTGTTTGAGGGCATTTGAGTTGTTGAAGAGGAAGTTGCTTGATGCCCCTATCATGATAGCCCCGGATTGGTCACTGCCATTCGAGTTGATGTGTGACGCGAGCGACTTCGCATTAGGGGTGGTTTTAGGACAACGGAAGGACAAACACTTCCATCCCATTTACTATGCTAGCCGGACCTTGAATGATGCACAAGAGCACTACACCACCACGGAGAATGAGTTATTAGCCGTGGTGTTTGCTTTCGATAACTTCAGGTCCTATCTTGTGATGTCCACAACCATAGTTTACACAGACCACGCAGTAGTGAGACATCTCTTCAGCAAGCAGGACGCTAAGCCCCGCCTTATTCGTTGGTTCCTGTTGCTGCAAGAGTTTGATATTGAGATTAGAGATAAGAAGGGGGAAGAAAACGTGGCAGCCGATCACTTGTCATGATTAGAGGGGGTTGAGAGTGAGCACACGGGAGTTCAGATTGATGACCGTTTCCCCCATGGAGACTATGATAAGAGTGAGTGCGAGTGAGGATGATTGCCATTGGTTCGCGGACATTGCGAACTACCTTGTTGATGGCACCTTGATAAAGGGTATGACTCACCAGAAAAAGAAGAAATTCTTCTCGGATATTCGGAACTACATTTGGGAGGATCCACATCTGTTCATAGTAGAAGCGAATCAGGTGAATAGGAGATGTGTACCCGAGAGTGAGGTTGAGAGCATTTTGAGGCAGTGACATGAGGGTCCCACTTGAGGGCATAATGGGGCCAGCTACACAGCTAAGCGGGTATTTGATTCAGGTTTTTATTGGCTGACGATATTTAAGGATGCTCACGCGTTTGTTAGGAGATGTGATGCATGCCAGAGGACAGGGAACATCTCTTCTAGGAATGAGATGCCACAGAACCCCATCCATATTGTAAAGGTGTTTG
Source organism: Smallanthus sonchifolius (assembly GCA_023525975.1). NCBI lineage: Eukaryota > Viridiplantae > Streptophyta > Magnoliopsida > Asterales > Asteraceae > Smallanthus > Smallanthus sonchifolius. The sequence continues at coordinate 47,038,312 of CM042036.1, forward strand.
ATGTCTGGGGGTTGGCTTTATGGGACCATTCCCGTCATCTCGAGGGAATAAGTACATACTCGTCGAAGTGGATTATGTTTCTAAGTGAGTGGAGGCCGAAGCTCTACCCACGAATGATGCGAGAGTAATTGTAAGGTTCTTGAGGAAGTTGTTTGCTAGATTTGGTGTGCCAAAGGCACTGATTAGCGACAGAGGTACCCACTTCTGCAATGCGCAGATGGAGAAAACCCTGTAAAGATATGGGGTCACTTATCGATTTGCAACGGCTTATCATCCGTAGATTAGTGGGCAGGTAGAGGTTTGCAACCGTGGGATTAAGCGGATCCTGGAGAAAACAGTTGGGTCGAATAGGAAGGATTGGGCAGGTAAGCTAGATGATGAACTCTGGGCTTTCCGTACGGCATTCAGGACACCTATCGGTTCCACACCGTTTAGGTTGATTTATGGGAAAGCGTGTCATCTGCCGGTTGAGTTAGAGCATCGTGCATATTGGGCCCTCCGCACCGTTCCGCACCGTCCATCTTGACGAACCCAAGAAGGGGGAGAACCAGATGTACGAGTTGCATGAGTTAGAGGAACTGAGGGATCATGCATAGACGCGATCATATGATTATAAGTTGAGGACTAAGGAGTTGCGTGATCGCCACATAAAAGGTAGTAAGGAATTTGAGGTAGGAGATCGAGTGCTATTGTTTAATTCCCGGTTGAGGCTTTTCCCGGGAAAGTTGAGATCTCGATGGTCGGGCCCGTTCACAGTCATTCAGGTTTTTCCTTACGGGACGATAGAGATAGAGGGAGAAGATGGAGCGAAGTTGTAGAGTCTTATTATTGTATAAGCTGTTGTTATCAATGTATTTCTTTTGAACATTGTTTAGTTAGTTTATTTTCTTGTATTTTAATTTTAATTTAATTTCCTGTTTTATTTCTAAGTCTGGGCCATCGAAATTACTTAGTTTCGATTGAGGTTTGTTCAATCGAAACTAGTAGTTTCGATAGATAGTTTAGTTTCGACATGCTTTTCACTTGTAAATGTTTCACCGAAACTCATAGTTTTGATGCCTGTCAACTTATTATAAATAGCCTAGTTTCAGAATTTCTAGGGTGTAAATGCTTCACCGAAACTATTTCTTAGAGTTTTTCGGATCTGAAGATTGATTTGTGTTAAGAAGATTATTTGGAAGCTTTTCGCTAGATCAGATTGCAAGTTTATTATTATTGATATTTGAAGCTTTTCATCAATGGAGTCTGCTGAATCTTGAAGAAGGAGGTATCGAAACTACTGGGAGACAATTTCTGCTTTTAGTTGGTCATCGAAACTTCTTGTCTATACTTTTTGTCTGGAGAAGGTATCATCGAAACTAGCTTTTTGTCTTGTTCTATCGAAACTAACCTTTCCAGATTAATCACCCGTAACTACTTGATTATCGAAAGTAGTTTCAATCGAAACTTGTAGTTTCTACTGAGTTTGTTGGATTTTCTACTAAGTCTTCTTTATCAAAAATAGTTGTTTCTGGTTTTTGTTTTCACTATCAAAACTAGAAGTTTCGGGAAGTTTTGTTCTATCGAAACTAGGAGTTTCGGTCAGCTTCTTCTCTATCGAAAATAGTTGTTTCGACCAACCCTGTCCACCCGAAATTAGCTACTGTTTAAGTTTCTTTTTCTGAGTTATGGCATCTTCAAACAACAGTGAATATGCCGGAGGAAACAAACTACCTGTCTTGGTGTCTACTAGAGATTTTGATGACTGGACCAAGAAAATGAAGACTTTTTTTCAATTCCATGACCACACTCTTTTGCAGTCAATCACTGATGGTTCACACAAGCCAGTTACTACCACTGCAGATGTTTAACGTCCCAAGCTTGTGTCTGATTTTAATGAAAAGGATATTGCTCTAATTGCCAGAGATAACAAGGCTTATAGATCTATTGCTATGGATGAGTATCCCATTGTTGAGTTAAACAAGAAGCTGCTTGATTCACTGCCCGAGGAATGGAATATGTACCGGATAATGATCAAGAAAACTGAAAAGCTAAGCGACTTGTCACAGCAAGAACTCTTCAGCATTTTGGAGTCTTATGAGTTGGAGATAAAAAAGGGTGCAGTCACTCCAACTAATCAGTCTAGAAACACAGCTCTTCTTGCAGGTCAAGGTTCCTCCACTTCATCCAACAAAACTACTATGGCTTATTTTCAAACTGATGTTCCACCTTCGATTTTTGGAATTCAGCCTACTACTTCATCCAACTCTCAGAAGCCAACCACTATGATTCCCGATGAGTATCTGCCAATCATGACTGCTTTCATGTCATGCTATGATGCCCTAATTTCTTAAAACTTGACACCTGTCAGCTTTCAACTTGATGACTTGGAGCAGATCAACCCGGATGATTTGAAAAAGATGGATATTGATTGGTGCATGGCTATGCTGACTCTAAGGGCCAAAAGGTTCATCAAGAGGACTGGAATGGATAGATTCAAGCAAGTAAAGACTCTGGGGTTTGACATAAAAAAGGTGAGATGCTACAACTGTGACCAGCTGGGTCATTTTGCTAGAAACTGCAAGGAGCCATCATCAAAGGAGGAGCATGAAAAGAAGAACTCCTCTGGAAAGCAAGCTACCGTCTCTCCCAAATCCACTACATCTTCCAGCTCAACAGCTCTGGTCTGTCAAGCTGATGGACACTATCATTGGGGAGATCAAGAAGGGGAAGCAGCTGACAAGGCACTGATGGTAGACATTGAAGAAAAGGAGAATGTGTCATGATTGAACTAGCTAAGGATCTCACTGCCGTACCAGCTGAGGTAATATCTAGACTTTGCAATGCTAAATCTTGTTTAAATGAAATTCAAAAATATAGATTCATTAACCAGGCCTTGGTCGATGAACGAGATCACATAAAGGTGATGTATGATTATGTGTAAAAATGAGAAACTTTACTTAAAGAAAATTCGTGAAATTTCTAGAGAGAATTGATCTTTGATTGTACAACTTACTACACAAAAGAATAATAATGAAATTTTAACTAAAAGACTTCAAAAGGCCGAAAAAGCTAATTTTCAAGTTGAACACATGGGTATGGATAAGAAAATTCATTTTGGAATCATTGAAAACCAAATTCATAAAAAGGTCACAGAAGGCATCGGGTATAATTCTCACCCTCCTCCGTATTCCAAGTCTGGTAGATTTGCTGATATACCAGTTCCTCTTGTTCCCACAACTTTTGTTTGCAATTTATCTGCTGATGATTATATTCAAACTTCGGAATCTGACAGTTTTGCTTTATGTGCAGAGTCAGATAGTGAAGGTTCCGAAGATGATTGTGATGAGAGTCCTAGTAAGGGAAAAGTTTTAAATGAACTTGAGTCGGATGAATGTAATAATAAGTCCGTGTCAAAACCAGATATTTGTGAACACATTGAAAATTGTAGAAGCATGTTTTTGTAACTATAGATAATATTCTATGTATCGGTGTACGTGGTTAGTACGCAGGAGGGTGTTCCTGAGTACTTAGCCTGCACACCAGTTTAGTCCTGCGTACTTAGTATGTACGCATGACCAAAACTTGCGTACTTAGACAAGTACGCATGTAGTGTTCCTGCCCCTATAAATAGAAGACTTGTCTTCATTTGTAGGTGGAACTCTGGAACTAGGCTGAGAGGACTCTGGGTCGGGACGAGTTCTCCCGACCCCTGGACCGTGAGCTTAGATGAAAGATGTGTGCTCCTTCGGTATGTAGTCTGTAATACGGGTTGACTTTTATGTTATGGATTACGTATCATTTCATTATCTTTTGTTTATGTTCGTGTTTCTCTGTCTCGTGTCTTGGTTCCCACACAAATCACAGAACAGGTCCGTGTTATCTCCGTTGCGCGACGAGGCTCCCCGGACCTACAAGTGGAATCAGAGCCTCGGTGTTCGTTGATTTTTGTTCCAGTTTCGATTTTTTAGGGTTTTGAGCAGATACGAGTTCGTACTTTTTCAGACCTAAAATCCTTAAAATCGAGTTTGTTATCACTTCATTTGGTGTTTGGAAGGCTAAGGGTTTGTTAGATAATGATTTCTAAGCTTTTGGAAGTATCAATTTCTCAGATCCATACTTTTCGATCATTCTCTTCAAGATCCGTCAAGAACACTGCCGTACTGAACAAGTACGCAGAATCACCTTTTCTGCGTACTTGCTAAGTACGCATGGGTTAGCCCTGCGTACTTAGTAAGTACGAATGAGAAGTGACCTGCGTACTTAGCCAAGTATGCAAGAGCATTTCTCTACGCACTTAACAAGTACGCATGGGTACTTGGCTTTGCGTATTTACTAAATACGCATGAACACCCTTTATGTGCGTATTTACTAAGTACGCATGAACTAGCATCTGAGATTCAAAAAAAAAAAGTTTTTTGGCGGGAAAACTTTCCTTGGCCAAAATTTTTAAGGATCATTTGTACGCGTGTTTCTGGCTATTTTTGAGAAGATAGTAATTTTGGTTTTTCCAGACCAAAATTTGTATACGATGTGGCTTGGCGAAACACGGACGAAATTTTTGTTTGATGATACCACTTGTCATACATTGTTTAAGTGTCCATACCTGAAAATGTGGGCTACGAGTATCCGGGATACTTATTTAATAGGGTATGAATGCTGAACTAATGGGAGCAATTGGGTCGTTATCGGCTAAAGGTCTCGTTCTATTTATGAAGATGTGGCTGCTTTGGGTCTTTTGGAAAGAGAATCATCTTGTTTAGGTATTCAAACCTGAATATGTGGGCTACGAGTATCTGGGATACTTCTTTAATAAGGGATGAATACTGGAACAACTTGAATCCAAGGATTTGCTATTTTGGATCTTTGCAAAGGAATAAAAGAATAAAATCTTGGAGTTGGCTAGTTGTGCTTTTTGAGGATTTGAGTAAAGTGATGATGAAGCTGATCGTTTACAGAGAAATGGGGGGGGTGTATAATCAACCGTGATTTCTCGTGTAAACTATATTTTTCGTGCTCTTTGGTCAAGCCTCTGTTCAAGATTTGATGTGATTCAATTATGATGGGATTTCTCATTTCGGATCTGGGCGGAATCCAGATAGACAACCTAGTTATGGATCTTCATCGCGGTGAACGTATACAGATTAGGAGGTGTGAACCAGGAATGAAGATCTAATTGAAGAATGTTGGACTTTGGATATAAAGTGATAACTGCTGAGCATGATTTTGTGTTTGATTCTATCAAGTGTTTTCAAGATGAAGCTGGATATCCGTTGGATTATTAGTTGAAGATGGAACCTTTTATCATTGGTCGATGGGATATGAAACATACCCGTGTTTCTGGTCTAATCAAATGGAGCTTAACCTGAAAGGGGATATTGGAAATGAACATCTTCGGAATTTGGTTGACTCGTGAAGATACAGGATAGAGTTGGACACATCTGGTTGAAGACTTAAGTTTATCTTACTGGAATTCCTATGGGAGTTGATTAGTTTGATGCATGTTATTGGAAATTCAAACTCTCTATCATATGCCAGCTGATTTAGAGTTGTCGGTCTACTATTGTTACCTGGTTAGGAAGACATTGTCATACTCAGAGTTCTAAGTCAGGGTGGAGCAAGCTGCTGCTGAGAGGATGAACTACAATGAGGTGCGTTGGGTTAGTCGGTTCCTATTGAAGCACTTGGTTTGGTCTAAAATGAAAGCTACAGTTATGAGGCAGTCGTGTGTATCACTCGGCAACTGAAGACTGAAGTTTGAAGATTTGAAGATCTCAAGTGGAATGCCGGAAGATCAAATCTCGCCAGAAGACACGTGATGTCATTAGTTTAGAGGGAGTCGGTTAGGACATTCTTTGTAAACTGATGCATATCAGTGTTAGTGATAGATAGAATTTGATGCTATAGTTAAGAGGGAGTTTGTAGAAGCCTGTTTTTGTAACTATAGATAAAATTCTATGTATCGGTGTACGTGGCTTGTACGCAGGAGGGTGTTCCTGAGTTCTTAGCTTGCACACCAGTTTGGTCCTGCGTACTTAGTAAGTACGCAAGGCTTTTGCCTTGCGTACTTGTCAAGTACGCATGACAAAACCCTGCGTACTTAGACAAGTACGCATGTAGTGTTCCTGCCCCAATAAATAGAAGACTTGTCTTCATTTGTAGGTGGAACTCTGGAACTACGTTGAGAGGTGTCCGCCGCCCTTGGACCGTGAGCTTATATGAGAGATGTGTGCTCCTTCGGTATGTAGTCTGTAATACGGGATGACTTATATGTTATGGATTACGTATTGTTTCATTATATTTTGTTTATGTTCGTGTTTCTCTGTCTCGTTTCTTGGTTCCTACACAAATCACAGAACAGGTTCGTGTTATATCCGTTGCGCGACGTGGCTCCCGGGACCTACAAAAATTTGTAGTTTGGTTATGTGCCTTCTGAGCATGACAATTTGAGAAATGCTATTTCTAAGTTTAAAAATGCTTTGCCTTTTGTTCCTAAATCTGTAAATGCTATGAGTTGTATTGCAAATTTTAAAAGTGCAGGAGTTGTTGTGACTGACATTCCACAAGAAACAATGAGCAATCTGGAATTTTTTAAATTGAAGGAAGATCAAAGTCTTTAAGAAAGAAATATTGAAGAACGAGTTGCCTCTAGTTCTGATGTCTCAACATCACAATCATCTTCATCATCTTGTGATGAAAATTATCAGGCAAAGCCAACATGTGATAAAGTTTGTTTTAGTTGTCATGTAATTTGTCTACATATCATTTCAAAGAAGAAAATGTACCATCTGTTTTCCAAAATTCTGTTGATTGTGCTTCAAACGTGTTATCTAAATCATAACATAGTAGAACTTTGCGACATAAAAGGATTAAAAATGCTAAAAATTGGTTAAAAAGGATTTGGAAAATTAAGAATAATGATCTTTTTGAGAATACATTAAAGGAGGATTCTGATTATGATTTCCGAGACGCATCTTGTAAAATTAAGAAGTTCCAATTTAGTAACGACTTGGGTACCAATGTCTAAATGATTCATTTTTTGTAGGGACAATTGAGGAGGACTGGAGACAATATCTGGCATGTCGACAGTGGTTGCTCAAGACATATGACTGGTCATTTCTCTTTATTACAAGATTATCATCCAATAGACGAAGATTTTTTCGCCTTTGCAGGCAATCCAAGAGGAGGAAAGATTGACGGTCAAGGAACTGCGTCTAACAGTGTAAATAGCTTGGAAAATGTCAATTTCATCTCACAGCTGAAGTATAATCTGATGAGTGTGTCCCAGATTTGTGATAAAGACTTTTGTACCCTCTTCACCTCCAAGGAATGTTTGATTTTGAAAACTGAAGTAGTTATTCCTGAAGACATAATCCTCATGCGTGCTCCTCGAAGATTCAATACTTACAGTCTGGATATGAATAATCCATCAGGAATCGAATCCTGCTTTCTTTCAAAAGCTTCAGAGGATGAGCCCTTTCTTTGGCACAAGAGATTAGGACATGTGAATTTCAAGACTATGGAACGTCTTGTTCGAGGAAACCTTGTCACTGGTTTGCCTCTAAAAGACTTCTCCCTGGTGGAACATTGTCTCTCTTGTTCCAAGGGCAAGCAACACAAATCTTCCTATAAACCCAAAACCACTAATTCCATTGACTATCCTCTTCAATTGCTTCACATGGTTCTCTTCGGTCCTGTGAGTGTCAAGTGTCATGAGTCATGGAAGGAAATCTTATTGCTTGGTGGTAACCAATGACTTCTCTCGGTTTACTTGGGTATTCTTCCTAGTAAAGAAAGATGAGACGCTAGAGACTCTGAAGATTCATCTGCTTCAAATCGAGAACATGTTCAATTTAAGTGTGAAGACTATTCGCAATGATCATGGGACAGAGTTCAAGAATGCCATTCTAGACTCTTTCTGTGAATGTAAGGGTATCTCTCGGCAATTCAGTGCACCTCGTACTCCATAACAAGATGATGTAGCTGAATGAAGAAATCGTACATTGATAGAAGCAGCAAGAACAATGATCGTTGATTCTAAGCTCCTCTTCATCATCCTCTCCGGATTCTTCAGACTCTGTAGCAACAAGTGAAACTATTGAGGAAGAAAATCCTCCAATAGTAGATGTTGCTCCACAATCATCTGCTGAAGATCCTATTGATGATGAAGTTAACCTTTCCGACAATAACATTACCAATCTGGATGAACAAGTGGAAGAGGATGAGATTCCACAGTTGAGAATTCACAAGGATCATCCTACAGATAACATCATTGGTCCACTCAATGTGGGAGTTCGAACTCGTAGTGCCACCGAAGAAATGAATGACAGTCTCTTCACTTGCTTCATATCTCAAGTCGATCATAAGAATATCAAAGCTGCACTGCTTGAGAACAGTTGGGTGGAGCCATGCAAGAAGAATTGCAGCAGTTCAAAAAGCTACATGTGTGGAATCTGGTCGATCTACCAAAGAACAAAGTCCCAATCGGCACTCGTTGGGTATTTCATAACAAGAAGGACGAAGGGGGAATCGTGATTCGAAATAAAGCCCGCTTGGTGGTTTAGGGGTTTTATCAAGAAGAAGGAATTGACTTTGAGGATGTCTTTGCACCAGTGGCTCGCTTGGAAGCCATCAGAATGTTTCTCGCATACGCAGCCTATATAGACTTCACAGTTCATCAGATGGACGTCAAAAGCGCATTTCTGTATGGAAAGGTTCAAGAGGAAGTTTATGTCAAGCAGCCACCGGGTTTCATTGATCCAAGCTATCCTGACAGAGTTTACAAACTTGACAAGGCATTGTACGGTCTTCATCAAGCACCTCGTGCGTGGTATGAGACATTTTCTAAGCATCTACTTGATAACGGTTTCACATGAGGGGCAATTGACCAAACTTTGTTCAAACAAAAGGATGGTGCGGATACCATTTTAGTACGAATCTATGTTGATGATATCATTTTTGGATCCACAAATCCTCGGTTGTGTAAATAGTTCGAGGAAGTGACGCGTTCTAAGTTTGAAATGAGTTCTATGGGAGAAATGAAGTTCTTTCTTGGTTTTCAAGTAGATCAGCTTGAGTCAGGAATTCTTATCCATCAAGAGAAGTATGTCAAAGAAATACTGACCAAGTTCAAAATGACTAAGTCTCATCCTTACAAGACTCCCGTGGAAGTTCGACAATGTCTGTCTCCTGATTTGGATGGTGAAAATGTTGATCAACACCTCTATCGCTCAATGATAGGATCTCTTCAGTATCTCACTGCTAGCAGACCAGACATCATGTTCGCAGTGTGCTTGTGTGCACGCTTTCAGGCTAATCCTAAACCCTCTCATTTAATTGCTGTCAAACGTATTTTAAGATATTTGAAGTACAAGCCAAATCTTGGGCTTTGGTATCCCAAAAATAACTTGTTTGATCTTTTGGCATATTCAGATTCAGACTACGGGGGATGAAACTTAGACCAAAAGTTCACTTCTGGAGGTTGTCAGTTCCTTAGCAACCGCCTCATCTCCTGGCAATGTAAGAAACAAACCACCGTTTTCCAATCCACAGTCGAAGCCGAATACATTGCCGCCGCCCTTTGTTGCTCCCAAGTAAGATGGATCCGCCATCAAATGCTTGATTACGAGATCACCTTCTATGAAACTCCCATACTGTGTGATAACACCGTCGTTCCCCATATCACCAAAAATCCTGTTCAGCATTCAAAAACCAAACACATTGAGATCAAACATCACTTCATCCGTGATTTTGTCAAAAAGAAACATATCAAAATCATTGAAGTCAAAACCGATAAGCAAACCGTCGACATCTTTACAAAAGCATTTGATTCTGCCAGATTTGAGAAATTGGTGGAGATGCTCGGCATGATCAAATTTCAGTAACCCCTGTGCATATTGTCTTTTCTATTTAAACTTGTTAATCGGGAAGATTTCCAAAAATATTTTACTTTTCTGTATAGTTGTTTTCTTTATTTACCTTTGAAAGCAAAACTTTTTAGGGGAGAAATTGGAATTTGCAATTAGAAAGAAAAAGATTTACTTTGTATAGTCAAAAAGAAAAGAAAATATTTTGTTTTGTTTATTGTTTGCTTATGAAAAATTCACTGTAAGTATCATGTTTCATTTCAGGAAAATTGGATCCGACCTTGAGAGAAATGATAGAGTCTGATCATACTTCTTGAACATGGAATGGACCATAAGCGATGGTGCTTACTGTGGTATAGCCGGTAGGCCCGACATACGGCTATAACTCTTTAGTAGTGTGAAAACCTAATTCTCTATCGTACACGTGTGTTTGAGCCCATTTTTGAGACTTCTAACCCATTTTAAGCTAAGAAAACCGATTCAATTAGATATAGGCTTACGTGTTGGATTCTGATTCATGCGCCAGGTGACCGTCAAAGTAACGAGACTTACCGCCGATGACCCCGTCTGTTTTGCTTACGCAAATATCTCGGGAGTTCATCTTTTTCCCATCCACTTGGATGATTTGACCCCGTCTGTTTTGCTTACGCAAATATCTCAGGTGTTCAAACTTTTCCTATCCGCTTGGATAATTTTACGACTTCTTCTGTTTTGCTTACGCAAAGATCTAGAATGTTTGTACATTTTAATATCCACTTGGATATTTTTCATTTTACAACTTCTTATATCCAGTTGGATTTTATTTTACTTTTGGCAGTGATTTGACTTACCAAGATGGTACACTGGTTAACCTGTAAGAGATGATAAGATGAATGCGGGTATTTCTTGAGGATTGATAGGCTTTCAAAACATTTTATTTCAAAATGTGGGGTACGCCGTGTTTCATGCTCAAAATGGTACCTCTTAATCACATGAAAACATTGTACAAGCAAATGTTCAGGTTTATCTTTCACAAATATCGGCTATCTTCAGGGATTCACATTAGCTGAGTGCAAAATGAGGTGTTTCAAGGGTTTGACCAGACATGATCTCACGTTGGATCTTTTTCAAGGCTAAGTGTTTATATGTTTTATTATTTTTACTTTTATTTTTCTATATAAATTTCTTAATCTTCCTTATTAGCTTGTTTAAGTAGTGTACATATGAGTGTTTTCCCTTTGTTTCTGATCAAGTATCTCATGATTCACCCGAAACAACATTATCATCGAAACTACTCAAACCGCCTGAAACTACCACACACCCGAAACTACTTTGCTCTATCGAAACTAATAGTTTAGACAGGGGCATTTTAGTCTTTTGTCTAGCTCAAATTGAATGTCTTCATAATTAGGTTATTCTTCATGCTTCGTTCACTCTCACTCACCCGAAACCTTTATCACCTTCATCTTCACACACATAAACTCAAATTCATCGGTCTAAGTTTGCGAAATCAGTTTCCCTAATCTGATTCCTCCTTCGTCGTCTTCATCAGGTTTGCTTACTCATAAGTTTACTACTATTTTATATGACAATGGGTAGGGTTACATTTTTACCCTTGTTACGACTGAAATCGCACATTTTGGGTCGTTACTTGCTTAGATCTTGTTTTTGAACTCTTCATTGCTAATATCTCACCCTTCTATTGTTTATTTTTGCAGATTTTCTTAGAAATTTCGGTAAGAAGTAGTTTCGACACCTCAGGCGACATTTACCTTTCTTTTTTTGTTTATATTTTGATAATCTGTTTCTATTTGTATATAGTTTTAACTTAGCTTTTTCTGTTCAGGGTATGAAATCTGTTCAGGTTTTGGGCATCGAAACTAGTTGTTTCGATAAAAGGGTGTTTTCCTTTGATTTTAAAATATGTTTTTTTTAATTTGAACAGGTTTCTATCGAAACTAGTTGTTTCGATACCCAAGCTTGCCCGAAACTAAGTAGTTTCGATTAGAGTTTCTTGCTCGAAACTAGTAGTTTCGATCAGGTTTCTCTGAATATTTCTAAGTGTTGGACTGATGTTTGATAATTTTTTTTTGACAGACATGGATCTTCTATTTGTGAAGAAGCACAATATATGTGCCTTTCTTAATGTTGGTGATCCCAAGAGTGAGGGATTTGTACCTGTGCTCAATTTTCTAGCTAACTCTAATGTGAGATTTGCTATAAGTCACAACTTTCCCATTTTTGAAGCCACAATCAGACAATTTTGGGCCACTGCTGAAAGAGTATCCATCAACAATGTGGAGCACATAAGAGCAACTGTGTACAACCAAGAAGTTCTATTTTCTGAGGCAACCATAAGAGAGGTACTGCAGTTTGGTGATAATCATGAAGCCCCTATGGAATTTCCTAGTTTCTACCTCAGAGAATGTTTAAGAAGAATGGGTCACCCAGATGAGTTCAAAAGTGGGTAGATCACAAAGACATTCCTTGCCCCTCACTAGAGGTATATTGTGCATGTGTTCATTCACTGAATCTCAATTAGAAAAGGTGGATTTGACTTGGCCAATGTCATGGTGGCTTCTGCTATTCTTGGCTTGATCAAAGGGAGGGATTATAATTTTTCTGGGTTGGTATTCAAACAACTTATAGAGAATCACACTGGAAGAGTAAGAGACAAATTTCTCGTGTACCCAAGATTTCAATTAATGATAATTAACCACATTTTACCAAATCTTCAACACGAAGGACCTGTTCTTGATCATATGATAGCCAAGACCCTCAGTTATATGAAGACTTCTAGTTCAAGATCGAACAGGATAGTTGTAGACATTCCATTCTTTGGGCATGTGATTGGAGAAGTAGAACCTGTAGTCCCTGATGTTGACCCAAATATTGAAGTCCTTGATTCATTGTCATCAGAAGAAGAAGAGTAGGCCCAAGGGAATCAAGAGGCTGAGATTGATGTTGAGCAAAACATAGAACAAGATCAAGGGAACCAAGAGCCAGATGTTAATGCTGACCAACACATAGAGCAAGATGTTGAACAACCTATCTTAGAGGATCCTTTTATGGATCAAGTATTAGAAAATATTGAGCCAGTAATTGAAGAGCACCATGCTGAAAACATAGAAGAAGATGTTAATGATGAGGTTCAAGAGAATATTGAAGCTGAAGCTGAGTCTAGTGACACCTTGGATGAAGGCATCTATGCCACTAAGTATGATCAATCTGACTATGAGTCTGAAGAAGAGGAACAGACTGAACCGCCAGCATCCTCCTCCAAGAGACAAGCTGATTCTGAGTCTGATTATGAACAAGAAGAACCTCTTGCAAAGAAAATTAAGACAGGATTGGAGTCCTTAACATCTTCTGATGAATCACTGTTTGACATTCCTGAACACTTAACCCCCATTCACTCACCTACTCATATTCCACCACCCTCACCAAAACCATCTCCACTACATACACCCGTTACTACACCACCCGCATCCCCTGTTCTTGATCCATCACCATCTGTCCTAAGAGTTAAAACCCTAAGCTTGGAGGTGAAAAGGCTACAAGACAAGGTGACATAACAAAACGGAGTCATAGAAGGATTAAAATCTGAACTGAATGAGTGTAAAGAAGAGGTTAAGGATCTTAAGCTTGAAGTTGGAGGCTTACATACCCAACTTGATGTTCAGCAAACTCAGCTTGAAACCCAACAGAAGATGATCTCTCAACAACAACATGATTTCAAAGCTTTATTAGACATTGTTGAACAACTCAAAGCCTTCTTTATTAAGTCTTCTCAACAAGGAACCCTTCCGGAGCTCAGGGGGAGACCACTTTTGCTGGTGGACCCTCTTCCCTTGCCCTTGTTACTAATCCTCGGTCTGCTTTGACAATCTTCACTGGCCAAGCTGTGACACCCGACATTTCAAAAACATCGTTCGTACACAACTTAAACGTGTTTACATTAATACGTTTCCTGAATCACTCAAAATCGTACACTCGAACGATAAAAGTCTAGCAAACATAATGCATCACTCAAAATATTTAGAATTGTATTCTAAATAAACGATCATGTTCCAACGATTAAGTCTTGAATATATATTCAACGATATATATGAAAGATTCTCGTAAAAACATTTCTAGAGTTATCATTCTAAATCATTCTCTTAGAATGCGTATAAATGTGAGTGAATGCATTTACAACAAAAAATATACGAAAACTTGAACGCTTTCATTCAAGTTCGTTAACTCGCCTAAACTAAAGATATTCATATATAAGAGTGTATATATATGTGTGTGTGTATATATATATATAATATAACCACAACTTCGAATTTTTATCTATTAAAACAGTTACTAATTTTGGGTCGTATATCGTGTTTATTTCAATCACATCACCATCAACACCAACGTGTCATCACTTTGCTTGACTCACACTCCACTCAAGAGGTCATATCTCCATAATTATGACTTTATACAAATATACACCCAACCTCCGTCTCATTTAATGACTATATATATATATACAAACGTCCCACACAATACGAACGTTGGTAAAAATATCAAATGATAGGAAAATATTATGTCTCATCGTTTTATGTGATTATATGTGTAATAACACAAATATATATATCTGATTTTTCATACAAGTTAGTTAACGCGTATTATATTATTAATACGTGCATTACACGTTTAACGCATCTAAACTATGAACGAATATACATATACATATAAATATATATGTATATATTAAACCCGACACATTTTTTTATTTATATTATCATGGTCTTGAATTTATTAATCTGAGTATTTAATGGGTATCATTTGCGGGTATTACACCACCTTTGAATCATCATCGCCTACTAACCTCTTCCATCACCTCACCATCATCTCACCCTCACCTTACCCACTCCCTCATGACAACACCATCACCATCATTAAACCTTGTCCAACACTCAACTACTCTATCACAATCATCATAATTATGATGATTATTTAGTCAAAACCACAACCAATCTCCAACTATATAAGAAAATGAACTACCACAAATCAAGATTTCAATAAAATTTCGTTGAGGGCCATATCTCAACCAAAAACTAACCAAAAAGGACGAGTCTTAGGTCTAAAATCAAGTACAAGGAGTCAAGAGTCCAACCCAAGTGGTTTCATAAAATTTCGTTGAGTTTTGATGCCCCAAAATGGTCATACGAGAAAAGGTATCAAGGCTGTCTTTTTCAGCAGAATTTTTATGTCACTTTTGAGGGTCATAACATGGCCATAACAAGTCCAAACAAGTTGATTCCACTCTCTAAAGTTAGTATTTTATGTACATAGTAAAATTTGTGGGGTCTTGGGTCATGAAAATGGGTCCAGGTCAGTCAATTAAAAGGAATCCCCAAGACACTCAAGAACCAAATGCTGCTTCCCTCTCTTGTCCGAATAAATATTTAAAAATACTTAAACATGTCATAAGTTGTTGATTAATACATCCCTGTAACCCTAAGACATGTAGGTATCTCGCTATAATTTTTCATGACTAAACGAGTTTATTTGGTTAATCAAAATGGCGACACACTGACAACTTAAAATTCAGGAAAATGTCTATAGACTAGGGTTACCTTAATATTGTAGTTTGAAGTGAATAACTACCAAAACCCTAACATAATGTATATACGACAACCTATGGATAAGCATCTGTTTGTATAACATAAATAATGTATATACGTGTGAATAAATACGAACACGCATCATGAAATTCAATGACAAGTCACCAACGGTTCGTCGGGTCACACTTTCAAAACGTAACACATGTATCGCCAATTCTAACATTTTGGGTGGATCTTATACATGTTCAACTTGTATGTTGACATCATAATATAAGGTCTTAAGACAACTGTAACTGTTAGGTCACGGTTAGGACAGTCTTACATACACATCGGCCTTGCTAGCATTTACACGTTAAAAGCTTATCAGGTGAGTTTCACAGCCCCCTTTTAACTTTTAAATGTTTTCGAAACATCGGGGGGAAAACATACTTGCTTACAAGTTTGAAAACATGAGACATCATTGTTTACTACAGTTGGGAACATCATTGCCTGATACATTCGGGAAAATATAAAACGTACTTACAAACATTTTCATATGGAAGCAAGAAAACAAGACCCGACCTTTATGTTTGCATGAGTTAACACATATAGAGCGCTGGAAGTCCCCTGACCATCATATTTATAACCATTAGCTATAGGTTAGCCTGGGATTCTATGGATAGTACTATTGGGATTGACACCCCCGGTCATGGTTAGTCGCGCTAACCATGGGTCCCTCTGGCCAAAGGACCGCATAGTGTTCAAACATTGCTCGTGAGGTATGAGCGAGGGGCAAAACACTTGTGTCATGGTTTGGTTATGCCTCATGTATGTACATATTATTTGTATTCCTAGCTAGTCTACAAATGGGTCAACATTACTTGTTTTGTTTATCATATTCATTGAAACGTTTTCGTGCAGATGGATCTGCCAATCACTTATACACCAATGGTTTTGCCATTCTTTTACGTGGAAATGTTTTTATCAATGTTTTCAAGGAAAACAGTTTCATATTATGGCCATGTACACAGTATCAATGTTTTCAGGAAAAACGACTTATTTTTTTACTATGACGTTATCATATGTTTTCATTGAGAAAACTACTCGTTTTATGACTTTGAAGTCATCACATGTTTTCGAAGAAAACAACCTTACATTAAACCCGTGTACATAGTTTCAATGTTTTCAAGGAAAACAGTTTCGTATAATGGCCATGTACACAATATCAATGTTTTCAAGGAAAATCACTTTACATTGCAACAATCAAACCTGTGAACTCACCAACCTTTGTGTTGACATTTTTAAGTATGTTTTTCAGGTAATTCATAGCCATGGCACGGTTGGAATAGGTTAGCCTTTTGGATTAAACCCTAGAAGCCGAAGGAGTATGATCGTCAAACCTCAAGATGGCTTTCACCTATACATGGTTCTAGGACAATGTACAAGTTTATTATAGTTGTTGTAATGGTGTTCAATATTCAGAAGTCTTTACTTTAGCTTCTGCTGTTGTGTAATGTTACCAATCGTTGCAACCTTAATTTATTTATTTATTCATTAAGTAAATAAAATTTGGGGGTGTGACAGATTGGTATCAGAGCAATGGTTTTAGCGAATTAGGTTTCCTTAGTGACACCTAGGATCTAACCGGACTCATTTAGGGACCAAGATTTCTAAGACTTGCCCCACACTAAGAACACCCAAGACTTGAGTATAGAAATTCCAACCGTTGCCGAACAACTTGTGTAGACTATTAGTGTATGGAATTACACTAGGGTATCATTAGCTACACTAACGCATAATACAATTATATGACACATGTAACTAAAACTTAACACATGTAACGATGTGGAAATAATAAACACATACAACGTTTCTCAACAAAGTGTTACTGTTCAGATTACGAATTAAGGATAACGGGTACTCAGCACACTTCAAACCTAGAAGATCGAGTTACTAGCCTAGCTTGGGCGACGACGGTAGTAATCGTCAGTTACCGATCTTGGTATCACCACAGGCTGAACCCCTACCAGAATCTGTACCTATACCTGCACCACAATTACTCCAGCCATGGAGGCAGCTATCTTTCTTACGTATTTGCGGTATAAATACTCTCCTTCATAAGTTGTCGGATTGGATGCCTAGACTTTCGCCATGAGATATGGCAGACAGGATTGCCTAGACAGAAGGGAATCCAAGGTGGATAAGCAGGACTAAATGGGAGAGAACTCCAAGGGTCAGGAGACCCATACATACATCAGGATCATGTGGATCCATGCATATATACAGACTTGGAGCATGAGTTGCTCGACACTCATTTGAGGATCTCTGCCTAACACATAGTGCTTGACTTTCACCATACACATTTTATTTTAAGAGACACTAGTGGTGCTTCTCTACCATTAGCCTCATCCGACAACATCCATATTCGGCAGATTCATGAGTATTGGTACACATAATTAAGAGTAATCCAATAAAACAATACACACTCCTGCACAAGTGTGCAAACACGATCTAATGAACATTTCAAATCCCATTGATTTAAAAGTTGGGGATAGAAGGAACACTACAGGGATCATGCAAGGTAAATTATCATTACGGGTGCACACGTAATCATAATTTGCAGTGAATGGGAACTTTAGTGAGTCTTGCTGTCTAAGCTAATGATCAAACCAGGTTCTCAGTCAATTGATTAAGGATTGGATCTTAACAAATCGGACTTCTCAATTAGATGTTCACAAAAGCATTCTCCTAGTTTTGGAGGAATGAGATAAATTCAAATTAAATTCAAGCAATCCTGAGTGAATCCTGAATGACGAAGGAATTCACACATTCATTCTTTGAGATTCTACTTGTCAGGAATGCTTCAAATTGAGCGTTACCACAACTAACACTTACAATAATTACACAATTATCGTGGGAGATTATAGGGTAATCTCAGGATCCATCATACAGTTCAAAGTCACAATTGCTTGAAAGTTACGCCAAGAGTGCTATGCACTAACTTCGGTGATGGGGCAGAAAATTTGTTCTGACCCGCATACACATAGCACCGATGGGGTATTGTGGAAGCTCGACATAAGACAAGTAGGTAATCTAAAATTTCAGAATATTGGTCAAACAGGGTTGCTCTCATGACCATTGACATTCAGTACACCTTCAAGACCGACTATCCTCTCGGTGATGAATAAGTCGAGATTTATTCACAAGCGAATGCCAAAGAAACCTAGGTGTGGACTAACGACTATTGTCGCACTACACAAAAAATGACATACAAAACTTTTAAAGGGGTCCCAAATGCGGAATTTCGTGCTAATCTCATTAGTTCACGATATGCATAAGGGGCGTAAGCTCGAGCTGTTCACAACAGATCACTGTTCACAACAGATCACTGTTCATAACAGACCACTGTCCACAAGGATTAGTGAAGGATAATTTTATGCTCTTTTGTACCCGCACTTCCCTAAAGATCACCTTGTTGAATGGATCCCAGATTTCAGCCTAGAGGAGAGGCGTGATCACATCTTTCACTCCCAGTTTTCTATAATTGGGAAGCTCTAGAGCATATATTGTTAAGAAATGACCTCTTAACGTAGGCTCAGTAAGAGTACAAAATTTTCAATGTTTAGCACTCATTACCTCAATTTTATCCTTTGGTTGAGGATTTTGAGGCTGTAACCTAAATGCGTGGAATACGTAATGGTAAGTCACGAAACTACCTTTCAAACACTAAGGAAGTGCAGACACACTGAATGACTAATAGTTGGCCATTGTAAAACTCCCAAACCCTTTCTACCAACTTAATGGGTTGACAAACCCATAGCCCATTTTGGAAAAAAAAACAATAATTCTATGAGACCATTCTCACAGTCTCGCTGTTCACTTCCTCCTAAGACGGAATGTGAATATTCCAAACAAACGTGGGACTTCATATGGTTTACATACTTCGAGACTATGGTAGTCAAGACACGAGTTTACATATCAGAACGTTACAACCTGAATGCTAGTCTGTCGCGAGAAGATAGTGAAACTAACGGGTAAAGTGGTGATTAGACTCGACCTTCGCAAGTAATAGCTCACAAGGAACCTCAAAATCTTAGATCCATTAAGGAACATGGAAAGGAAGATTCTAGAAAACACGAAACCTGAAATAGGAATAAAGTCATAGTCCGAGAAGATGCTTTCGAGAAGCATAAGAGGGACAAACAAAATGATTCATTTTCATATTGTGTCATTACTACCCAATCTTCAACTAAAGCCTGAACGCCTTGTCGAGTAAATCTTTTCTAAGATCTATAGAGATCTAGCTATTATGCATCATAGTGTATAAATGAGTAGAGGGTATGTGTCAGCACACACTCAAAGATTCTCAGGCACCATTTCTTTCTTTATTAGGAATGCCTATCAAATAACCCAGCATATTGAGGGTAATCAAATAAGGGGTTATTGCATAACTAATATCGTTAGTCGGAGAAGTATTCGCTTTACTTTAAAATACTGACTACTACGTAAGTAGAAATCAAGAATTCTCACTATGGTCTGGAAACAAACTTGGGATACAAAGCCCTAATCGAGATTGAGTGAATAAACCCTAGAGGGCTACATAGATCAAGTTTCGAGGACGAAACTTCTTTAACAAGGGAAGAATGTGACATCCGACATTTCCAAAACATCGTTCGTACACAACTTAAACGTATTTACATTAATATGTTTCCTGAATCACTCAAAATCGTACACTCGAACGATAAAAGTCTATCAAACATAATGCATCGATTGTTTATACCGCAGTAATAATAAGAATTAAAGGTTCATGCAGATGTAAAAATTCGTATAACGCAAATGATAGCAATCAAGTATTATAACGGAAAAATATTTAGAATTGTATTCTAAATAAACAATCATGTTCCAACGATTAAGTCTTGAATATATATTCTACGATATATATGAAAGATTCTCGTAAAAACATTTCTAGAGTTATCATTCTAAATCATTCTCTTAGAATGCGTATAAATGTGAGTGAATGCATTTACAACAAAAAATATACGAAAACTTGAACGCTTTCGTTCAAGTTCGTTAACTCGCCTAAACTAAATATATTCATATATAAGAGTGTATATATGTGTGTGTATATATATATATATAATATAACCACAACTTCGAATTTTTATCTATTAAAACAGTTACTACTTTTGGGTGGTATATCGTGTTTATTTCAATCACATCACCATCAACACCAACGTGTCATCACTTTGCTTGACTTACACTCCACTCAAGAGGTCATATCTCCATAATTATGACTTTATACAAATATACACCCAACCTCCGTCTCATTTAATGACTATATATATATATATACAAACGTCCCACACAATACGAACGTTGGTAAAAATATCAAATGATAGGAAAATATTATGTCTCATCGTTTTATGTGATTATATGTGTAATAACACACACACACACACACACACACACATATATATATATATATATCTGATTTTTCATACAAGTTTGTTAACGCGTATTTTATTATTAATACGTGCATTACACGTTTAACGCATCTAAACTATGAACGAATATACATATACATATAAATATATATGTATATATTAAACCCGACACATTCTTTTATTTATATTATCATGGTCTTGAATTTATTTATTAAACTGAGTATTTAATGGGTATTATTTGCGGGTATTACACCACCTTTGTATCATCATCGCCTACTAACCTCCTCCATCACCTCACCATCATCTCACCCTCACCTTACCCACTCCCTCATGACAACACCATCACCATCATTAAACCTTGTCCAACACTCCACTCCTCTATCACAATCATCATAATTATGATGATTATTTAGTCAAAACCACACCCAATCTCCAACTATATAAGAAAATGAACTACCACAAATCAAGATTTCAATCTCTGTCTCACTTTCTCTTCTCTCTCGGGTCTATACCAACCACACATCTTCTTCCTCCATTCAATATTTCATACAAGAAATCAAGACATTCAAGTGGTTGAAGGTGATTGTTGCAAGAGTTCAAGCTTTGGGAACTACCTTTTAACTTTCCTTCTCCTTCTTGCTTAAAGTGAGTGTCTACACATCTTCATCTCCTTCATTTATACTAACATTACAAGTATTTTTGTTGTATAAAACCACCACCCAAAAGAAAACTATTTAAAAACTAGTAAAAACATGATTTACACCTTTTTAACAAAAGGTTTCTCTAAAAATTCATGTTCATGCTTTATGAACATACTAGAGCTTTTAAACAAGAACTAAAACTTGGTACACACATGTTTTCCTAAGAAAAGTTGGCCTAAAGAAAGCTTATTGGTGATAATCTTGGGTAAAAAGTTAGATCTACAAGTATAGAAACTCTAACAATTTAATCTTGGACATATATGGATGTATGGACATAACACCTATGGAATAAAGTAAACCCTTGGACAAATCTGACTTGGGACTTTTAGAACATGTCACACATATCATAAAAATCAACTAGTTGGTAAACAAGAGTCAAACAAGTATAAAATTTGAATAGTTGATGATGTTGAGTAAGTTAGAACCAAAACAGTAAGCTGGCAGATTCTTAGGTCCGATTTTGGAGGGCCATATCTCAACGAAAAACTAACCAAAAAGGACGAGTCTTAGGTCTAAAATCAAGTACAAGGATTCAAGAGTCCAACCCAAGTGGTTTCATAAAATTCATTGAGTTTTGATGCCCTAAAATGGTCATACGAGAAAAGGTATCAAGGTTGTCTTTTTCAGCAGAATTTTTATGTCACTTTTGAGGGTCATAACATGGCCATAACAAGTCCAAACAAGTTGATTCCACTCTCTAAAGTTAGTATTTTATGTACATAGTAAAATTTGTAGGGTCTTGGGTCATGAAAATGGGTCCAGGTCAGTCAATTAAAAGGAATCCCCAAGACACTCCAGAACCAAATGCTGCTGCCCTCTCTTGTCCGAATAAATACTTAAAAATACTTAAACATGTCATAAGTTGTTGATTAATACATCCCTGTAACCCTAAGACATGTAGGTATCTCGGTATAAATTTTCATGACTAAACAAGTTTATTTGGTTAATCAAAATGGCGACACACTGACAACTTAAAATTCAAGAAAATATCTATAGACTAGGGTTACCTTAATATTGTAGTTTGAAGTGAATAACTATCAAAACCCTAACATAATGTATATACGACAACCTATGGATAAGCATCTGTTTGTATAACATAAATAATGTATATACGTGTGAATAAATACGAACACGCATCATGAAATTCAATGACAAGTCACCAACGGTTCGTCGGGTCACACTTTCAAAACGTAACACATGTATCGCCAATTCTAACATTTTGGGTGGATCTTATACATGTTCAACTTGTATGTTGACATCATAATATAAGGTCTTAAGACAACTGTAACTGTTAGGTCACGGTTAGGACAGTCTTACATACACATCGGCCTTGCTAGCATTTACACGTTAAAAGCTTATCAGGTGAGTTTCACAGCCCCCTTTTAACTTTTAAATGTTTTCGAAACATCGGGGGGAAAACATACTTGCTTACAAGTTTGAAAACATGAGACATCATTGTTTACTACAGTTGGGAACATCATTGCCTGATACATTCGGGAAAATATAAAACGTACTTACAAACATTTTCATATGGTAGCAAGAAAACAAGACCCGACCTTTATGTTTGCATGAGTTAACACATATAGAGCGCTGGAAGTCCCCTGACCATCATATTTATAACCATTAGCTATAGGTTAGCCTGGGATTCTATGGATAGTACTATTGGGATTGACACCCCCGGTCATGGTTAGTCGCACTAACCATGGGTCCCTCTGGCCAAAGGACCGCATAGTGTTCAAACATTGCTCGTGAGGTATGAGCGAGGGGCAAAACACCTGTGTCATGGTTTGGTTATGCCTCATGTATGTACATATTATTTGTATTCCTAACTAGTCTACAAATGGGTCAACATTACTTGTTTTGTTTATCATATTCATTGAAACATTTTCGTGCAGATGGATCTGCCAATCACTTATACACCAATGGTTTTGCCATTCTTTTACGTGGAAATGTTTTTATCAATGTTTTCAAGGAAAACAGTTTCATATTATGGCCATGTACACAGTATCAATGTTTTCAGGAAAAATGACTTATTTTTTTACTATGACGTTATCATATGTTTTCATTGAGAAAACTACTCGTTTTATGACTATGAATTCATCACATGTTTTCGAGGAAAACAACCTTACATTAAACCCGATATTTTCAATGTTTTCAAGGAAAACAGTTTCGTATAATGGCCATATACACACTATCAATGTTTTCAAGGAAAATCACTTTACATTGCAACAATCAAACCTGTGAACTCACCAACCTTTGTGTTGACATTTTTAAGTATGTTTTTCAGGTAATTCATAGCCATGCCACCGTTGGAATAGGTTAGCCTTTTGGATTAAACCCTAGAAGCCGAAGGAGTATGATCTTCAAACCTCAAGATGGCTTTCACATATACATGGTTCTAGGACAATGTACAAGTTTATTATAGTTGTTTTAATGGTGTTCAATATTCAGAAGTCTTTACTTTAGCTTTCGCTGTTGTGTAATGTTACCAATCGTTGAAACCTTAATTTATTTATTTATTCATTAAGTAAATAAAATTTGGGGGTGTGACATAAGTTGTCAAGACAAAGGATGCTATAGAAGTCAAGGTTGAGGATCCAGAGTTAGACCTTCCTTCTGCTAGTGAGAGAAGAGCTTTGAGAGGAAAAGGAAAGGGAAAAGAAGCTGATATTGAATTTGTGGTTTTAAATGAAGAAGAACTTGGATCAGATCATGAGCTGGATCAGCTACTAAAGCAAGTTGATGACTTTGGAACAATTGAAGATTATCCTGAAATTGTTACCCTAGAGGAAGAACATGAAGATAAGATCAGATACTTTACTGAAGATGGAGATGAAATACAGTCACTTTCTGATATAGAAGCTGAAGATTCAAATGTAAAAGTAACTTTTGTTGAGCAAGAATTCAGTGTTGGGCAAACTGGCACCTCAAAAGAAACAACTCAAACTTCACCAACAACAACAACAACACCAACTCCACCTGCAACTACAGTTCACACTCAATCCCAACAGGGCTCAGAGACAAGGAGATCCTGGTTCAAGAAACTGCCTGCTGAGGAGCCTCCCAAACATTATGAATGGTTTTGTAGAATATCAAGAATTAAAGAGGCCTCTAGTAGGATGGAAATATGATAAGGAAAAATCTCTGTTTATTATTCAAAGATACAAAGGAGGAGTGGAGCACTTCAAGTCTCCTCATGACTTCAGCTCCCTCCCTAAATATGATTTAAGAGCTCTTGCCAAGCTACCTCTACAAAATCCTGGAAATGTGGGCATTGTAAAAGACTTTCAGACCTTCTTGAGAAATCAGACCTTCAATGATTTCAGATCCATGACCACTGCTAAGCCAAGAAGAGTTATCTCAAAGACAAGAATTCATCCCAGAACTCAAAGGCCTTGGGTAAGCCTTCGGTACAAGACGGTAGAAACTGTCGAATCTATTATACTGCCACGGTCAGTACCTGTCCAGCTTCAAAATTTTACAAAACGGTTCTACAACCCCACCATTGGATGTGATGTGATTGAAAGGGAAGGAATGGAAGACATTCACATATTTGAGCCCATGGAGTTATTAAAATTTCAACCAGAGGATCTTGAGGTGCTCTTCAACAACCCTATCAAGCTCCTGCATAACGATGATGAGGCTGATGCTAAGGCATATCAAAGGGTGGTGACCATCAATGCAAAACCTCACTTTCAGCAACCAAATCAAGGGCCAACTGGTTAGAGAAGAGTTGAAGACATTGATGCAGCAGCTTAGGGGGAGATTGTAGAGTCTTATTATTGTATAAGCTGTTGTCATCAATGTATTTCTTTTGAACATTGTTTAGTTACTTTATTTTGTTGTATTTTCATTTTAATGTAATTTCATGTTTTATTTCTAAGTCTGGGCTATCGAAACTACTTAGTTTCGATTGAGGTTTGTTCAATTGAAACTAGTAGTTTCGATAGATAGTTTAGTTTCGACAGACTTTTCACTTGTAAATGCTTCACCGCATAGTTTCGATGCCTGTCAACTTACTATAAATAGCCTAGTTTGAGAATTTCTAGGGTGTGGATAGCAGCTGTAACCCTGAAATTCTCTCTTTCACAGTTTTCTAAATCAATACACATTTGGATTTAGTTCATCTGTTGTTCTTACAATTTCATATCTTATTTGTGTTGATTCCTATGCGGTTTGCCTGTTTATCTTCACCAATTATGTTTCTACCCTCTGTTTCACCACCATACACACAGATTCCTCCTGTGTGTGTGTGTAATCGATCTGTTGAGTGATTTTTGATTGAAATCTGTACCTACAGATGTTCAAAGTAAATGGGCATATATTGAAGAACTATATTACTGGCCCGATTGCAGAATGCTAAGTTGAGCCGGTGCACCTCGACCCGCCACAGAACTAAGTGTGAGGATGAGTCAGGCTGAGGACTCGGTAAACCAAGCGCTTCCAGGAGGCAACCCGAGTTGTATTTCTCATCTATTTTTGGTGTTTGTGTTTTGTTTGTTTCGTGTCTTGTACGGATTCATGCGTGCTTCGGTGGGGAAAATCATCAGGAATGCAGTCCCAGGTATTTTTACAATAGTTTTTATAGTGGGACAGGTTTTTATTGGAATTGGGGTGAAAAATTTTTTAGGGGGCCAAACTTTTTCTAAGTATAAAAAATGAATTAACTTTCTGTGATTGAAGCTCCCTCGCGGTACGCGAGAATTGTAGATGGGATTTTCGCGACACGCGAGGGCCAAACATTTTGGCCGGCTTAAAAGCCACCTCCTCGCGGTACGTGAGGAGTGTCTAGGGAATCTTCGTGACACGCGAACCCTTCTTGTACTTGCCTTTTTCCTTGTTTTCTAGGGTTTTCCACCACCATTCATCACCATCATCCATTACCATCTCATCCATCAACCGTTCATGACTGATGATCCACCTTGCTGTGGCATTCATATCTTTGTGTTTGTCACATATCAGGTACGTACCCCTGCATTCTATTTTGAGTCTTTGTGAGTCCGTCGAGTCTTTCATTTTAATTTGAGTCTTTAACATGAATCAGTTTAATGTTGCGGGATTGTTTGAGCTTTATTTTGTAGGTATTGATCGCTCCGTCCGTACTCAATCTCCATTCCGGCGGAGTCGATCTTAATCTGATCTTTGTGTAAAGGTAACCCGACAGGAGGTGTGCAGCCGTGACCGAAATGCTATACGGTGCACAAATAGAAGAACAAAGCTGGGCACTTCAGTGTATATACATTACCTGCTAAAAATTGAAGCTGTTGAAGCGTGGATCAATCGGATTACACCTATTCGTTCTATGTTCTTCATTTTTCGTTCTTTGATTTGTCTATTTTACATCATGATTTTGAATATTGAATTTTGTTTACTATTTTTTATTATGATTGTTGGCTAGATTCTTAAACTACCTAGGTTTCGATGATTACTTGCTAAAGATTGGATTTTTATTCCATTTTTTTATTCTTGTTGATAGATTAATGTTAAAGTAGCGAACTTGACTGCAATTGATCTGATGTGTATATCTATTTAGATCTGATTTATGATTGATTATTGTTCCATATGTGTTTTTGTGAATGTCTTTCATGTATAGATGAATATTAGGTTGCTTACTGTGTGTTTGTGACTAGTTTCTAGTTTTTAAACATTCGAATCCATAGGAACGATAGTTGAGTGTTTAGAAGGTTTAAATATTCTACCTATTTCGATTGCTAAAAGGTGAGAGGTAGTCGGTTTATCCTTGGTGTTAGGGTTTTAGGTGTAAAGACTCTGAAAAGAGGTTTCCCCTAGGTGTCCTAGTATCCTTTGCATTCCCGTGTCTTATCTAGTGTATTCAAGTTACTCCTTGCATTCCTTGAATGTATTGAGATAGTGAGATTAGAGGTAATTTGTCTTTAGGGTACTTTAGTATTGTTGGAGAGACTGAAAGGTGATCCAACCATCGAGTGAGCGTCACACACCCCTTAGGCTCGCGTTCTAGGTCACACCTTGAGAATGATCAGGGATCATGTAGGTAGTCTATGGGTGTAGTATTCATAGACCCTGGTTCCATCATTAGTTTTCTTAACCGAGAGAAATCCGAGATTCACTAATAGGATTCTTAACCTGGGTAGTGCTTTCCCAATTCGTGAGTTCGTCTAAAGTCCTTTGCTTGATAGTTGATTCTTGTTAGTTATTTCCCTAGTTTGATAGATTAGAATCACAACACGATCTCCCCTATTTAAATCAGTTTAGTTAGTTGAGTCAGAGTCCAGATTAGTTGTCACTAGTGTCTCGTGGGTTCGATATCCGGACTTCCATTAGGCTATACTATGATTGATAGGTACACTTGCCTGTCATTGTGGTCTAGTTTAGAGGATTTCTAGAGAATTACTAGAGTATCTAGGTTAGGTTTTTATTTAGTTTTTATAGGCCATCCGGGCACATCAAGTTTTTGGCGCCGTTGCCGGGGATACTTAGGCGATAGCATATCTAGCTTTGATTGAACTTAACTGACTAATTGGTCTTATTTGTGTTTTTAGTCGTAGAGTGTCTAGTTGTCTGTGTATTTTGTTTGCTTTTTCGTTTGTGTTTAGTTATTTTTAATAGGTTTACTTTATTTTTTATTATTATTTTGTTATATCTCACCTGCTGTTTGAGAACAATGTACAGACATCAATACAACAAGTTTGGAAGTTCGTGGACATATGATGGGGAAATCAAGGCGGTAAAGGCCTACATAGAATCACAACGTCTAAAAAATCGAGAGTGATTGGTCTACGATTTCGACGGGAACTTTGTTGGATCTGAAACTAGATCAGATGTAGTGATTCTGGAAACTCAAAAACCGGAGACAATAATGGACGAAGTGTAAGTAACAGTGACAGAAGTTGAAGCACAAGTCCTAATTCCAGGTAAGTCTTCTGACCTTGATCTCAGTAGTGATGAATCTTATACAAAACATTCTTGCAAGATCACACATTTCCATGTGATTCTTTACACTTGTCTTGTGAGAGTGAGTCGGTGCAGGAAATACATGTCGAAGAAACAATCAAGGAAGAGCAAAGGAAAGTGTAGGAGATCAAGAGCACTCGGTGGCACTTGTTAAGTAAGGCCGAGCAACTGCATTTTCTGGATGAGAATGGGAGGCTTACGGATGAGCTAACGAGTCTAAGGTTAGCAAGGGAAAAAGCCGCTCAAGAACCGGAGACTTTAACGGAAGTGGTGCAACTCACTAGTCTACAAAACTCTGCACCAGACCCACCTTTGGTTCAAAAGACACAGAGTTGCGGGACAGAGCCCATTGAGGATGACTTCTTCAGTGATGATGAAGCAAAGGTCGAAGGGTCCTCGTATGACACCGCAGGTGATGGTCCAAGTAAGTATTCGGAACCCGGTTTAATTGAGTATAAATGTGATAATCATGAATCATTTGAATTTTCGGGTGATGCAGGATCTAGAAAATAAGTATAAAGCTAGACCCTTTGAATGCACCTAATACTTTACGCTTGTTTTTTGAGAATAATGTGATGCAGGATCTAGAAAATGAAGACGAGTGTGTCGAAGAGGGTTTAACAGGGTTGTTTGAGATAGATGATGATAGTGAGATTCAGCTGGGTGAGCCACTAGATGAATCTAAGGAGGAGATGACAGAAGAGGAGCAGGTCCCATCCTGGGAGGAAGAGTTTAGTGATGAATTGGTGGACCTGCCAACCCCTATAGAAGAAGGATTTGACCCACTTGGTGATTTAAAGCTTCTGGGAGATCTACAGTATCAAGAGCCAAGTGTGGGGGTCGAGAAGGAGAAACCTGAGGACAGCTGGCCTGAGATGACTTTAAGGGTGAATGAAGTGAAGAGGAAGAAGTGGCCTATGGAGTTATTAGATCGTGGATCGCCACCCAAATCAACAAAGCTATGAAACAGGAGATGGAGACATCTACACCGGGAAATGGATAGGGTGCACGTTGATTGTAAAGGCGACAGATTCCTACACTACATGCAACGTATCAAGTTTAGTCTAGGTAAATTCAAGTGATGGTGGTCCGACCCGTTTAAATTTTTCAAAACCAATTTAAAGTCTACCATCAGAAGTTTTCAAATCGGTGGTAGACAAATTATATTAAACGGGCCGGATGGGGACGGAATAAAGGATAAGCCTCCTGATTAGGTTTGATTCTCGGGCCAGTGCGCGGGTGTAAACTTTGTATTTTTCTTTAGGTTTATTTCGTGCTATTTTCTGGATTTTTCGGTTTGCGTGTTTTTTTGTTTTGTGTTTGTTCTGTAGGGATTCGCAGCTGATTCGACGAGGAAAAATATCAAGAATGAAGTTCCAGGTTTGTTTGAACTTGAATTTATCATTGGAATAGGTTTTTAGAGGAATGGGGAGAAGAGGTTTTCGGGGGGTCAAAAATTTTCTAATTACAAAAACCCTCAAAACTTTCGGTGAAAAACACTCCCTCGCGGTACGCGAAGGAATGGCTACCCTCTCTCGCGGTACGCGAGAAGGTAGCAATAGGGCCGGGTCAATCTCCACTCCCTCAAGGTACGCGAGGAGGCCCCCCTTCTCCTGCGTGGTACGCGAGAGACTCCTATTCCTCTCCAAACCCTTGGTTTCCCATACCATCCACCATTCACAATCCAATCCCGCTAACCTTCACATCAAACATCACTTCACATATCATCACCTCATCCACCATCTATCACACCTCCATCCATCATATTCACCTACCACCACCACCATGGGAAATCAAAGTTTCGTTCGTGTTTGATTTTACCTTGCTTTGACATTCATGTCTATGTGTTTGTCATTCATCAGGTACGTTTCTTTGCTTTGTCATAAGTCGTGTCGAGTTAGTAGAGTCTTTTGTTTTCTTTATCGAGTCTGTACTATGAGTCAATTTAATGTTGTTTGGGTTGCGTAAGTTTAATTTTGCAGGTTTGATTTGAATTGTTCGTACTCAATCTCCATTCGAACAAGGATAATCCGAGTTTGATCCTCATGTACAAGGCAACCCTACAGAGTGTGTGTGCAGCCGCGAACGAAATGCTATACGGTTGCACAAGTGGAAGAGCAAAGTTGGCACAAGATCGTTGCTACATTAACAGCTATGTCTTTTCCATTTTATTTTTGTATTTTTTCTCTTTAGTTTGTTTCCCGTTGTTTCTCGGTTCACATTGGGGACAATGTGTGTTTCAAGTGTGGGGACATGAGACTGCGTCTATCTTAGTTTTTTAGGTTGCTTTATTTTGAAAATATACAAAAATACAAAAAAATCAAAAAATTTCACAAAGTGTCCTTTGAATTAGAGTTTTTGCAAACAAAATGAAAGATGATAGGTAGAACTAGAATCTGTTTGTTGAATTTAAATGTGAAATAAATAATTGAAAACGTGTATAATTTGTGATGTGTTGGTAGACCCAGCCGACTCTGATAGCTTAAATATCCTATGAGTGTTAAATAAGTTAAATAAATTGAATTAAATCAGTATATCTTGTGGGTTGTCATCTTAGGAGATATGGTAAAGCTGAAACTGTCAACATAGGGTGATAGGTACCACGCTAAGCAAAAAATTGTCTATTTTTGAAATTTCTTGGCTGTTAGGACATAGATTGTAATGACAAAAGTTTGTAACAGTTAGATTTTATGTCTTTATGTTTTTGTTCTGTAAATGTTAAAAGTCACTAAGTGTTTTACATGTATAGCCTAGAGGCGAACTTGTTAAGTTCGCCTGGTCTATCAGAGGCGAACTTAATAAGTTCGCTTAGGTATAACTGAGGCGAACTTGTTAAGTTCGCTTAAGCTGTTAGAGGCGAACTTAATAAGTTCGCTTATATCAGATCAGTTGGTTATATATATGCGTGTTTACAGAGTCAGTGATATAGAACCAGAACGAATCAGAGAGAAGTTCGATTGAGTCTGTAAACATCATTGTTATTTGGAATACGAATTGAGAAGTTTATTTACTTGCATGTTTGAATTGTCTTTTATGCGTATAAACGTTGACTCGTTGGATTCTGCACTCCGAGTAAACGTCACGTCTTATCACGAGATCGATCCGTAGACGCGCCATGAGGACCTATAATTGGTATCGGAGGTATTGCTCGTGATTCTTGTTGATTCTAGACGATTTTATATGCAAATTGACATCAAATTCATCATTTTTGAGTTTTTCATTTCAATGGAGTTTGCAAGACTGATTTTGATCTGATTTGGTGTTTTTGAAGAGGATTATGATGAAATTGATCCGATAGAACGCTTCTAATTGACAAATTACACAATCCTATGGTCCAATTTTGTTTAATTCCTTCAATTCAGTGTTTAATGATGATTTTTGAATGTTCTTGGTTCGCGGCTGTGTTCTGAAGAAGTTCTTGATCAAGATTCTGTTAAGGCAAGCGAACTTGCTGAATTCTGTGCAGGCGAACTTAGCAGCAGGCGAACTTCTCAAGTTCGCTTCTTACAGGGTTAAGCGAACTTATTAAGTTCGCTTCTCATTAAGTTCGCTTGGGTGTAGTAAAGGCGAACTTATCATCTTCGCCCGAGTGTAAGGGTGTTCAGCATTTAGAAATTTTTTTTCTTTCAGAAAAATGGCAAATATGGTTCAAGTCACGAATATGTTCAATTATGACAATGAGATCGGTAAATCTCAAAAACCTCCGAAGTTGTTGAATCTAGATGATTATTCTAATTGGAAAGATCGGTTTGACCAGTTCGTATCTTTTACCGATACTAGTTTGTGGATTCCGATTTTGGAAGGATATACACATCCGACTTATTCTTGGATGGGATAAGACAATGTTCCAAAACCGGTGTCAGCGTTAACTACTGAAGAGAAGTTGTTATTTGATAGAGAAATGAAAGCAATGGCTAGCATTTCGATGTCTCTTCCAAAGGAAATATATCATAGTTTTAAACAGTTCAAGTCTTCTCAACAACTGTGGGAAGCATTACAGAAAAGGTGTGAAGGGAGTTTGGATGTGAAGAAGAGTCGAAAGGAGTTACTAAAGAAGTAGTTCCTGGTCTTTAAACATTTTCAAAACGAATCCTTGGATGATCTTGCTACAAGATTCTATCATCTTCTTAGTGAACTGGCTAGTGCGTCTGTGGTATATGAGACTGAAGAAATCAATGATAAATTCTTGGAGGCTTTACCATCAAAATTTGATGTGTATACGGTTTTAATCAAAGAGAACATTAAGTACAAAACCATGTCTCTTGAAGAAGTTCTAGGTAAGATTCAGTCGCATGACATGAATATGAAAAAGAAAGAGACTAATATGGAGCATATCTAGGATCCCTCAATGTATTTTGCCAAATCTACTGGTAAATCTGGTACTGGAGTGGCATTCTTTTTTGGTGATGCTCAAGAGTCTTCAAATGATCCGTGTTCTGGAGTTCCAATTTATTCTGGTCATTCAAGCCATTCTAGATTTTCTTCGACTACAGCTTCAACATCATTTGGATCTAATTTGAATCAGAAAGTTGCTGATGATTATCTTGCTATGTTTTCTTCATTCATGGCATCATATGAAAATTTCATTGGAAGTAAAATACATGATCCTGAGGTTATAGAAGAAGATTTCAGACAGATTGACCTTGTTGATCTGGAAGAAATGAATATCCAATGGAATATGGCCATGTTGATGCGCCAAGCTAAAGATTTCTTGAAGAAAACAGGCAGAAAATATATTGGTTCAAATAGTCGATCTCGTATGGGTTTTGATAAGAGCAAAGTTCGTTGTTACAACTGCCAAGAGTATGGTCACTTTGCTAAGGAGTGTGTGAAGCCGAAGGTAGAGTTTGATTTTCAAAAGAAGCAGAATAATTTTCAAAACAATCAGCCTAACTTTCAGCATAATAGGAATCAGTCACATGGTTCATCTGGTAATCAAAATCATGGTCCTTCGGGTAATACAAATCATGCATCTGCATCATCAGCTTTGGTTGCTCAAAACGACGAAAACTATGACTGGGGCATTCATCTGGAAGATTTGGTGGGTGCTGTGAGTCAGGCTTTTGTTACAGAAATTCATTCAGAAAAACCAGAGGAGTCTACTGATGATGAAAGTTCTAGTGATGATTCTTGTGATGGTGACAGTGTTCCAAGCGTTGATGATGAGGTAGAACAAGGGCATAATATTGATTCTAATGCTACATCAGGGGTTTCTGAGGAGGAAATTGTTCTTACAGAAAATGCTTCAGTTGGTGATGATTCAGAGAATATTCCCATTGCTAAAGTATTCATGGAAGACATGTCGGATCCGTCTAAGGTAAAAGACTCTGTTTGTCATATATACTGTTCTAACTGCATTTCTGTTAAAGATAAACTGCAAAAGGTCATGGATGATAACACAAACTTGATTTGTGACATGAAATCAATGCATTCAGTTAATCAGAAACTGAAAGGTAATGATAAGCTGTGCATTGATAGAATTGAATCTTTGAAAAGAGACTTAAATTCTCTTGGGCTAAAATACAAAGAACAGGGTTATCATCTAGATATGGCTTATGCCGAAATAGAAAAACGTAATGAAGTTGTTGCCCAAAAGAATAAAGAAATATCTGACAAGGAGTCTGAGGTGATCAAACTTCATCGAAAGCTGGAACAATTTGAAAGTTATTCAGTTGTTTTGGATTATTTTAACTCAAATGCTGATCCTACTAAGCGTGTTGCTCGTATTGGATTTATTTCTCCACCGTTTAATGCAAATTATGTGGTGGAACCTGAAATTATAAATGAAGAGGAGATAGATCCAAAAACTGTGTTAAAGGTGAATCCGGTAACTGGGGAGGATATGGTATATGAGTCTGATTTTGAAGATGAGATGTTTGATGAAAAGAAAGTTGAGGGTATTCCAAAAGAAGTGAAAATTGATGACCCAACAGTTGTTAAAACTGTTACCCGAGATAGATGCATTATGACTGAACCTGAAGAGGTGAAAGTTGTTCCAACTAAACTTTCTCCAATATTACAGTCAAGTGGGTTTGTTGCTGCTGGTTATCAAAAGGTGAATTCTTCAAAGGTGCCAACACAGACTTATGTTCCAAAGAAGCCGATAAATTGTTCTAGACATTCCTCTGAAGCTTATTCTTCTGATGGATCTTCAAATTCAAAGAAAACCTCTTATTTCAGAAATTATCAAGAAAGAAGAGTGTGTTTTCATTGCAATGAGGCTGGTCATATTTTGATCAATTGTCCATACAAGAACCAGGGTAAAATGAAGACTGTTCCTTCACAACCGAAAGTGGTGAAGATTCTGAAAAGTAAAGATGAGGGAAAGTCATCTTCTAGTTTGAAGAAAAATATGCCTGGTCGATCTTTTGTTAAATCCCCTGGATTTAAACAACAGAATACATTGCATGCTAAATCCTTTGTATGCAAAGAGAAACTTGAGATTCCACAAGTTGGGATTTCAAAAGATTCTGTTCAGGAGGTTAAATTGTCTAGACCTCAAAGAAGAAGAAGAAACAGAAAATTAAAGAAAATTTTGGAAACATCTGAATCTGACAATAATATATCAAATAATGTTTTTCAAAATAATAAAAATGGTTCTTCTTTGAAAAAGTCTGTTTGTCAATCTTCTGTTCCGAAAATGAATGATAAGATTGATTGTAAATTACAAGAAGTTGTTTATTTTGATCAATCTGGACGACCCAAGACCACTATGGCTTGGGTTCCACTTTCTAACTAATTCTCGTTGTTTATGTAGGGACAACCAAGGAGGACTATCAACAATACATGGTATGTGGATAGTGGTTGCTCTCGACATATGACAGGGAATGTTAGATTGCTTGAGGATGTAAAACAAATTGATGGTGGTTATGTCGCTTTTGCGGGAAATAAAGGCGGGTACATAACTGGCCAGGGTACGTTAAAGAATGACAAAGTCAAATTTGAAAAGGTGAATTATGTTGAGCAGCTGGAACACAATCTTTTAAGCGTATCACAAGTCTGTGACAAGAAGTTTTCGTTCCATTTCAACGATGCTGAATGCTATATTCTGAAACCGGGCTTCGTGATTCCTGATGAATGGATTCTCATGAAGGCTCCAAGGAGAAATGACACGTATGTCCTTGACATGAGTGTCGCCACTACAACGGATTCAATTCCAACATGTTTACTCTCCAAGGCGTCGGAATCTGATTCAATATTGTGGCACAGGAAGCTAGCTCACATTAACTTTAGGAAGATGAACTACATTGTTAGGAATGATCTTGTTCTTGGTATTCCGAAGATGAAATTCTCAGTTCCTGATGATTGTATTCCGTGCAAGAAGGGGAAGCAAAGAAGGAAATCTCACAAATCTAAATCTACGAATTCTATCGTAACTCCTTTGGAGTTGCTGCATATGGATTTGTTCGGTCCTATCAGTATAAGGAGCATCGGTGGGAAATCGTATTGCTTGGTAGTAACTGATGATTACTCCAGATTTTCATGGGTTAAGTTTCTTTCTTCTAAAGCTGAAACCACTGAGTTGGTGCAATACTTAATCATGGGTTTGGAGAATTTATTCAATCTGAAAGTCAGAAGAATCAGGAGTGACAATGGCAACGAATTTAAGAATAGCAAAATGGGCTTATTCTATCTACAAAGAGGAATTCATCATGAATTCAGTGCGCCATATGTTCCTCAACAAAACGGTGTCGCTGAACGAAAGAACAGGACGTTGGTCGAAACGGCTCGCACAATGCTTGCAGATTCTAAGCTTCCAGTCACCTTTTGGGCTGAAGCTGTGAATACTGCGTGTCACATTTTGAACAGGGTCTTGACCGTCAAGCGACATAACAAGACTTGCTATGAATTGCTGAATAATCGAAAGCCGAATCTGGATTATTTACTACCTTTTGGTAATCCTTGCACCCTACTGAAAGTTCGAGATGTCCCAACAAAATTCAGTGCGAAGGCTATTGAAGGGATTTTTCTAGGGTATGTGGCAAATTCAACAACCAAGAGGGTTCATAACAAAGAGACGCGCGAAGTTGAAGAATGGTTCCATATTGACTGTTCAAATCGGTCTTTACCACAAATGGCGATTGGTTCGGATTGGGCATTCGATTATGAAAACTTATTCAAGTCTTTTCATTTACATTCTGATATTTCTGATGAAGATGCTGTTGTTCTTTATGATTCTTGTCAGGATGCACAGCACAATGGATTTCTACCAAATGCAGTTCCAAATTCATCGATTCCATCTACTTCTGCTCCCGATCCTAATGTTGCTTCTTGTTCAGGTCCACAAGATTCAGAAAATGAGGAGGATAATGCTATTTTTCAAGATTCTTCTGCTGATCCATTATTGGGTGATGATCCATTACCTTCGACACAGGCTCAGGGGGAGATTCCTACAAATTTAGACTCGGATATTCCAATTAATCAAGATTATTCTTATCAATCCGACTCTACTCAAGTTAACGTGTTGCCGGTTCCTGAGGTCGCATCCATCAAGGAACTCAAAGATCATCCGGTGACAAATATAATTGGAAATTTACAAGATGGAGTGAAAACACGTTCTCTTGTTGACAATACTTGTTTGTATACTTGCATTAAAGATTCTGGTGTTCTTGATGATTGCTCACATTCTTGCTTTATTTCGCAGATTGAACCCAAGAATGTTGAGATGGCTTTAAATGACAACAACTGGATAGAAGCTATGCAGGAAGAACTTGCTCAATTTGACAAACTTAAGGTTTGGAATCTTGTTGATCTTCCGAAGGGTGCGTATCCGATAGGAACAAAATGGGTGTTTAAATGTAAGAAAGACGATCGAGGTGTCGTGGTACACAACAAGGCAAGATTAGTTGTCCAGGGCTTCAATCAACAGGACGGAATTGATTACACCGAGGATTATGCGCCGGTTGCGAGGCTCGAAGCTATAAGGCTGTTTCTAGCTTTTGCTTCTTTTAAAGGTTTTAAGGTGTTTCAATTAGACGTCAAAAGTGCATTTTTATATGGAAAGGTCAAGGAGGAAGTCTATGTGTGTCAGCCGCCGGGGTTTGAAGATCCACTGAATCCGAACATGGTTTTCAAGCTTGATAAGGCCCTCTATGGTCTTCATCAGGCTCCTCGTGTGTGGTATGAAACATTATCCACACATCTTTTGGCAAATGACTTTGTTCGTGGAAAGATAGACTCGACCTTATTCATAAAGAAATCAGGGGGAGATTACCTACTGGTGCAGATTTATGTGGACGATATTATTTTTGGCTCGACAAACGAAGGGTTATGTAAAGACTTTGAGGGTGTTATGAAGTCGAAATTTGAAATGTCTGCTATGGGAGAGTTATCGTTTTTCTTAGGTTTACAAGTAAATCAAAAGGAAGATGGTTTCTTTATTCATCAGTCCAAGTATGTCAAAGACATCTTGAGCCAGTTCAAGATGGAGGACTGTACCCCATATGATACTCCAATTCCGGTCAATCATAAGTTGAATTCTGACCCGGAAGGAAAAGATGTGGATTGTCGACTTTACAGAGCTATGATTGGATCCCTCATGTACTTAACCGCTTCAAGGCCGGATATAATGTTCGCCGTGTGTATCTATTCCAGATTACAGGCAAAGCCAAAAGAATCTCACTTAATTGCTGTGAAAAGAATCTTTCGGTATTTAAAAGGAAAACAACGTTTAGGGCTATGGTATCCTCATGGTTCTAACTTTGATTTCAATGCTTATACTGATTCTGATTTTGGTGGTTGTTGTGTGGACAGGAAATCTACAACAGGTGGTTGCCAGTTCTTAGGTAATCGACTTGTGTCTTGGCAATGCAAAAAGCAAACCACAGTCTCTATTTCTACATGCGAAGCAGAATACATCGCTGCTGCGAGTTGTTGTTCACAGATCCTGTGGATACAACAGCAATTGAGAGATTATGGTTTGAATTTCACAGGAACCCCTATGCTTATTGATAATAATGCTACTATGTCTATAACTAATAATCCTGTTAAACATAGTAAAACTAAGCATATCGAAATTCGATATCATTTTATACGTGATTGTGTAGAGAAAAGGTTGATTGAGCTGGTCAAGGTACACACTGAAGATAATTTTGCTGATTTGTTTACCAAGGCATTTGATCGTACCAGGTTTGAATTCCTAATTAAAATGATTGGTATGATCAATACCGAATAAAAGCTTTTCAAAAATCAGAATTTCATGGAAAATTTTGTTTTTAATTTCTTTATTGCTTTATTACATTTCTGCATTTACATTTTCAGTCAAAAAGTTTTTAATTTATAAAACGTCAAAACAAATTGAAAAATATAAAATTTGACATCATTTGAGGTTAGAGAAGAAATGATAGTACATCAGTGATTAATTTATTTCACACGACCTTAGTAGACCTTGATATATGATTGATTAAAATAAGTTGTTTTGATCTAAATTTCAAAGTCTGCATAAATAAGAAATGATAGTGTTGTGAATGCTCTATTCTTGATAATTTGTTTTAAAATTTGTGTATAAAATTTGAAACTTGAATTGTCAATAGGCTAAAAGCGTTTTGAAACTAATAGTAGTGTGAAAATTAAATATAATATGATTACATCTGTGATTTAAATCCATTATATGCCTGTGTGTGTGTAAAAGATCATTATCAGATAAAGAATATATGGTTTTAAAGAATTTCATGAGACCAATATCGAATTATATCTTTAGCACAAATATATTTCAGTTCACTTCACTGCCCATGCTTTGAAAAACATGCAAGGTGTTGTTGAACTAAGATATGCTTTCAAAATCTATTGAAACATATATTCGCCCTTGGATCAGTTAGATACATCATCTAGTCTGATTCCATTGAATTTTATCCAGATAATAGTTGGATCCTCATACCTGAATATGTTGATTCTCATTAAACAGCCAATCCATTAGAATCTTCTGATTCTGAATCATCATGATTCTTATATCCTTTGGGATCTGCTTTTATACTTGTGTTAAAAGGGATAATTTCATATTGGATATTGATCTAATCTTAACATTAACTGTATATGTCTTGAAGATAGTGCAATTTATATTTCTGTTTGGCATATATGTGGGGTACAC
Organism: Smallanthus sonchifolius; assembly: GCA_023525975.1. NCBI lineage: Eukaryota > Viridiplantae > Streptophyta > Magnoliopsida > Asterales > Asteraceae > Smallanthus > Smallanthus sonchifolius. The sequence goes on from CM042036.1 coordinate 47,077,879, forward strand.
GATGTTTTTCATCTAAATGGTACTAAATCACATGAATTTGGAGAATAAACGCTTATAGTTTCAAATAATATAATATTGATAAATTTAAGAATTCATGCTTTATATTTCAAATTCGGTATAAATAAAAGAGCATTTTATAACCTGATCTTATTTACTTTGAAATTTATCGCGTATCATTTCAAATATTATTCAAATTGAATGAGTTTCAAAATGAAAAAGATGCAAAGTGCACAAAACTTAGTTGAATGGTTTCATACTATAGGTTACCCTTTGTTATTGATAAAATGTGTGGTGAATTAATTGAATACGGATATGATCTTCTTGCTCATGATGTTAAATCCAAAAATATGTGTTTACGTTTGTACAGATAAAATCCAAAAATATGTGTTTACGTTTGTACATATAAAATCCAAAAATATGTGTTTCAGTTTGTACAGATAAAATCCAAAAATATGTGTTTTCAGTTTATTCAGATAAAATTCAAAAATATGTGATTCCGTTTGTATAGATAAAATTCAAAAAGATTTTGTTTTTTATTTTCCATGAAATTTCTAAACTTTTATTAAAATTGTTCGGGATTGGATCGGATACATGTGGCTAACGGAAGTTCAAGATTTGACAGGTTGAAGTTGATAAAAAAAAATTTCAAGGCAAAAAGGTTAAAAAACTATTAAGTTCGCCTGTGTACAGTGAAGCGAACTTAATCTGATTATCTGGGGTGAAGCGAACTTAGGGGTGAAGCGAACTTATCTTGTTCGCCGAAGGCTTGTTAAGCGAACTTAACAAGTTCACCTAACTAAGCGAACTTAATGGGTTTAAGGATCTAGAACAAGCGAACTTATCAGTTCATCGTCTTCTTCATTTTTAGGCGAACTTGACTGATTTTTTCGAAATTCTTAAACGTTGTTGTTGGAGTTGTTTACCGGTTCTGTCTTAATCCAAATTGAATTGCGAACTCAACCAAAGTAATTTCGCTGAATTTCATCCGGTAAATTGTGAGTATTTGAAGCTTTTCATCTAGGGTTTTCGTCGAACGTTTACATGGACGGATTTTGACCTAATTGTGACCAGATTTATAAAATTGATCATCCGATTTGGTTATAAATTGATATTCGGCTGATATTCAATGCTTATTCCATGATGTTATCTCGATTCGCTGATTTTTGAAAGTTTGTGTTTGAATTTGAAACGTCACAGGTTCAGGCGAACTTGTTCGAAGAGAACTTGTTTTGCGAACTTAATAAGTTCGCCTCTTGCACTACTAAGCGAACTTATTAAGTTCGCCTAGGGGCCAGTGAGGATTTGGACTTGTAATTTTTTTTTTATGTTCAAAATTTAAAAATAAAAAATAAAAATTTAATTTTGTTTTGTTTTGTTGTTCGTTCGTGTTTGTTATTTTTGCTAATATGTTTGTTGTCCATATGTTTCAGATGGCTCGACGTGTCGAATATAAACATAATCAAGTGGCATTGTTAGATCCCAACATGTCCGAGACTGTGATTTTTCAAGGCATTATAGGATTTTTGAACAGATCACGTCTTCACGTTACTCTATCTGCTGATCCTTACATAAGTCTCGTGTACATACAGCAATTTTGGGATACTGTGCATCAAGATACGGATGTTGAACCTCATGTTCTTCGTGCCACTGTTAATAATACCGAGATTGCAATTTCTGAAGAGACGATTCGTGCTGCTCTTGATTTGGGTGGAAATGCTGAAGATCCATTATCTTATCCAGGCACTCTTATTTTGGGTTGTTTTCAACGGATGGGTTATCGTGGACGACAGAATGATACCCAAGCACGAAAAGGTGGTTAGTCGGTGAATGGAGGTATTTCATGCATGTGATTATTCAATACATCTCTCCTCGCAAAGCTGGTACCGATGGATTGAAGATGGCTCTTCAAAATGCTATGGTGGCCTTAACATTGAATAAGAGATTCAATTTTCCACTTTATTTCTATCGGGAGATGGTCATGCAGATAAATCCAGCTGAAGGTCAAGGATTCTTGATGTATCCTCGTTTTATTCAAATGATTCTCAATCACCTTATTCCTGATCTTCCACAACATCCTATAAGATTCACTTTGACTCCAATGTCAAAGCATATCTTTACCGACTGCACGAAGGTGAAACAGCAGAATGCTGCATTGATTCCCGTCAATACTCCATTGTTTGGGCACTTAATCAATCCTGATTATATGGCACCACCTAATGACAACTGGTTTCATCCTGATGAAATTGCTCAAGCTCAAGGCTTCAATGCACAACAACAGCAACAACCACAACAACCCGCACAAATACAAGTTCAACAACAACAGATACCAGTTCCATAAGTACAAGTTCCCGTACAACCACAAATTCCTATTCCTGAACATGTTCCTATTCCACAAGCTGAAGTTGAATTACCTATTCAGGAACCAGTTCAAGAAGAGGTCGTTCATGATCCTAATCAAGATCTAGGAATGAACATGGATGATTTCGTTGATGACGTTGTGAACTCGCCAATTCAGAAGCTGAAGGGAATGTGGTGACTGATGATGATTCTAGTTCCAGCTCAAGTGAAACGATATTATAGGTGAATGAAAGCACTGATTCTGATGACACTAGGGATTTTTCCTCAGGTCATTATGAACGGTTGGCTACAATTCCACTGGCTAATGCTGGCAAACGCATTAAATCTCAAGCCAGACGACCAAGAAGAAAGTCTGTTCGGGATCCTCCTTCCGGATCAGTACTTGGTAAAAGATCTTTGGTCGATGAAAGTACTGACACTGATAGTGACTTTACTCCAGATCCTAAGACTCAAAAGTTAATATCTGCTTCCATTGCTGCTGCACAATCTTCTCAGGGAGTCGAGGATGCTAATTTTGTTGCTTCATTGATAATTACTCCTCCAAGATCTAAGGATTCATCTCCGGTGATTTCTCCTGTTCCTCCAGTCATTCCTACTACTTCAAGTCCTTCTATTCCACAATCAACAGCTGGTCCGTCAAAGCCTTCTGATTCTGAACGGATTACTTTCCTTGAATCTCAAGTGCTTACACTACAAGCTCAGGTAAACACTCTTGTGTCTACTGATTCACAATGGCAGCTGGTGATTCAGACTCAAGCTCAACAGATTGCTGATATGCAAGCATTAGTTTCCAAACTCGTTCAGCGTCTTGACGCTCAAGGGGAGTTGAGGATACCTGATACTTGTCACACAGAGTCTATTCAAAGACGTGATGATGAAGACAATGATTGTGCTGGAAATATTGAGGGTGATCGTCAATACACTGACGCTAATCCTATATCTAGGGTTCAGGGGGAGTCGACATCACAATCACTTGAAGAAAACAAAGACAAAGATACTTCTGGTACTAATGAAGAAGAAATTCAGTTATTGGAGTTCTTTCAAGATTCAGAAGAAGAGGAAGCTGAAAAGATTGCATGTCTTGATGACATTGATGATTTATTCAATGACATGGAAGATGATATGTCGGATAATGAGATAGAAGAAGGAGAAATAGTAGAGATTGAGATAGAGAAAGATAAAGATAGAGTTACTTATGAAGGATGTGACGGTCTTCAAGTGCCGTATAACTTCATCCAGGATGATGTTATTCCTGAATTCACTTATGAAGGAGTAACAGATTCTATGGACTCTGTTGAAGACGTCACACTGCCTGATGATACAGCTGATTCAAAGATGGATAGTGATGATGAAAATATTCAATCCAATAAAGATGCTGAAACTGAAACTACTCACACTGAGTCTCCGAAGGTTAATGAAGAACTTGTGATGTACAGAGATACAGGGATGACACGAGAACAGTGGAGAGAAGTTGTAAACAGTTGGATGAAGGTGCTACCCAAGTCTCTAGCACAACCTGTTCAGAAAGAGAAATATGTGAATAAAGAGCAGTGTGTAGGAAGGATCATAAGTTGGTTCTATGATGATGAATCAAAATTATTTGCAATTAAACGATCTGACGGTGTTCAATACTTAAAGCCGAGGATCAAATATTTCAATACCTTGCCAAGGTGTGAAATAAATGGTTTAGCTTCAAAGCCACTCATCAATAGATCGAAGAATGGTTTGGCTGATGTGATAGCAAACTTGATTAAGAAAGAAGGTAGTTCAGTAAAGTATGATCGGCTGAAACCACAAAAGGGAAAGAGAGTGAAGAACACAGATCCAAAGAGTGGGAAAGTGACCTGGAGATACAAGTATAAACCAGTGCGTGCTATTCACAAGAGACTGTTAAAAAAGATTCCTTAAGACTTTCTTGGGAATATGAAATGGTGGTATGTTGATGTTAATACTGGTGAAGCAAGGATTGAAGATAAAAATAATAAGGTCATTATGAGTTTCTATGACGAAATGAATCTTATTAATTTTTCAAAGAAAGATCAGAGGACGTTGCGAAAGAATGAGATCATGTACACTGATGTTTGGAGAGAACAAGGTCTACAGTACAAAAGAGTTTTGGAGATATGGTGTGCATGATGGCAGCAGACTACCGGATAACTGGAAGATTTCATCATGAAGACTGTAGATCAAGCTATTGTCAAGGGGGAGTCTGTTAGGACATAGATTGTAATGACAAAAGCTTGTAATAGTTAGATTTTATGTCTTTATGTTTTTGTTCTGTAAATGTTAAAAGTCACTAAGTGTTTTACATGTATAGCCTAGAGGCGAACTTGTTAAGTTCGCCTGGTCTATCAGAGGCGAACTTATTAAGTTCGCTTAGGTATAACTGAGGCGAACTTGTTAAGTTCGCTTAAGTTGTTAGAGGCGAACTTAATAAGTTTGCTTATATCAGATCAGTTGGTTATATATATGCGTGTTTCCAAAGTCAGTGATATAGAACCAGAACGAATCAGAGAGAAGTTTGATTGAGTCTGTAAACATCATTGTTATTTGGAATACGAATTGAGAAGTTTATTTACTTGCGTGTTTGAATTGTCTTTTATGCGTATAAACGTTGACTCGTTGGATTCCGAACTCCGAGTAAACATCACGTCTTATCACGAGATCGATCCGTAGACGCGCCATGAGGACCTACATTCGCACACCACTCTCTTTTTATGAAAATAAATCCGAGATTTTGTGGCGCCCGCAATCCATAATTCCATAATCATGAGCTTAATTAATTGGAAATCTAAGTTTCACCTATGTGTCACACGTCGGGTTCCAGCCTGATTGAAACACCACTGGGTTAGTTTCTTAAGTGCTTAAATGCTAGAACTATAGCCTATGTGCCACACGCCGAGTTGCAGCTTGGTTGAAGCACCACTAGACGAGGTTTGATCATATTGTTAGTTAATGCTCATTTCATTCATTCATCCATCCTTTATTCACTTTAAATTTGAAAATAGATAATTTTTTGTTTATCGTGGTGGATGAATCTATATGGTTTAACCCGGGCCTAAACATGACCTTGAGACTGGATTAGGTTGAGCTATAGCTTTTAAGTGTGAGACCCATAGATAGATTGATATGCTTGGTAATGTAATATTAGAACACAATCGAGGGCTTGATAAGTTGGTGTTTGGGTTTAGTCGGATACAAATACCAATTGTTGCATTTTAACGTGTGATTATATTGAGCAAATAAGTTAATGAGATTGTTAAAGCTAGTTTCCAGTTGTGATTCCATTGCAGATTCTTAATCAAGGACGAAAAAAGTTAAGTGTGGGGATGTTTGATGTGCTGCCAAACACATGTTGTTTTCCCTTGTATTTCGTAGCATTTTCGTATAGTTTTAAAGTCGATTTAGGTCATTTATAGCTTGCACTTAATAATGTTGTATGTGTTAGGTGTTCGTGAGTAATTGGAGCTTAAACGATCAAGAACTGTGAAAGCACGAGCACACGAGAAACGGAAAGAATCAGGAAAGAGTCCAAACTTCACAAGGGCATATCTCGGGCTAGAAAATGAGTTACGGGGCCCATAATATATGGATTCGGGGTATTTCCACTAGAGGAGTCCAAAATCAGGATAGTTCTCATGGTACGCGAAGGGAGACCCACATTTTCTCGCGGTACGCGAGGAACAAAGAAACTAGCGCGACTATTTTGTCTCTGGCGGTATGCGAAGGACCAGCCAGAACCTCTCGCAGTACGCGAGAGACCCCGATACGGGCTTTTAGCCTATTTTCATGGTTTAAAATATTAGAACCCATTCTAAGGTTTATTGTCGAGTTTCAGCCGTCACGTATCAGTCTTTTGGGTGATTTTGGAGCGGAGAAGTCAGAGATGATCAAGAATTGAAGCTATTGAAGCATGGATCGATCGGATAACACATATTCGGTTTATGTTCTTCATCGTTTGTTCTTTGATTTGCCTATCTTACATCATGATTTTGAATATTGAATTTTGTTTATTGTTTTTTTTATGATTGTTGGCTAGATTCTTAAACTACCTAGGTTTCGATGACTACTTGTTAAAAATTGGATTTCTATTCGGTTTTTGGATTCTTGTTGATGGATTAATGTTAAAGTAGCGAACTTGACTGCAATTGATCTGATGTGTATGCGTATTTAGATCTAATTTATGATTGATTATTGTTCCATATGTGTCTTTGTGAATGTCTTTCATGTATAGATGCATATTAGGTTGCTTACTGTGTGTTTGTGACTAGTTTATGGTTTTTGAATGTTCGAATCCATAGGAACGATAGTTGTGTGTTTAGAAGGTTTAAATATTCTACCTAATTCGATAGCTGAAAGGTGAGAGGTAGTCGGTTTGTCCTTGGTGTTAGGGTTTTAGGTGTAAAGACTCTGAAAAGAGGTTTCCCCTAGGTGTCCAAGTATCCTTTGTATCCCCATGTCTTATGGAGTGTATTCAAGTTACCCCTTGCATTCGTTGAATGTATTAAGATAGTGAGACTGAGAGGTAATCTATCTTTAGGGTACTTTAGTATTGTTGGAGAGACTGAAATGTGATCCAACCATCCAGTGAGCGTCACACACCCCCCTTAGGTTTGCCTTCTAGGTCACACCTTGAGAATGATCAGGGATCATGTAGGTAGTCTGAGGGTGTAGTATTCATAGACCCTGGTTCCATCATTAGTTTCCTTAACCGAGAGAATGATCAGGGATCCTGTAGGTAGTCTGAGGGTGTAGTATTCATAGACCCTGGTTCCATCATTAGTTTCCTTAACCGGGAGAAATCCGAGATTCACTAGTAGGATTCTTAACCTGGGTAGTGCTTTCCCCATTTGTGAGTTCGTCTAAAGTCCTTAGGTTGATAGTTGATTCTTGTTAGTTAGTTCCCTAGTTTGATAGATTAGAATCACAACACGATTCCCCCTATTTAAATCAGTTTAGTTAGTTGAGTCAGAGTCTATATTAGTTGTCACTAGTGTCTCGTGGGTTCGATATCCGGACTTCCATTAGGCTGTACTATGATTGATAGGTACACTTGCCTGTCATTGTGGTCTAGTTTAGAGGATTTCTAGAGTATTACTAGATTATCTAGGTTAGGTTTTTATTTACTTTTTATAGACCATCCGAGCACATCATCTGACATCCCGTTATGTTTATGTTGTTGACAATGGTTATGTTTAAGACAATGTTTGTCGTTTATGAATGTTGAACAAGTCTTGATTTTGTATGAAATGAATGATTCTTCTGCGTTATTCGATATTCATGTTTAAGAACTGTTTTTGAACGAGTAAATCCAACAAGTGAGGCCTCCTGGGTTTGGGGCCTTACACATGCACTGTTAGATGAGGTCCTCACAAGGAGGAAGGGTACTGGAACGGTTGGAGGACGAACCAACAATACTAGAGGCACCAACGGAAATGCTAATCATAGTTCCATACCAAGAAATCAGAACCAGGAAGGATGCAACTACAAATCCTTTGGAGGATGTAAACCGAAGCCGTTAGACGGAAAAAAGGGAACCGTTGACGCTACCCAATGGATCACAATGACAGAAGAAATGATAAAGCTTAGTGAATGTAGAAGCGATCAAGTTGTCAAGTTTGCTGCCAATTCCTTTGAAACCACCGCCTTAGATTGGTGGGAATCAGTAAAGCAGACTAGAACGGAGCAGGCCATTGATAACATGAGATGGAATGAATTCAAAGAGCTGGTTTTACAGAGATTTTGTCCCCAAAATGAGCTAGATAAGATTGAAGGGGAGTTTCAACGTTTTGAGGCTAGAGACATGTCAAATCAGGAATATGCAACGAACTTAGATGAGATGTTGAAACTGGTGCCACATCTGGTGACACCCGAGTTAAGGAGGATTAAACATTCCATTCGAGGCTTACCACTAAAGGTGCGTACCTTAGTGAAAACCTGTGCACCTCAGACCATGGATACAACCTTATCCTACAGTGCCATTATGTATTATGAAGTGGCAGCACAAGAAGCAAAAGCAAAAGCTGAGAAGGCAATAGAAGTGAAGCTTGTGGAAGTAAATAGAAAGAATGAGGAAGTAATGTATCCCAAACCAAGAAACTTTAAGTTCTTTAGGATAGAGGGAAATAATTTGAATAGAGGTTCCTAAGAATTGAAATGACATAAATGCCAAAAGCCGGGGCATATTGCAACTATTGTCCATCCCTTAAATGTTACAATTGTTCCGTTTAAGAACCATGTTTTGTAATTCCAGTCAATCTTTATTGTAAAACAATGTTATATATATGAAATGAAATATTTATAGTTTTAGTCTTCCGCTGCGTGTTTTTGGTTTCAACGTCACTATAATCAGAGGGTAACCGTCTAATCAATATGTAGTTATCTAACAAACTGAATGTTCTGTCTATGGAAAGAGTGGTGTATAAATCCCTCCTGGACCCGTCATTCTTTCCTAGGAACATAACAATTGGAGGTACTACTATGGGATGATAATTACCCTTGTTTACAAGGTGTGACAAGTTTGGTTAGGGACAAAGTTGGTCAATTAAGCCAGTTCAAAATATCAGTGGTTGTTGTAATGCTCATTATTTTATAAAGTGATTAGGGTGCAACTGAAACGGGTCTAATGTGGTTTATGCAAGTGTTATCACCAAACGGGCCAACGAGTAGAAACTAATGGATCAGATGGTTAAACTCATTTCTTGAGGTAATGAAGTGGATTAGTAGATGTCAATAGTCTAAAATATTATGAAATTTGGTTAGGGACAAAGTTGATCAATTAAGACAACTAGTGTAATAACTGGGTTGCATGTAAATTTGTTTGACTTTTTAGGATATCAAGTCACAAGGGAAAGGGACATGGAAAGGGACATAACCCGTGAGTTCTAGACGACAAGGTGAGTGCATACAACACCCTAAATATAAAACTTATGTGGTAATAGTCATATAAGAACTCACTGAGTGAATTATGAGTATGTGGTATTATTTTCATAACTATGCAGATATGGTGTTAAAATGATAAAATGAATGAAACACGTCTTGATTTGAACTAGGCGGTATGTTATTGCATTATAAGACATGTATTTGTTATAAATTGGTGTTGCCATAGGTGAAGCATGGTGGGGGTTAAGTAAGAGGTGTTCTCGGTGAAAAGGAAAAACAACTCGTATTAAAGGTGTAATCATGTCTTGATTGCATGGTGTATTACGTCTACGTTAAAGAAATGTAACCAATGTAAAATTTATAAAACCATGCATGAAACATAGTGGGTGTTAATGAAGGGGAGTTCTTGGTGAAAAAGAATGTTACTTGAATTCTTAGCCTTCAATTGAAATTAAATAATTTCAGTAAGGTGTTTGAAGGTAAAAAGGAGATGAATTGGGATGAAAGGATCCTAAAGTATATGGATTTAAATGAAATGAACGAATTCCATAACGAGATCCCTAGATCTCCTAAGGAGTTAATTTATTAAGGTGCTAACCCATTTAAAATGGAATGTGATGGTGATTTTAAAGTTCTAATGCATAAATTGAGTCTTTGACCCATTTATCTAAATTTGCATAAACTTTAATATAACTATATGCATTAAATAATGAAATTTGGTGTTTTGAATGGCTATTTAACATTACATACTTTATGTTGGCGGTTGGGAGGTAGAATTGGAGTAAAACCTCATAAAAATACCTGAACATACTCTTGTATAAATTTTATGTTAGCTGTTGGGAGGCTACACGGCCATGTGCCCAGATTCATGTACACGGTTGTGTACTTTAAACAGAGATCAAAATTTTGGGTTTTGACATTTAAATGCGTTTTCTAGACTGTGGGTGGTTATGGTTTAGTGTATATGTTTTGTATAAACTCACTTAGCATCGATAATGGTATTTAAATGGGGACGAGCCTCGGTATGATAAACATGGATCAAACACTACTTTCGGTTACAAACCCACTTTTGTTGTGAAACGAGTTTTATAATGTAGTATTCGATGTATAAATTACTAAACTTACCATGTTTTGGGATTAACTTATTAAATGTGAATTACATAAGTGGTTTTGTAATCACATTATCAATCAAACACGTTTCCGCTTTTGATTTGAAAAAGAAAAAAAAAATTGGACTTATTTTTGAAAATATTGTTAAAATAATAATGTAAAGGATTGTTAAAAACAAGGGTGTAAAGAGCTAGGGATCGGACTAGGAGGGTAGTCGACGCAAGAAGAACAAACGAAAGGGTTTAGTTTGTTAGTGTTTTCACGTACGGGTGCAACCTACATCATTGGATTGTTATGGATCACCTTCAGTTCATCATCCACCAACATCAACTAGATCGAACTTTACTATGTTTGTGATTTCGTTTCAAGTTTCATGCAACTGGACTCCCCATGGGTAATATTGATTGGATCAAGATCGGTTCAAGTATCACTATAAAATAATTTAAAAATGGATGCGCAAAACCTTACATTATGATCATGTTATAATAATTCGCTTAGGTTGTTTTAACAACATTAGTACTTACAGTTATCTTGACTGGAAAAATGTCTAAATTGATTAATAGGTGACCCTTTAGGATCATATGTCAATGGTAATGTTATCATATGTTGTGTCTTAGACATGTAGATCAAATACATTTTAACAAAACTAAAGGGATACTGATGCAAAATTGAAGGAGACGATCAAGATGGGTGGATGATGGAGATGGATCGATCTACATTGTTGGTGGTCGGGAAAAGAAGGGTTGGCGATGGTGGTAAGGCGTTTTGTTGATGGTGGTGGTGGTTCACGGGGAACAAAGAAGAATCGGTGAGGGGTGGGTTGGAGGTGTGTGTGCGTTTTTAATTTAATTAATTAGTTAATTACTTTTTTTATAAAGGGTGTAATAATTATTTCATTAAAATTTAACAGAAACTTAACGACCATCCTCCAATGATTATTAACAGTGAGAACCAAACCTGTCATTTTGAAAAAGGTTGGGACCAAAACCTATAAAATGATATAAGTTTGAGTAAATTACAAAAAAACGAATTTTATGTATATACCAACTTGTAGGTTTGATCATTAATCTTCATTAATTATGTTAAACATTTTTAAATTAAATGCTTTGTAACATATTGCGTCCTTACACCAGCATAAATTGCATTTTTTTTTGTAAGTTTTTTTCTAAATGACCATTTTGTCCTTACTCCTTAAAGGACTAAATGTGTAATTTTTACTATTCTTTTTATTTCTTTTCTTTTGTTTTTATTTTATTAATTTACCTTTCTTAGTAAAAAAAATAAAAAATAAAAAGAAAAGATTAGTAAAAATTACATATCTGGTCCTTTAAGGAGTAAGGGCAAACTAGTCATTTAGAAAAGAACTAACAGAAAAAGTTAACTATTGTTAGTGGAAAGGACGCAATGTGTTATAAACCATCTAGTTTAAGGATGTTTAACGTAATTAATGAAGATTAATGACCAAATTTGCATGTTGGTATACATAAATGACGTTTTCGGTAATTTACTCTATAAGTTTTGATAGTTATTTTTTTTTATAAATCAGCAAGGAATCCAAGTGGATCCAGCCAAGATCGAAGCAATTATGAAATGATAAACACCAACTGAGGTTCTAAGTTTTCTTGGATTAGCAGGATACTACCGAAGGTTCATACAAGACTTTTCAAGGATCGCCACTCCATTAACTACCCTAACCCAAAAAGCCATAAAATTCGAATGGAGTCAAAAACAAGAAGAAGCATTTAATACCCTTAAACAGAAACTTAGCAGTGCACCTATCTTAACATTACCCGAAGGAAACGATGACTTTATCATCTACTGTGATGCTTCCCGAATTGGTCTGGGTTGCGTGTTGATGCAGCGAGATAAGGTGATAGTCTACGCATCACGACAACCTAAAGTTCATGAGAAGAACTATACCACACATGACCTTGAACTTAGTGCCATAGTGTTTGCTCTAAAGATTTGGAGGCACTATCTGTATGGTACTAAGTGTATGATATATACAGACCATAAAAGTCTCCAACATATATTTAATCAAAAGGAATTGAATATGAGGCAGAGGAGATGGATGGAACTCGTTAATGATTATGATTGTGATATTAAATACCATCCCGGGAAAGCTAATGTCGTGGCAAACGCTTTAAGCCGAAAGGAAAGAATTAAACCCATTAAAATAAGAGCCTTAAGATTAGAAATCAAGGTAGATTAGATGGATCAAATTAAATAAATTCAAACACAAGCACTACAAGAAGACAACATCAAGAAGGAACGCATGATTGGGAAAGAAAAGTTACTAACTAAAGGCGATGATGAAATCCTAAGATTTGGAAGCAGAATCTAGATTCCTAAACTTGGAGAAATCCAAACAAAGGTGATGGATGAAGCTCATAAATCAAGATACTATATACATCGTGGAGCAGATAAAATGTATAAAGGCTTGAAGACTCAATACCGGTGGCCACTGGTGACCAAACGTGAAGAGATCAATAGCCCAATACATAGAGAAATGTTTGACTTGTCTTCAAGTCAAGATCGAACATCAGAAACTTGAAGGTCAATTGCAACAGTTGGAGATACCTGTGTGGAAATGGGATAGAATTACAATGGATTTTGTTACAAAGTTACCGAGAACCCAGAAAGGGCATGATGCTATCTAGGTTGTTGTTGATAGATTAACCAAATCGGCACACTTTATTCCCATCAATGAAAACTATTTAATGGATAAGCTAGCCAGACTGTATATTAATGAAATCGTGAGGCGCCATGGTATATCACTATCTATTATCTCTGATAGAGATAGTCAGTTCGTATCTAGATTCTGGACTAGTTTCCAGAAGGAGTTGGGAACTCGAACTAATATGAACACAACATATCACCCTCAAACCAACGGACAAAGTGAAAGAACAATCCAAACCCTAGAAGAAATGTTGAGGGCTTGTGCAATTGAATTTGGAGGTAGTTGGGATGATATAAGTCCCAAAATCATCGATATATCTTCAAACACACACAATAATATCAATATCTCACACGTAGTAGGCGTAATCTACTCGTATGGTGATTCAAGAAGAGGATTCAAAGTAAAACTGATTGTATTGCTAATCGAGATTACAAAGAAAATATCAAAAACCGCTAACCTTGAAAGGTTAGGGTAAACATGCTTATATACTAAGCTAAACAAACTAATTGCTAAGCCCATACATGTTCTCGGCCCCATGGCCGGCCCAAACACCCAACCCATGAACATTAGGTTCACGGTTTACACGTAACACACATTGATGCATAACACTCACACTTTCTAGGGTCCTACAATCTCCCCCTAGGATTATGCTATCAAACAAGCTTAAGATGTTGATGTGTTCACGATGATTTCCACTTCCAGCGTAAAGCTTCTTTAGAATAATATCAGCAATGGCTCCAGCATAAAATTTGGCCTGCTGTTCAAATAACGGCTCACTTATGATTTGATTTATACCCAACACATTGATGTCAACTTCACCAAACTTTGATAGATCAAAAGGATCAAGTATTTGAAATTCCGTGTTTCCATCTACAATCATAGCTTCAGCCGAAACATGATCATAAGACTAGAACTGAAAGTTTTTAAGTGAATTAAATTGAATCTTCTGATGAACAGGCACCAGTTTTGTAGTCTTTGTTGTTGGCTAGATGACATTGTACAAACTTTTACCAGTATGAGGGTCCTTAACACCCTTTGTTTCTTCAGCTTAGACTCCGCAGTCTTCATACCAACAAAATTTGTTAGGCATTGTTAATTCAAGAACTTGTAGAACATATCTGCCTTGGTAATGTTTCCTCTATTAGTAAAATGTGCTTCATTTAACTACCGAAGTTCAACTTTCGTCCAGGAGCTAAAGTCATTAGCACTCTTGTAATATTCCATCCTTCCATTCTTTCTCTTCACCACATACATGTTCTTCTCCTTATCGAATTGCCAAGATGCAATTCCGGACTTGTAACCTCTTTTAGAATAATACTTTTCAATTGTGGTCACGTGGGTCTCAGTAGGGGGACCAGGAGGCAGTAACCATGAAGGTCGTTCCTTCATAGAGTTGACTTCAGGAGGAGATGATTCATTGACTGCATCAGTAGAACTTGATAGATTAACCGCATCATCAATATCTTGGTTCAGTCTCTCAAGCTCTGAGTCAGATGAACTATCGAACATTTCCACAGTAGAAGCATTAGGATGATCGGAGTATTTGTCTTTAGGTTGAGAGGCTTCATCATTAAAGACATCATCCATACCTCCTTCGAGATTCCCTTCAAAGTGAAAATTGTAAAGATCATCATCTCTTTCATTTCTTGTCTCATCACCATTTCCACTTCCTCCAATATCTACATCCCCTTTATCATTATCATCATTGTCATCATCATCATTCTTCTTTTCATCCTTTGTATCTCTCTTTAAGTTTCCTTTTCAGTTCAACACAAGAGCGGTTAAATAACCCAAATTTGATTCAAGACACATAATTTTCACATTCTAAGCCTCTACTTGTTGTTCTAGCTCGAATACCCTTTCCTGCAATACATGAGGATCTAAAGGAGTGGGAGTGGAAGGATCTATAGGTGTCTTTCCCTTTTCCTTCTTAGCACGGTATGCTTCAGCAGATGACATAAGAAACTGGTTAGTTTCAAAAGTAACAGTATTAGGGGACACCTGAGATTATGACTGGGGAATGGTAAAGGTGTTTGGTGGTGGTGAATGTGAAAGTTGTGGTGTTGAAGTAGCAATGGGTGTAGGTGTTGGTGTTTGTGTGGGTGTTGACATTCTTATAATCCTTGGATCTCTGAGTCTTCTAGGTCTTGAGATAGGATCTTGATCCGGATTGTAGTCAGCATCGGTTCATCTTGATTTGAGGAAGAGGTGAGAGGAGGAATCTCAACTCTTCTTTGTTTTGTTTCCATTTCATGCACATACCGATTGATGGGTACCAGTGGTTTTTCTAGAGTACCCTCACTATCAGAAGAAGAGACAACTTCGGTAGCTTCTGACTCAAGTGCATACGGGTTATCTTGTTATGGTTCTTGTTGAGGTTGTTACTGTGGTTCTTGTTGTTGTAGTTGATGTAGGTCATGGTCGTCAGCAACCTCGGCATGATGTTGTATAGCCGGTTCTTCATGTACCTCTGCTTTTAATTAAGCAAATCTTCCAAACTTTTCAAGCGGACGTTAACCCTGATATACTCTTTTTCCCTATTTGTTTACATTCATGTAATTGAATATCAAAGGCCCCATTGCCTTTAGATCAAGGGTTTCCATGGTAGGAACCAAGTCTGAATGATTTCTATTAATAATGATCTGTAGAAATCTTGGAACCATCATAAAGATGTCCTTCTTTGTTCCCTTTAGGTTGCTCTTGAACTCCTCAAACACCATCCTTGAGAAGTTATAGCTCCAGCTCATGGTAAGAGCAACCATTGTTGAAGAGATGGTAGCATTCAACACATCAAATCTACCCTTTCTTCTAGTCAGGCAATTCATGCACACACGTGTCAGGTACCTCCAGTATAGATGGTTTTTTTATAGATATAAGGGTAGTTTCCTTTGTTAGAGTATGTTTTTGTAACTGTAGCAAAAATTCTAAGTGTATATGTAGTGAACATGTTAAGTTCGCCTAAGGAAATGTTTGGGTGAACTTAAGTAGCGAACTTGCTAAGTTCGCCTATAGAGTTATAGGCGAACTTTACAAGTTCACATGATGACTCAGTTTACCTATAAATAGGAACTTAAGTGTTCATTTGTAGGTAAGCATGCTAGAGTTAGCATCCACAGAGAGGGAGTGAGTCTCCGTGAGAAGTGAGTCACCACTCCTAGGTAGAGCTCACTTAGGAGTTGGAATTGGAGCTTAAACGTAGAGATGTACACGTCTTTGGTATTGTATTCGTATGACGAGTTAGTTATTGAATATATATACATCGTTTCTGTGTTTCATCTATCTTCTATGTTCGTGTGTTTGTTTAATTCACTTCGTGCTTCCGTCTCATATGAGGAATCATCGAGTAAATCGTTGTGATCGTGGAGTTTCTACTTGTTGGAGACGCCACAGAGACTTATATCCTTCATACCCCATCCTATAAATAACTTGAGTGACTATATCTGAAGTGAGCTTGGTAGGATAACCAGCCTCGTCTCCAAACTGCAAAACTTCTCTTATTACAGCCTCTGAACTTTCACTCTTTTGTCTTGAACAATACCAAGTATGCATTCTTCACCATTGAAGTTCGGGTGAACGGTAACAGTTTCCCATAATTCTCTAATGAAACTCCGGTAGATCACTAGATTCTCCATGATAGCAAATTTGATGGGAGAAAGTCTGACGTGTCGTGTGATAAGTATAAATATATATATATATATATATATATATAAATATATATATATTTGTTTTAGAAATGGTTTCACGAGATCAGGTTTTAACTTTATAAAATGATAAATACTCAAACTTAAAACATACACAATAGGCAAGTGTACCTATCGCAGCGTAACATAGTTTAGGTAAGAACCAAGTATCGAACCAACGGACACGGTCGAATTCCAATACTCAACTTTTGTTATCGTTTAGCCGGTTTAATTAGTGAGTGAGTTTTGTATGCTTGTGGAGCAGAAAAGTAAATGACATAAAGTAAATGGCGGTAAAGTAAATAGCAGAAAACTAAAAACGTGCGTGAAGTGTGTAATAAAAACGTAACGAACAGAATAGTAAATAACAGGAAAGTATATATGTCGGGAATGATCAGGTTACGAATAGTATTGCTTTGGGTTTCGAATCCGCTTGGTACGCGATAATGTTAGGTTCACTAATCCAGTGATATGACTACTACAAACGTGTGACCCGGGTCACCGCTAGAGCCTCGTCCTCACGACATTTGATTTACAAATTTAAAAGCTTTAACAAGTGGTAGTGCCTCCCGTTAACGACAACAATTACCCTCAACCCTTCGAATGGTCATCTCCGGTTGGTTTAATACATCGAACATAAAATGCTTTATATTAGAGTTAAATAGGTGATTATATTTTGCTCACCGGGAGGCGGTGTAACAATGGGACCAAGTATAAAGACGTACCGTTCCCAACATGAATTCACCAATTCTTGGTCGCATAATAAGTTCATATAAAGACGTACGACCTTACTAGTGTTGACCAAGCGTTGGCTTATCAATCTCTGCTTGTATAAAGACGTACAAGTTTCAAAAGAAGTTTGATTAAAAAGGTTTTACGATCTTACACTTTAAAATCAAGAACACTCACAAATATAAGGACGGATTTAGACAATAATAAAAGCCCACAAAAATGGTGGTTTTAAGGACGAATAGTTAAAGACATAAACACATCACCTGGATTAATACGTTAAACATTAAAATGCACCAAACTTCATCTTCACCCTAGCAATACAAAGAGTTTAGCCATGAATGGCCATACTAACTAACATAATGCTGAGTTTCGTAGGCTCCCCTTTTGCGGAACAAGGAGGAAGAGCCCCTCCACTCACTACTCTCTACTCTAACTATGAAATATGCTTTAAAATAAGGTCTGGATAGCTGTTGTAAGGTGTGTATGGGTGTGTGAAACCAAGAACCCAAGCCCTCTATTTATAGGCCTCAGAATGAACAATGCACGGCCATGCATCGAATTGCACGGGCGTGCAAACACCTCGGGAATCTAACAGGGTACAAAGGACACTGTATTGGGATCTGAGAGCAGAGTGGGGAAATGCACGGTCGTGCATTGGGATGCACGGCCGTGCATCCCCCCTCTACTGCCAAGTTTTGTCTTTTAGCTGCTGGTTGACTTCCTGTGGTCCAATTTTGACTTCTTGGGGGTCAATGCTCGGGTTTGGTCTTCCAAAAGCTTGATTTCTTCATGTATTAAGCTGATTTTTGCCCTATTCGTCTTTGGGATACTGAATAACATGCAATTGTGAAAAATTAACGTTTTAAGTATCAATTGCAAGGTTATTAATCAATTAGTACCATAATATGGGGATTATTATGCATGTAAAACATATATAATTTAGGACATATCAAAGTGCCAATCCCACAACCATCGATCTGAAATACTCATATTCTTCTGGTGGATCTAGATTAAAGGCACAAATGTTATGGTCGGGTACGAATCTTAAATCAGCCATATATGCATAAAACACATCAAGTTAGAACCACTATAATAATTCATAAGACAATAATTTTAAATTGTTTATTTCACTTGGAAGATCTTGTCCCTTTTAAATGTTTTCGGCAAACATTGAGGTTTACGATTCATTGAAGGTTCTCAGGAAACACGAAGTTTGCGGCCTACCAAAGGTTTACGGCAAGTGAGGTGGTTCACAGTATCCCATGGGTTCATGGTTAACTGGGTTTATGGTTTCCTTAAGAGTTTACGACTGATCAAAGGTACACAGTAAGCTCAATAGGTTCACGGGAATTTGAACCTCTCCCGTGAACCTTTCCCGGTTAGCATGAAACCCACTATTTCTTCCAAATTGACTGATTTCCACTTAGATTTGTGGATTTTTGACCATATACAGCCCTTCAATTCCATTTTTAACCATAAATTACCGATATATGCATACGAGACCCGTTGTTTTGAGGTTTACGACCGAGATGATGATCAGGTGATCTAATTGAGCAACGTATGATGTTAGATAGCCTATGATATGTACTTGAAACTGCAATGATTCATGTCAATTGTGCAAAAACACAATGATTTGAATAGCAGAGATGATTTTCACCGAGAGGGAGATGATGAGGAGATAATGATGAGAGTCGTGAGGAGAGCCGTGAACATGAAACCCAAATTTAGGGTTTATTCCTTCTTTAAATAGGTCCCGGCTCACTGAATGTAGGGGCCACCGTAAACCTTGGTGGGCCACACCAAAGAAACCCGAATACTCGTATGATAATTAATCCCTTAGATAGTTTGTTTAAAAAGATTTAAACTTGGTCATTTTAAGAATAATCAAATGGAAATAAAATATAATAAAAAATAAACTAGAAATAAAATATAATAAAAAATAAACTAAAAATAAAATAAAATAAAATAAACAAGAACCATATCTACACAGACTTCATTATACATACTTACAACAAATAGCCTTTGGGAAGTTTGCTATGGGATCATATCGTTCTTTAGGCAGACTAAGGAACATTTTTCAGCACAGATTTACTCAGACAGGTCAAGTACATTGCCAATATTAAAATCCTTTTAAACTCATGCTTTAGTGACAAACCTAAGTCTTTCACTGTGATTTAAATTATCATGTTTTAGGTAGAATTCTTTATGACTTAATGGGTCCCACACTCATATCTCAGAAACCTGTAATTAGTTGAGTGTGAATTATGTGAATTCTTAATGAACTTTAATGGACCCCACAACTTATCAAGTAAACCTTCCCTTCCTCATGGTGTTTTGATCACCTAAATAGTAACTATTTGAGCATAACTAGCATGGGTCTATGAACTGTTCAGGGAATCTCTAACAAATTTGATCAAGAACATAGCACTACGGACTTACATGTTCAGGAACATGAGATGCTCAGGGTCATAGCACAACGAACTTACATGCCTTGACAAGAGATCCCTTCCCAGTCACATATTCCTAAACAGAAAAAAAATATATACAAATATACTAATATGTACGTGCTAACATTGTGTATCTTTTGAATTTAATCCTAATGCACAACATTGCGTGTCTTTTTACTCAAGAATTCTGCTTTGCAGATTTGTTTCGCACTTACATTGAGTGTTTTTTCACTTTTTGTATGACAACGCATGTCTTTTATTTATATATAGTATATACAGATACTTGAAACAAGTCAACTCGCAACCCCTTTGTGAACTCGGTTAGTGCAATCCCGATAGAGTATGTTTTATCCACAGTTCATCAACCTTTATGTTTAAGTTTTCAATTATTTATAGGAAGTACAAATTATACCAATCTATGAGATGTTCCCCACTAAGGCCATAAACTTAATTTGTTCAAGTGTATCACATGCAGAGCCTATCAACATATCTCACATCGATCCTAGTCATTTCAATATAGTTCCTTACATGTGTTGATCTAACCCTTAAGAAACGAACAATCATATCACTTCCCATTTATTTGCAGACGAACGACTCAAACAGAAACACAAATTTTTTTTCTGGTTTTTGAACTATAGGCAGACTCAAACAAACGAAACTATAGACAGACTCAAACAACTCAAACAAACGACAAAGTCTTTTTTGTATTTTTCTTATTTAAAATCACACTCAAATAAAACATAAGCAGACTCTTTTTGTAAACTATAGACAGACTCAAACAAGTCAAATAAATGACAAAATCTTTTTATATTTTTCTAATTTAAAAGCAGACTCAAATAAACCATAAGCAGACTCTTTTCGTAAACTATAGACAGACTCAAACAACTCAAACAAATGACAAAAACTTTTTTGTATTTTTCTTATTTAAAAGCAGACTCAAATAAACCATAAGCAGACTCTTTTTGTATTTTTCTTATCTCTACCCTCTAAATTTGTGCATAAAAATAAAAAAACTAATGTACAAATTTTAACTATAAGGAAAACTTTTTGTGACCTATTCAATCTTTAAAACCAATCATTTTTAGGGATTCTACAAGCACATTGAATCGAGATGTATCAAATGCTTTTGTAAAGATATCGGTAACATTGTTGTCAGAATCAACACGTTCAAGATATATGAGATTTCTCTCAAAACAGTCCCGAATAAAATGCACATTGATATCAATATGCTTGGTTTTGGAATGTTGTATCGGATTTTTATCTATAAGTACTGCAACCTCATTATCACAGAAAATTATGGTGGTTAGAAAAGTCAAACCATAATCCAGCAATTGATGTTGCATCCAGATGACTTGTGAGCAACAAGTCGATGCAGCAACGTATTCAGCCTTAGCAGTTGAGGTGGAGACTGTGTGTTGCTTTTTGCATTTCCATGAAATGAGTGTATCCCCCAAAAATTGACATCCCCCGCTTGTAGACTTCCTGTCAAGGTGACACCATCCATAGTCACTGTCAGAAAAGGCATACCGAGGTTTACCTTTTAGGTACCGAAAGATTCGTTTTACAATAGTTAAATTGGACATCTTGGGGTTGGCCTGATAACGTGCACACTTACACACTACAAACATGATGTCCGGGCGACTGGCGGTCAGATACATAAGTGAACCAATCATAGATCGGTAAAGTTTCTGATCAACAGCAACCCCGGTTGTGTCGGCATCCTGAACATGCCATGCAGACATTGATGTAGAAGCAGCTTGAGCATCAGCGAACTTGATTTTTTCCAAAATATCATCCACATATTTTCCCTGATGAATAAGTATACCATCACTTGATTGTTGCACTTGCAAACCGAGAAAGAAAATCATATCCTCTAAGGCACTCATTTCAAATTTCTTTTCCATCATTTTCTTGAATTTTGTGCATAGGTCATCATTTGGGGACCCAAAGATGATATCATCCACATAGATTTGCACCCGAATGAGATCTACTTCCACCTTCCGAACGAACATGGTCTGATTAATTGCTCCAAGAGTGTAACCATGAGCAAGTAGATGGTCTGTCAGAGTGGCATACCAAGCACGATGTGCCTGATGTAAACCATACAGAGCCTTATACAATTTATACGCATATTCAGGATGAACACAGTCTTCAAACCTTGGTGGTTGATATACATAAATATCCTCCTTCACTTTACCATACAGAAAAGCAGTCTTGACATCCATTTGATAAATTGTGAAGTTCATATATGATGCGTATGCCAAAAAAATCCTAATTGCTTCTAGACGAGCAACTGGTGCAAACACTTCCTCGTAATCAATCCATTCTTGCTGATAAAACCCCTGAACCACCAATCGAGCTTTGTTCTGAATTTTAACCTTGCTTTCATCCTGCTTGTTTCGAAACACCCAACGAGTACCAATAGCTTTCTTGCCCGGTGGCAACGGTAGTAATTTCCAAACTTTCAACTTGGCAAACTGATTCAACTCCTCATGCATGGCATCAACCCAGCTTGGCTCAAGTAAAGCCATCTTGATGTTCTTAGGTTCAATCTGTGAGATAAAGCAAGAGTAGAGACATATGTTGATATTCCCAGATGTGCTCCTAGTTTTAATACCTTGAGTCAGTGAGCCAATGATGCTGCTCACTGGATGGACCTTGTTGATTCTATGAGATGGAGTTTCAGGAACTTGGACTATGTTGGGTAAATTTGTCAGATTATCTTGTATCTCTTCATCAAGTTCATCAGTGTTGTAAAAAATCGGCTTCTCGACCACACTTTCATTAGGAATCAGCTCCTTGAGTTTAGAGGCATCCGTGGTATCAGGTGTTGAAGTACCTTCATTTACCAAAGAGGTAGAACCCTCAACAGTTTATGGTGAACCTTAAGAGATAGAGGTGACATCAGGAATCGGCTCCTGAGAAGTTAATGAGGCAGTAAACTATGGCCTTAGAATTTTTGGGGGATCAACAATCATCATTGGTCCCGTGTATGGACCCTCACTAAGCTCAAAAGAATCATTTTCTGTTCATGCAATGTCATCAGTGTAAACATTGAATGACTTAAAGAGAGAATGATAATCAAACAGCCATGCCGGTCCACATTCCGCATCAGTTGGATTTTGCTCCTGCCAATCCACAGTTGACTCTCTTATTTCTTTAGTGACCTTGTTGTAGACTCTGTTGGTTGTGGTATTAGAGCCATATCCCAAAAAGTAACATTCATCAGCTTCTCATTAAACTTTGAGTAGAATTTGTGTGTAGCATAGTGCACGGACATCCAAAGGCTCTGAAGTATCCAACCCTGGGTTTTTCATTGTAGAGAATTTCATATGGAGTCATCTGTAGATGCTTGTTTAGGAGAACCTTATTCAACACATATCATGCGGTGTTGACTGCCTCAGCCCAGAAGAACAATGGTAGTTTGGATTCAGAAAGCATTGTTCGAGCGGCTTCAATAAGAGTTATGTTCTTTTGCTCTACTACACCGTTTTGTTGTGGTGTACGAGCAGCACTGTAATGTCTTGCGATCCCTTTCTTAGTACAAAATTGATTCAAGACCGCATTCTTGAATTTTGTTCCATTGTCGCACTGAATGGCCTTTACCTTCACATCTCTTTGATTTTCAACCAATACGATGAAATTCTTAATTAACTCTATAGTCTCATTCTTATTAGCTAAAAAGAAAACCCAAGAAAAACATGAGTAATCATCAGTAATGACCAAATAATAAGATTTATGCCCAATGCTCATCACATTCGCAGGACCAAAAAGATCTATATGAAGTAGATGAAGAATGCAGCCAATTGAATTAATCAACTTTGACTTATGGGGCTTCCTGTGATGTTTCCCCTTAGCACAAGCGACACATTTTTCGATTGAGAAAAATTCTTTAACTGGTAGATCACGAACGTGATTACCCTTTGTGATTTGGTTTAAATTTTTCAGATTAACATGACCAAGACGACGATGCCACAACATTGCATCATTTTCAGCATATTTTGAAAATCGACATGTATTTTCGTAAACAGGTTTACTGTTCATGTCAATAACATATGAGTTTCCCTTACGGGGTGTCCTTCGCAAAATCCATTCCTCGGGCACCACAAAGCCTGGTTTTAAAATTAAGCATTCTTTGTTTGTGAAATGAGCAGAATATTCTTTATCACAAATTTGGGAAACATTTAATAAACTGTGGTTCAACTCAGAGACGTAACTTATGTCATTAAAACTCAAAGAACCATAAACTAATGTACCTTTCATGCTTTTCTTGCCACCCTTATCTCCCGCAAAGGAAACACAACCTCCATTGAAATTTTGCAAATCATGAAGTAGAGATATGTCTCCTGTCATGTGCCTGGAACAACCACTATCAACATACCATAAGTTAATGACAGTCCTCCTTGGCTGTTCCTACACAAAGTGGGAGATTAATTAGTCATTAGTACTCAGGCCATAGTAGATATAGGTATCCCTAAAGCATCAATGTATGATACTTCCTGTAAGCACATATCATTGTTAGATTCAAGTACTGGTGTTGCCATAACCTTTTCTTTTGCTTTCCAGACATACTTTGATTGAACATACATTTTTGGTTCTTTTAAAACTGAGACCTTAGGTTTCACCGTTTTCTTATTTTGTTTAACCTTTTGTCTTTCAAAATAAGCCTGACTGTTTCTCTTTGCAACATTCTAGTCACCATCAGAAAGCTTAACTTTAGGAGGATGACTATTCCTTGCCTTGGGCTGGTTAGCCTTCATTAGCTTAGAGTGAGCTCTATCCCTTGGTGTAGTCCTATGATTATTCCCATAATATGGAACATGTGGACGATGTACACCGTTTCTAGCTATATGACCAGATTTGCCACATGTATAACATGATTGCTTCTTTGCGTATGGTGCAAAGCTGGACCTGTTCGACCACTGATGAGATGAACCACTTTGTTTGGTACTTAAAATTTGCTCAGTTTTTCTGTGTTGTTGAACGTGGTTCTATTCAAACCTCTTATGATGATCATGTTTTCAATAAAATTGATCCTTTGTATAATGCTTAGGTGAAGCACTTGAGGTTTGAACACCAACCTTTTGCTTGGTCACATGTTTGTTTTTCTTAAAAAGATATTTTTCAACACTACCATTTACAAATGGTTTCACAAAAACTGGACCATTAGCCACATTTACACGTTTAAAAAAAGAAGAGGTTTTTGTTTTCACAGCAAAATTGTTCAAAGCATCACAATCACACGCACAAGGTTTCTTCCCCTTAAAAGCAGTACCAACAAAAACATTTTTTTTAACTTTATTAGAATTTAAACTCAAATTGCAAATTTGTGGCTCATCATCCTCGCTCTTCCAATCCTGTATTTCTACTGTGTCTGCATATGATGTAGAGGCATTAGAATTGTTCACACATTTATCATTTTCAGCTAAGGATGATGATTTAGACTCATCAGTGTCTGACGAATTTCCAGTGGAGAATCCCTTATCACATGCCACTTGTTCCTCAACAGATGGTGGAGCAGTGGTGAAATTACCATTAAACGGAGGGGGCATATTGTTATACCCAATCCCTTTAGACATATTTCTAGGTTGATGAAGTTGGTTTTCCATCATATCAATTACTTTACTATATTGACCAAAAAATTCTACTTTAAACTTTGCTTCCGCAAAATTTGATTTGGCTTGTTCTAGTTCATCAGTTAACCTTTGAATTTCTTCCAAAGCATCAATAAACACACATCATTTTTCACTAAATTGAGATTTGAGTAGTGAAATATTTTTCATATTTGCTTCTATTACTTCTTTATATGCTTCCTCGGTTTTAGAAAACTTAGATTTTTGATACTTAAGGTTTTTAATTTGAAGAATCAAATCAGCATTATGTTTTCTATATAATTCTACTTTATCAATGCATAACTGAGAGCATAGGTTTAAAATTACCTCGGGAGGAGTAGAAAATGAGGAAGAAGAAGATTCTTCACTGATGTCTGCCATGAATACATGATTTAGGTTCAATTCTTTCTGCTGATCTCCACAGTCATAACTTCCAGCTTGTTGACTTGTCAAGGCTTTTGAATTATCTACAGCTTGATTCCCTACAACCTATTTGCTCTCACCTGCTTCACCATTTCTATGCTCTCTTGGCTTTGAGCACTCTCTAGCAAAGTGACCTGGTTTATAACAGTTGTAACAATGAAGATTTGACTTGTTGAACCCAATCTTCTTTCCAGTATCCTCACTCCATCTGAGCTTTCCAGTCTTGTTGATGAAGTTCTTGGCTCTAAACACTGTCATAGCCAGCTGCCAGGAAATGTCCAATTCCTCAACATCCTCAAGATGGATCTGATTCAGCTCGACAGTAAGTATCTCAAAAGGAGATAGATTCCCAGATGTAAAAGCAACTTAACAATTCATGATACCTATGCAAAGAGAGGTATTTGCTTCTATCAACTTAGTATTGTGTACAAAATAAGCATGTTGATCATTAGTAGTAGCTTTTCCTTCAGCAGACTGACAAGTAGAAGTTTCTCCATAACCAGTTGCTCCTTGAGTCACATTTGAAAGGAAGGCATTGTTGCTACTTTGTGCTCCAGCAGAGTTCAAACTACTTGCATGGTTCAGCTTCCTCTGTTTGTTGTCAAGATCATAAGATTTAATGATATAGATTAGATCATTCAAAGGCGTGTTATTCAGATCCTTAGTCCTTTTCCGGAGAGCAGCATTCATATCCCAACTCTGTGGGAGACCATTAATCAACTTCTTGTTCAGATCACCGGTGCTTAGTACAATCTCAGCACCCCTCATCTCAGTTACCATCTTTGTAAACCTCTGCAACTGCACTTCCAATGACTCTCCCAGAATGTGATTAAACATGTTGAATTTTTGTCGCAACATTTATTTTTGCTGGCTTTCATGTCATCATTACCCTCAAACACCTTCTCTAATGACTCCCATAGATGTTTAGCTGAGGTGCATTCTTTGAAACCATGAGAAATATCATGTGATAGAGCCATAGTTAGTGAAGCCAAAGCTTTCAAATCACGTTCAATGATATCGTAATCCTCATCAGTATAATTGGCAATTTGTTTTAGAGCATGTGTACCATTAGTTTTGGTGTACATAGGAATATGAGGACCTCTGATTATACTTCTCCACATCTTAGCCTCAATGAGCATGACATAATTTTTGTACCTGAATTTCCAGTCAACAAAATCCTCAGCAGATATAAGTCTTGGAGGTTTTGTGCTGGTACCAATCTGAAGGTCCAACATACTATTGAGGTTCATGCTTTATTGTTGTGAGGCCATTTGGTTGACTTTATCAGAGTATTAATCCCAAGAGGATCTAAGACCTGTAATACTAAACCGTGAACTGTAAATGACCCATGAACTATATAGAAGCCGGGAACTATCATCAACCCTTGAACCTGAGTCAACATTGTGAACTTTTACCACCCTGTGTATAACACCTCGAAAATTCTATAGAATATAAGGGCTAAAGATGTTAGAAATTGAAGTCTAGGGGTTGAATTGTAAATATACAAAAGATCAAGGGTTAAAAATGAAGAATTTTGGAATTTGGTCGATGCCGGACCGCTATCTCAGACCATGTCGGTCCGATATATGGAGAAGAAGGAATTCACGAGAGAATGACACCTCACAAGACGCGTGTCTGATGTCTCAGCCCGAAGTCGGACTGATTTGCTCCTATATATCGGTCCAATATGGGGATGTCGGACCGATATGCTCTTATATGTCGGTCTGATATGTGTGCGCTACGCCAAATAAGCCGCCATAAGGGATGTCGGACCGAGATGCTCCTATATGTCGGTCCGACATGAGTCCAAAGTTGACCTATAAATAGATTTTGATGGCCAAGGCTATTGAGACATCAACAAACACCACAAACACACTCTAAAACACATAGTTAAGTTCTGACCTTGGTTCCCGAGGGTTCGCGTAGAGAAGTCCGGTTTCCAGCTTTTCGAGCTAAATACGCACTAGATAGTTCTGAGGTAAGGTTCTGACTAGTTCCTAATGACTTGGTTATTTCCACTAAGCTAGAAACTTGTGGTTGAGTAATGTTGTAATGACTTAGCACGCTGATCCAAGTCATTGTGCTATTTACATTAGCAAAGGTTAAGTTATCTGAAAAGGAAAGAAGTTAGAGGTGAGTTCTATGATGCCCCTTTTTAAATGTTTTTAAATGTTTTGGGCACAATGCACGTGTTATGCATGTTTTAGATACTGTATGCCATTGATTTAAATTTGTGAGCCAGTATCCATGATGTTGCAAGAGAAATGTTTATGTTATAAAATAAAAGGTAACCATCCTACCAGTATGTAGTTATCTAGCAAACAGAATGTTCTGTCTAAAGAAAAAGTAGTGTATAAATCCCTCCTGGACCCGTCATTCTTTCCTGGGAACATATCTGTTGGAGGTACTACTCTGGGAAGATAACCACCTTGTAATATTTTAAAGGGAAGAATATGGTTTGTCACGTAAAATGTTTTAAAGATTTGTTCTGGTTTACCAAGATAAGTGATGATGAAAGGATGTCATTAGCAGTGATTACATTGACATGGAATGTTTTGATGATGTCGCCCAGACGGTCTATATAAAACTAACTATAAAACCTAACCTAGACTCCTAAGTAATAAAAGAAGTACCTTCAACTAAACCGCACTGACAGGCAAGTGTACCTATCGAGTGTAGCACAACTTAACGGTAAACCGAGTTATCAAACCCTAGAGACACTGTATAACTATACTAGACTCTGACTCGGACTAAAGAATGATTAATTGGGGGGTTGACTACACTACTGATTAAACTAAGGAATGCAGCAAACTAAGGTCGACTCAACTATCAAGACAAGAACTAAGGTGAAATCAAGAGTAGGAAGAATACTACGTAGGCCGGAATACTACTTGCAAAGAACAACTTCTACCGGTTCTATAAACTAAGATGGGTCTGGGTTTTTAAGAATGACAACTAAAGACTACCTAGCGGATCCCTAATCACTCTCAGGGTTTCCGACAAAGCTACCTAAAGCGTACTAAACTCACCAGATGGTTGAATCACCTCTCGGGTATTTCCAAATAATGACAATGTACCCTAAAGACATATCACATTTCAGTCTCACTATCCACGATACATCGAAGATGCACTGGATAACCTAAGGATAACAACTATGATTTGAACTAGCAAAAACCACTAGACACCTAATACCAACTTCCTCTCAGACAGCTGACACTCGGATTCCTAATGACGAAGACTAGAAAACTAATTCTCACCTCTCGGGTATTGAACTAGGACACACACTCAATCTAATCAAGGATCAACCAACGCTCCTATGGATTACCACGTCTAGCAAACCACTCAGGTCACAAGCAATAGGCAAACAACCTAAACATGCATCTATCAATGAAAGACATTCAACAAGATAACATGAGAAACATTAATCATCACAAGACCAGAATTAAAGCATGCTATAACATCACAATCATCATACTCAGATATTTTACACAATCATAAATCCATTCAAAATAACCAAAACCGATAAAAATCACAACTTTAACATGTAATCATCGTTAACCTAGGCAATACTATTGTTTTAGCCAACAATCATCATCCAAACAACCATAACAGAAGTAATAGATAAAGACATGGTATCAAAACAACACAAACAAAGATAAAAATCAAATCTTGAAATCTAGAATGCTAAAATTAACAAACCCGGAAGCAAAGTCTCGATCTTTTCACTTCGATTGCCTTCTTGCTCCTCAAAATCGCCTCTTTGCTCTCTTTAGACGGCAGAAATCACGAACTTCCCTCACTTAATGGGAATCCAAATCTATTAAAATAAAAAATCTCTTTTTCTCGGAAGTTAGGTCTCTCGCGTACCGCGAAAGAATTAGTCAAGCCTCTCGCGTACCGCGAGGGCCAAATTAGTCGTGCGCGATTTCTGAGATCCTCGCGTACCGCGAGAAAATTGAGGCTAACCCTTTGCGTATCGCGAGTGACTTGTTTTCACCATTTTTTTGCTTTTGAACCCTGGACTTTCTTCTCTTGCTCGGTTTCTTCGTATATTCACTTGTAATCTTCACGAGCACCTACAAACAAGACAAAGACTTAATAGTATACAAAAACGACTCAAAACAAAGATAAAACTAACTAAAAACGCACTAAAACAAAAGAATAAAGATGTGTGCTTTGCACTACATCAAACCTCCTCACACTTAACCTTTTTTCGTCCTCGAAAAAGCTGAAAATGGAATCATAACTCAGATCTAGCTTAACAATATCAATTACCAATTAGGAAAATACACTCACGCGTTAAAAAACAATAATCAGTATTTCTGTCCGATTAAACCCAAGCACCAACTTTGAAGCCCCCATTACGTGTTCTAATTCCAATTTATACAACTATCAATCAATCTATGTGACTCACACTTAGAAGTTACAGCTCTACTTAATCCCATCTCACGGTTATATCTAGGCACGGATCAAACCATATAGATTTACCCTACCACGTTAAACTAAAGTTTTTAGGTTTTTTAGAAATCAAATGAATTCATGAATGAATGGATGAAAATGAGCATTATTAAGCAAATTAACTTTCGTCTAGAGTCGTTTCAACCAAGTCACTATCCCGAAAGGTAACAAATAGACTAAGTCATAATCAATAAGCACATAAGAATCAACCCAGTGGTGTTTCAATCAGGCTGGAACCCGACGTGTGACACGTAGGCGAAACTTAGATTTCAATCAAATAAGCTTGAGTATATGGAATATGGATGCGGGCGCCACCGAAACTCAGATTTATTCTCATAAAAAGAGAGTGGTGTGCCATGAATTTTCAAAAACTCCAAATTTTAACTTAACGTGGTACCTATCACCATATGTTGACAGTTTCAATATTACCATTACTCTAAGATGAATACCCACAAGATATCATGATTTTAATTCAATTAATTCCCAAACAACACAAGCAGTATATTTAAGCTTTCAAATCGGCTGGGTCTACCAAAACATCACTAATTAAACACGTTTTCTATTATTTAACCATTTAAACACACAAGCAGATCCAGTTGTACTATCATTTTCCAAGTATATGCAATTATTTCCAAGGACATTTTTTAAATTTTTTTTTAATTTTTGTTTTATATTTTTTGATTTTTTATGATTTTTTTTATAAACAAGAAAAACTAAACAAGACTAGACACTCACATCCCCACACTTGAAAGACACATTTTCCTCAATGTGAAGCAAGACACAACTAAAAATAAAAAAAATGCAAAAATAAAAGCAGGAAACGACTTAGCTGGTAATGTGATGCTAAAAAATGAATCCAACTTCGTTCTTCCTCGTGTGCACCATATAGCATTTCGGTTGCGGTTGCACATCAGCTGCCGGGTTGCCTTTACAAGATAGATAAGTGATAATCAGCCCCGCCCGAATGGAGATTGAGTACGGGCGGGATGATAAACCTGCAAAATAAACCTCACAACAAACCCGCAACATTAAACTTACTCAAATTAAAACAAAAGACTCAATATAGATAGCATGCAAAGAAACGTACTCAATGGGTGGCAAACACATAGACATGAAAGCCACAGCAAAGTAGAACATCGGATCGAAACGGTTTCAAATTCTCCCATGATCAAGGTGGTCGGTGAATGATATGATGATGATAACACAATGGATGAAAGTAATGATTATTGATGAATGATGGAATGATGGATGATGATAATAGAGGTGATGAACGGTGAACGAAACCATGGGAAAACAAGGAAGTAGGGTGACACCAGCAAGGCCCCGCGTACCACGAGAGACCAGGCAGCACTCCTCGCGTACCACGAGGAGGCAGAAATTAAGCCGACCCCTATTTCTATCCTTCGCATACCGCGAGGAACAGGGGACAACACTCTCGCGTACCGCGAGGACCATCTGGTGACAGAAAGTTTTGAGGGTTTTTATACTTAGCCAAATTTTCACACCTCAAAATTTTCTTCACCCAAATTACATAAAAACCTATCCCAAGCATAAAAACATATGTAAAAATACCTGGAACTTCATTCCTGATGATTTTCCTCGCTGAATCAAGTGCGAATTCCTGCAAAACATGACACAAATAAAAGACACACAGAAAAACATAGAAAAAGATACTGACTCAAACCAAGTAATGCACAAAAACTCTACATCCCGGGCACTTGCCCATGACTCAAGCAAGCCTATCAGGAGGCTTCTCCTTGATCCTAACTGGTACTGCCTTCATCCTTTGCGGTCTACCGGTCCTCCACATTAGCAGCAAGCAACTACTTCTCTCAAACATAAAACTCATATTACATGTAGCACTCGAATCCTTCTACCACATCTTAAACCTACCCGGTCTGAAGCTAATATGACTCAAATAACCATGTAGCTTATCACTCGTAAACTTCCCCACACTTGGGGGTTGCAGCAACTTAAAATCTGATAACTCTATGACGGTACGAGTTATTTTACGAGGCGGCCTAGACCTAGGGTAGTCAGAACTAGGGGTCGGCTCAGCAGCTCTCCCCTCAGAAAGCACAATGGTGCTAAGTAACGGTTCAGGAATAAGATTTTCTATAAATGGGACCTCTAAACCTTCACCGGCTTCATCGGGGTCCTCAACAATCTCCATCACTGGTGCCTCACAAAATATCTGCTCCACTTGTGCTAATATTTCACTAAGACTGTAATCATTAACGTCAGCACTTAGGAACGAGGACCCTAGCAACTTCCTCTCAAACTCCTCTTACCAATTCGGAGGCTCCTCTATCATTCCTCTATCCAAATCATCCTCTCCTAGATTAGAGTCCCGATGTGCGTCCATGAAGGTATCAAGCATGCACACGGAGTTGCTATGCTCGCCAACATCCTTCACGGACTGTGCATGATAAAAAATGATCGACTCACCCCCCACACGAAGTGTGAGTTTCCCGTCAAAGACATCAATCAATGCCTTGGCGGTGCGCAAGAATGGGCGCCCTACGATGAGTGGGACTCTAGCATCCACCTCCATGTCTAAGATTACAAAGTCCACGGGGAAAACAAGATTGCCTACTTTAACTAGAAGATTTTCCACCATTCCCCGTGGATACTTGACTGAACGGTCAGCCAAGGATATGCTCATGCGCGTAGGCTGCGGTTCACCTAGGTCTAGCTGCTTGTAAACAAAATATGGCATCAGGTTGATGCTAGCACCCAGGTCGGCCAATGCGTGGTGCAAGGGCAAACTTCCTAGGAGACATGGGATCGTGAAACGACCCAAATCTCCCAATTTCTCAAGCAGAGTGTTCTGCACCACTATAGAGCATTGCTCACTAAGTGAGACTTTAGAGCCCTCATCTAGTTTCTTCTTGTTGGAAAGAAGATTTTTAAGGAACTTGCCATATTTTGGCATGCGCTGACAGGTCTCTATGAAAGGAAGATTGACCTTGAGTTGTCTGAACATATCAAGGAAAGTACCGTATTCCCTAGCCTGTTTATATGGCGGCAAGCGCGCTGGATAGGGAACACGACTCAAGTCAATCTTGGGGGCAAGTATTAAAGTGTCATGGCTCAAGTCAATCTTGGCATGCGCATGGCTGTTTATATGACACCTTCTTCAATAAGGTGTCATGGCTATCCAATCTCTGCCTAGCATCCCTGTCATTCTGGACCAGGTGGGCACGCATTTGTGTCTGGTTCTCAATCATCTCCTCTATCTTCTTGGTGTCGACACAGCTTCCCGAGCTAGCTCCTCCTTCTCCTCCTTGCTGATGCTGGCGGCCATTAAACCCAGGTGGGTTATTTCCAGATCTCCATCCCGATCCAAATGAATTATTATAGTTGTATCCTCGGTTCTGGTATTGGTTGCCAGCATAGCTCACATGATCCTGATTATTTACGGGGCAATCTCGGGTGTCGTGGCCTCCTCTGCACACTTGACACCGCTGAGCACCGAGCTTCAGATACTTAATCTCGTTAGCCACTGAGGCGAGTGAAGCAGCCACGCTAGAATCAGGAGTGAACTGATGCGCACCTCTAGGAGAAGAGGCAGCTGCCCTAGCACTAGGAATGGAAGTCCTAGTAGATGGATACTACTGTTCGGCTTGAGCGAAGCTCTCGAACATTTCCTCGCACTCATCAGGCTTGAGTCTCTCCATGATATGGCCTCCCCCGCAGCTGTATTGAACATTTGCTGCTTCTCGAAGGTTAGACCATTGTAGAACTTCTCCACTAGCGCCTAGTCGGAAAGACCGTGATGGGGACATCGCTCAACAGTGCGTTGAACCGCTCCCAGACCATGTGATAGGGCTCGCCGGGATCCATCCGGAACGAATGGATTTGGTCCCTAACGTGAGCGGCCCTGGAAGGTGGATAGTACTTCTTGAAGAACTTGGCTTTGAGATCCTCCCATATGGTGATAGAATTGTATGGGAGAGTGTCGAGCCAAGTAGATGCATGACGAGGCAGGGAGAATGGGATGAGACGCCAGTAGATTGCGTCCTTAGATACACCCATGAGATTGAAAGTATCAGATATGCGCACAAAGCGGGACACATGTCCCGGTGCATCCTTATCCTCGAGGCCATGGAATTGGGTGGCATGAGTGATCGTACTCATGACATGTGATGGGATCTGCCAACAAATTGGTGTTCGGTATAGTGGGGCGTACGATCGAAGATCTCGCGCCCGTGACCCCATCACTGGCCCTCTGGTGTACTGTACGCCTCGCTGGTGGGTCAGCGTCGCCCATTTGTGGAAAGGGGACTGGACTAGTAGGACGTACCTGGGTACTGCACAATGCTTTCAAACGCTCCCGGAAGTCACGGGTGCGCTCATGTAGCTCTCGCTTGGGCTCTAGAAAAGTTGAATAAGGTGGTGATCCCTGCGAGCGAGTATGGTGCATAAACATAAAGACTCTAGAAGGAAACAGAACAAAGACTCAAAGACACACAGAAAGACTCGATTCTAAATTAGACACTCAGATTAGACTCACTAGTAGCACAGAAGACAAGTAGCACACAAGACTCAACAGAAAATAAAGCAAACCAAAAATCACTAAAAGAACTAGTCAAAGCTAATATTGCTATTGCCAAGTGTCCCCGGCAACAGCGCTAAAAACTTGATGTCACTCAGACGGTCTATATAAAACTAACTAGAAAACCTAACCTAGACTCCTAAGTAATAAAAGGAGTACCTTCAACTAAACCGCACTGATAGGCAAGTGTACCTATCGAGTGTAGCACAACTTAACGGTAAACCGAGTTATCGAACCCTAGAGACACTGTATAAATATACTAGACTCTGACTCGGACTAAAGAATGATTAATTGGGGGTTGACTACACTACTGTTTAAACTAAGGATTGCAGCAAACTAAGGTCGACTCAACTATCAAGACAAGAACTAAGGTGAAATAAAGAGTAGGAAGAATACTACCTAGGCTGGAATCCTACTTGCAAAGCCCAACTTCTACCGGTTCTAGAAACTAAGACGGGTCTGGGTTTCTAAGAATGACAACTAAAGACTACCTAGCGGATCCCTAATCACTCTCAGGGTGTCACCAACTAAGCTACCTAAAGCGTACTAAACTCACCAGATGGTTCGATCACCTCTCGGGTATTTCCAACTAACGACAATGTACCCTAAAGACAGATCACCTTTCAGTCTCACTGTCCACGATACATCGAAGATGCACGGGGTAACCTAAGGATAACAACTATGATTTGAACTAGCAACAACCACTAGACACCTAATACAAACTTCCTCTCAGACAGCTGACACTCGGATTCCTAATGACGAAGACTAGACAACTAATTCTCACCTCTCCGGTATTGAACTAGGACACACACTCAATCTAATCAAGGATCAACCAACGCTCCTATGGATTACCACGTCTTGCAAACAACTCAGGTCACAAGCAATACGCAAACAACCTAAACATGCATCTATCAATGAAAGACATTCAACAAGATAACATGAGAAACATTAATCAACACAAGACCAGAATTAAAGCATGCTATAACATCACAATCATCATACTCACATCTTTCACACAATCATAAATCCATTCAAAATAACCAAAACCTAGGCAGTACTATTGTTTTAGCCAACAATCATCATCCAAACAACCATAACAGAAGTAATAGATAAAGACATGTTGGAACCTAATAGTCCATAGAAATCAATTAGGTTTTAGAAGTATTAACTTCAGAGTTTTCGGTCGAAAACTTTATGTTTTCGGTCGGAAAATGTTTTCGGTCGAAAACATTTTTCGGTCAAGAAGATTTCGATTGAAAACTCTCTAGTATAAATAGTTGTGTCTTTTGTATTTCAAATAACTTTCTCATTTTGTACTGTGAATTTTACAATTTAATGAATAGAATCTTTGTGTGTTTCTGCTGTTAATACTTGATTACATTACTTGATTAACGAAGATAATCATCATGAAATATGCATTTGATGTGATTGATAGTATCGAGATTGCTCATCTTTGATTTGTTCATTTTGGTGTGGATTTGATTTCTGAATTGATTCCGTCAATTTAGAGAGTGATTGAAGACTTTATACTTGAATATCAACAGATCTGAGGGAATCACAAGTGGTATCAGTGCTGTTGGTTAATAGCTCTTGGTATTCAAGAAGATTTTAAGTCAAATTGGATCAAATTGAAGTAATTTGGGTGCCATTATTGCTGATTTGAAGCTAGTTTTGATGGAGATGAAGTTTGCATCAAGTTTGAAGACTTGATTCTTTACTCGGATCATAACAGAAAGTTTTTGGTCAATTCAAGTGTTTTTCTGTTGAATTGTCTGAAAAGTTTGTTTGAAGTAGCCGAAAACTCTGTTTGAAGAAATCGAAAAGGATTTCGTTTGAAACGTATTGTCCGAAATTTCATCTGTTCGAAATATTCTGACTTTTCGATAGAAAAGTATTGTACTAAGTTTTCGACCGAAAAGTTATAAGTTGGAATTTTTTCTGATTTCGACCAAGTTTCAAATTACAAGTAAAGAATGGCTGGAAATGTATACGATACTGAGAGGGTTATTGGGAAATCACCACCGATGCTGAAATCAATATCAGAATTTTCAAATTGGAAGATAACGATGAAGGCTTATTTCAAGTTTACTAAACACACACTTTGGGAATCAATTGTAAAAGGTCCTCACATTCCTAAGACTGCAAATGCTGATGGGTTAGTCCCGATTGCTGATCCTGATCTTTATTCAGAGGAAGATAAGAAGTTAATCGAAAGGGATAACAGAGCATTGGGTTCTATTATTCTAGCACTTCTGACTGAGTTGTATTGAATTTTGAGCAACATGAAACTGCTCAGGGTCTGTGGAACGCTTTGTGCTTATGATTTGAAGGTAATGTAGCTCTTCAGGAAACTAGAATCGATCTTCTACTGAAGCAATATAACATGTTTAGTTATAAAATGAATGAGACTCTCAGTGAGCAGGTGTCTAGGTTTACAACCATGATCAACAGGTTGAGAAAAATGGGAGTAAAATTTGAAGAGTATGAGCTAGGAAAGAAGCTGTTAGACTCACTGCAAGATTGCTGGAGCATACCTTGTATGCTAATTAAGAACACAACTCCAGATTTGAAGAGTAAAACACTTGATGATATTATATGTTTACTCGAGTCTTATGAATTGGATGCAAAGAAGAGAGAACTGAACAACAAAGATAAACAAAATAACTCAAGTTCAACAAATGCAGCATTATTTTCTGGAAGTAGTGAAGGAAATAGTGGAACAAAACCTGAGAAAAACAAAGGTTGTTGTGAACACTCCTCTGGTGAGAAAGTCAAGTCATCTGGACAAATCCCTGAAGATCAGATTGCTCTGTTCGGAGCTTTTATGAGCATCTATGATGCACTGGTGAAAGGAAAGTTACAACCTGCTGTGCATGATGTAGAAAATCTTGTTCAGATCAATCCTGATGACATGGAATATATGGACTTGCAATGGCAGATGGCCATGATAGCTGTAAGGGCTAAAAAGTATTTGAAGAAGGTTGGGAAGGATAAGTTACAGTTTGGTAAAAAGGTTGGTTTTGACAAAGCTAAACTCAGGTGTTACAACTGTCAACAGCTTGGTCACTTCGCTCGTGAGTGTACCAAGAACAAGAAAAATAAGGTTGAGGGAAGCGGGGTTAAGCTGGTGGAAATGATTGATGAATCTGATAAGTCAAAGAAGGCTTCAACTGCACTCATGGCTAAACAGCTGAGTAATTATGAATGGGAGGATGAGATCGAGGATGCTGAGGATGAAATGGATGAAGCCTTAATGGCTGAAATTAAAGATTCAATGAAACCAGCCGATATTGCCAGTGACTGTGTGCTCAAAACCGATTCTAAAGAAAAGGGAAAAGCTGTTGTTTCTGATGAAACTTCATCTGAGAATGAGGTAAATTCTGAAAATAAATTTGATATATGTTTCTCATTGTGTGTAGATCGAATGCAAAATTATCATGCAGCAAACACGTTTCTGATTGCTGAAAATGATAAACTAAAAAGAGTAAACAAAGAATTGAAACAAAATGAAGTAAATTTTACAAGAAAAATTAAAGCATTATTGAAAGATAATGTAACATTTAAAGAATATTTGGATAAAAAGGACGTTTTAATCAAAGATCTTTCAGAAAAACTTATCAAATCTGAAACTGATTTAATAAAAGAAAGGGTAATTGTTTCAAAATGGAAGATGCAACAAAATGTCTTTGATTAATGTTTGAGCAAACAGAGAACTATTTATATCAAAGACGGGTTGGGTTACAACAAGTTTCCACATCCTGAGAATTTTGTACCTTTTCCTGAACCGCATGAATCAAATGAGTTGATGAATATCGGAAATTCTAACTTTCATGATATGTATATTAGTGCAGATATAAACTCAGGGTGTGTGGATGATGAAAATGAACTTGATGGAGTGAAAAGTTTTTCAGCTTTCAATAAACAGTGCACTAGGGAGTTTATTAGGGACTGTAAACAGTATCTAGATGTTGACTGTAATCTAAATAAATTTGTTTCAATTTCTAGTTTAAATGCTGATGCATAAAATATTAATGCTTCTGATTCTGATTATATGTTTCGGCATGTTCTACTAACGGTTGTGTTGAGTTTGATTGTGTGTCTGAAGTGTCATCAACATCTACTTTCTTTGATAAAGTGGTGCACACAGCTAGAGATTATGTCCCACTTAATAAACTCTCTAGTCTAGTTGGTGATGTGGTCTTAGATGAGTTTGGAAATCCTCTGATTCAAGAGTATGATTTGTCAACTGAGAGACCAAAGAAAAATAATGTCATAGCACCAGAGAATCATATTCTTACCAGTGAGACAGAAAACAATAAAGTTGTCAAAGTTAAAGTGAGTGTACCAACAAATGTCCAAAGAAATTCTTGGTGTGTCAAAGGAAAAACCATTGACGTCAAAGACAAGTTCATTGATGTCAAAGATAAGTCTATTCAAATCAAAGAACAACTAAGAAATAAAAGTTGTGGCCTAAAGAGTGAAGTAGGCGAGTGTTCAAAGTCAAAGTCAAAGTCAAAGCTTAAGAGCTACAATTGCTTTGTGTGTGGTCAGGTTAGTCATTTTGCGAGAAATTACAAACACAACTCTAGTGAGTCAAGGTTCACAAAGAACAAAGTGAAAGTTAAGAGCAACGTTATTCGGCATTTCAAGTGAGTGTCTGAGAATGACAGTGTGTCAGAGTCCGGAGTGATACAAAGATACAATCGTGATTACTTGCTTTCCAGAAATTGTCATGCTTTATATTCTAATGTTTGCCGTGATTATGTGCTACTAAAGTTTGAGGATAAACGTGTCCCAAAAGGTTCACAATATGTGAAGAAATTTAACCAACCAATCTATTTTACTAAAGAAAAAATTAATATGAAATATGCGAAAATGTTGGTTATGTTTGGAAAGTTAAATGTGAACAGTCTTCACATATGGTTGGAATAAAGAAAAATATAAAATTGATAAAATTGAAAGAACAAGATGTTAAAGATGTTAAGACTGTAAAAGGTAAAAGTCAGCCCGGGTCAAAGATGATCTGGGTACCTGTTTATCATTAATTTTGTCTTGAATGTGCAGATTTTAACCGGGAGGAGTATTAATAATGCTTGACATGTTGATAGCGGTTGCTCAAGCCACATGATTGGATAAAGAAATATTCTGGAAATTTTTTGAACTTTTGATGGAGGTTTTGTTGTATCAGGCCAAATATGTGAAAGATATTCTTACAAAATTCAAAATGACTGCTTTGCAAATCATCTTCAACTCCAATTGCTCCTCATGAACCTTTAACTGTCAATGTGTCTGGAGTTGAAGTAAATCAAAAGATGTACATGTCAATGATTGGCTCGTTGATGTATTTGACTGCAAGTCGACCAGATATCATGTTTGCTGTTTGCTCTTGTGCAAGATATCAGGCAGCTCCAAAAGAATCTCATGAATCAGCTGTTAAACGAATTTTTTTGATATCTTAAGGGTCGGGTAAATTTAGGTTTATGGTATCCTTCTGATTCTGAATTTAATTTCGTTGCTTACACTGACAGCGATT
Source organism: Smallanthus sonchifolius (assembly GCA_023525975.1). Lineage (NCBI taxonomy): Eukaryota > Viridiplantae > Streptophyta > Magnoliopsida > Asterales > Asteraceae > Smallanthus > Smallanthus sonchifolius. The sequence goes on from CM042036.1 coordinate 47,118,352, forward strand.
ACGGAGGTTGTAATTTGGACAGGAAGTCAACTTCTGGTGGATGTCAATTTTTGGGAGAGAGACTGGTGTCTTGGCAATGTAAGAAACAAACGAATGTATCCACATCAACTGCTGAAGCTGAGTATACTAGTTATCTGGATTCAACATCAAATGCTAGATTTTAGAGTAAATTTCCTGGAAACTCCGATTTATTGTGACAATGAGGCAGTGCTCGGAATAGTAAAAAATCTCATTCAGATTCCAAAACAAAGCACATTGCGATCAGGTTACATTTCATTCGTGACTGTTTTGAGAATGGGCTGATTAAAGTGGTCCATGTCGATACCCTAGAGCAAAAAGCCGATATATTTACAAAAACTTTTTCAACGGATCAGTTTAACTCTTTGGTTGAGATGTTGGGGATGATTTCATTTTAAAAATAAAAAAAAAATAAAAAAATAAATAAATAAAAAAGGGGTTTTTTAGAATAATAAATATTCCATTTTTGAACTGAAAGACCTTAGAAATCTTTTCCTCAAAAAGATTTTCTTTTAAGTGTTAAAATTTTGTTGTGTACGCTTTATATATGTGTTAGCTGAATGAATGTTTGTTCTCATAAGTGATATAAATAGTAAATAAAGTCACATCATAATTTTAGGGGGAGAATAAAAGAAAAAGAAAATTTATGTGTCTGAATGAAGTATATATAGGAAATGATAGTACAAGTGTGTGTTGAGCTTATGCATGAATTGGATATGATGGTGACATCGGTTACAATTTTTGATATGCTGGTAGTCTCTACATATGTAAATTAGGTGATATTTGTGTGATTAACTAAATCGCAACCTTAGTGTTATCCTCATCGAATATCGGTACTTTCATTCTTCGAATTCTAAGTAAATCCATACATACCATGAGACCAGGATATACCCGTCAAATATACGATTTAGAGTTAAACATTTTTATACAGCTGATGGTTCTGGTGGAAATCTTTGATGGAAATCAGAAACTCAGTCTGTCTCGCCCTTTGAATCATTCGTGATTTCAATTGACATATCCAATACCCTATGGATATCCGCATACCCGAATCTCATATGAATCAAACTGATTCAGTGTTCGTTCCATCAGAAACCAATATATATGAATCAAAAGGATTCACATCAAATCCATCTGGATTATTTTCCTATGCTAAAAATGCTACCCTCATGCTGGTGATTGGATTATGCTTTAGTGAAACTTTGTGTTGCGTGTTGGCTTAATCCATCTCGATGTTTGGATACACTTTGTATTGATAAATCTTACCTTAAATGTCACACAGTATCTGCTGAAATATGATGTTTGAGTCTAAGATGAAAATTATACTTGCAATCAAGGTTGAACTGTTTAGATTCTGATTTGATATGCAGTGTAATTAAGACAATATACATTTATGATCCTACGTCATTTCAGTTCATCAAAAGAAAATAAAAGGTTGGAATAAAATTGTTAAAATATGATAAGAAAAAGTCAAAAAGAAAATAGTAAAAACAAATAAAAAAAAACTATGAATTTCATTATGTCACACCCCCAATTTCAACTAACGGAGTTTTATCGTTTGGGAAATGACGAACCAGGATCTCAGACATTAGTTACTTTGAACGACTCTACATGGGACTAAAAATGAAAATATCATTCAAATCAGAGTATTAATGCGGAAGCGTAAAGAAAATAAATGCACAAAATACACGTGCCCAAAACCAAAGTTCAAAAGTCCAAAAAGTCCAACCAAAACAAGTACAATAGAAAAATTCAAACAAACATAAATAAGTCATAATCAAAGTAGTTGAATCCCATGCATGCCCTAACGTGCACCTGTGTCTTATCTTAGCGACCTGAGAAAACATGTAAGAAAATATGTCAACACGAGGTTGGTGAGTTCACAGGTTTCAGTATATGTAAATAAGCGTTTACCATATTTATGTTCATTCAGTACGTATCTATAGGTAGCCAACCTATGTTCATGTTCAGCTCAAGCGCTCGCAACCGAAGCTGACTGTTTGTTTATTGCCTCCTGCCAGGTCAATCAACACTGGCGGTGTGAGTAGGCTAACATTTCACTCGTTTGATATCTAATCGAGTTAGCGCGACTAACGCGGGTGGGATTTGTCAAACCCAATAGTACTACTAAATACTACCTCGCTAAGATCCATATTAACGGTTCGATATAAGATGAGGACTTTCTGTGATAGCGTGTTACGCTTAGCATATAACATTGATATCATACGAATTACAAAATCCAAAATTGTTTAATCATGTTTTCTCCCCCAAGTTAAAACAGTAAAAAAGGGCCCGTGAAAACTCACCTGCGTTGCGTTGTAGGTAGTATCACACAAAGGACAAGTTGGAACCACGTGTGTAAGTCTCAAACGACTTACGGATGCCTTAAAATTAAAAACACATAAGTTAGGGACAAAAATATGGGATTTATTGGGATACGTGACGACGACACGAAAGATTTGAATGCCCTAAAGTATACGTAGGACCAACGAGTAGACGAACGTATCCACTGGAATGAGGGTTTCTTAATAAAATAATTATTAAGGTAAATACGTTTCGTGTCGAGCAATTCTGATTGCGAATAATATTAGTAAATAAATATTCAGGCGGTTGTACCATTTAAAATGGTTTAGGAAAATAATATAACTAAATATATTATTTTTAAGTTCGTAAAATTAAAATAATCATTTGTGTGGCAAAAATAATAAATATATTATTTTTATTCGAGTATAAAACCGAGGGTAAATAATATAAATAATCATATTATTTAATTGGTTAGAACGTTTCATAAAGTTTATAACTGTGGTAAAAATAATATAAGAATATATATTATTTTTAGTTAGAGTCACGGGTTGAAAATAATATAAATATATTATTTTATTCGGAGTCGTGGTTTGAAAATAATATAAATATATTATTTTATAAGTGAAAATGTTATTTATAAAATTACACCCGAGCCTTCGGGTGTTTTCCGGAGCTAAAACACTTTTATATATTAATATAATAATATTAAGAATGAGTTTTATTAATTAAATATTCAGGAAAAAGTCCCAAAAAGAATGCAAGAGACCGGACTTGAACCCGGGTCTCCTGCGTGAGGGTGGTGAGCCTTAACCAAGTCAGCCTGCTAAGGTATCGGGACTAAACCCGGTTCCATGTGATTATAACATACAAGTCCCAATGGTTCTACCCCCAAAATATGCTTGCGATCGAATCCCAGCCCTGAATTCCATCAATCCGGTCGTGATATAACCAGATTATAGAGGGGATTTGATTATTCAAGTTATACGAATGTGTGGGTGATTTTAAATTGAAAACGACGGGTTACAGATCGTTTATTCTCAAAAAGAAGTGTCGAAACCCTAGTTTTAGATTGTGAATTCAAATTGATTAAACTATGTGATAAGAATTGTTGAATTCATGGTGTTCTTAAAGATTAAGACTTTGCAAAACTGATGATATAGTTTAATTTCGTTAAAATCAAGCGTAGGTAGGATTTCGATCACACAGGAACGTATATGAACCCTAGATTTCGTTCATCATAAATTCGATATTGAAATATCGAATTAGCATAGGGCTTTTGATCAGTAAGAGATTACGAAACTAGTCACATGTTTTAATTGAATTTAAAATGAGTCTAAGATCAAAAACCCCAAATCCGTATATGAACAAACCCTAAATATCGGATCAAGATCAATTCGATGTTATAAGGTTAAATTGATATGGGGCTTTCATTACAAAGATCATTACGAGTCTAAAGGTATAAGTTAATTGCATTAAAACACGTTTTAAGGTAGGGTTCGATTAAATTGGAAACCCTAAGAGCCCTAGAATCTGTTCTTGATCGAATCAGTGTTATAAGCCCTAATTGGTTTAGGGCTTTCATTCTACGGATAAAAACGAAGCTATAGGTGAAGATAATTACAAGAATAGATGACAAATCGAGTGTGGTCGACTAAGACCGAGGCCGACGATGACTGGTTTGGTTCCCGACGACTTCTGTTGGGATTCTGGTGAAATTGACGCGTATAATAGCTTCACAAGGTCTCGTTCAATGTGTGTAAGTGATCAATTTGATGGAGTGATATCGAATTGATCTGGTTTGGTTGATAAGAACAATGAGGTCGACGGTTTCGGTTTAAAGCTCATAATTGAGTTTAATTTGCTCAGTAATGGTGATGTTAATTGACTCAAATATGAACGTTTATGACATCAACGTGCATTTCAGTTACAGATTTGGACCAATGTCAGTTATAGCTCGTGAATTTGGATCAAAGAGGCTACGGATTTGACTTTTAGAAGTCAACAGGAACAAAAATCATTCAATTTTGACTTTCAAAGTCAACATAATAGGTTTAGGGATTTGGCAGGATTAGTCCCTGAAGTTTAAGATTAGGAAATGACAGAATTGGTCCCTTGGGTTTAAGATTGAGTTAATTGGGTTATGATTTAACAGGAAATTTAACGGGATTTCTAACGGGACTAACTGAGAAGTCCGGATTGTCACACATTAAGTGTTTAAACGGAAGAATTCTTTGAAGTTAAAAGATTTCGACCGAAATCTTATAGTTTTCGGACGAACACATTCTTTGTCTTCTTAGAATAAATACTTGTTTAGTTTGACTTTTGTAAGAGGGACTTCATTTGACACATCTATACAATTTGGAAGGTTACACCTTTAACTAAAAAAAAGATTGGTTTGAAAATTTTCAAGATTTATCATGTTTGGAGTTTTCGATCGAAATCTCTTGACCGAAAATATATCATCTGAAACTGTTTTCGATCGAAAAGTCATGACTGAAGTTTTCGGTCAAGATTTGATAAGTCTATATATTCAAATTTTTCGATTGAAAAGATTTTTCCCACTCGTATTTTCTCGAGACCGTATTGTTTTAAAATTCATCGTGTTTTACAAGTGTTAAGTTTCGTACGAAAAAGAGGTCAATCGTGACGTCATCTAGATTATCAGTGTTTTTCGATCATCCAGGTATGTTCTCGTGATTCATAGAGGTTGATAGGTTAGATCCAAAGCCTTAGTTTACGATTGAATTTTTGAATATTTGAATCGCCCGAAATCTTAGATGAATGGATCGAAAAGTAATTTGAATAGATCGAAAAGTGTTTTCGATCGAAAAGTATAATTGATTTATTATTGAAAGTTTTCGATTGAAAATAAGTGGTTTTTGGTTCATTAGTTTTTGATCGAAAAGAAAATGTGTAGTTTTTCTCTATTAATGAGTTTTTGATTGAAAAGTTGTAAGGATAAAATTCAAATGTTTGTTTTAATCGAAAAAGTAAAGTACTAGGAGTTTTCGATCGAAAAGGTAAAATTCTGAAGAGTTTCCAATCGAAATGTTCAAGGTAATTTTCAGAAATGGTTTTAAATGTTTTCGATCGAAAAAGGTTGTATATATATTGAGGTTTTCGATCAAAATGTCAAAAGTTAAAAGATTTTTTCAGAAATTATCTAACTTGTTGTTTCTTGTTATAGACATGAACAGATTAAAATTTGGGCCTAAGCACAACATCTGTGCCTGTTTAAAAACGAATACAAAGAAAGCACAGGGTTATGAAGAAATTGTGCGATTTCTAACCAAGTCAATAATTAACACTGCAATATCTACACAAGTTCGTGTATTTGAAAAACATGTTAGAGAGTTTTGGGACAACGTGGAGTATAAGAATGTGAATAAAGAAATCTGGATTGAAAGCTCGGCGGGAGGAAACAAGATTAAAGTAACTGAGAAAGTGATTAGAGAGGTGCTGAACTTCAGAGACGCATCTGATTTTCCTTACAAAATCAATCACATTGCAATCTCAGGGATAATTCTGAGTATGGGATATGAAGGAACGTTTCTAAGAAGACATGTGACCAAAACTATGTTTGCAAAACAATGGAGATACCTTGTCCATGTATTAATTCATTGCATGAGTCCCAGAACATCTGCTTTTGATCAAATAGGTGAAGTATTCAGCAGAGCGTTGGTGTGTCTGCAACTCATAGAAGATTCAATTTTTCGAGAATGATATTCAAGGCAATGATTAGTAACTTAATGGGACCAAGGCAAAACTACAAGTTTCTAATGTACCCAAGATTTGTACAAATGATTATTAATACACTGCTGCCGAATCTGGAAAATGATGGTGTTGAACTGCCTTTGGATTCAATGAAAGAAGTAATCTTCAACAGCATTGTAGATCCCTCGGGTGTGGCGGATCGTCACATGAAAGTGTGTTCCTGAGTCGGACCGGGTGCGGAATGCCCGTGACTAGGTGGAGAGTCTTACAACACAAAGTAAACCGATAAGAAAATCATTTTAAACTTTCGTCTATTATAAACACTTGAAGGTTACAGAGAGAAATACTGAGTATACAAAGTCTGAGTATCTGACTGCGTACTTGTCTACTGTCAACCTATCCTATTTATACACGACCTGGTCTCTGCGCACTTAGCAAGTGCGCTGGGCAAATTGCTCATGCGTACTTAGCAAGTACGCAGAGTCTTCTTGCGTACTTGCTAAGTACGTAGGAACTAATTCATGCGCACTTACTAAGTGCGCAAAACACTTAGAGAATTCAGCAACTATCAACATGCATTAGTAAATACAACTCGATAACTAATACATACAGACACTTACAAACAAAGAAAAATACATACAATGAAAGTACAAAACTAAGACTCTATCCAGAGTGTTTGTCACACGGAAAGTGCTTCAACAAACTCCCCCTTGACAACAGCTCTGGATCGTCTTTGGTCTTCAGTCTTCTGTCTTCACAGCTCTGCATCTTTAGCTTCCATCTTCTTCTTGTAGTCAAGGCAAAACTTGATCACCTTGTCATATTTAGAAGCAAGGAATTTCGTCCATTCGTCCGTATGCATGCAATACCTGTCTGCTAGTGCCTCCAAATCTTTCACAGAGAAATTTATGAAACAGACTTCATCAAATACTCTGATTTGTTCCCTCGGCACTAAGCATCCACTTCTGATCATACCTTTCCTATCACCACAGCCTCGCCCATTTCAGGATCTACGTACCAGTACCACATGTCACCGAGGATATCCTGAGATAACTTGCTCAGGGGAATCTTGGTTTCACATAGCACTGGATAGTATACCAGTTTCTTTAAGCGTTTCTTAGTCACAGGATGTCTAGCATTCTTATCCTTGACTCGCTTGGGCACTTGAGGCTTGAACACTTCAAACTTCCTAGATCTTGCTTCTTGTTGTAGAACCGGTCACAAACCCATTGCCACTGCATGATTTGAGTGACCCAGTAGCTCTCGGTTTGCTAGGTTCACAAGGTCGTATTTAGGTAAGGAGTTGAACGTTTTACTAGTTGGTTTCAAGTATTGAACCCCCCAGATCGTTTTATTGCGAACAACTGCTTATCTTCCACGAACCTTACAGCTAATATCATCCCTGTTGCTCCTTGTTTGTCTATGATAGAAGTATTTTGCCAAATAGGAGCTGGACCCTTTGATTAACTAGCAGGCATATCTTTATCTTTCGGTGCCTCTGGATCCACAGGTGTAGGGTCAACTAGGGATGCTTCAGTCGATGCTTCAACGTTACTAGCAGTGTCGACTGAACCTGTGTCGAGCTGACATTCAAACGTTGGCACTTCAAAGATCTCACCATCTTCGAACTCATACTCTCCTTCCCCGTCGCCCTTGGGAACTTCAATAACTACATCCTCATCATCTTCATCCCAATCATCACCACATTCGATCTCTCCTTCTTCAAGATTGTAGAGAGCATCGATCTGTGCTTCCTTGGAATAGTCAGGCTCTAAGTATAAGATATCCTCGTCAGATAGATCCTTTAGAACATCAACCGCTGACTTTCCTTGGTCACCACCAGAGGTATCACCACCTTGCTAATGAGTAGACTCCCCCTCAGCCTTTGGAATAACAGAAATAGGCACGATTGCTAAAGCTTGGTGCTCACTTCTACTAGGACCGATTTCGGGATCCTTGTCTTTGTCATCATCCTTAGTCAAATCAACAGGATGACAAAGCTCATCACAAGTAGGTGTTGATGTCTTCTCTTTCTCTTTCTCTTTCTCTCCATGAGCATCAAGCTTCTTGGTCATATCAACATTTAGTTTAACCATCAGTTCATGCTCTTTCTGCTTCATATCAAACCTCAGCTCAAGAGACGACCTGTGTCCCGGAATCATATTATTTGTCTTGATTAGAAGCTCATTCTGGGCCATTACATTCTTGAGTCTCTCGTCTGTCCCCGTTCTCTGGCTTCTTAGAATTCTAACTTCGTCCACCAACGAATTAATCTGTGCATGTTGAGCGTCAGATTCCTCCTTTGACTTCAGAACAGTTTCCAGCAGACCACCAACTTGGGTTTCCGGAATTTCTATCCTTTCTTCATTAGGATCAGGATGTATGGATGTAGACGCTTCAGCATTGTGAATTAGGGAGGAGAAGATAGTATCAAAGTCAAACCCCTAAGTGAACTCTCCATAGTTGAAGGGTTAACTTATAGGTTCGGTGGTTGTAGGGATTGTGGATGTGATGATGGTTGTAGGGGTGATGGAAGGTGTGATGGTGACTGACTCTGTGAGAATTGGAGTAGTCACCACCACCAGGACAGATGTGACAGGGAGGGTCACTATCACAGGAACTTCCTCTGTGCTAGTAGTGACCGCCACATCAGGTTGTACCTGTGGCCTTCTCCTCTGTTGCCGGTATAATAGCTATGAAGGTGGGGCAGAGGCTGAATCAGTACTTGCAGCCGAACCTTGTACTTGTTGCTAGGCACTGACCTCCACCTCACTGGGAATAGCATGTTGCTGCCTATCCCCATGTTCTTGTTTATACTTTCACGCCTTTGTCTCTGAATAGCAGCGTTAGAGTCAGAATCTGGCTCATATTCACTGCTTGATAACTGTCGCTTTCTCTTTGAGGATGACTCAGGAAGGGTCACCTTCGTCGTTCTCCACGGGTGTGTCTGTGATGGTGCATCATCAGAATCAGAAGAATCAGACTCTGTCTATTCGGAGTCGGATCCCTCAGCACCATCATGACCTGCTTCTTCGTCTCCACTTTCCGACGATTCATCCACACTTTCAACTTCCTCTACTTGTTGTTGTTGTTCATCCGAATGTGCACTTAGCTCTGGCTATGGTTCTTGGCTAAACCATCTCCAGTCAGCCGGTGCCACATACGCTTCGTTTATCTGGTGGCCAAAGAGTGCTGTGTGCTCAGGGGTAGGTTCTACACTGCCTGGCATCAAGAATTGTGCAAACACCCTCTTGTCCACCTTCTTAACTTGCAATCTCTACCCAGTAGCAGGGAGGTTTGGCAACGCATCGTCAATCAGTAGTTGCACAAACCTTGGGTATAACAAAAACCTGAACCTCTCAGCTGTGTTTATCTGATCATTTATGGCTTTGAATATGTATCTTGAGAAGTTGTAGCCCTTGTTGAGAGATAAGCCAACCATGGCTGCAGCAAGATCATGACCCATTGCATCCTTTCCAGCTTTTCTTGAGGAGATGCACATGATCATGACATGGGCAAAATATCTCCATTGATCGAGCACCCATATTTTCTTGTAAGAAGCATAATCTCTTGCACCGACGTACCCCATACGCTGCCTCCAACAACCATCCACAAAGTAGTCAGGATAGGCTGTTGGGTCGGTGGAGAGATCTTGGAATTGTAAGACCCGTCTAATTGTGTCTTCAGAAAAGGCGATGTCATGACCCGCCACGGTAGCCCTTATAAGAATGGGGGTTACCGTGCAATCATGCTCCACGGTCTCCCAGAACTGCTCGAGATATGGTCTTGAAACAATCGGGTCTGTAGAAATAGCATAACTGATTTTTGAACGGTTCAAGAATTCAACTATCTCTCGGTACTGCAGTGCAGCACCCTTCCAATCTGGTTCTGTATGTGCTAGGAGATTGAACTCATTTGTAAACGTACAAGCCATACCTGCAAAAACACATAGAAAACACAATAAGAACAACAAGTTTCATTGGAATTGAAAACACATGACTCAGTATAGCAGTTACTCATTGAACTGAAATTTCAGACTTGGAAATTTTTCACAAGTGTTGGTCCTGCGTACTTAGCAAGTACGCAGGTATTTTTCTTGCGTACTTAACAAGTACGCATGAATTACTTCTTGCGTACTTGTTAAGTGCGCAAGAAACGCACTTGTACAATTTTCCAGAAATCCCAAAATTTCAACAGATGTACAAAAATGATGTGGATTAGGTCACCACAAGGTCGGAATACATAATTCTAGCCTATGGGACTAATATCAACACCAAATAAGAGCTACATTTGTCACAATTTTGACCTAAGTGGCGACCTAGTCGAACCGACGGTCAAATCCAAGCCAAGGTCAAAATTAACAACAATCAGGATGATTAAGGTCTGATAGGGGATCGATTGAAGATTCTTAACACGTTTTAGTCATAAAATGTTTATAAAATGACCTAAAATTTGTCTAAAATCAAGATTGAAACCCTAAAATTTTTCAAATTCTGAATCGGTCCATAATTTGTCATTTTGCGGATGGAATGCATCTAGATTCTCACCAATTGATTGTATAACAATGATGATACTAGTAACGGGATGAAAAATCGGTTAAGAACACTCAAATTTTTTAGTAAAATTTGCAGAGGGAAATGAACAGGCGAAAATATTTGAATGAGATAAAAAATCTAAAAATTTTCTATGTCCTGTTTTTATACCCAACACAAAAAGGTCTTGCGTACTTGCTAAGTGCGCAAGACTTAACTCCTACGTACTGACTAAGTGCGCAAGACTTAATTCGTGCGTACTTGTTAAGTACGCAAGGGTTACTTTGTGCGCACTTGTCAAGTACGCAGAAACCCTTATGTGCAAACTTTCAACTCAAATTATGATTTCAAGTCAAATAACGAATAAGATAAACAACATTCAATCAAGAGGATTCAAAATCAATTCAGGAAGGTTAAACACAAATATTTTTGGCTTTTCTGATTAAGATTGAACTATACACAAACTTAAAATCTTTTTGATATTTTTTAGATAGAAATATACACGTATTCACACAAACTATTTTTGATCAAAGACACAAGCAGAGGATCATATCAGGCTAACTTATAGCAAAAACGATACGGTATAAACATCAAAGAATATGGGATCATGTCATGGATTACTATTTATTCTTACGTAATAAGCATATAAACAAGTAATTCAAGTTGACAATATTATAAGATTTGAAACTATAAACATCTTTGTATCACGTTTGTCACACCCCTACCGATGGCGGAATCATCGGGGCGGGACATGTAGACTGTTCATAAGCACAAGGTTGACTAGATAGAATATATTAAACATCAAATTTCATAACAAGTAGTCCAAACACAACCAAATCCAAGATAGAATAACATTGAAATACATAGAGTTCTTTTAATTAATTTAGCTAAGTCCAAGCCTATGTGTAGCACATCTTGATCAATCTCACACATTAGAATCTGAAACACGAATAAAATAAAGTCAACTAAAAAGTTGGTGAGTATAACACAGGTTTATATAGATAGCATATAGTTTGTAAAACAAATCCATACATAACATGATAAATAAGGCATTTATGGGGAGCAGCTATTGTGTAACCAAGTACAATCAAACCTTTGTAACTAGCATGCAAAATTGTTGTCGGTATCAATCACCCCAATCTGGGTGGGTTTGTCAGACTCAATAGATCTATCATTGAAAACCGTCGGCTTGAATAGTTAATGATTGCACATAATCGCATACAAAGGTTAGCACACCTAGCACTCGGGCATAAAGCTCAAATTGCACACATGAATGTAAATAGGATTTGTACTTGTGTTGTTTGTGTAAATGTAAACATGTAATTTGAATAATGTTCATGTTCCACCCCAAAAATGTAAAAGAGTAAAAGGGGCTATGTATACTAACTTGGTTTGAAGGCGTTGCTAACAAAGGTACTAGATAGAGATTAGCCAAAGGGCATGATTGGGTCTATGATTCTAAGACACTACTGAGATTAGCCAAAGGGCATGATTGGGTCTGGACAGGAGGACACGACCGCGCTGATAGTCGGCACGACCGCGTCTCATGAGGCACGACCGCGCTAGATGATTAGCGCGACCGTGTCTCTTCCAAAACAGACACGAAATGACTGATTCTTACATTGTTAGTGTTTGAAATCATAGGGCTTTTATTCATAGTGATGTTACGAGTATGTTGGGATGTTTTAATTGTATTAACAACATGTTCTGGGTCGAAATCGGTTAAATCATTTTTAAATAAAATATGGTTTCGGGTTCAGGATGATTTCTATATTGTAAGCCCAAATTGATATGGGGCTTTTGATATAGCGACTAAATATATTGAGAACAAGATTTCAATTACCCGGAAGGACGACGGATGAATAGCGTTCGATAGAAATGAGTTCCGACGACGACGAGAGTGGCTTCCGGCGTCTTCTGCTACGATTCCGGCTAAACCAGAGAGTCTAGGAGCTTTAGGGAGAATCGAGTAGCGTGACTCTGCTGCTTGATTGCGAGAATTCGAATTGCAAGGAGGTTTTGTGTTTTCTTTGAAATGCTTGAGAGAATTTTGAGTCTGATGGAATTAAACTGAGACGTTTGTTGTAATTGAAAATGTCATTGCTTTCGTTAATGGTAATGAAGTGTAAATCGGTTATGGAACTCAACGATCGGGTGATTAAAACTGTATTTACGTTTCAACTGGTACTAGGCGCGACCGTGCCCAAACGAGGCGCGACCGTACTAAGGCACCAGGCGTGATCGTTCCAAAGTAAGTCGCGCGACCGTGCCAAAGCACTCGGTGGAACCGTGACTATTAGGGTTTCTTGTAAATTTTCAACATCAGACCTTGTAAGTTTGGTCTTTGACATATTTGTATAAATAGATACTTATGTAGTGTTTTAGTAGGTTATAACCGTGTAAAATTTGCGGGTTAAAATTGAAATATAGTATTTAATTGAAATGCATTACATTGAATTTGAAATACGGATACTAAAAATCAGAAATGTTACAGTCTCCCCATGTTGAGGGAATTTCGTCCGGAAATTTAGCTAGAGGAAACTACGACATCAGTAAAAAGATGGGGGTACTTGAGCTTCATTTGGTCCTCTCGTTCCCAAGTGAATTCAGGACCACGCTTAGACTCCCAACGAACTTTGACAATAGGAATACGACTTCGCTTGAGTTGCTTGATTTCACGATCCATAATTTCTACCGGTTTCTCAACGAAGTGCATAGTTTCGTCAATGCACACGTCATCAAGTGGTATATGGAGATTTTCATCAGCGAGACATTTCTTCAGATTAGATACATGAAATGTAGGATGCACATTACCAAGAGATGGAGGTAACTCGAGTTTGTAAGCCACTTTCCCAATCCTTTCAAGGATTTTGAATGGACCAACATAGCGAGGGGCTAACTTGTCTTTCTTTCCAAAATGGATCACACCCTTCCACGGGGACACCTTAAGAAGAACAAGGTCACCGACTTGGAATTCCAAGGGTTTTCGTCGTTTATCGGGATAACTCTTTTGCCGACTTCTCGCTGTTCGGATGTTGTCACGGATTTGAATAATCTTGTCGGATGTTTCTTGAATTAGCTCGGGACCGGTGATTTGTGCTTCACCAATTTCGTTCCAACAGATAGGAGAACAATACTTGCGACCATAAAGAGCTTCGAATGGAGCCATGTTGATACTTGTGTGGTAGCTATTATTGTAAGAGAACTCAATGAGGGATAAATGTGAATCCCAATTGCCACCAAAATCGATTACGCAAGTTCTAAGCATGTCTTCAAGTGTTTGGATTGTCCGCTCGGTTTGACCATCAGTTTGGGGATGGTAAGCCGTGCTCAAATCTAATCGTGTGCCAAGAGCAGATTGAAGAGATTGCCAAAATCGAGAAGTGAACCGGGCATCTCGATCAGATATTATGTTCAAGGGAACACCATGACGGCTCACAATTTCATCGATGTAAATTCGGGCTAGTTTCTCAACCCGATAGTCTTCACGGATAGGCAAGAAATGAGTAGATTTGGTGAGACGATCAATGATCACCCAAATGCTATCATAACCACTCGAGGTGCGAGGGAGTTTGGTGATAAAATCCATGGCTAAGTTCTCCCATTTCCACACGGGAATTTCTGGTTGTTCAAGTAATCCGGAAGGACGTTGGTGTTCGACTTTGACTTTGGAACACGTTAGACATTTGGCAACATAGTGAGCAATGTCCTTTTTCATACCGGGCCACCAATATTGTTGGCGAAGATCTTGGTACTTTTTATCCGCACCAGGTTGAATAGAATAACGAGTCCTGTGATCCTCGTTCATGAGAAATGTACGGAGATCATCATGATCGGGAATCCAAATACGGTTCAAGTAATAAAGTAAGCCATTGGGTTTTGATTCAAGTAGAAGTTCAACACCACACGACATTTCTTCATACATGTTACCCTCGGTGACTGAGACGTGTTGAGCTTCTAAAATGCGGATTTGAATATCGGTTTGAATTCGGGCACAATGAAGCATAACATGGTCCTTTCGACTCAAAGCGTCGGCTACAACATTCGCCTTGCCGGGATGGTAACAAATCTCGCAGTCATAGTCGTTAAGGAGTTCAACCCAACGTCGTTGCCTCATATTGAGTTCCTTTTGATTGAAGATATGTTGAAGACTTTTGTGGTCGGTGAACACCACACAAATTCTGTGCCATAGAGATAATGTCTCCAAATCTTTAATACGAATACGACCGCACCCAACTCGAGATCGTGCGTCGTATAATTCTTCTCATGAATCTTAAGTTGTCGTGATGCGTAGGCAATTACTTTGCCTCATTGCATGAGGACACAACCGAGACCTTGGTTAGAAGCATCACAGTAGACAACTAGATCATCACTCCCATCAGGGAGAGTCAAAATGGGAGCATTGCACAACTTTTGTTTGAGGATTTGGAAAGCTTCTTCTTGTTTTGGTCCCCATTCATAAGTCTTACCTTTGTGAGTCAAAGCGGTAAGGGGGACAGTAATCTTAGAGAAGTTTGAGATAAAACGACGGTAATATCCTACGAGACCAAGAAATGAACGAACTTCAGTGGGAGTCTTCGTGGCATTCCGATTCTTAACCATTTCAATCTTAGCAGGGTCAACATGAATACCCTTGTCATTGATGATGTGACCAAGAAATTGAACTTCCTTTAGCCAAAATTCACATTTGGAGAATTTGGCATGTAGTTGTTCTTTCTTCAAGAGATCCAAAACCAATCTAAGGTGTTGCTCATGATCGGCTTTAGTCTTGGAATAGATTAAGATGTCATAGATGAAAACGATCACGAACTTATCAAGGTACGGTTTGCACACATGATTCATGAGGTCCATGAAAACTGCGGGTGCATTGGTTAGTCCAAAAGGCATAACCATGAACTCGTAATGACCATACCTTGTTCGAAAGGCAGTCTTTGGAATATCGTCTTCTTGCACACGGAGTTGGTGATAACCAGATCGAAGATCAATCTTCGAGAAGCAAGTAGAACCTTGAAGTTGATCAAAGAGGTCATCAATTCTAGGTAAAGGATAACAGTTTTTGATAGTAAGCTTGTTGAGTTCGCGGTAGTCAATACACATGCGAAATGATCCATCCTTCTTTTTTACGAATAAGACGGGTGCACCCCACGGTGAATGACTTGGACAGATGAATCCCTTGTCGGAGAGCTCTTGAAGTTGACTTGCAAGTTCTTGCATTTCAGAAGGTGCGAGACGGTATGAAGCTCTAGCCACGGGGTTAGCTCCGGGCACAAGATCAATGCGAAATTCTACTTGACGAACGGGTGGAAGACCGGATAGGTCTTCGGGAAATACTTCGGGAAAATCCCGAATAATGGGGATATCTTGAATACTCTTCTTTTTGACATCCTTTTGAACGATATGGGCCAAAAAGGCCACGTACTTCTTTCGTAAGTACTTTTGAGCAGCAGTGCATGACATTAATTTAAGCCCTTTGCAAGGCTTTTCACCAAAGACTCTCAACGTTTCTCCCGATGGTTGAGGTATTCGGATGCACTTCTCGAAACAGAAGACTTCGGCATGATGATTTGATAGCCAATCCATGCCTATGATGATATCAAAACTTCCTAGTGGCATTGGAACAAGGTTGATTGGGAATGCATGATCATTAAGTTCTAAGGAGCAGTCATAGATAACGGAGTCAATTGTAAGGGAGTCACCATTTGCTATTTTGACGTTAAAGGTTTTCTCTAATTGGGATCGTGTCTTTGCAAGTAAAGGTTCAAAGTTAAGTGACACAAAACTTTTATCGGCACCAGTATCAAATAAAATGGAGGCATATTGACTATTTACAAGGAACGTCCCATTGACCACGTCATTGTTGGCTTGAGCTTCATTGGCGTTTATGTTGAAAGCACGCCCACGAGCTCCACCTTGTCTAGCATTGACTAACTTTGGGCATTGATCACGGAAATTGTTCGGGTTGCCACACTCATAACATGCTCGCCCATTTGCAATAGCGGGTACACCTTGATTAGTCACTTGGGGGTTGATTTGGCCCGCAAGAGCCTTGGCCGTACAAACATTGACCGTATGGCCATATTTCCCACAATAAGTACAAAGGCGACATGGGATGCTTTGGGGATGATAGTAGTTGCAGGTGGCACAAAGTGGGTAGATTCCAACATATGGCTTTTTGGCCGGTGCTTGAATCATAGGTGCAGCTTGGTTAACAGGAATAGCAGGAGTGACCACAGCATAGTTTCTAGTCTTCCTTTTCCTATTATTACGGGAGGGTTCAGTTGTGGCTTCTTTGTTGTGGGTAGGAGGGGTTATAGTGTCAAAAACTTTCTTGGTGCCCTTTTTAGTAAGAGTCCCCGCCTTCACATTATTATCGGTTAAAGTAGCAGACAAACGGATGGCATCTTCAAGTGTTGCGGGATTCCTTCCTAGGACAGTATCTTGAATTTGCGTAGGTAATCCCCCAATATACTTTTCAATGCAGCGGGACAAAGGAGTGACCATGTGGGGCACAAGAAGACTCAACTCATGGAACCGAGTTGTATACGCCAATTTTTCACCATTATCTTGGGCAAGATCCCAAAATTCGCCTTCAAGTTTCTTTACTTAATTTCAAGGACAGAATTCCTCGGTCATTAGCCTTTTAAGCTCATCCCAAGGTAAGGCCATTGCTACATCCACACCTCGATTTCTCTTCTCCCCATTCCACCACGTGAGTGCCCGTTTTTGTAGGACACTTGTGGCATGACGAACACGAAGGTTGTTGGGGCAGTCACTATTGAGAAAGGTATTCTCAATGCTTTCGAACCATTGATGGAGTCCGATAGCTCCTTCGGTACCATAGAATTTGAGGGGATTACACGAGTTGAAATGCTTGAAGGTGCATTGAGATGGGTTGTTACCACCATTTCCACCATTACCAGCATTACCACTATTACTACCATTTCCACCATTGTTGCCATTGGTGGTACTATTAGCTTGAGTGAGTTGTGTCACGAGTTGTGCAAGAATAGCAGCAATGTCGGTATTGGTGTTGGCCGCGGGAGCACGACGAGGAGGCATTCTACAGATTTTCACAAGACAAGAAAAGATGTAAGAACTTATGAGAATTGTTTGGATTTAATAGAATACGATAACAAAATAAATAGATAATCATAGTTTGGATTGTACTCAAATAGTGATATAATCACTCGAATACTATGACACATTAAGGTTAATTAAACTTATATAATTTTCAAGGAGACATGCTTTAGCCTATAAGTAAACACTCATCTCGGGAATTCCCAGGAAAGCATACGGGTCCCTCGGTTGATTGGGATTTAAGCGAAATGCTTTTGTAGACAGAAAACCCACAATACAGGTGTCACTCTTCCAGATTGCACGTGTCCTCAAATAATTAACAAAGTTTAAAAACCTTAACGAAGAGATAAATTTTTTTATGAATTTAGCTTCATGAAGTTTCCACATGCTTAGAAAGATAAAGATAGGGAAAGAAGATAAGAATATTATGAGGTTTTATGATATAGGAAAGGATATTGTTTATTTAATTTATCATTTAAGTATATATTAATAAGTCATGGATTTTTAACAATTCAGTTATCAAAATAAAATAATAACTAATCATAGTAAGCATGTAGCACATAGCATGTAACACATAACATATAACATATAGCATGTAGCATATAACATGAAATCATGAAACATAGCATAAATAGGTGTCCTAAAGTTATAGTCTAGGTCAAGGTGTCTAAAAACCTAATTCCCTATAACCAAGGCTCTGATACCAATCTGTCACACCCCGACCGATGGCGGAATCATCGGGGCGGGACATGTAGACTGTTCATAAGCACAAGGTTGACTAGATAGAATATATTAAACATCAAATTTCATAACAAGTAGTCCAAACACAACCAAATCCAAGATAGAATAACATTGAAATACATAGAGTTCTTTTATTTAATTTAGCTAAGTCCAAGCCTATGTGTAGCACATCTTGATCAATCTCACACATTAGAACCTGAAACATGAATAAAATAAAGTCAACTAAAAAGTTGGTGAGTATAACACATGTTTATATAGATAGCATATAGTTTGTAAAACAAATCCATACATAACATGATAAATAAGACATTTATGGGGAGCAACTATTGTGTAACCAAGTACAATCAAACCTTTGTAACTAGCATGCAAAATTGTGTTGTCGGTATCAATCACCCCAATCTGGGTGGGTTTGTCAGACTCAATAGATCTATCATTGAAAACCTTCGGCTTGAATAGTTAATGATTGCACATAATCGCATACAAAGGTTAGCACACCTAGCACTCGGGCATAAAGCTCAAATTGCACATATGAATGTAAATATGATTTGTACTTGTGTTGTTTGTGTAAATGTAAACATGTAATTTGAATAATGTTCATGTTCCACCCCAAAAATGTAAAAGAGTAAAAGGGGCTATGTATACTCACTTGGTTTGAAGGCGTTGCTAACAAAGGTACTAGATAGATTAAAGATCCTTGAAATGCATAAGTTAACCTAAAGTATAATGTATATGGTATTAATAGTGTGCACAAGAGTTTAATTCTAAAGTTGCATTTGGACTTGTCTAAAAAGTCATTGATTTGTAATTGAAAGTATTGAATAAAATATATAAAGTTTGAAAGAATATTTTTTTAGAATAGTTTGATTAAGGTTTGAGTTTGAATTATTAAATAAGAAATGTAAATAATTATTGTTTATGAAAACATTGTAAGTATTAGTTATAAGTTAGTATAAATAATTAATTGTTTTTGTTTAAATATAAATTAAATAAATAATTCATTTCTTTATCTATTTATTTATAAAATGTAACTTAACCATTTAAATACTTTCTAAATGAAAGGTTTAGTAATAATTGTAAATTTTTATAAACTTTAAATAAATAATTTTCTATTGATTCTAAGATTAAATATTTGATCTTTCTAAATGGAATTAAATGTATTTTTATAAAATCAACTATTTTTATTTTGTAATTTAATCAGAAATATTTATTGTTTGAAAAATATATAAAATTATAATTCTGCCAAAAATTTTAACTCACACACGACCGTGCCTGGGAAAGGCATGATCGTGCTCGAACCACCGGCGCGACCATGCTAGTCAGGGCGCGACCGTGTTGATCATACAGATGGCTTAGCTAACTAAATCATTAGGCACGACCGTGCCTTGGCTAGGCACGATCGTGTCTATGATTCTAAGACACGACTGAGATTAGCCAAAGGGCATGATTGGGTCTGGACAGGAGGACACGACCGCGCTGATAGTCGGCACGACCGCGTCTCATGAGGTACGACCGCGCTAGATGATTAGCGCGACCGTGTCTCTTCCAAAACAGACACGAATTGACTGATTCTTACATTGTTAGTGTTTGAAATCATAGGGCTTTTATTCATAGTGATGTTACAAGTATGTTGGGATGTTTTAATTGTATTAACAACATGTTCTGGGTCAAAATCGGTTAAATCATTTTTAAATAAAATATGGTTTCGGGTTCAGGATGATTTATATATTGTAAGCCCAAATTGATATGGGGCTTTTGATATAGCGACTAAATATATTGAGAACAAGATTTCAATTACCCGGAAGGACGACGGATGAATAGCGTTCGATAGAAATGAGTTCCGGCGACGACGAGAGTGGCTTCCGGCGTCTTCTGCTACGATTCCGGCTAAACCAGAGAGTCTAGGAGCTTTAGGGAGAATCGAGTGGCGTGACTCTGCTGCTTGATTGAGAGAATTCGGATCGCAAGGAGGTTTTGTGTTTTCTTTGAAATGCTTGAGAGAATTTTGAGTCTGATGGAATTAAACTGAGACGTTTGTTGTACTTGAAAATGTCATTGCTTTCGTTAATGGTAATGAAGTGTAAATCGGTTATGGAACTCAACGATCGGGTGATTAAAACTGTATTTAAGTTTCAACTGGTACTAGGCGCGACCGTGCCCAAACGAGGCGCGACCGTGCTAAGGCACCAGGCGCGATCGTTCCAAAGTAATGCGCGCGACCGTGCCAAAGCACTCGGCGCGACCGTGCCAGAACGAGGCGCGACCGTGCCTATTAGGGTTTCTTGTAATTTTTCAAATCAGACCTTGTAACTGTGGTCTTTGACATATTTGTATAAATAGATACTTATGTAGTGTTTTAGTAGGTTGTAACCGTGTAAAATTTGCGGGTTAACATTGAAATATAGTATTTAATTGATGGTACGAATAGAACAAAACAGTGCACTAGAATTTGGTTTGAAATGCATTACATTGAATTTGAAATACGGATACTAAAAATCAGAAATGTTACAACGTTCTTGTGTGTTAAGGTATTAATTATAAGATATACAACTTATACCCCACTGATATGCTACAGTAATGTAACTTGCACTATCTCAAGGCATCTAAGATTTTCCCAATTATTTTCTAAATTTCTTGAATGAAGCTACATCAATTAGCACAGGAAAAATCAAGCAGAACCCATAAGGATTATCAGGAATCATAAGATTCAGAATCGAGTGATTCATTTATCTTGGTTTCATTTGATTTCTTCAGTGAATATCGGTATGATGATTCAGGATAATGAATATGGTGTTTGAGTATTAGGGTAGGGGAATCCAACTTTTATCTGGATTTGATTTCAATGAATCAGGAGTGATTCAAGGGTGAATACACGCTCCAAGGTTGATGTACAGACATGTCTTGATTCAATCTCTGATTTCATACTTGTGAGTATGGGTAGTGAGATGAACCGCATTAATTGTGCTAAAGACATAACCCGAAACTGATCTCAGAAGAAAATTATTGCCAAAATCTAACATCCTATATCTGATAATGATCTTTTCTATTCTTTTACGCGCACACACTAGCAACATGGGTTCAAATCACAGTTGTAATTTAGATTTAGTTTCCACACTACTAGTGATTCAATGACGCATACAGCCTATTGACAATTCAAATTACCTGTATATAAGCAGATTAAAAACATAATAATTTAAACAATTAGGTAAGCATGACGCAATCATTTCCCATATGTGCAGTCTATGACGTTTAGATCATTTCTGATGTACTATCATTTCCTCTTTTCTCAAGTAAACTTTGAAATTTTCTCCATTTTCTATTTTGTTTTTGATTTTGTAAAATATTTTGAAAATTAAAAGAGCTATACAGAAGATTTAAAAAGAAATAAAATTTAACTTTCATGAATTGAATTGATTTGAGAAAAATAAATTTTTCACTCAGGATTGAACATTCCTATCAAGTTGAAAAGATGCTCAAAACGGGATCGATCAAATGCCTTAGTGAAAAGGTCAGCAAGATTGTCATCCGTGTGAACCTTTACAAGTTCAATTAAATGCTTTTCAGCAAAATCACGGATGGAATGATGACGAATTTCTGTATGTTTAGTTTTGGAATGTTTCACCGGGTTATTTGTGATGGACATGGTGGCATTGTTGTCAATGAACAGAGGAGTTCCAGTGAAGTTCAAGACGTAGTCACTCAATTGCTGCTGAATCCACAATATCTGATAACAACTGCTCGCTGCAACAATGTATTCTGCTTCACATGTTGAGACATAAACCGTTAACTGGTTCTTACACTACCAGGAAACCAGTCTGTCTCCCAAGAATTGACATCCATCAGAAGTTGACTTTCTTTCAAGGTTAAACCGCTATAGTCTGAATCAGTGTAGGCTTTGAAGTCAAATGGCTGCTGATTAGAGTACCAAAGACCTAATCGGGGTTTCCCTTTCAAGTATCTGAAATCCTCTTTACAGCTATCGTATGAGACTCCTTCGGTTGTGACTGAAACCTTGAGCATAAGCACACAACAAACATTATATCAGGTCTTGAAGCTGTGAGATACATAAGAATCCGATCATCCCATGGTACAATCTGCAATCCACATCCTTTCCATCTTTGTTAGGATGCAGACCATGATTGACTGGGATAGGTGTGCCATAAGTACTGCTATCATTCATCTTGTATTTTGACAAGATGTCCTGCACATACTTAGTTTGATGCAGATAAATTCCATCCTCTTGTTGGCTGACTTGCAGACCCAGGAAGAACAACAATTCACCCATGTTACTCATTTCAAACTTGGACTTCATCACCTATTCGAATTCCTTACACATCCCTTCATTTGTAGATCCAAAAATAATGTCGTCGACGTAGACTTGTACAAGAAGAATGTCACCTCCTGCTTTCCGTATGAAGAGGGTCGAGTCGATCTGTCCACGGTCGAAACCATTAGACAATAGATTCTTAGGTAATGTCTCATACCATGCCCGAGGTACTTGATGAAGACCGTAAAGTGCTTTGTCGAGCTTGTACACTTTATTGATATTATGCAGATTTTCAAAGCCGGGAGGTTGAGTGACATAGACCTCTTCATGTACTTTTCCTTACAAGAAAGCACTCTTCACATCAAGTTGATAGAACTTGAAGCCAAAAAATTAGGCATAAGCCAGAAACAGTCGAATGGCTTCAAGTCTAGCAACTGGGGCATATACTTCCGTGTAATCCAAGCCCTCTTGCTGATAAAAACCCTGAACAACCAATCTTGCTTTGTTCTTCACCACAACATGATGATCATCCATATTGCATTTGAACACCCATCTAGTGCCAATTGGTTGTACGCCCTTTGGCAAGTTAACCAAATCCCACTAGTGCAACTTTTGGAATTGAGACAATTCGTCTTGCATTGCCTCAATCCAGCAGTTGTCAGCGAGAGCCTCCTTCACATTCTTCGGCTCTAACTGGGACACGAATGCAACATGCAGACATGTTTCCATGACACCAGTGTTAAGTATCTCTGAGTAAAGACTAGTGTTCTCAGTAATGGTTCGATGACGAGTTTGAACACCGGCATGAGGATCACCAATAATGTGGTCAATTGGATGATTCTTATGCACTCTCGCATCTGGTACATTCTATTTCTGAATTTCTGAATCAAGGTTCGTGCTCAACTCCCCCATATCATGTGTTCCAGAAGAAGAAGATTCAATGTTAATCGGATCAGCTGGAGCTTCATTTCCTACACTAGTGTTAGGATTAGCTTGAGCGTCATTTCCTTCAACATGAACATCTTCACTGTTATCACCATTAAGAGTTCCAGATGCAGATGCAACATTGGAATCAGGAGTTACAATCGTTACAGTAGCATGAGTTGAGAAACTGGAGTCATCGCTGCCACCCAATAATTCATATACATTTGCGGCATCAACTTGAGACAAATCAGGATGATTGAATGACTTGAATAGCGCATTATAATCAAAACCCCAAGCTGGACCAGTTGGTTCTGGTGGAATGCTGTGTTTACTACAATCCACTTCAAAACACTCCTCGAAAGTACGAGTTTCGATATTGTACACTTTCTTGCAAGGCGAGTTGGCAACGTATCCTAAGAAGATGCCTTCCACCGCTTTTTCATGAAACTTAGACTTGCGGTCTTTGTACTGTAGCAACAAGGAACAGGGACTACCAAAAGGAACTAGGTAATCAAGATTTGGAAGTCGATTGTTGATCAACTCATAACAAGTCTTGTTGTGCCTCTTCACAACCAGAACTCTGTTCAAGACGTGACAAGCTGTATTAACTGCTTCTGCCCAGAAAGTGACAGGAAGCTTTGCATCCGACAGCATCGTCCTTGCAGTCTCGATCAAGGTTCTATTCCGTTCTGCAACTCCATTCTGCTGAGGTGTGTACGGGGCACTAAATTCGTGACAGATACCCTTCTTGAGACAGAAAAGTTCCATCAAATTATTCTTGAATTAAGTTCTGTTGTCACTCCTTATTCTTCTAACCTTCAACTTGCAAAGAGATTCCAATCTCAGGATCAGGTATTGAAGAATGTCAACAGTTTCGTCCTTCATACTTAAAAAATGCACCCAAGAAAAACATAAGAAATCATCAGTTACAACAAGACAGAATGACTTACCTCCAATACTCCTGATACTTATGGGGCCAAACATATCCATATGTAATAGCTCCAAAGGGGTATCAATAGAGTTTTGGAGCTTGGGCTTGTGAGACTTCCGTTGATGTTTGCCCTTTTTACAAGGCATACAGTCATCTGCAACGGTAAATCTCATCTTAGGAACACCGGTTAACAAACCGTTTCGGACCAAATGATTCATTTTACGATAAGAAATATGTCCGAGTTTCCTATGCCACGAGATAGAGTCAAGTTCTGTCGCTTTGGTAAGCAAACAGGTAGCAACTGATGAGGTGGTTGTTGCCACGCTCATATCAATCTGATAGGTGTCGTTTGTCCTTGGCGCTCTCATCAGAATCCAATCTTCAGGAACCTCAAAACCAGGTTTGAGTATCAAGCATTCATTCTTGTCAAACATCATCGATTACTCCTTGTCGCACATTTGGGAGACACTCAACAGGTTATGCTTCAACTACTCGCAAAAGTTGACATTGTCAAAACTGACACAACCATTTGATACCACGCCTTGACACGTGATACTGCCGCCTTTCTCACCAGCAAAGGCCACATAGCCACCTCTGAATGGTTTCACGTCTTGAAGCAAGGCCATGTTTCCTGTCATGTGCCGGGAGCATCCACTATCTACATACCAACCGTTAGAGATAGTACCCTTTAGATGTCCCTGCACGAGTAACAAAAAGAATTAGTTAGATTTGGAGACCCAAGCCATAGTGGTCTTGGGTCGTCCGTCTTTTTCAAAATAAACAACCACTTTTAACTCACAGTCGTGACTGTTCAAAATGGATGAATCTTTAGAAGAATTGGGACTAGGAGATTGAGAATTTTTATTTTTGTTGTTCCAGGATCTCTTCAGTTTCTTAACTAGAACAGTAGACTTAGGTTCAACAACAGCCAGTGAACTAATGGAAGCTTCACCTGATTGAACTCCAGTCAGCTGTTCTAGCTTTCTCAACCTCTTATTCATTCTCCTCCTTTATGGCTTAGAGAGCCTCACCACAGATTTCTCACCAGTATGTGTACTACCAGAGGTAGATACACAAGGTATAGCAGGTTGCTTTCCCTTTCTTGAAACAAATGGTTTAGCCTCAGAGGTTATCTTTGGCTTTACCATCGGTTTTACTGGTGGTTTCACCACATTTGTCTTTGGACTTTTAGGATGCTTCACTTGTGGTGACTTAGGGATGACAGCCGGTTGTGAAACAATAGGCCGTTTCCCTTGGTTCTTAGAAGGGCAGTTCACAAGGATGTGACCTACCAGACAACAGTGAAAGCAAGTCCTCTTGTCTGTGTAAGTTGGTCCTATAAGGCTCATTAGATCTAGCATTAGATGACTCAGTATGATGAGCAGGAGGAGTTGGTTTGTGAACAGGAGTTTGACCCGATATAGATTGGTTTTTGGGAGTATAGTATTTTTGCAAATTTTCTTTATAACCCAGCCCATAGTGAGCTGAAAAAGCTTCTTTCTTAACTTGATTAAGATTTTTATACCCTCCATAAAGCTTTACCTTTAATTTATCATTTGATTCAATGATACCGGGTTCAGTTAAAATACAATTGTCACTATTAGTGATAATGTTTTTCTTAACTTTCTGTTCAGTTAACAACTCCTCAGGTACTACTCCTTCAGGGCAGGTGTTAACCGACCCATCATCAGAAGCAGTAAAGAACTCTTCATCAGATGTGGAGTTGGCATTACTTGAGGAATCATCCTTGTTAGAGGAATCATCCTTAACTGAGGACTCATCAAGGCAAGTTAGATCAATGTCTACTAAGCCGTTGACAAATTTCCCGCTAACTGGTGGAGGAATGGCATTAGTACCCAGCCCTAAGCCATTCATTTGTCTCATTACAGATTCGTAGTGTTCCACCACAAAACAAGAATTTTTCAACTTCTCATTAGTACATTTCAACTGCAAGATCTCATTTTGCAGCTTGTTGATCTTATTGTTCCTTTTCTCTAACCCCATGTATGTAATATCCAAGTGAAGCTGTTGATCGCTCATTTTAAGTGAATAATCACGTTTTTCTTTCTTCAACGTTTCAATTGAATCTTAAAATCATTTTTCATTTTCTTTATAGCTTAAAGCTGCAATACGAAGGGGTTCGACCTTGTCTTGAAGCTTAGAGTTTTCAATTTTTAAGCCTACACATTTGGAACAAGAGATAACAGTAAAAGGATTAGAATCTACCTCATTTGATGAATGTGATGCCTTTCTGATAGCTATGAGGGCAACAACAGGTGTAGACTCTTCTAGATCAGCCACAGAAGCTTCCCTTTCCTCAGCTTCCTTCTCCTTAGCTTCCTTTTTCTCAGCTTCCATTATCTCCATGATCTCAGCCATGAGACCAACCTGATTTTGTGCAATGATGGCATCCTCCAGATGAACACCCCAATCAAAGCTTTCATCCTGTTGAGCTACCAGTGCATTGGACGTTCCACTTTGGCTTTGATTGTGGTTGTTTTAGTTGTTATAGCCATAGATGTTTCCTTGGCTAGGTCTGGTAAAACCCAAAGCCGGTGCTCTGTCCTTTTAACATTCACGAGCAAAGTGTCCAAAGTTCAGACACTTGTAGCACTTGGCCTTGGATTTGTCAAAACCAACCTTGGCATTAGAATGCCCGCCAATGAACTTTCTTCGTGTTCTGTTCAGGAAATGCTTGGCTCTCCTCAAGATCATGGCCATATTCCACTGAATGTCCATATCCTCCATATCATCTGGATCCACTTGATTGAAGTCTTCTTCTATTGTTTCAGGATCCGTTAGCTTGCCGCCAATGAAGTTCTCATATGCAAGCATGCATGAAGAGAATAAAGCCACATGATCTTCAGCTATCTTGGCTATCACTGATTGGTTAGCTGAAGATGTGGGTGAAGGATTTCTTGAGGGATTCTGGTGATGAGATCCATAACCAGAACCAGATGCTGCATAGCATGCATGACCACCACAAGCTTTTACAGTTTCTTCCTCATGATAGTTTACAGAGAAAAGGCAATTCCAGAGCCCGATGACTTGGTTGTAGAAGACGTCCCATGATACATTGAAAGGTCTTGTATATGAGGTCTTCCTGAGCTCTCCTTCCTTTTTAGGTTCATGTCATGAGCTTGAACCTTTCCAATTGCCTCATCAATTGTCATCTCATAGAACTTAGGATTCTCTCTCATCAGGGTTGTATACATCTCAAACTTGGGAGGCAAAGCATCCAGAAACTTTTCAACTAATTCTTCATCAGGATATTTTAGCTCAAAAGCTTTCAGCTCGGTCTACAGATGATAGAATATAGAAATCTAAAGCACTCATGCTGCTTCCTGAGGAGATCCCGTTTACTTTTCTTGATGTCACTATTGCCCTCGAATCTTTTTTGTAACGCCTTCCAAAGATCCTTGGAGTTTTCATATCCTCTGAAACTGTGGAATAACTCCCTAGTCAAGGCCATAGTGATAGAACCGTGAGCCTTCTTCTCTCGATCATAAACTTTCTTTTCTTCTTCATCGAGTTTAGAGATAGGCTTGGGCATTACTTCATCAAGGTAAATGTGTGGGGGATTCTTATATCCCTCTAGAGTTGGTATCCATAACGAAGAATCGGTATAAGAAATGTAGTGCTCAAAGCATGCTTTCCAGTTAGAATAATCATTTACATTTAGCAACTTTTGCGGTTCCTGAGGTGTTCCGATCTCGTTGTCATAGTTCAGAAGGTTACCGAGGTTCTGAAGATTCGACATTGTGAACACTTAGTCAAATTTCAAAAAGGTCAAAGACACTTGCGCACTTGATACTTGCCTTACGCACTTAGAGAAATGGTCTTGCGCACTTATGATTTGCTCTTGCGTACTTGATAAGTACGCAAGAGTTAGCTTAAGTACGCACAAGATCGGTCTTGCGTAGTTGATAAGTACGCAGCAAGACTGAACTTTTGCTAGAAAAGGTAAGTACGCAGATAACCTTTTCACCAACTCTCACCAAACTATTCCGGTCACTGGAATTTCACCGGAGATGGCAAAAATCGGACAGATGAACAAACAAACTGAGCTAAAGGGTCAGAAACTTGTTTCTAACGAACCTTTGTTGCTCAAAACACTCAAATACACAACAAAAGTCAAGTTTTTGAGTGATTTTTGCTTCTAAAATAGTGCTCAAGAGCTACCCCTATTTTATCACAAAAATCAACAAAAATACCCACTTTTGCTTGTAAAATCTCTGTAGAAAACTCTCCAAACACACTCACAACACTCAAAATCAAGAGAAAAGATCTGATACCACTTGTAGGCCCCTAGGGTGTGGCGGATCGTCACATGCAAGTGTGTTCCTGAGTCGGACCGGGTGCGGAATGCCCGTGGCTAGGTGGAGAGTCTTACAACACAAAGTAAACCATTAAACTTTCTTCTATTATAAACACTTGAAGGTTACAAAGAGAAATACTGAGTATATAAAGTCTGAGTATCTGACTGCGTACTTGTCTACTGTCAACCTATCCTATTTATGCACGACCTGGTCTTTGCACACTTAGCAATGGCGCAGGGCAAATTGCTCATGCGTACTTAGCAAGTACCAGAGTCTTCTTGCGTACTTGCTAAGTACGCAGTAACTAATTCCTGCGCACTTACTAAGTGCGCAAAACACTTAGAGAATTCAGCAACTATCAACATGCATTAGTAAATACATCTCGATAACTAATACATACAGACACTTACAAACAAAGACAAATACATACAATGAAAGTACAAAACTAAGACTCTATCCAGAGTGTTTGTCACACGGAAAGTGCTTCAACAAACTCCCCCTTGACAACAGCTCTGGATCGTCTTCGGTCTTCAGTCTTCTGTCTTCACAGCTCTGCATCTTTAGCTTCCATCTTCTTCTTATAGTCAAGGCAAAACTTGACCACCTTGTCATATTTAGAAGCAAGGAATTTCGTCCATTCGTCCGTATGCACGCAATACCTGTCTCCTAGTGCCTCCAGATCTTTCACAGAGAAATTTATGAAGCAGACTTCAACAAATACTCTGATTAGTTCCCTCGGCACTAAGCATCCACTTTCTGATCGTACCTTTCCTATCACCACAGCCTCGCCCGTTTTAGGATCTACGTACCAGTACCATATGTCACCAAGGATATCCTGAGATAACTTGCTCAGGGGAATCTTGGTTTCACATAGCACTGGCTTGTATACTAGTTTCTTTAAGCGTTTCTTAGTCACAGGATGCCTAGCATTCTTATCCTTGACTCGCTTGGGCACTTGAGGCTTGAACACTTCAAACTTCCCAGATCTTGCTTCCCGCTGTAGAACCTGCCACATACCCATCACCACTACGTGATTTGAGTGACCCAGCAGCTCTCGGTTTGCTAGGTTCACAAGGTCGTATTTAGTTAAGGAGTTGAACGCTTCACTGGTTGGTTTCAATTATTGAACCCCCCAGATCGTTTGATTGCGAACATCTGCTTATCTTCCTCGAACCTTACAGCTAAGATCATCCCTGTTGCTCCTTGTTTGTCTATGATAGAAGTCTTTTGCCAAACAGGAGCTGGACCCTTCGATGAACTAGCAGGCATATCTTTATCTTTCGGTGCCTCTGGATCCACAGGTGTAGGGTCAACTAGGGATGCTTCAGTCGATGCTTCAACGTTACTAGCAGTGTCGACTGAACCTGTGTCGAGCTGACATTCAAACGATGGCACTTCAAAGATCTCACCATCTTCGAACTCATACTCTCCTTCCCCGTCGCCCTTGGGAACTTCAATAACTACATCCTCATCATCTTCATCCCAATCATCCCCAGAGTCGATCTCTCCTTCTTTAAGATTGTAGAGAGCATCGATCTGTGCTTCCTTGGAATAGTCAGGCTCTAAGTATAAGATCTCCTCATCAGATAGATCCTTTAGAACCTCAGCCACTGACTTTCCTTGTCACCGCCAGAGGTATCACCACCTTCCTAATGAGTAGACTCCCCCTCAGCCATTGGAATAGCAGAAATAGGCACGATTTCTAAAGCTTGGTGCTCACTTCTACTAGGACCGAATTCGGGATCCTTGTCTTTGTCATCATCCTTAGTCAAATCAACAGGATGACAAGGCTCATCACTAGTAGGTGTTAATGTCTTCTCTTTCTCTTTCTCCTTCTCCCCCTGAGCATCAAGCTTCTTGGTCAGATCAGCAATTAGTTTGACCATCTGTTCATGCTCTTTCTGATGCATATCAAACCTCAGCTCAAGAGACGACCTGTATCCCAGAATCATATTATTTGTCTTGATTAGAAGCTCGTTCTGGGCCATTACATTCTTGAGTCTCTCGTTTGTCCCTGTTCTCTGGCTTCTTAGAATTCTAACTTCGTCCACCAACGAATTAATCTGTGCCTGTTGAGCGTCAGATTCCTCCTTTGACTTCCGAACAGTTTCCAGCAGACCAGCAAATTGGGTTTCCAGAATTTCTATACTTTCTGCATTAGGATCAGGATGTCTGGATGTAGATGCTTCAGCATTATGAATTGGGGAGGAGAAGATAGTATCAAAGTCAAACCCCTGAGTGAATTCTCCATAGTTGAAGGGTTGAATTATAGGTTCGGTGGTTGTAGGGATTGTGGATGTGATGATGGTTGTAGGGGTGATAGAAGGTGTGATGGTGACTGACTCTATGAGAATTGGAGTAGTCACCGCCACCTGGACAGATGTGATAGGGAGGGTCACTATCACAGGAACTTCCTCTGTGCTAGTAGTGACCGCCACATCAGGTTGTACCTGTGGCCTTCTCCTCTGTCGCCGGTATAATTGCTATGAAGGTGGGGCAGAGGCTGAATCAGTACTTGCAGCCGAACCTTGTACTTGTTGCTAGGGACTGACCTCCACTTCACTGGGAATAGCATGTTGCTTCCTATCCCCATGTTCTTGTTTATACTTTCACACCTTTGTCTCTGAATAGCAGTGTTAGAGTCAGAATCTGGCTCATATTCACTGCTTGATAACTGTCGCTTTCTCTTTGAGGATGACTCAGGAAGGGTCACCTTCGTCGTTCTCCTCGGGTGTGTCTGTGATGGTGCATCATCAGAATCAGAAGAATCAGACTCTGTTTCTTCGTAGTCGGATCCCTCAGCACCATCATGACCTGCTTCTTCGTCTCCAGTTTCCGACGATTCATCCACACTTTCAACTTCCTCTACTTGTGGTTGTTGTTCATCCGAATGTGCACTTAGCTCTGGCTCTGAGTCTTGGCTAAACCATCTCCAGTCAGCCGGTGCCACATACGCTTCGTTTATCAGGTGGCCAAAGAGTGTTGTGTGCTCAGGGGTAGGTTGTACACTGCCTGGCTTCAAGAATTGTGCAAACACCCTCTTGTCCACCTTCTTAACTTGCAATCTCTCCCCAGTAGCAGGGAGGTTTGGCAACGCATCGTCAATCAGTAGTTGCACAAACCTTGGGTATAACAAGAACCTGAACCTCTCAGCCGTGTTTATCTGATCATTTATGGCTTTGAATATGTATCTTGAGAATTTGTAGCCCTTGTTGAGAGATAAGCCAAGCATCGTTGCAACAGGATCATGACCCATTGCATCATTTCCAGCCTTTCTTGAGGAGATGCACATGATCATGACGTGGGCAAAATATCTCCATTGATCGAGCACCCATATTTTCTTGTATGAAACATAATCTCTTGCACCGGCGTACCCCATACGTTGCCTCCAACAACCATCCACAAAGTAGTAATGATAGGTTGTTAGGTCGGTGGAGAGATCTCGGAATTGCAAGACCCATCTATTTGTATCTTAAGAAAAGGCGATGTCATGACCCGCCACGGTAGCCCTTATAACATTGGGGGTTACCGTGAAATCATGCTTCGCGGTCTCCCAGAACTGCTCGAGATATGGTCTTGAAACAATCGGGTCTGCAGAAATAGCATAACTGATTCTTTAACGGTTCAAGAATTCAACTATCTCTCGGTACTGCAGTGCAGCACCCTTCCACTCAGGTTATGTATGTGCTAGGAGATTGAACTCATTTGTAAACGCATGAGCCATACCAACAAAAACACATAGAAAACACAATAAGAAAAACAAGTTTCATTGGAATTGAAAACACATGACTCAGTATAGCAGTTACTCATTGAACTGAAATTTCAAACTTAGAAATTTTTCACAAGTGTTGGTCCTGCGTACTTAGCAAGTACGCAGGTATTTGTTCTTGCGTACTTAACAAGTACGCATGAATTACTTCTTGCGTACTTGTTAAGTGCGCAAGAAACGCACATGTACAATTTTCCATAAATCAAAAAATTTCAACAGATGTTCAAAAATGATGTGGATTAGGTCACCACAAGGTCGGAATACATGATTCTAGCCTATGGGACTAATATCAACACCAAATAAGTGCTACATTTGTCACAATTTTGACCTAAGTGGCGACTCAGTCGAACCGACGGTCAAATCCAAGCCAAGGTCAAAATTAACAACAATCAGGACGATTAAGGTCTGATAGGGGATCGATTGAAGATTCTTAACACGTTTTAGTCATAAAATGTTTATAAAATGACCTAAAATTTGTCTAAAATCAAGATTGAAACCCTAAAATTTTTCAAATTCTGAATCGGTCCATAATTTGTCATTTTGCAAATGGAATGCCTCTAGATTCTCACCAATTGATTGTATAACGATGATGATACTAGTAAGGGGATAAAAAATTTGTTAAGAACACTCGAATTTTTGAGTAAAATTTGCAGAGGGAAATGAACAGGCGAAAATATTTGAATGAGATAAAAAATCTGAAAATTTTCTAAGTCCTGTTTTTATACCCAACACAAAAAGGTATGCGTACTTGTTAAGTGCGCAAGACTTAACTCCTGCGTACAAGCATGAATAATGTGAGGAAGACAAGCAAATTTAGTGGTACTGTGTGTAACATTTCTGATTTTTAGTATCCGTATTTTCAATTCAATGTAATGCATTTCAAACTCAATTCTAGTGCACTGTTTTATTCCTTTTCGTACCATCAATTTAATACTATATTTCAATGTTAATCCGCAAATTTTACACGGTTATAACCTACAAAAAACACTACATAAGTATCTATTTATACAAATATGTCAAAGACCAAAGTTACAAGGTCTGATGTTGAAAAGTAGCAAGAAACCCTAATAGGCACGGTCGCGCGACTTGCTTTGGAACGATCGCGCCTGGTGCCTTAGCACGGTCGCGCCACATATGGGCACGGTCGCGCCTCGTACCAGTTGAAACGGAAATACAGCCTTTAATCACAGAGACGTTCGAGTTTGTAACCGTTTTGCACATTCCAACTATTAACAAACAGAGTTAAGCCACTTGATCGCCCTAATTACAAAAAATAAACGGAAATTCATAAAACCATTGTCACACCCCGACCGATGGCGGAATCATCGGGGCGGGACATGTAAGACTGTTCATAGCACATGGTTGACTAAATTGAAATATATTAAAGTTAAATTTCCATTACAATTAATCCAAGTACAAAACCAAATTCAAACAAGAAACATAAAACAACTCATAAAACTCTTGATTTAAATTGCTAAGTCCAAATCCTATGTTGAACACGTCTTGAATCAATCTCACATATTGGGGCCTGAAACATGAATAAAATAAAGTCAACTAAAAAGTTGGTGAGTAACACAGTTGTAAATAGATAGCATATAGTTGAAAACAAATCCTTTACAAAACATGATAAAATAAGGCATTTATGGCGAGCAGCTATTGTGTAACCATGTACAACCAAACCTTGTAACTAGCATGCAAAAATTGTGTTGTCGGTTCCAATCACCGCGCACCATGGGTGGGTTTGTCAGACTCAATAGATCTATCATTGAAAACCGTCGGCTTGTATAGTTAATGATTGCACATAATCGCATACAAAGGTTAGCACAACTAGCACTCGGGCACAAAGCTCAAATTTTGCAGACATGTATGTAAATAGGATTTTTGCACTTGTGTTGTTTGCGTAAATGTAAATGTGTTATGTGTAATGTGTATAGAGTTCATGTTCCACCCCAAAAGTGTAAAAGAGTAAAAAGGGGTTGTGAATACTCACTTGGTATGGAAGTGTAGCTAACAAAGATTATAGATAGAAAATATCATCCTCGAAATGCACAATTTAACCTAAAGTGTAATGTGTATTGAATCAAATAGATGCATAAAGTTTAAGTCTAAAATGAAAGTTGAATTTGTGTATAAAACTATTGATTTGTATTTTAAAATATTGAATAAAATATATAGAGTTTGAAGTAAAAATATTTTTGAAAAAAAAAATTGATTAGGTTTGAATTGGATAATTGAATAAATATATAATTATAGTTTATAAAATAATGTAAATATTAATTGTAATTAAGTATAAATAAATAAATGATTTTGATTTAAAATGTAAATTAAATAAATAATCATTATCTTATTTATTTATAAATTTTATAACTTAATTATTTAAAATATCATTTAAGTGTACGATAATAAATATAAATTTAATTTTCATAAACTTTTAAATAAATTATATTTATGCCAAGATTTAACTTTTAATCCATTTTTAAATACAGAAAACATATTTTTATAAAATCGAAACATTTATTGATCGAAAAATATAAAATTATAATTCTGTTACAATCTCTGAGTCACACACGAACGTGCCTCGGAAGGGCACGATCGTGCTCAAGCCAGGGGCGCGACCGTGCTAGTCGGGGCACGACCGGGTTGATCAACAGAGGGCACAAACTAGACCAGTCAACAGGCACGACCGTGCCTTGGCCCGGCACGGTCGTGTCTATGATCTTTAGACACAACAGAGACTAGCCCAGAGGGCATGACAAGGTCTGGACAGGAGGACACGACCGCGCCGCTATTCGACACGACTGTGCTACATGAGGCACGGCCGCGCTAAATGATTAGCGCGACCGTGTCTCTTCCAAATCAGACACGAATTGACAAATTCTTGTATTTTAAACGCTGGAATTGTTAGGGCTTTTGTTTAATGGGTTATTACGAGTCTTTTCATATAACTTAATTGCATGTTCATCGTGTTTAAGCAGGGATTCGATTAAATCATTTTTTTATAAAACATGAGTTCTGATTCAGATCGATTTCTATAATGGAAGCCCAAATTGAATAGGGGCTTTTGATACTGATACTGAAATGAATGAATTAAAGGTTTAAGTTACCCTGAACAGTAGCGAATCGATGGATATTGGTACGAGATTGAGTTCCGGTGATCCTTGTTGCACTCCGGCCAATCCAGTCAGTCCAGAACTTCTCGGGAGGGACGAGTGACACGAATATCTTGCTTGCTTGCTTGAGAGAATACGGATTGCAGGAGAGAATTTCTTGGTTTTCTTGAAAAGCTTTGAGAGAGAAATTTCGAGATTGGTAATATGAAACTGAGGCGTTTGAATAATTTGGAAAGCAATAATACGTTTGTTAAGGGAAAAGAAACGGATGGATGTTACGGATTCGAACGATCGGGTAATTAAAGTTGCAGTTACGTTTCAGCTATTTCACAGGCGCGACCGTGCCTAAATATGGCACGACCGTGCCTAAGCATCGGGCGCGATCGTTCCAAAGCAGGTCGCGCGACCGTGCCAAAGCACTTGGCGCGACCGTGCTAGGACGAAGCACGACCGTGCTAGACTAGGGTTTCTTGACATTTTTCCACTTTAGTCCTTGACTTTTCAGGTTTGATGAGTTTGAATAAATAGTTACTTGTATAGGGTTTAAGTGTATATAATCGAGCAAAACTTGTAAATTTATATTGAATCATTGCATTTAGTTTTCGGTAAGCAAAATAATAAGGCATTGCACGAGCATTGAATTTGAAATTGCATTACATTGAATTGAAATATGAATACTAAATTCAGAGATGTTACAGTCTCCCCATGTTGAGAGAATTTCGTCCCGAAATTTAGCTAGAGGATACAACAGTATTAGTAAAAAGATGAGGGTACTTGAGCTTCATTTGGTCCTCTCGCTCCCAAGTGATCTCAGGACCACGCTTAGATTCCTAACGAACTTTGACAATAGGAATGCGACTTCGCTTGAGCTGTTTGACTTCACGATCCATAATTTCCACCGGCTTCTCAACGAAGTGCATCGTTTCATCAATGTGCACGTCGTCAAGTGGTATATGGAGATTTTCATCAGCGAGACACTTCTTCAGATTAGATATATGAAATGTAGGATACACATTGCCAAGAGATGGAGGTAACTCGAGCTTGTAGGCCACTTTCCCAATCCTTTCAAGGATCTTGAATGGACTAACATAACGAGGTGCAAACTTGCCTTTCTTTCCAAAATGGATCACGCGTTCCACGGGGATACCTTAAGAAGAACAAGATCACCGACTTGGAATTCCAAGGGTTTTCGCCGTTTGTCGGCATAACTCTTTTGCCGACTACTCGCTACTCGAATATTGTCACGGATTTGAATAATCTTGTCGGATGTTTCTTGAATTAACTCGGGACCGGTAATTTGTGCTTCACCAATCTCGTTCCAACAGATAGGAGAACGACACTTGCGACCATAGAGAGCTTCGAATGGAGCCATGTTGATACTTGTGTGGTAGCTATTGTTGTAAGAAAACTCAATGAGGGATACATGTGAATCCCAATTGCCACCAAAATCGATTACGCAAGCTCTAAGCATGTCTTCAAGTGTTTGGATTGTTTGCTCGGTTTGACCATCAGTTTGGGGATGGTAAGCCGTGCTCAAATCCAATCGTGTGCCAAGAGCAGTTTGGAGAGATTGCCAAAATCGAGAAGTGAACCGGGCATCTCGATCAGATATTATGTTCAAGGGAACACCATGACGGCTCACGATTTCATCGATGTAAATTCGGGCTAGTTTCTCGACCCGATAGTCTTCACGGATAGGCAAGAAATGGGCAGACTTGGTGAGACGATCAATGATCACCCAAATACTATCATAACCACTCGAGGTGCGAGGGAGTTTGGTAATAAAATCCATGGCTAAGTTTTCCCATTTCCACACGGGAATTTCTGGTTGTTCTAGCAAACCAGAAGGACGTTGATGTTCGGCTTTGACTTTGGAGCAGGTTAAACATTTGGCAACATAAAGAGAAATGTCCTTTTTCAAACCGGGCCACCAATATTGTTGGCGAAGGTCTTGGTACATTTTATCCGCACCAGGATGA
The DNA here is from genome assembly GCA_023525975.1 of Smallanthus sonchifolius. NCBI lineage: Eukaryota > Viridiplantae > Streptophyta > Magnoliopsida > Asterales > Asteraceae > Smallanthus > Smallanthus sonchifolius. Next base: position 47,156,031 of record CM042036.1, read on the forward strand.
ATAGAATAACGAGTCTTGTGAGCCTCGTTCATGAGAAATGCACGGAGATCGTCGCGATCGGGAACCCAAATACGGTTCAAGTAATAGAGTAAGCCATTGGGTTTTGATTCAAGAAGGAGTTCAACACCACATGACATTTCTTCGTACATGTTACCCTCAGTTACCGAGACGTGTTGAGCTTCCAAGATACGGGTTTGAATATCGGTTTGAATACGGGCACAATGAAGCATAACCTGGTCCTTTCGACTCAAAGCATCGGCTACAACATTCGCTTTACCGGGATGGTAACGAATCTCGCAGTCGTAGTCGTTAAGGAGTTCGACCCAACGTCGTTGCCTCATATTGAGTTCTTTTTGGTTGAAAATATGTTGGAGACTTTTGTGGTCGGTGAACACCACACATTTCATGCCATATAGGTAATGTCTCCAAATCTTTTACGCGAATACGACCGCACCCAACTCGAGATCGTGCGTCGTATAATTCTTCTCATGAACTTTGAGTTGCCTTGATGCATAAGCGATTACTTTGCCTCGTTGCATGAGAACACAACCAAGACCTTGGTTAGAAGCATCACAATAGACAACTAAATCATTATTTCCATCGGGGAGAGTCAATAAGGGAGCATTGCATAACTTTTGCTTTAGGGTTTGGAAAGCTTCTTCTTGTTTCGGTCCCCATTCATAAGTCTTACCCTTGTGGGTCAAAGCGGTAAGAGGGACAACAATCTTTGAGAAGTTTGAGATGAAACGACGATAATAACCCGCAAGACCAAGAAATGAACGAACTTCGGTAGGAGTCTTCGGGGCATTCCAATTCTTAATCGTTTCAATCTTAGCAGGATCAACATGAATACCCTTGTCGTTGACGATGTGACCAAGAAATTGAACTTCTTTTAGCCAAAATTCGCATTTGGAGAATTTGGCATATAGTTGTTCTTTTCTCAAGAGTTCCAAAACCAATCTAAGGTGTTGTTCATGATCGGCTTTAGTCTTGGAACAGATTAAGATATCGTCAATGAAGACAATCACGAATTTATCAAGGTACGGTTTGCACACACGATTCATGAGATCCATGAAAACTGCGGGTGCATTGGTTAACCCGAAAGGCATAATCATGAACTCGTAATGACCATACCTTGTTCGAAAAGCAGTCTTAGGAATGTCATCTTCTTGAACACGAAGCTGATGATAACCGGATCGAAGATCAATCTTCGAGAAGCAAGTAGAACCTTGAAGTTGATCAAAGAGATCATCGATTCTAGGCAAAGGATAACGGTTCTTGATAGTAAGCTTATTGAGTTCGCGGTAGTCAATACACATGCAAAATGATCCATCCTTCTTTTTAACAAATAAGACGGGTGCACCCCACGGTGAATGACTCGGACGGATGAATCCCTTATCGGAGAGCTCTTGAAGTTGACTTGCAAGTTCTTGCATTTTAGAAGGTGCAAGACGATAAGGGGCTCTAGCCATGGGGTTAGCTCCGGGCACAAGATCAATACGAAATTCTACTTGACGAACGGGTGGAAGACCGGATAAGTCTTCGGGGAATACTTCAGGAAAATCTCGGATAATGGGGATATCTTGAATACTCTTCTCCTTGACATCCTTTTGAACAATATGGGCTAAGAAAGCAATGTACTTCTTTCGTAAGTACTTTTGAGCGGTAGTACACGACATCTACTTAAGTCCCTTGCAAGGCTTTTCACCAAAAACTCTTAAGGTTTCTCCCGATGGTAGCGGAATTTGGATACACTTTTCAAAGCAAATGACTCCGGCATGATGATTTGATAACCAATCCATACCTATGATAATATCAAAGCTTCCTAGTGGCATTGGAACAAGGTTGATTGGGAATGTGTGATCATTATGTTCTAAAGAGCAATCATAGATAATGGACTCGATTGTAAGTGAATCACCATTTGCTATTTCGACGGTAAAGGTTTTCTCTAATTGGGATCGTGTCTTTGCAAGTAAAGGTTCAAAGTTAAGTGACACGAAACTCTTATCGGCACCGGTATCGAATAAAATGGAGGCATATTGACTATTAACAAGAAACGTACCATTGACCACGTCGTTGTTGGCTTGAGCTTCATTGGCGTTTATGTTGAAAGCGCGCCCACGAGCTCCACCTTGTCTAGCATTTGCAAGTCTTGGACATTGATCACGAAAATGGTTCGGGTCACCACACTCATAGCAAGCACGCCCATTAGCAATGGCGGGAGTACCTTGATTAGCCACTTGGGGTACGGTTCGGTTTGGAGGGTTGACTTGACCCGTAAGAGCTTTGGTCCTACAAACACTAACCGTATGACCATATCTCCCACAATAAGTACAAAGGCGACATGGGATGTTTTGGGGATGATGGTAGTTGCAGGTGGCACAAAGAGGGTAGATCCCAACATATGGCTTTTTAGCCGGCGCTTGAACCATAGGTGCAGCTTGGTTGATGGGAACAGTAGGAGTAACCACAGCAAAATTTCTAACCTTCCTCTTTCTATTATTGCGAGAGGGCTCGGTTGTGGCTTCTTTGTTGTGAGTAGGAGGGGTTACGGTTTCAGAAACTTTCTTAGAACCCTTTTTGGTAAGAGTTCCAGTTTTCACATGATTATCAGTTAAGGTAGCGGATAGGCGAATAACATCCTCTAGAGTAGCAGGATTTCTACCTAAGACAGTATCTTGGATTTGTCTTGGTAGCCCACCTATATACTTTTCGATACAACGGGACAAAGGAGTGACCATGTGGGGCACAAGAAGACTCAACTCATGGAACCGAGTTGTATATGCTAAGCTTTCCCCACTATCTTGGGCAAGATCCCAAAATTCAGCTTCTAGCTTTTTCACTTCATTTCAAGGACAGAACTCCTTGGTCATAAGCCTTTTGACCTCATCCCAAGGTAAGGCCATAGCTACATCAACACCCCTATTCCTTTTCTCCCCATTCCACCATGTAAGTGCCCGTTTTTGTAGGACACTTGTAGCATGACGAACACGGAGGTTGTCGGGACAGTTACTATTGAGAAAGGTATTCTCAATGCTTTCGAACCATTGAAGAAGTCCAGTAGCTCCTTCGGTACCATAGAACTTTAGGGGATTGCACGAGTTGAAGTGCTTGAAGGTATATTGAGATGGATTATTACCACCATTTCCACCATTTCCACCATTATTACCACTATTGCTTCCATTTCCACCATTGTTGCCATTGGTGGCACCATTGGCTTGGGTGAGTTGTGTCACCAATTGGGTGAGAATAGCAACAATGTCGGTGTTGGCGTTGGTTGCGGGAGCACGACGAGGAGGCATTCTACAGATTTTCACAAGACAAGAAAAATTGTAAGAACTTATGAGATTTGATAGGATTTAATAGAATGAGGTAACAAAATAAAAATTGACATTCTTAGTTCGGATTGTACTCAAAAGTGACAAAATCACTTGAATACCATGGCACATTAAGGTTAATTAAACTTATAAAATTTTCAAGGAGACATGCTTTAGCCTATAAGTAAACACTCATCTCGGGAATTCCCAGGAAAACATACGGGTCCCTCGAAATGATTTGGCACGGTCTACTTGAAATTAAACTTGTGAAAGCATTTTCGGGTCAAGTCAACCCTCGGTTCAAGCGCACCTATGGTTCAAGCACCGTCTCCTTGAAATTAAGCTGTGGTTACTCCTGCTGTTCCCGTCAACCAAGCTGCACCTATGGTTCAAGCGCCGGCTAAAAAGCCATATGTTGGGATCTACCCTCTTTGTGCCACCTGCAACTACCATCATCCCCAAAACATCCCATGTCGCCTTTGTACTTATTGTGGGAGATATGGTCATACGGTTAGTGTTTGTAGGACCAAAGCTCTTACGGGTCAAGTCAACCCTCCAAACCGAACCGTACCCCAAGTGGCTAATCAAGGTACTCCCGCCATTGCTAATGGGCGTGCTTGCTATGAGTGTGGTGACCCGAACCATTTTCGTGATCAATGTCCAAGACTTGCAAATGCTAGACAAGGTGGAGCTCGTGGGCGCGCTTTCAACATAAACGCCAATGAAGCTCAAGCCAACAATGACGTGGTCAATGGTACGTTTCTTGTTAATAGTCAATATGCCTCCATTTTATTCGATACCGGTGCCGATAAGAGTTTCGTGTCACTTAACTTTGAACCTTTACTTGCAAAGACACGATCCCAATTAGAGAAAACCTTTACCGTCGAAATAGCAAATGGTGATTCACTTACAATCGAGTCTATTATCTATGACTGTTCTCTAGAACTTAACGAACATACATTCCCAATCAACCTTGTTCCAATGCCACTAGAAGTTTTGATATCATCATAGGCATGGATTGGCTATCAAATCATCATGCTGAAGTAGTCTGTTTCGATAAGTGCATCCGAATACCTCTACCATCGGGAGAAACGTTGAGAGTCTTTGGTGAAAAGCCTTGCAAAGGGCTTAAATTAATGTCATGCACTACTGCTCAAAAGTACTTACGAAAGAAGTACGTGGCCTTTTTGGCCCATATCGTTCAAAAGGATGTTAAAAAGAAGAGTATTCAAGATATCCCCATTATCCGAGATTTTCCTGAAGTATTCCCCGAAGACTTATCCGGCCTTCCACCCGTTCGTCAAGTAGAATTTCGCATTGATCTTGTGCCCGGAGCTAACCCCGTGGCTAGAGCTCCATACCGTCTTGCACCTTCTGAAATGCAAGAACTTGCAAGTCAACTTCCAGAGCTCTCCGAAAAAGGATTCATTCGTCCAAGTCATTAACCGTTTGGTGCACCCGTCTTATTCGTTAAAAAGAAGGATGGATCATTTCGCATGTGTATTGACTATCGCGAACTCAACAAGCTTACTATCAAAAACCGTTATCCTTTGCCTAGAATCGATGACCTCTTTGATCAACTTCAAGGTTCTACTTGCTTCTCAAAGATTGATTTTCGATCTGGTTATCACCAACTCCGTGTGCAAGAAGACGATATTCCAAAGACTGCCTTCTGAACAAGGTATGGTCATTACGAGTTCATGGTTATGCCTTTTGGACTAACCAATGCACCCGCAGTTTTCATGGACCACATGAATCGTGTGTGCAAACCATACCTTGATAAGTTCGTGATCGTTTTCATCGATGACATCTTAATCTATTCCAAGACTAAAGCCGATCATGAGCAACATCTTAGATTGGTTTTGGATCTCTTGAAGAAAGAACAACTATATGTCAAATTCTCCAAATGTGAATTTTGGTTAAAAGAAGTTCAATTTCTTGGTCATATTGTCAACGACAAGGGTATTCATGTTGACCCGGCTAAGATCGAAACGGTTAAGAACTGGAATGCCCCGAGGACCCCCACTCAAGTTTGTTCATTTCTTGGTCTTGCGGGATATTACCGTCGTTTCATCTCAAACTTCTCTAAAATTGCTGTTCCCCTTACCGCTTTGACCCACAAGGGTAAAACTTATGAATGGGGACCAAAGCAAGAAGAAGCTTTCCAAACCCTTAAGCAAAAGTTGTGCAATGCTCCCATATTAACTCTCCCTGATGGGAATGATGATTTAGTTGTCTACTGTGATGCTTCTAACCAAGGTCTCGGTTGTGTCCTCATGCAACGAGGCAAAGTAATCGCTTATGCGTCAAGGAAACTTAAGATTCATGAGAAGAATCATACGACGCACGATCTCGAGTTGGGTGCGGTCGTATTCGCATTGAAGATTTGGAGACATTATCTCTATGGAACAAAATGTGTGGTGTTCACCGACCACAAAAGTCTTCAACATATCTTTAACCAAAAAGAACTCAATATGAGGCAACGACGTTGGGTTGAACTCCTTAACGACTATGACTGCGAGATTCGTTACCATCCCGGCAAAGCGAATGTTATAGCCGACGCTTTGAGTTGAAAGGACCATGTTATGCTTCATTGTGCCCGAATTCAAACCGATATTCAAACCCGTATCTTAGAAGCTCAACACGTCTCAGTCACCGAGGGTAACATGTACGAGGAAATGTCGTGTGGTGTTGAACTTCTGCTTGAATCAAAACCCAATGGCTTACTTTATTACTTGAACTGTATTTGGGTTCCCGATCGCGATGATCTCCGTACATTTCTCATGAACGAGGCTCACAAGGCTCGTTATTCTATTCATCCTGGTGCGGATAAAATGTACCAAGATCTTCGCCAACAATATTGGTGGCCCGGTATAAAAAAGGACATTGCCCTTTATGTTGCCAAATGTTTAACCTGCTCCAAAGTCAAAGCCGAACATCAACGTCCTTTTGGTTTGCTTGAACAACCAAAAGGGGAGAACTTAGCCATGGATTTTATTACCAAACTCCCTCGCACCTCGAGTGGTTATGATAGTATTTGGGTGATCATTGATCGTCTCACCAAATCTGCTCATTTCTTGCGTATCCGTGAATTCTATCGGGTTGAGAAACTAGCCCGAATTTACATTGATCAAATTGTGAGCCGTCATGGTGTTCCTTTGAACATAATATCTGATCGAGATGCCCGGTTCACTTCTCGATTTTGGCAATCTCTCCAAACTGCTCTTGGCACACGATTGGATTTGAGCACGGCTTACCATCCCCAAACTGATGGTCAAACCGAGCGAACAATCCAAACTCTTGAAGACATGCTAAGAGCTTGCGTAATCGATTTTGGTGGCAATTGGGATTCACATTTATCCCTCATTGAGTTCTCTTACAATAATAGCTACCAGACAAGTATCAACATGGCTCCATTCGAAGCTCTTTATGGGCGCAAGTGTCGTTCTCCTATCTGTTGGAATGAGATTGGTGAAGCACAAATCACCGGTCCCGAGCTAATTCAAGAAACATCCGACAAGATTATTCAAATCCGTGACAACATCCGAACAGCGAGAAGTCGGCAAAAGAGTTATGCCGATAAACGTCGAAAACCTTTGGAATTCCAAGTCGGTGACCTTGTTCTTCTTAAGGTGTCCCCGTGGAAGGGTGTGATCCACTTTGGAAAGAAAGGCAAATTAGCCCCTCGCTATGTTGGTCCATTCAAAATCCTTGAAAGAATTGGGAAGGTGGCTTACAAACTCGAGTTACCTCCATCTCTTGGCAATGTGCATCCTACATTTCATTTATCAAATCTGAAGAAATGTCTCGCCGAGGAGAATCTCCATATACCACTTGATGACGTGCACATTGATGAAACGATGCACTTCGTTGAGAAACCGGTAGAAATTATGGATCGTGAAATCAAGCAACTCAAGCGAAGTCGTATTCCTATTGTCAAAGTTCGTTGGGAGTCTAAGCGTGGTCCTGAATTCACTTGGGAACGAGAATACCAAATGAAGCTCAAGTACCCCCACCTTTTTACCGATGCCATCGCTTCCTCTAACTAAATTTCGGGACGAAATTCCCTCAACATGGGGAGACTGTAACTTTTCTGATTTTTAGTATCCGTATTTTCAATTCAATGTAATGCATTTCAAACTCAATTGTAGTGCACTGTTTTATTCCTTTTCGTACCACAATTTAATACTATATTTCAATGTTGTAGAACCAAAGACTGATTGCTACCAAATTATTCTAAGTACAAATGCTGCTGATAGGCTTATCAGCAGCATTCATCACATATGGCTGCTGATAGTCTTATCAGCAGCATTCAACACTTGTTGCTGCTGATAGGCATATCAGCAGCACTCAACACTTGTTGCTGCTGATAGGCTTATCAGCAGCATTCAACACTTGTTGCTGCTGATAGGCATATCAGCAGCATTCAACACAAGTTGCTGCTGATAGCTCTATTCTCTGAAGACCAAACGTTGCAGCTGACTATCCATGTGAAGCACCTCTGACACCTTTATGTAAAAGCAACTGCCACACTCCAAGCAGAAGGAACCTCAGTGGTGCAACCAATAAAGGATCATGACGCGCGTCTCCAAGCATGCAAACAATGATGCCTAAGAAGACGTTTCAGTAAAGTTATCTAGATTAGCCTTTGCGTGTAATTTAGTTTAATAAACAAGATCAACGGCTTGTGTTAGATCTGATCCTTAGAATCAAGGGTCTGTCTTGATTCTAAGTTACTATAAATACTGTGTAAACACTTCATTGTAAGTGTGCTTGCTGTGCTTTCATAGTGCTTCTTGATAGTGTTTTATTTGTAAACTTGTAATCTCAGAAGTTTAATACAACAGTGCATTTATCAGTATTCTTGCTGTTTACTTGTTTACCTTGTTGGTTGTTATTGTTTCCGCCAATATCAACTAGAATAGAATCACCTTGTAATCTTACGATCCTACAAATGTTAATCCACAAATTTTACACGGTTATAACCTATAAAAAACACTACATAAGTATCTATTTATCCAGATGATCTTGAAGAAATGGATATTCAGCACTCATATGCCATGCTCTCCCTCAGAGCAAAAAGGTTTTATTCTAGAACCGGGAGATCAGTTCCAAGCAACAACTCAAACACCAGAGTTGGGCTTGATAAAAGCAAGATCCGATGTTACACCTGTAACCAAATGGGTCACTTTGCTAGGGAGTGCAAGGCACCTAAAGCCAATCAGGGTGCCAGCCATCAAAGACAAGCTTACCAAGGTCAGCCCAGGCAGCAGCATCAAGGAACTCCTCCAGCACAAACTGCAGCATGTGCAAATGTTGGAACTTCAGACATTGACTGGAGTTTTCAATATGAAGATGTTCCTGCCTCCAACCAAGCACTTATGGCAGACAATGCAGAGATACCACCTCAGGTATTTGAACATCTTTGCTCTCAAGCTTGCATTGACAAAGTTTTAGGTTATAGAAAGCATAACCAAAATCTGATAGATCAAAATGAAGAGTTTCATCAAAGGAAGTCTGAATTCAAAAAGGTCGAAGATACTTACAAAGAAAAAATTAACTGCCTTAAGAAAAAAGATTTCTTCATTAAAACATGAACAAACCAATCTAGAAACTCAGATTGATGATCTATTAGTAAAACTTAAAGCTACCAGAGCTGAACTGGATGAACAGAAAGTCCATGTTGAAAAATATGAATTTTCATCTAAAAAGTTACAAAGATTGTTAGATATTCAAGTCCATGAAAGGGTAAAAACTGGACTTGGATATCATAGTGACGAGTACCAGACAGTTCCTCCTCCTGCTGATTATGTTGCCATTCACCAACCAAGCTTCAATACTGCAAACCTTGACATGGCAAACCGAAACATTGATCCTTCAATGGATGCATGTTTTGTGGAAGACTGCTCCACCTCTTCAGAATCTGAGTCAACCTGCTCAGACCACTGTGAAACTAGTGCAGTCCCATCTGCTCCTCTCTCTGAAGCCGGCTGTCCTGTTGTTACCTCAACCATTCCAGCTCCCATTCCATTCAAACAAATCAAGATTAGCTATACTCCAGGTGGAAGAAAGCTAATCATTGAAAAGGGAGAGACATCAGGTTTCACCAACCCAAAATCTCAGTCAAAGTCAAAGGCGTTTGATGTTTCTCATACTCCTGGAGAAAAAGGTCCATATGTTCAAAGGACACTAGAAGAAGCCACCTTTGAACATAACAAATCTCATCCCTGGAACTTCAAAGATTTGTTTCAAAATAAGAACTATGTGGACTCTCACAGGGACAAGATAGCAGTATCATGCTTTGTGTGTGACAAATACAATCACACTGACAGCACCTGCTTTCACTACCGTGAACACCAATGTAACATTCCCGATTTTCTGACCCTATTTTAATTTATTTAAATTAATAAAATAACGGTACATCATTAAACTTTGTACTTGTTCAAACCTGCACCTCATCAATTGTTAGCTAAACGTATTTTTAATCCGAAGTTTTAGAACTCAAATCACGTGGTAACACCTCCTAGAGTTAACTCAGTTAGTAATCCCGTTAGGTGTTCTGTTAAATCCTAACCAAGCTAATTCTGTCAAAGCTGAAGTTGCAAGGGCTGATTTTGTAATTAACCAGAAACCCTAGTAGGCACGGTCGTGCCTCATGTTGGCACGGTCGCGCCTCGTCTTGGCACGGTCGCGCCAGGTTTTGGCACGGTCGCGTCTCGTCTTGGCACGGTCGCGCCTTGTTTTGGCACGGTCGCGCCTCATGTCTGAGAAAACGTAACTGCAGCTTTAATCGCCCGATCGTTGGTTTCCCGTAACTGATTTCCACTTAATATCCATTAACAAAGACAATTACACTGCCAATTACAAGCATTATCATTTGGAACCGATTCATCTCAAGAAAACTAAACGAAACCACAAATTTCTTCCTTTCGATCCATATTCTCTCAAGTAAACAAACGATAATCATCACACAATCCTCACCGAAACTCACGAGTACACTGGTTGAGCAGGAATTGCAGCAGGAGACGCCGGAGACAAAATTCGTCACGCCGAAACTCCTTTCTACCATAAGCTACCAATCCATCGTCGTTCAGGGTAATTGAAACCTTCTAAACCTTCTATTTATTCTATAGATCCAAAGCCCTAATCTAATTTGGGCATTCAATATCGAAACTAACACAAACCTGAATCTAAGTTTCGTTTAAAAATGATTTAATCGAATAATAATTTGGACATGTTTTAAATACAATTAATCTATACAAATAGACTCGAAATCACCTAATGGATGAAAGCCCTATGGTTTCCAGCTTTGAAATCATAGGAATTAGACAATTCGTCTCTGTTTTGGACCAGACACGGTCGCGCTAGTCCTCTAGCACTGTCGTGCTCCATGAAGACACGATCGCGCCACTCCAAGCGCGGTCGTGCCTCGCCCTCTGACCCGGTCGTGCCTCTTGGCTAGACCTGGTCGTGCTATCCGAACCCTAGACACGGTCGTGCCTGGCCCAGGCACGGTCGTGCCTAGTGAGCAGCCTTGTTATGACATCTGTTTGATCAACACGGTCGCGTCCTTGACCAACGCGGTCGCGCCCGTGGTCCTAGCACAATCGTGCCTTATCCCTGGCACGGTCGGGTGTGGGAGAAAACTTTGACAAAATATTTAATTTCATATTTTTAAAACAATAAGTATTCCAAAGTAATTTTTTTCAAATAAAAATAATCGTTTTTATGAAAATTATATTAACTTCTCTGAAAAGATCAAGTTTTTAATTCTAAAATAAATAAAAAGTTATTTATTTAAACCTACAAAATTTAATTTATATTTAAACAAAAACATTTAATTATTTATACTTAATTACCTATAACGTCTACATTATCTTCATAACTAGATAAATAATAAATTATTTAATTATTTAAACTCAAACCTTGATCAAAAGGTTCCAAAAATACCCATTTCAAATCTTTCATTTCATACAATTCATTTCAAGTTCAAACCCCTAACCTTATACACCCCTCCAATCCAACCCTAGACTTTGACATAGACTTTGTGCACTATTAATACAATATACATTACACTCTAGGTTAACATTGTGCATTGCAAGGATTTTATTGCTAGCTAGTAGCTTGTGTTAGCTACGCCTTCGAATCAAGTGAGTATTCACAACCCCTTTTTACTCTTTTACACTTTTGGGGTGGAACATGAACTCTATACTCATTACAGATTACACAATTACATTTACACAAACAACACAAGTGCAAAAATCCTATTTACATACATGTGTGCAAAAATTTGAGCTTTGTGCCCGAGTGCTAGGTGTGTTTAACCTTTGTATGCTCTTATGTGCAATCATTAACTATACAAGCCAACGGTTTTCAATGATGGATCTATTGAGTCTGACAAACCCACCCATGGTACGCGGTGATTGAAACCGACAACACACTTTGTTTTGCATGCTAGTTACAAGGTTTGATTGTACATTTGGTTACACAATAGCTGCTCCCCATAAATGCCTTATTTTATCATGTCTTGTAAAGGATTTGTTTTCAACTATATGCTATCTACATACAACTGTGTTATACTCACCAACTTTTTAGTTGACCTTATTTTATTCATGTTTCAGGTGCTTTCATATGAGCTAGATCAAGACATGCTACACATAGACTTTGGACCTAGTTAATATTAAATCAAAGACAAATTGTATTTCATTATGTACTTTGAACTTGTTTCATGTTTGTTTGAATGGAAATGGATTTAATATATTTATTACAATCTAGTCAACCTTGTGCTCATGAACAGTCTTACATGTCCCGCCCCGATGATTCCGCCATCGGTCGGGGTGTGACAGATTGGTATCAGAGCCTTGGTTATAGGGAACTAGGTTATTAGACACTCTTGACCTAGACTATAACTTTAGGACACCCATACAATGCCATGCTACTACATGTTACATTATCAATTTCCGTGTGATTGTTTTTACATGCTATCCTATGTACTTACACTACATGATACAATACATAATGACTTATGTGTCACACTATTTGATAACTCTTGTGCTTACACTCATTACTATCTACATGCTATATGATTATCCTCCTATGTGAATATTTTTACATTGTTATACCATGTGAATTACATCACATGATACCATACTCAATAGTTTATGTGTCACGCTACCTGCCCACTTTTTCTTCTATGCATAGCTACCTACTTAAATTATTTAAAACACTATCCTAGGTTTAACACACACACATACAAACCAAATTATTTATACACATTTGGACTCCCATACATGATACCATCACCCTTTTATGAGCAAAGACTTAAACTATTGGGCCTAATGCCCACCAATAATAAACTAAGAAGCCCATCTATCCTCCAAGCAGAAGAAGCCCGCTGAAAAGCATAAACCTTACTCTTGGGCCTCAAAGCCCAGTTCACAACAATTCTCATCATAACCATGAGCCCAACAATAGTATTATTAATACATGATGGCTGGAAGAGTGTGTAAGCCCACGAGGAATTCTGGCTAAGGAAAGATAGGGTACTTAAGTGTGTCTTAGTGACCCACCCCTCTTTCCTGGGAATTCTCCTTAGGGATACATTACTTATAGGTCAAGTGTATTTCTAAAATACTATCGTGAAGGTTCGGCGTTATGACTAGTCAAACTCTAAAACCCATAAGAACTTCTATATTTGACATTTCATATTTCATTATCACTTACAACTTTTTCATTGTTTTTCTGCTAGACATGGACTCCTACCCTCCTCCCTCCCCGGTTTACCGTCCTGGATCAGAATCTGATTGGGAGGAAGACGCTGAGACACCCATGTATTGGTCACCAACACCCCCAACTGCTAGGCCAAGGTTCGATGTAAGGGCGTACGGGATTAGGAACACCGACCCGAGACCTCGAACACCTGGATCACCCGTACCCATAAACCCGTATCATACACCTCACCCCCATAATCAATTGCCACCCCCACTAAGCGACCCATACCTAATGCCCGACCTATATCATCCTAACCCTTGGGTAAGACAAACCATGGCACCCACTAGTGTCATGGGGATTCCAACCCATGACCTCCATCAATATGTAAGAACCTCAGAATTCGAGAGGCAAAGGATAGAGCAGGGAGTGATACACGACTTGCAAAGACAAAGAATGGATAGCCTAGCAAACCAATTAGGGTACCAAAAGGAGTTAATCTCCATCCTCGAAAAAGAAATTCAAGCACATCGCACGGAGACCGCCAGGACTGAAGCCCGATCTGCTACTCGAGTGACTATAGCGGTGCTCATCTTGGCGATTATCTTCTTCCTAGTGGAAAGCTACCAGAGACGTTAGAAGGAGCTTCTACTAATTTCCTTTAAATTTTCGAATTGAGAACCATTTCCCCTATGTTTTGAATAATGTTAACATTTCAGTATTTAATCAATTCCATATATTTTAACTCTACAGTTATTGTACATTGATTTGACCCGTGGAGCGTAAATTACACCTGTTATATTCCCATCAAACTTTCACTTCTTTCATTCAACATGGTTTAGTACATTACCGACAATCTTTTTCATTAAATAAATCATCCTATTTTGTGATTCAAACAAAATCTCACTTTCTTGTTTAATCAAAATGTTTATCAAATTTTTAGATAATATTAAAAACATAAATTTTCCATAAAACTTTTTCACCTGATAAGGAAAGTTAATACAACCAATTTTATAAAAATATTATTTCAAATTGATAAATAACTATGATTTTTCTTCATTAAAGTAAATATTTCTAAACTTTGGCTAAATCATAGACTACTTGTTTAGCAAATGGTTCCACTTAAAAATATCCTTTTACTAATAGTTGAAAGTTTAAATTAAAAAAAAAAAAAAAAAAAAAAAAAATACTTTTCCCATAAATTGCATATTCATTTAAAATATGCGGTTCAATGATTTCACTACTTTATATATCTACAATCAAGAATGAATTTCCTACTTTCTATGTTCAAACAAAGACCTGTAATTGTAAACACAAATTCCCGAATATTTCCAAAACTTCCTCGTTACCTTTCACTTGACGCTTACCTAACCACCACATTATGAAAGAGCGCCAAACGACACGTTTGTCCGCAACACTCGAACCCATGCAAAACCCGTTAGTACACATCGCACGCGAAGTTCAATACTCACGTTCATAATATATTCAATGCAATCTTATGTTACATAAAACTCAATTATTCTCAATATATCCAATGCTACACAAATTACATGATACATGAAACTAGTTTGCCTGCAAATCACAATTTACTCGATCGATTACGTAATGAACGAAACACGTTTATTTGCAGTACACATGCTACTGGATTGAACACATGATACACGAAACTTAATTGTTTGCAATATACGTGATACATAAGAATTGCGTCATTGATGCATAGTTCTAGATTGACCACACTATACATGAAACTCATTTTGTTACAAAGCACCTTATACTAAACGGTGTACATTATACAAAATACATGATGCTAAATTGCTAACACTATACACGAGATCCATTTCCTACAATACACATAATATTATGTGGTTTACATTACACATTAGAGCTTATTGATTTACAAAATACAAGACGCTAAATTATTTACACTATATATGAGACTTGTTTGATTACAAACTACGTGACACTAGATCATACATGAGGATTGTGTGCTTACTATATACTCGAAACATATTTGCTTACAATTATTGCAATGGATTGATTACATTATACACAAGACATGGTCATGCACTTTGTACACCAAAGTTGAAGACCATAATACATTGAAACGACTCGTGGTTTGACGTATTCTTGTTCAAACATGAGCAAACTAAGAAACTTGAAGTGTTACTACTTTACTACTCTTTAGTTGCGAACTGACCTGATTAGGGACTTAGTTACTTGTTAGCGACTTTTTATGTGTAAACAATAGACGTGATCATAGCGAAATTGTACCCCCTTACCCACAGACAACGAAACAATCTATACGGACCATACGATGATTTGAATAATTACGGGTGCACACGGAATTATGAAAATCAGCGCATGGAAACTATAGTGAAATTTTGTCATGTGTTGTGACCTAAAACTTTTCATGATGTGTAACAACGAAACGGATGTAATGTGACGAGGGCATGGTGGATACGCCGATGGTACTTCCTATATATAAGTGTCCTATCATATTATCAGGAGTAGCGTTGTTCGTGTCACGTGAAGTTTGGACCTAGACCAATGTTTATGAAATCTTTTACCCACTAACAATTTTGAGCACGTTAGACTACATCTTACACAAACTAAAAATTTCAAAATCACATCAAATTAGTTCCAAGTAATACATCTTGCATTTAGAATTCAAATTGCTATTCGACAATCTTCTTCTTAAGTCCATTTCAAAAAACTAAATTCATTGTCATCATTCATATTCAACCTTGAGTATCAGGCCTAAATCATATCAACGGTCAAACTCACCGAGAACCCAAAACTCCCACCCTTTTTCTTGATTTTTTAGTAGCCTTCATTAGTTAAATTTCGGGACGAAATTCCCTTAACATGGGGAGACTGTAACATTCCCGATTTTCTGACCCTATTTTAATTTATTTAAATTAATAAAATAACGGTACATCATTAAACTTTGTACTTGTTCAAACCTGCACCTCATCAATTGTTAGCTAAACGTATTTTTAATCCGAAGTTTTAGAACTCAAATCACGTGGTAACACCTCCTAGAGTTAACTCAGTTAGTAATCCCGTTAGGTGTTCTGTTAAATCCTAACCAAGCTAATTCTGTCAAAGCTGAAGTTGCAAGGGCTGATTTTGTAATTAACCAGAAACCCTAGTAGGCACGGTCGCGCCTCATGTTGGCACGGTCGCGCCTCGTCTTGGCACGGTCGCGCCAGGTTTTGGCACGGTCGCGCCTCGTCTTGGCACGGTCGCGCCTTGTTTTGGCACGGTCGCGCCTCATGTCTGAGAAAACATAACTGCAGCTTTAATCGCCCGATCGTTGGTTTCCCGTAACTGATTTCCACTTAATATCCATTAACAAAGACAATTACACTGCCAATTACAAGCATTATCATTTGGAACCGATTCATCTTAAGAAAACTAAACGAAACCACAAATTTCTTCCTTTCGATCCATATTCTCTCAAGTAAACAAACGATAATCATCACACAATCCTCACCGAAACTCACGAGTACACTGGTTGAGCCGGAATTGCAGCAGGAGACGCCGGAGACAAAATTCGTCACGCCGGAACTCCTTTCTACCATAAGCTACCAATCCATCGTCGTTCAGGGTAATTGAAACCTTCTAAACCTTCTATTTATTCTATAGATCCAAAGCCCTAATCTAATTTGGGCATTCAATATAGAAACTAACACAAACGTGAATCTAAGTTTCGTTTAAAAATGATTTAATTGAATAATAATTTGGACATGTTTTAAATACAATTAATCTATACAAATAGACTCGAAATCACCTAATGGATGAAAGCCCTATGGTTTCCAGCTTTGAAATCATAGGAATTAGACAATTCGTCTCTGTTTTGGACCAGACACGGTCGCGCTAGTCCTCTAGCACGGTCGTGCTCCATGAAGACACGATCGCGCCACTCCAAGCGCGGTCGTGCCTCGCCCTCTGACCCTGTCGTGCCTCTTGGCTAGACCTGGTCGTGCTATCCGAACCCTAGACACGGTCGTGCCTGGCCCAGGCACGGTCGTGCCTAGTGAGCAGCCTTGTTATGACATCTGTTTGATCAACACGGTCGCGTCCTTGACCAACGCGGTCGCGCCCGTGGTCCTAGCACAATCGTGCCTTATCCCTGGCACGGTCGGGTGTGGGAGAAAACTTTGACAAAATATTTAATTTCATATTTTTAAAACAATAAGTATTCCAAAGTAATTTTTTTCAAATAAAAATAATCGTTTTTAGGAAAATTATATTAACTTCTCTGAAAAGATCAAGTTTTTAATTCTAAAATAAATAAAAAGTTATTTATTTAAACCTACAAAATTTAATTTATATTTAAACAAAAACATTTAATTATTTATACTTAATTACCTATAACGTCTACATTATCTTCATAACTAGATAAATAATAAATTATTTAATTATTTAAACTCAAACCTTGATCAAAAGGTTCCAAAAATACCCATTTCAAATCTTTCATTTCATACAATTCATTTCAAGTTCAAACCCCTAACCTTATACACCCCTCCAATCCAACCCTAGACTTTGACATAGACTTTGTGCACTATTAATACAATATACATTACACTCTAGGTTAACATTGTGCATTGCAAGGATTTTATTGCTAGCTAGTAGCTTGTGTTAGCTACGCCTTCGAATCAAGTGAGTATTCACAACCCCTTTTTACTCTTTTACACTTTTGGGGTGGAACATGAACTCTATACTCATTACACATTACACAATTACATTTACACAAACAACACAAGTGCAAAAATCCTATTTACATACATGTGTGCAAAAATTTGAGCTTTGTGCCCGAGTGCTAGGTGTGTTTAACCTTTGTATGCTCTTATGTGCAATCATTAACTATACAAGCCGACGGTTTTCAATGATGGATCTATTGAGTCTGACAAACCCACCCATGGTACGCGGTGATTGAAACCGACAACACACTTTGTTTTGCATGCTAGTTACAAGGTTTGATTGTACATTTGGTTACACAATAGCTGCTCCCCATAAATGCCTTATTTTATCATGTCTTGTAAAGGATTTGTTTTCAACTATATGCTATCTACATACAATTGTGTTATACTCACCAACTTTTTAGTTGACCTTATTTTATTCATGTTTCAGGTGCTTTCATATGAGCTAGATCAAGACATGCTACACATAGACTTTGGACCTAGTTAATATTAAATCAAAGACAAATTGTATTTCATTATGTACTTTGAACTTGTTTCATGTTTGTTTGAATGGAAATGGATTTAATAAATTTATTACAATCTAGTCAACCTTGTGCTCATGAACAGTCTTACATGTCCCGCCCCGATGATTCCGCCATCGGTCGGGGTGTGATAACCAAAGAAACTCAAAGCAGCATGCCTTTGAGAAAACAAACAGAAACAAACAGGTGAGAAGCTATGATGCAAAGGTAACAAAGTTCAGAGAATCTCTATCCCCTCAAAGAGTGAAGATGCAGAAACCTCAACAAACTTGTATCATATGTGGGGAATCAAACCACTTTGCTGCAACATGCAAGTTCAACCCTTTTAACCAAGTTGCAAATCATTCATCTGTGGTCAACCCATCAGCAGCAAACAAAATCGCTGCTAATAGAGTAAAGTCCAGGAAACAAAAGGCAAAGCCTCCAGCAGCAAAAGTCTCTGCTGCTGACAAAGCAAAATCAAAAACAACGGTATCAGCAGCAAAAGTATCTGCTGCTGACAAAGCAAAAACTGCTACTGCTCCAGCAAAGCCCTCAGCAGCAAAATCAGCTTCGGATAAGCCAAAATTGTCAGCAAGAACATCTTCTGCCGACAATGCAAAGAAAGCTAGAAAACCACCAACACAGCAATGGAAGGCCAAACAATCCCCAAGCATAACTATTGGTTCCGTTGACTGCAAGCATGCTGACAATGGCAAATTAGCAACGATCTTCTACAATGCTGCATGCTACAATGATCCTCCCACTAACTAGATATCTTCCATGTGCAGGGACAGCCAGGCAACAAACACAATACTTGGGTGGTAGATAGCGGCTGTTCCAGGCACATGACAGGCAACAGGTCCATCCTCTCTAACTTCAGACATT
This sequence comes from Smallanthus sonchifolius, assembly GCA_023525975.1. NCBI lineage: Eukaryota > Viridiplantae > Streptophyta > Magnoliopsida > Asterales > Asteraceae > Smallanthus > Smallanthus sonchifolius. Next base: position 47,175,150 of record CM042036.1, read on the forward strand.
TCAAAGGAGGATATGCTGCCTTTGGGAGTGACTCAAAGGGTGGATCTATCACTGGACAAGGAACTGTGTCCAATGAAAGGATGAGTATTGAAAGAGTCAACTATGATAAAGAACTTGATTTCAATCTCATGAGTGTTTCCCAAGTATGTGATCAAAAGCATTGGATGCTCTTCACTGACAAAGAATGTTTTATGTTAGCTCCTGGTCTATCTAAACCCCCTCCAGAGAAGATTCTCCTAACTGCTCGTAGAAAGGACAACTTATATGTGCTTGACATGAATGAAGCCACTCCATCCGGTAGTGTTTCATATTTTCTGTCAAAGGCATCAGTTGATGAATCCGCTCTTTGGCACAGGAGGTTAAGCCATGTCAACATCAAAACAATCAATAAATTAGTGAAGGACAATCTTGTCAGAGGGCTTCCTAACAAAGAATTCCAGCTAGACGATCACTGCATTGCCTGCTTGAAGGGAAAACAACACAAGAGTTCCCACAAGCCCAAGACATTGAACACAAATGACACCCCTCTCCAGATACTGCATATGGATCTCTTTGGTCCTACGAATGTCATGTCAATGGGTAAAAAGTCCTACTGTCTGGTGATAACTGATGACTTCTCCAGATTCTCATGGGTATTCTTCCTAAGAACAAAAGATGAAACTGTTGAGATTCTCAAATCCTATATTCTTAGGGTAGAGAATCAAAGCAATCTGAAGGTAAAGATCATAAGGTGTGATCAGGGAACAGAGTTCAAAAATCACACCTTGAACAGTTTCTGTGAGAGCAAGGGCATTGAAAGGCAATACAGTGATCCAAGAACCCCTCAACAAAATGGGGTTGCTGAAAGAAGAAATAGGACTCTGATTGAATCAGCAAGATCTATGCTGGCTGACTCAAAGCTGCCCGCTTACTTTCTGGGCAGAAGCAGTAAGCACAGCTTGTTATGTGCAGAATGTAGGTCCCTTCGCGTGTGTCGGATCGTCACATGCAAGTGGTCTAATAGTCAAACCGGGTGCGGAATACCCGTGACTAGGTGGAGAGTCTTACTAAACAAAGTAAACCGAACACAAGAGTCACAACAAACGTTCTTTGTATTATAAACACTCGACGGTTACAGAATGTGCGTACTTAGCAAAACTGAGTTCGACTCAACTACTGATTCTGCGTACTTATCATCTGTCAACCTATCCTATTTATACAGACCTGAAGCCTGCGCACTTAGCAAGTGCGCAGGACCAAATGCTCTTGCGTACTTAGCAAGTACGCATAGGTCTTCTTGCGTACTTGATAAGTACGCAGGAGCTTTCTCCTGCGCACATACAAGTGCGCAAAACACTTGGAAGAAATCAACAAAACATTAAGTAAAAGTAAATACAACTCGATAAACTTTTACATAATGACTCTTACATACAAAGACAAAATACAGACATTAGACATACAAACCTAGACTCTATCCAGAGTGTTGTCACAGGAAAGTGCATCAACAAACTCCCCCTTGACAACAGCTCGGGATCTTCATCGTCTTCAGTCTTCAATCTTCTGTCTTCACAGCACTGCTTCCTTAGCTTCCATCTTCTTTTTGTAATCAAGACAGAACTTGATTAACTTATCGTATTTGGCCGAGAGAAGCTTTGTCCATTCGTCAGTGTGGATGCAGAATTTGTCTGCTAGTACCTCCAGATCGTTCACAGAGAAATTGATGAAGCAGACTTCATCAAAAACCCTGATCACTTCCTTTGGCACTATGTTTCCACTATCTGACTTACCTTTACCCATGATCACAGCCTCGCCCGTTTTTGGATCAACGTACTAGTACCACATGTCACCAAGAATATCCTGAGGTAACTTGCTCAGGGGAATCTTAGTTTCACATCGCACTGGCTTGTATACCAATCTCTTTAACGGCTTCTTAGTCACAGGGTGCACAGCGTGCTTATCCTTGACTCTTCTGGGCACCTGAGGCTTGAGATACTCATACTTTCCCGATCTTGCTTCACGCTGTAGTATACTCCACAAACCCATTGCTACTGCATGATTCGAATGATTCAGCAGGTCGCGGTTTGTAAGGTTAACTAGGTCGTACCTGGGCAAAGAGTTGAACGCCTCACTGGTTGGTTTCAAGTATTGAACCCCTCCAGATCTTTTGATGGCGAACAACTGCTTGTCCTCCTCAAACCTGACAGCTAAGATCATACCTGTCGCTCCATACTTGTCTTTGATAGACGTCTTTTGCCATACTGGAGCTGGACCTTTTGTAGATGCAGAAGGCATGTCTTTCTCTTTTTGTGCCTCGGGGTCCACAGGTATAGGGTCGACCGGGGGGGCATCAGTTGTAGCTTCAACATTACTTGCTGTATCAACTGAGCCTGTGTCTGTTTCGAGCAGAGATTCGAGCGATGGTATTTCAAAGATCTCACCATCCTCTAACTCATACTCTAGATCCCCGTCGCCATTGGGAATCTCGATTATCACATCATCATCATCATCATTCCAATCGTCACCAGAGTCGATCTCTCCTTCTTCCAGATTAAGGAGAGCATCGATCTGTGCTTCTTTAGAATAGTCAGGCTCGAGACATAGAATCTCACCAGCCACTGACTTCCCTTTATCACCGCCACCACCACCTCCTGAGGTATCACCACCCTCTTGCGTAGTAGACTCCCCCTCAGCCATTGACGTAGTAGAGATGGGCACAATTGCCGAAGCTTGGTGCTCACCTCCACTAGGACCGACTTCAGGATCCTTGTCTTTGTCATCATCCTTAGTCAAATCGACTGGATGACAAACCTCTGCACCGGTGGATTTTTCTTTTTCCTTCTCCCCCTGAGCACCTAGCTTCTCGGTCAGTTCTGCAATCAATTTGACCATAGTAGCGTGCTCCTGCCTTTGAGCATCCATCCTTAGCTCAATTGAAGTTCCGTGGGCCAGAATCATTTCATTCGTCTTCATTAATAGTTCATTCTGCGCCATCACATTCTTCAGCCGTTCATCAGTCCCCATTCTCTGGCTACGCAGAATCCTAACTTCATCTGCAGAGAGTTTATCTGTGCTTGTTGAGCATCAGACTCCTCCTTTGACGTTTGAATAGTCTTCAACAAGCCAGCAACTTGGGTTTCTAGCACATCGATCCTAGCTTCATTTGGATCCGGATGCCTAGATGATGATGCTTCGGTGTTTTGGATGGGGGAAGAGAAGATTGTGTCAAAGTCGAACCCCTGTGAGAAATCACCGTAGTTGAAGGGTTGACCGGACGGCTCTTTGGTGGGTGTTGGGGTTGGGGATGGTATGATGTGAGTGGGTGTTATGGTTGGGGTGACTGTGACTGACTCCGTGAGAAGTGGAGCAGTCACCGTCACCTGGACGGTTGGAATAGGGAGGGTCACCGTCACAGGAATCACCTCTGTGACCGCCGTGACTGCCACATCTGCTTGTACCAGTGGCCTTCTCCTCCTGCGAAACAGTTGCCGTGCTGGCATGGTAGATTCTGGAATGGCAGCCTCAACTTGTACTGGTTGCACAGTTGGAATCTCTTCAACCCTGGGGATGGCAACCTCTTGCCTATCGCCCCTTTTCTTGTTGGTGCTCTCATGCCTCTGTCTTTGTAAAGCAGCGTCGGAGTCGGAATCCGGTTCATATTCGCTGCTGGAGCTTTGTCTCTTTCTTTTTGAAGACGACGCAGGCTGGGTTACCTGTGCCTGTCTCCTCGGATGTGCCTGTGATGGTGCATCATCGGAATCAGAAGAATCTGATTCTGTAGCCTCCGAATCGGATTCCTCAGCACCACCAACACTACCTTCATCATTACCCTCATCATTACCTTCATCATCCTCATTCTCTTCATCTTGTTCTTCATCAGAGTGATCACTCATCTCTGGTCCCGAGTTGGGACTATACCAGTTCCAGTCCTCCGGAGCGACGTATGCTTCATTCAATAGGTGGCCAAAGAGTTCAGTGTGCTCAGGGGTAGGATCTACACTGCCTGGCTTTAGAAACTGTGCAAAAACTCTCTTGTCCACCCTCTTCACTTGCAGTCTCTCCCCGATCGCACGCAGGTTTGGCAACGCATCATCGATCAAAAGTTGCACAAACCTCGGGTATAAAAGGAACCTAAACCTCTCCGCTGTATTGATCTGATCATTAATTGCTTTGAAAATGAAGCGGGAGAAGTTGTAGCCCCTATTGAGAGACAAGCCCACCATAGCTGCTGCAAGGTCATGACCCATGGCATCTTTCCCTGCTTTCCTGGACGAGATGCACATGATCATGACGTGGGCAAAGTAGCGCCACTGATCTAATACCCACATCTTCTTGTAAGAAGCATAGTTCCTTGCCCCGACATATCCCATTCTCTGCCTCCAACACCCATCCACGTAGTAATCTGGATAGGATGTCGGGTCGGTGGCAAGGTCTCTGAACTGCAGTACTCGTCTGATTGTCTCTTCAGAGATTGCAATAGCCCGACCATCAACAGTAGCCCTTATGACGTTAGGGGATACTGTGCAATCGTGCTCTGCAGTCTCCCAGAATTGTTCTAAGTATGGTCTTGAGACTGTTGGATTAGCCGAGATTGCATAACTTATTTTGGATCTGTTCAGAAAGTCCACAATCTCTCTATATTGTAAGGCTGCCCCTTTCCATTCTGGTTCAGTGTGCGCCAACAGATTGAATTCGTCAGTGAATGCACGAGCCATTATCTGCAAACACACACAGGAAACATGATTAGATCAATTAATAACAATAGAAGTAGACTCACATGACTTAGAATAGTAGGAACACTTTGTAAAAAATTTCAGACTTTGAAAAATTTTCTAAGTGTTGGTCCTGCGCACTTAGCAAGTGCGCAGGATTTTACTCTTGCGTACTTAACAAGTACGCAGGAATTACTTCTTGCGTACTTGCTAAGTGCGCAAGAACAACCCTTAGCAGAAATTTCAAAGATTTAAATTCGTTCAAAATGCGGGTTGATTAGGTAGCCACTAGGTCGGAATCAGGGATTCGAACCTATGGTACCATTAACAACACCATTAACCACTAAGACACGATCAATTTTTGACCTAGGTCGTCGAACGACCCACTGACGTTTCAACTTCAACCCGTAGGATCAATCGATGACCAAAGGGAAAATATACGATCGATTAGGCAAGCTAATAACTTGTTAGTGACATTAGTTACCCAAACAACCCCAAAATTACCCCAAAATTTGTCGACATTAATCTAAAATTTTCTAGGTCAAAAATCGGTCCAATAAACACGAATCTATGGATGGAATCGGCTTAGATTCTCACCAAAGGGATGAAATACCAAGATGATAAAGTGGACGGGATGAAAAACGGGTTTGAACACACTCGATTTTGAGAGAATAATAGCAGGGGGAAAATTTCGGTTTGAATGAGTAAACCTGAAAATTTTTCTAAGTGTTGAACTTATACCCCACTGATAATGTTCGTGCGTACTTGCTAAGTGCGCACAAATTAACTCTTGCGTACTTAACAAGTACGCAGGAATTAACTCTTGCGTACTTGCTAAGTGCGCAAGTCTTACTTCGTGCGTACTTGACAAGTGCGCAGAAACCTTAAGTGCGCAATTTTTCAACTCAGAGTTTATGAAGATATTTAAGTCAAATAACGAACAAGATAAAAACATTCGACCACGAGGATTCAAATACAATTCATGAAGATTAAACATAAATTTTTTTTTTTTTTTTAAGATAGATATGTACAAGTATTCACACAAGCTATTTTTGATCAAAGACACGAGTAGAGGATCATATCAGGCTAACTTATAGCAAAAACGATACAATATAAACATCAAAGAATATGGGATCATGTCATGTATTACTCTTTAGTCTTACGTAATAAGCACATAAACAAGTAATTCAAGTTGACACTATTATAAGATTTGAAACTATACGCATCTTTGTATCATGTTCTTGTGTATTAAGGTATTAATTATAAAATATACAACGTGTACCCCACTTAAATGCTATGATATTTTGCACTATCTCAAGGCATCTAAGATTTTTCCAATGATATTCTTAATTTTCAGAATGAAGTTACATCAATTAGCACAGAAAAATCAAGCAGAATCCATAAGGATTATCAGGAATCATAAGATTCAGAATCGAGTGATTCATTTGTCTTGGTTTCATGATATTTTTCTTCTTTGAATATCGGTATGATGATTCGGGATAGTGAATATGGTGTTTGATTATAAGGTAAGGGGATCCAACTTTTATCTGGATTTGATTTCAATGAACCAGGAATGATTCAAGGGTGAATACATGCTCAACGGTTGATGTAGAGACATGTCTTGATTCAATCTCTCCTTGCATACTTGTGAGTATGGGCAGTGAGATGAACCGCATTAATTGTGCTAACAACATAACCCGAAACTGATCTCAAAAGAAAATTATTGTCAAAATCTAACATCCTTTATCTGATAATGATCTTTTCTATTCTTTTACACACACACACTTGCAAACATGGGTTCAAATCACAGTTGTAATTTAGATTTAGTTTCCACACTACGAGTGATTCAAAGACGCGTACAGCCTACTGACAATTCAAATTACTTGTAAATAAACAGATTAAAAACATAATAATTTAAAACAATTAAGTAAACATGAAGCAATCATTTCCCATATGAGCAGTCTATGATGGTTAGATCATTTCAGATGTACTATCATTTCCTCGTTTCTCAAGTGATTCTTTTGAAATTTTCTCCATTTTTTTTTTTTTTTTTTTTTTTTTTTTTAACTTTCATGAATTGAATTGATTTAAGAAAATTAATTTTCACTCGGGATTGAACATTCCTATCAAGTTGACAAGATGCTCAAAACGGGACCGATCAAATGCCTTTGTGAAAAGGTCAGCAAGATTGTCATCCGTGTGAACCTTTACAAGTTCAATTAAATGCTTTTCAGCACAATCACGGATGAAATGATGGCGAATTTCAATATGCTTAGTTTTGGAATGTTTCACCGGGTTATTTGTGATGGACATGGTGGCATTGTTGTCAATGAATAAAGGAGTTCTAGTGAAGTTCAAGCCGTAGTCTCGCAATTGCTGCTGAATCCACAATATCTGAGAACAACCGCTAGCTGCAGCAATGTATTCTGCTTCACAAGTTGAGACAGAAACCGTTGACTGCTTCTTACACTGCCAGGAGACCAGTCTGTCTCCCAAGAATTGACATCCGCCAGAAGTTGACTTTCTGTCAAGATTACAACCGCCATAATCTGAATCAGTGTAGGCTTTGAAGTCAAAAGACTGCTACTTAGAGTACCAAAGACCTAATCGGGGTTTCCCTTTCAGGTATCTGAAAATCCTCTTCACGGCTATCATATGTGACTCCTTCGGTTGAGACTGAAACCTTGAGCACAAGCATACAGCAAACATAATATCGTGTCTTGAAGCTGTGAGATACATAAGTGATCCGATCATCCCACGGTACAACCTGCTGTCTACATCCTTCCCATCTTTGTCAGGATGCAAACCATGATTGACTGGGATTGGTGTCCCATAAGTAGTGCTATCACTCATCTTGTATTTTGACAAGATGTCCTGCACATACTTAGTTTGATGTAGATAAATGCCATCCTCTCTTTGACTGACTTGCAGACCCAGGAAGAACGACAGTTCACCCATATTGCTCATTTCAAACTTGGACTTCATCACCTTCTCGAATTCCCTACACATCCCTTCATTGGTCGACCCGAAAATGATGTCGTCGACATATACTTGCACAAGAAGAATGTCACCTCCTGCTTTCCTTATGAAGAGAGTCGAGTCAATCTGTCCACGGTCGAAACCATTAGACAGTAAATGCTTTGATAGTGTCTCATACCATGCCCGCGGTGCTTGATGAAGACCATAAAGTGCTTTGTCGAGCTTGTACACTTTATTGATATTATGCGGATCTTCAAAACCGGGAGGTTGAGTGACATAGACTTCTTCATGAACTTTACCATAAAGGAAAGCACTCTTCACATCAAGTTGGTAGACCTTGAAGCCGACATATGTGGCATAAGCCAAGAACAGTCGAATGGCCTCAATTCTAGCAACTGGGGCATATACTTCCGTGTAATCCAAGCCCTCTTGTTGATAAAAACCCTGAACAACCAATCTTGCCTTGTTCTTCACAACTACATGAAGATCATCCGTCTTGCATTTGAACACCCATCTAGTTCCAATTGGCTGAAAGCCTTTTGGCAAGTCAACCAAATCCCACACGTGCAACTTTTGGAATTGTGACAATTCATCTTGCATCGCCTCAATCCAGCAGTTGTCAGTGAGAGCCTCCTTCACATTCTTCGGCTCTATCTGGGACACGAATGCAGCATGCAGACATGTTTCCATGACACCAGTGTCAAATATCTCTGTGAAAAGACTGGTGTTCTCTGTGATGGTTCTATGACGAGTCTGAACACCGGCATAAAGATCACCAATAATGTTGTCGATTGGATGATTTCTATGCACTCTCGTCTCCGGTACAATTGGTTCTTGAATTTCTGGATCTAGATTTGTGCTTAACTCCCCCATTTCCTGTGTTTCAGCAGAGGAAGATTCAATGTTAATTGGATTAGCTGGAGCTTCATTTCCTACAGTTGTGTTAGGATTGGTTTCAGCGTCATCTCCAACAACATGAACACTTTCACTGTTATCACTGTCATGAGTTCCAGATGCAGATGCAACATTGGAATCCGGAGTTATAATTGGTACAGTAGCACGAGTCGAAAAACTGCCGCCATTCAGTAGATTATAAACATTTGTGGCGTCTTCTGCAGATAAATCAGGAAGATTGAATGACTTGAATAGCGCATCATAATCAAAACCCCAAGCTGGACCTTTTGGTTCTGGTGGAATGCTGTGTTTACTACAATCCACTTCGAACCATTCCTCGACAGTACGAGTTCCTATGTTGTACACTCTTTTGCAAGGCGAGTTGGCAACATATCCTAAGAAAATGCCTTCTACCGCTTTTGCATGAAACTTAGACTGGCGGTCTTTGTACTGTAGCAACAAGGAACAAGGACTACCAAAAGGAACTAAGTAATCAAGATTGGGAAGTCGATTGTTGATCAACTCGTAACAAGTCTTGTTGTGTCTTTTCACCACCAAAACTCTGTTTAAGACGTGACAAGCTGTATTAACTGCTTCTGCCCAGAATGTTACAGGAAGCTTTGCATCCGACAGCATAGTCCTTGCAGTCTCAATCAGTGTTCTGTTCTTCCGTTCAGCAACTCCATTCTGCTGAGGCGTGTACGGCGCGCTGAATTCGTGACGGATCCCTTTCTTGAGACAGAAAAGTTCCATCAAATTATTCTTGAACTCAGTTCCGTTGTCGCTCCTTATTCTTCTAACTATCAGCTTGCAAAGAGATTCCAAGCTCAGGATCAAGTATTGAAGAATATCAGCAGTCTCATCTTTTGTACCTAAAAAATGCACCCAAGAAAAACGTGAGAAATCATCAGTTACAACTAGACAGAACGACTTACCTCCAATACTCCTGATACTTATGGGGCCAAACAGATCCATGTGTAATAGCTCCAAAGGGGTATCGATAGAGTTTTGGAGCTTGGGCTTGTGAGACTTCCGTTGCTGTTTGCCCTTTTTACAAGGCATACAGTCATCTGCAACGGTAAATCTCAGCTTAGGAACCCCGGTTACCAAACCGTTTCGGACAAGATGATTCATTTTACGATAAGAAATATGTCTGAGTTTCCTATGCCACAAGATGGAGTCAAGCTCTGTCGCTTTTGTAAGCAAACAAGTAGCAACTGATGAGGTGGTTTTTGCCACGCTCATATCAATCTGATAAGTGTCGTTTGTTCTTGGTGCTTTCATCAGAATCCAGTCATCAGGAACTTTGAAACCGGGTTTGAGAATCAGACATTCTGACTTGTCAAACATCACTGAGTACTCCTTGTCACACATTTGTGAGACACTCAACAGGTTATGCTTCAGCTGCTCGCAGAAGTTGACATTGTCAAAGCTAACACAACCGTTCGAAACCACGCCTTGACACGTGATACTGCCGCCTTTTTCTCCGGCAAAGGCCACATAGCCGCCTCTAAATGGTTTAACGTCTTGAAGCAAGGCCATGTTTCCTGTCATGTGCCGGGAGCATCCACTATCTACATACCAGCGGTTAGAGATAGTACCCTTCGGACGTCCCTGCACGAGTAACAAAAGAATTAGTTAGATTTGGAGACCCAAGCCATTGTGGTCTTGGGTCGTCCATCCTTCTCAAAATAAACTACTTCTTTCAACTCACAGTCATGATGACTGTCCAAAGTTGGTGAATCTTTGGAGGAATTGGGAACAGGAGATTCAGAATTTTTAACTTTCTTGTTCCATGATCTCTTTTGAATCTTAACCAGAACAGGATACTTTGGTTCAATCACAGCCGGTGAACTTGTGGAAGCTTCACCCGATTGAGCTTTAGTAAGTTGTTCCAGCTTTTTCAACCTCTTATTCCTTCTTCTTCTCTGTGGCTTAGAGAGTCTAGCCACAGGTTTCTCACCAGTGCGTGTACTACTAGAAGTAGACACACGAGGTACAGCAGGTTGCTTTACCTTTCTTACAACAGATGGCTTGGCCTCAGATTTGATCTTTGGCGTAGCTATCGGTTGCACTGGTGGTTTCACCACATTTTGCTTAGGACTTTTGGCAGATGGTTTCACTGGTGGCGACCTGGGGATAACAGCAGGCTGTGAAACAACATGTCGTTTCCCTTGGTTCTTAGAAGGACAGTTCACTACAATGTGACCAACCACGCCACAGTGAAAACAGTTCCTCCTGTCTACATAAGTTCTCTTGTAAGGCTCTTTAGTTCTGACCTTAGAAAACTCACCATTATGAGAAGGAAGAGTAGGTTTATGAACAGAAGTCTGAACATTTACAGTTTGAGGTTTGGGGGTATAATACTTTTGCAAATTTTCTTTGTAACCAAGCCCATAATGATTTGAAAAAGCCTCTTTCTTAGCTTGGTTAATATTTTTAAAACCTTGGTAAAGCATTCCCTTAAGTTTATCATTTGTTTCAATGATATCAGGTTCAGTTAAAATGCAATTATCACCATTAGTGATAATGTTTTTCTGGACTTTCTGTTCCGTCAACAACTCCTTAGATACTACTCCTTCAGGGCAAGTGTTAACCGACCCATCCTCAGAAGCAGTAACATACTCCTCACTAGATGTGGAGTTAGCCTTACTTGAGGATTCATCCTTTTTAGGGGAATCATCCTTATCGGAGGGCTCATCTAGACAAGTGAGATCAATGTCTATCAAGCTATTGACAAACTGCCCACTTATTGGTGGAGGAATGGCATTGGTACCAAGTCCTAGGCCATTCATTTTTCTCACCACGGATTCGTAGTGTTCCACCACGAAGCGAGAGTTTTTCAATTTCTCGTTAGTGCATTTGAGCTGCAAGATCTCATTTTGCAGTTTGTTAATTTCATTGTTCTTCTTTTCCAAAGCCCTATACGCAATGTCCAAATGAACCTGTTGGTCGCTTATTTTTAAAGAATAGTCTTGTTTTTCGTTCTGTAGCATTTCAACTGATTCTTTAAAACGTGATTCATTCATTTTGTAATTTTTAGCTGCCAACTTTAGGGGTTCAATTATGTCTTGGAGATCAGAAATTTCATTTTTTAGCCCTACACATTTAGAACAAGAAGCAACGGAGAAAGGGTTAGAATCTACCTCAGATGATGAACTTTGTCCTTCTCCAATTGCCATGAGAGCGACAGTAGTGGTAGACTCCTTTTCATCAGCTACAGAAGCTTCCTCTTCTTCAGATTCAGAAGATTCCGCTCCTTCAGATTCAGAAGATTCCTCTTCTTCAGCTTTCTTCCTCTCGGCCTTCATCAGCTCCATGATTTCTGCCATGAGACCAACCTGTGCTTGAGCAATGATGGCATCTTCTAGATGCACACCCCAATCAAAATTTTCGTCATTCTGTGCGACCAGTGCATTGGACTGATTACTTTGGGTATGATTGTGGTGGCTTTGGTTGTTTTGGCCATGGCTGTTTCCCTGGCTAGGTCTGGTGAAACCAGAGGCCGGTGCTCTGTCCTTTTGACATTCACGAGCAAAGTGTCCATAGTTTTGACACTTGTAGCACTTGGCCTTGGATTTGTCAAATCCAACCTTGGCATTAGAATGCCCGCCAATATACTTTCTTCCTGTTCTGTTCAGGAAACGCTTGGCCCTCCTCAGTAACATGGCCATATTCCACTGAATATCCATGTCTTCAATATCATCAGGATCCACTTGATTGAAGTCCTCTTCAATAGTCTCAGGATCCGTTAGCTTTCCACCAATGAAATTCTCATATGCCAGCATGCAAGATGAGAATAGTGCTACATGATCTTCAGCTATCTTGGCAATAGCTGACTGGTTGGCTGAGCACGTATTCTGAGGAGTCTTTGAGTTTTGTTGATGAGATCCAAACCCTGATCCTGATGCATAACATGCATGACCACCACAACCATTAGAGTGGTCTTCTTCAATGGATTTCCCAGTATAGAGTGCAATCCCAGAGCCGGAAGACATTGACGTGGAAGTCGTCCCTTGATACATGGAAGGGTCCTGTATCTGAGGTCTTCCAGAATTCTCCCTTTTTATAAGATTCATGTTATGAGCCTGAATCTTACCGACTGCCTCATCTACTGTCATCTCGTAGAACTTTGAACTTTCCCTCATCAGGGTTGTATACATCTCATATCTCGGTGGCAGAGCATCCAAAAACTTTTCCACCATTTCCTCTTCTGGATATTTAAGCTCAAACGATTTCAACTCCGTTTGTAGGTGATAGAATCTAGAGATAAGATCATCTAAAGATTCATTTTCTATAAATCTGAAGCACTCGTATTGCTTCCGGAGCAGATCCCTCTTGCTTTTCTTGATGTCACTATTTCCTTCGAATCTTTTCTGTAAAGCTTTCCAAAGATCCTTAGAAGATTCATATCCTCGGAAACTGTGGAACAAATCCCGAGTTAATGACATAGTGATTGAACCCAATGCCTTCTTCTCTCGATCATAAATTTTCTTTTCTTCTGCATCCAGCTTAGAGATAGGCTTAGGTATGTTTTCATCAAGATACAAGTGTGTTGGATGCTTATATCCCTCAAGAATAGGTATCCATAACGATGAATCGGTGTATGAAATATAGTGCTCAAAGCGGGCTTTCCAATTGGAATAATCGTTTACATTGAGCAACTTGGGAGGTTTCTGTGGAGTACCGATTTCATTATCATAATTTAACATACTGCTAAGATTCTGAAGATTTGACATGGTGAACACTTGGTCAAAAATCAGAAGAGTCAGTAGCTATTGCGCACTTAGTATTGGCCTTGCGCACTTATGAATGGTCTTGCGTATTTAATATTTGCCCTTGCGTACTTGTAAGTACGCAGGAGTAAATTGTTAAGTACGCAGGATAAGTCTTAAGTTCGCAGTTCAGTCTTGTGCACTTGTAAGTACGCAGGAGATAACTCTTGCGTATTTAGCAAGTTCGCAGAAAACTGTACTTTTTGCCAAAAATGGTAAGTACGCAGGACACCTTTCCAGCAACTCTCACCAAACTTTTCCGGTGACCAGAAACTCGCCGGAGTTGGCAAAAATTGGTCTGATGATCAATGCAATTGAGCCAAAGGGTAAGAAACAAGTTTCTAACCAACCTTTGATGCTCAAAACACACAAATACACAAAAAAAATCGGTTTTTGAGAGATTTTTGCTTAAAAAAAAATGCTCAAGAGCTACCCTTTTTTTTATCACAAAAATCAACAAAAATACCTCTTTTTGCTTGTAAAACTCAGTAAAACGTCTCCAAACTCACTTGCAACACTCGAATTCAAGAGCAATGCTCTGATACCACTTGTAGGTCCCTTCGCGTGTGTCGGATCGTCACATGCAAGTGGTCTAATAGTCAAACCGGGTGCGGAATACCCGTGACTAGGTGGAGAGTCTTACTAAACAAAGTAAACCGAACACAAGAGTCACAACAAACGTTCTTTGTATTATAAACACTCGACGGTTACAGAATGTGCGTACTTAGCAAAACTGAGTTCGACTCAACTACTGATTCTGCGTACTTATCATCTGTCAACCTATCCTATTTATACAGACCTGAAGCCTGCGCACTTAGCAAGTGCGCAGGACCAAATGCTCTTGCGTACTTAGCAAGTACGCATAGGTCTTCTTGCGTACTTGATAAGTACGCAGGAGCTTTCTCCTGCGCACATACAAGTGCGCAAAACACTTGGAAGAAATCAACAAAACATTAAGTAAAAGTAAATACAACTCGATAAACTTTTACATAATGACTCTTACATACAAAGACAAAATACAGACATTAGACATACAAACCTAGACTCTATCCAGAGTGTTGTCACAGGAAAGTGCATCAACACAGAATAGAGTCCTTATTGTTAAGCCTCTGCAGAAAACACCCTATGAACTATGGCTCAAAAGAGTTCCCTACATTGGCTTCCTGAAGCCCTTTGGATGTCCATGTACCATCCTCATCACACATGGAGTTCTTCTTAAATTCGGTGCAAAGTCTGATGAAGGTTACTTTATGGGCTACTCCTCTCAATCAAAGGCCTACCGAGTGTTCAATTCTAGGACACGGATTGTGGAAGAATCTGCTAATATGGAATGCAGGGAACATGTTGTCTGTGAACAAGGCAAAGGTCCTAACTGGCTCTTTGATATAGACTCCTTCACCCAGATATTTGAGCCTCTCATTTTCTCAAATATGGAGTGTTCTTCTTCAAAATCAACATCTTCTGCCTCAACCTCTTCTACTGACTACAGACTGGATTTTCCCAGTCCCATATATCAGGATGAAAAGGCCATCCATTGATCCTCCATCAGTGGCAGAAGCTATTGAAGCCGGTACAGGTGAAGCCAGTACTTCCAACACCACAAGCAGCAATCTCTCTGACCAAGAAATCTTTAATGAAGCCTCCTCAATCCATGCTGAAGAGGCCTCCGATGCTAATACTGCTGACAATGTGGAACACAATGATCAGAACCTCCAAGCTCCTCTCCTCACAACTGAAGACAATCCTGATCTAAACCAAAGTAATCTTGAAGAGGGAATACGGCTGGATGTGATACCAGCACAGAGAATAAACAAAGAGCATCCTCTGGAAAACATCATTGGCCAAGTCCACACAGGTATCCAGACAAGAAGTAAGTCTCATGAAGCCAACATTTGTTTGTTCTCTTGTTTTCTATCTCAGGTGGAACCCAAGAAGATTGATGAAGCTCTCAAGCACAACAGCTGGATTGAAGCAATGCAGGAAGAGTTGCTGCAATTCAAAAGACAAGATGTTTGGAAGCTTGTTGATCTTCCACCTGGTCAAACAGCCATTGGAACAAGATGGGTCTTCAGAAACAAGCAAGATGAAAGGGGCATCGTGGTCAAGAACAAAGCCAGACTGGTAGCTCAAGGCTACACTCAAGAAGAAGGCATTGACTATGATGAAGTCTTTGCTCCTGTGGCCCGTCTGGAAGCCATCAGAATCTTTCTGGCATATGCTGCATCCAAAAACTTTATGATCTATCAAATGGATGTGAAGAGTGCCTTCTTGTATGGAAAGATTGGTGAAGAGGTCTATGTCAAACAGCCTCCAGGCTTTGTGGAACCTGCACATCCAAATAAGGTCTTAAAATGGGACAAAGCTCTCTATGGCTTACACCAAGCCCCAAGAGCCTGGTATGAAACTTTATCTGTACATCTACTTAGCAACAACTTCAGAAGGGGGGCCATTGATCAGACACTCTTCATCAAAGATGAAGGGAGAGAAATTTTGTTGGTCCAAATTTATGTTGATGACATTATCTTTGGATCTACAAGAAAGAAGCTCTGCAAAGACTTTGAAGTTCTGATGCATTCCAAATTTGAAATGAGTTCAATGGGTGAACTAAATTTCTTTTTAGGACTTCAAGTCAAACATGTACCAAATGGAATCTTCATAAGCAAATCCAAGTATGCCAAAAGCATCTTGGAGAGGTTCAAAATGGTTGACTGCTCTGTTGCAAGAACTCCTATGCAAGTGCATCATCAATTATCTCCGGATAAAGAAGGACAAGACACTGATCAACATCAGTACAGAGCAATGATAGGTTCTCTCATGTATCTCACTGCCTCAAGACCAGATATCATGTTTGCAGTTTGTCTCTGCGCAAGATTTCAAGCAGCTCCAAAAGTGTCTCATCTTCAAGCTGTCAAAAGGATCCTTAGATACCTAAAGGGAGCTCCAAAACTTGGGCTATGGTATCCAAAGAATGGAAATGTCAATCTCTATGCCTATACTGACAGTGACTATGGGGGTTGTAACTTGGACAAAAAGTCCACATCTGGGGGATGTCAATTTCTTGGAGGAAGGCTCATCTCATGGCAATGCAAAAAGCAAACATGTGTCTCTACTTCAACAGCTGAAGCAGAATACATTGCAGCTTCAAGCTGCTGTGCACAGGTCATCTGGATCCAAAATCAAATGCTTGACTATGGAATGACCTTCATGCAGACTCCAATTCACATTGACAACATGAGTGCAATCTCTATCACGAATAATCCAGTGCAGCATTCCAAGACTAAGCACATCGACATCAGGTATCACTTTATCAGGGATCAAGCTGAGAAAAGGAGAATTGTTTTATCCAAGGTTCACACAAATGAGCAATATGCTGATTTGTTCACTAAACCTTTTGATGAAGCAAGATTTCGATATCTAGTTGAATCAATTGGCATGATGAACTTTGAATAAGACATATCTCAATTTTTATCCTTCCTTGTAAATATGTCAATGTTTTTGTTCTTAATAAAAGGTTATAGTCAGCAGCACTTTTTCACTGCTGACAGATTTACTCTTCAACAGCAAAGTCTTTGCCACTGATCGCTTTAAGTTATCAGCAGGAACAAGTTTCTTGCGGATAGCTTTAAGGCGGTCAGCAGCAACCTTTTTGCTGCGGAATGAATACAACAGTCAGCAGCTACCAAATCTGCTGCTGAAAGACTTAACTATCCGCAGCAACCAAGTTTGCAGCGGATAGCTCACCATCAGCAGCAACCAAGTTTGCTGCTGATGGGTAAAACAAGTCTACATTAACTTTTACCTGCGGTAAAAACTACTCTCAGTCTTTACCATGACTGCTCGAGTGCTTTACAGCTGTAACAATGAAAAGTGAAAAAGGTTGTACTGTACAAGTGAAGTTGCTTTTTCTTCGTCTGCCGTTATATCACAGTCTTTACCATGACTGCGGAATGAATACAACGTTCCCACCACCTCTTCATTTTCAATTTCAAACCCTAACCTCCCATCACTTTCTCTCCCTTCCCCACAGCATTCAAAGCCCTCCATATTAACCACCATTCAAACACCCTTCTCTCTTCCCTCCAAATCTATAACAATGGCAGGCGCAGACATAAACAACCCCAACGACAAGTTTTCCCCATATCACAACCTCACCGCATACCTAATAAAGGGCAAGAAATCGGAAGGTTTCGATGATATGATCGACTTCCTTTGTCGGTCCAAAATCCACCATGCCCTAACAGTCAACCCAACCATCTACACTTGCCACATGGAAGATTTTTGGAGCACAGTCGTGCACTCTACTGCCCAGGGCACTACCCAAATCAGAGGCACAGTAGACGGCAAGGAGATGATTATTACTGAAGCGAAGCTCCGCCAACACCTCAAGCTTCAGGATGAAGGGGACGCCATCTCTTACCAAATAGACGTATACATGAGGACCTTTGTATCCATAGGGTACACTGGGAATCAAACAGAGTATACAATAGACAAGGCACTCATGGGTCCCAAATGGAAGTATCTCTGCCACACTCTTCTCCAATGCATATCCCAGAAGAGAAGTGGCTGGAACCAACTCAGCTCCGGACTTGCGTCGGCAATTCACGGTATGATAACTGGGGAGGGTTTCAATTTTTCTCACCTCATTCTTGAAGGTTTGAGATACAACCTTCAAGAAGGGGTGAAATCTCAGTTCTTCATGTACCCAAGATTCTTGCAGGAAGTGTTCAATATTGAACACCAAGATCTTTCAAAAACTGCAAGAATCTACTCAATTCTGGGACATAAGAACAACATTTTTCAAAGCATGAGAATAGTTTCATCAAAGTTCTCAGGGGCCGATGTTCCATTGTTGTCTACAATGTTGAACACGCAAAGTGCCCAGGGTGACAGTTCAGCAAACCCAGCTAATACTGATCCCACACCCTCCACCTCACTGCCACAAACTCAAACTACTGCTTCCTTTGATCGAACCCCTGTGCATTCTACTGAGGATGTACAGGCACATAATCTACTCACCCCCAGTTTGATTGCTCAACCGGAACACAGGGCCCCGGTTGCAGCCAAATATACAAGGAAGAGGAGCAAGAGAACTCCTTCTTCTCTTGCCTCCAAGGCCCAAAACCCAAGCCAACATCCCTCACTCAGAATCACAACATTCTAGTGAGAATATCATAAGGGAAAGCCACATTGTTAGGGAGACTCCTTCGGAAGTCTCTCTATTAGGATTAGGATCACTTCCCGGATCCATAGAACAGCCCTTTGAGCCATTCCTATCTTCTTTGAACTTAAGTGTTGAGGAACCTGACCAAAGTGATGTACCTTCTCCCACTACCACTATCAAGAAGGTACTGATTGGTCTTGCTTCCGAAACACCCAACCCAAGTTCTTCACCCTTGAAGGTCCACTCTGGGAGTATTGAAAGAGTGGATGTGGACGAGGCTGTCACTACTGCTGGTCCATGAACTGACCAGGAGGACAGTGACAACAACTTTAAGACCTCAACCATGGCAACTCATGGTGAGGGTGTTTCCTTAGAAACTCCCCTCACTGAGAGGAATCCCAGGCGCCAAGAAACCGCGGGTGATGGGGATGCTGAGGCTCGGCCTACGACCCCATCTGGGTCCAAGGATTCCACAAATGTGGATGAGGACAGACAGAAACTTCATAACTTGCAATTGACGGCCAGGGTGGCTATGCTAGAGGCTGAAGTGTCCAAACTAAGACACCAAGTCTCTATGCATGAAGCCCATCAATGCCCAACTTTAGCCACTCCCTCTCTTGTATCAGTAGGCACCCAAACTGATGCCTACCTGTCTACTGATGCAACCAAAAAGGGGGAGATGGTCTCTATGGAAGAAGATAAAGACAGTCTTGACGACTGGATTCAAGAGCAGGTTGTACTTCAAAGCTCACTATTCAAGCCAACCTTTATCCAAATTCATGACTTGCCAGTCCCAGATAATGAAGACGAAAAGACATCTAAAGACTGGAAGTTGGTCGTCAGGGCTGTTGATGAAATGTTGAATGATGTTGAAGACACAGAACAAACAAATACATCATTTAGCATCCTTCCTGAAGCAGCAGCCATCATTGGTCAATCCTCAACCCCCCAACTATTAAGATCATCAAAGAAGCTAGAATTTGACTCCATTCTAGCTTGGGGGTATGATGGATCATCTAAGAGGTTTTGGATTGGATGGGAGTTCAGCGGAGTAGAAGAGCTGAACTGGAACTCTCTCAATGCCCTCCAAGTCCTACATCTGCATTTAACTAATTGCATCAACACCTCAACAGATCTCTCAGCAGAACTTGCCATTGACAGGTTCCATGACCTGATGGAGGATAATCTACCCAAGTTCCAAAGATTCCTACAAGCAGCACATCGGGTAGCTTATCCTGAATCCTCGGCGGCCGCAGAAAGGAGACTGACTCCTAGCAATCTTGAAATAACAAGGAGCAGTCTTCTCACTGAAGAAGAAGTTCTGGGCCTTCGAAGATTCCTGTATGCCTTCCTGGTCAAGGACTTGGACATGCTAGGTTGGGTGAGCACTAAGTCTCTTGACCACACTCTTCTGCTCAGCAATGGCTCCTCTCTCATCATCAACACCAGGAACATCCTTCATCTTCCATCAGACTTCCTATTCAAGATCTTTCAGCTCCGAGCCAACATCTGCAACATTAACTCACTAGAGAGCCAGGCAATGATGGTCATCATCAAAGCCCATCTTGAAAAGGAAGGACTGATTCCTCCGAAAGAGACAGTGTCAACTTCTGATAGTGACTCTAACTCAGATACTCCACAAGTTGATATCACATCTGCAGCTTATGGCGTAAGATCTTCAATTAGGGATCAACTGAGGGAAATAGAAGGTCCTAATTATCAACTTGATGAAGACAGTGACCGTCCCTTGTCAATTTCTCAAATTGCCAATGAAGCTGAGGCAGAGATCCCAATAGCAGCATCATCATCTGCTGTTGTGATCAGTGAAGCTGAAGCAGAGGCATCCAATATAAACAAAGGAAAGGGAATCATGACTGATGAAGATGAAGAGAGGTTGCTAAAAGAGAAAAGGGAGAGGGAAGAGAAAAGAAGAAGAAGAGAAGAAGAGGAGATGGCTGACCTGAAAAATGTTCAAGAAAGAAAAACAGCCATTCTTCTAAGAGAACAAACCATCCAGCTGTATGCTAAACAGCTGGATGAACTAAAAAGGAAGATTCCTGTAGTTGACTGGATTGAAGAAGATGCAGCTCTTGCTCTTCAACTGCAGGAACAATTCAATAGAGAAGAGGAAGAGTTGGAGAAGAAGAAGAAAGAAGAAGCTAAGTTCAGAATAACCGATTCTGAACTAGCTAAAGAAATGAGGGAGGAATGGATAAAGACTCTAGTCTCTCAAGGTGAGGATGCAGACTACCTTGAGAAACTATCAACCAAAGAGATCTACAGAGCCTTCATGGGTCAGCAGGGTCAATTGGCTAAAAAGAAAAAGGCTGAAGAAGAAGAAAAAGCCAAGCTATAGTCCAAGAAGACCATTGCCTTCAATAAACGAACCCATGAAGAGAGGAAGGTCATCATTGACTTCCTTAAGGCCAGAGGAGATAGTGGAAAGAGGCTAGGTCCTATGAATTTCATGAACCTGCAAGCCCTCTACTTCAAAGTTAAAAAGGATGAAGAAGAAAAACTAGGGAAGAAGGGCTCCAAGAAAAGGGTACTTATCAAAGAAGAAGAAAAACCAAAGACAACGAAACCCAAGCCTTCTCACTCACCTACCTCTTCCTCAGTCCATCATCCTTCCACTCTCCTCCCCAAACCTTCCACTCCTCCACCCAACAAGTCCAAATCATCCCACCCAGCTCCCACTCATCAACAACCTCCCTTGAAGAAATCCAAACCCTCATATGAACCTGAAGACTCAAGAGACATAGTTGAATGGGTCTACAATCCACAGGGTCAAAGGTTTGAGATCTTCAAGGGGAGAACTGAAAGAAGAAGATCTACATACAGGTCTGTTGATGAGGTTCTGCAACTACCAGATTCAGACCTACGAAGAATTTTGGAGCTGGGTGAAGCTCATGAGCCTGCAATTGAGAGTGGGAAACGTCTTGTGCTAGCAATCAAATACTACTTCAACCCTAGCAAAGATGTGATCATTAACATCAAGCCACTCAAGTCCCACTCTCCATTTGTATCTTGGTCCTACAATGCTGATCTGGATGAGTTCACTCTGATTGATGTAAAGAAGCAGCAGATGAGATGTTCAAGCAAAGCAATCTACAAAATGCCACACAAAGACATCAAGACTCTGTCTGAACTTCCACTGAACAATCCAAGCAAGGATCCAAGAGGCTATGAGGTTGAAAGGATAGTCAGCCACATGCAAAAGCTTCAGCAGCAAAGTGATTAGAAGAATTTTGGTTGCATCAGTCTAGGGGGAGTTTGTAGAACCAAAGACTGATTGCTACCAAATTATTCTAAGTACAAATGCTGCTGATAGGCTTATCAGCAGCATTCATCACATATGGCTGCTGATAGGCTTATCAGCAGCATTCAACACTTGTTGCTGCTGATAGGCATATCAGCAGCATTCAACACTTGTTGCTGCTGATAGGCATATCAGCAGCACTCAACACTTGTTGCTGCTGATAGGCTTATCAGCAGCATTCAACACTTGTTGCTGCTGATAGGCATATCAGCAGCATTCAACACAAGTTGCTGCTGATAGCTCTATTCTCTGAAGACCAAACGTTGCAGCTGACTATCCATGTGAAGCGCCTCTGACACCTTTCTGTAAGAGCAACTGCCACACTCCAAGCAGAAGGAACCTTAGTGGTGCAACCAATATAGGACCATGACGCGCGTCTCCAAGCATGCAAACAATGATGCCTAAGAAGACGTTTCAGTAAAGTTATCTAGATTAGCCTTTGCTTGTAATTTAGTTTAATAAACAAGATCAACGGCTTGTGTTAGATCTGATCCTTAGAATCAAGGGTCTGTCTTGATTCTAAGTTACTATAAATACTGTGTAAACACTTCATTGTAAGTGTGCTTGCTGTGCTTTCATAGTGCTTCTTGATAGTGTTTTATTTGTAAACTTGTAATCTCAGAAGTTTAATACAACAGTGCATTTATCAGTATTCTTGCAGTTTACTTGTTTACCTTGTTGGTTGTTATTGTTTCCGCCAATATCAACTAGAATAGAATCACCTTGTAATCTTACGATCCTACAAATGTTAATCCGCAAATTTTACACGGTTATAACCTATAAAAAACACTACATAAGTATCTATTTATACAAATATGTCAAAGACCAAAGTTACAAGGTCTGATGTTGAAAAGTAGCAAGAAACCCTAATAGGCACGGTCGCGCCAAGTGCTTTGGCACGGTCGCGCGACTTGCTTTGGAACGATCGCGCATGGTGCCTTAGCACGGTCGCGCCACATATGGGCACGGTCGCGCCTCGTACCAGTTGAAACGGAAATACAACCTTTAATCACAGAGACGTTCAAGTTCGTAACCGTTTTGCACGTTCCAACTATTAACAAACAGAGTTAAGCCACTTGATCGTCCTAATTACAACAAATAAACGGAAATTCATAAAACCATCCAATAATCAACGAAATTGTCCACTAGACCATCGAATTCTCCAAATTACTTGCAATTCTCCTAAGCAAACGCACAAACGATTCTCCCAGAAGCTTCTGAACCATTTGAAGCAGCCGGAATCGTAGCAGAAGACGCCGAAAGCCAAACTCGTCGACGCCGGAACTCCTCCCTACCATTCTTTATCAATTCGCTGCTCTTACGGGTAATTGAAACCTTTTTCTAACTAGTTTCAGTTCATAGATCAAAAGCCCCATGATAATTTGGGCTTTCATTATGGAAATCACCATGAACCCGAATCCACATTTTCGTTAAAAATGATTTAATCGAATCGAACCTTGGACATGTTTTAAATCCAATTAATCTATGCAAAAGGACTCGAAATAATCTAATGGGTGAAAGCCCTATGATTTCCAACCCTATTATTATAAGAATCGGTCAATTCGTTCCTGATTTGGAACAGACACGGTCGCGCTAATCATCTAGCGCGGTCGTGCCTCATGAGACGCGGTCGTGCCGACTAACAGCGCGGTCGTGTCCTCCTGTCCAGACCCAATCATGCCCTTTGGCTAGTCTCAGTCATGTCATAGAACCATAGACACGATCGTGCCTGGCCAAGGCACGGTCGTGCCTAATGATTTAGTCAGTTAAGCCCTCTGTTTGATCAACACGGTCGCACCCTGACTAGCATGGTCGCGCCCGTGGTTCGAGCACGATCGTGCCCTTCCCAGGCATGGTCGTGTGTGAGTTAAAGTCTTGGCAGAATCATAAATTTTATATATTTTTCAAACCCCAAATATTCTGATTAAATTACAAAGTAAAAATAGTTGATTTTTATAAAATTGCATTTAACCTTATTTAGAAAGAACAAATATTTAATAAATGGAAAATTATTTGTTTAAAGTTTATAAAATTTAATTTACAATTATTGTTAAACCTTTCATTTAAAAAGTATTTAAATGGTTATGTTACATTTTATAAATAAATAAATAAAATGATTATTTATTTTATGTTTAAACAAAGACAATTATTTATTTACACATAATTTCATTTAACACTTGTAATATTTTCATAAACAATAATTATTTACATTACTTATTTAATTATTCAAACTCAAACTTTAATAAAAAAATGTTCTAAAAATATTCTTTCAAACTTGATACATTTTATTCAATACCACTAAATACAAATCAATGACCTTTCTTACACGAGTCCAAATGCAACTTTAGACTCAAACTTTGGTGCACACTATTAATACCATATACATTAAACTTTAGGTTAATTTGTGCATTTCAAGGATCCTTATTCTATCTAGTATCTTTGTTAGCAACGCCTTCAAACCAAGTTAGTATTTCATAGCTCCTTTTACTCTTTTACACTTTTGGGGTGAAACATGAACATTATTCAAATTACACGTTTACATCTACACAAACAACACAAGTACAAATCCTATTTACATTCATGTGTGCAATTTGAGCTTTATGCCCGAGTGCTAGGTGTGGTAACCTTTGTATGCGATTATGTGCAATCATTAACTATACAAGCCGACGGTTTTCAATAATAGATCTATTGAGTCTGACAAACCCACCCAGATTGGGGTGATTAATACCGACAACACAATTTTTGCATGCTAGTTACAAAGGTTTGATTGTACATGGTTACACAATAGCTGCTCCCCATAAATGCCTTATTTATCATGTTATGTAAGGATTTGTTTTACAACTATATGTTATCTATATAAAAACATGTGTTATACTCACCAACTTTTTAGTTGACTTTATTTTATTCATGTTTCAGGTTCTAACGTGTGAGATTGTTCAAGATGTGCTACACATAGGATTGGACTTAGTTAATTTAAATAAAAGAACTCTATGTATTTCAGTTTTGTTCTATCTTGGATTTGGTTTTGTTTAGATTATTTGAAATGAAATTTGACGTTTAATATTATCAATCTTGTGCTTATGAACAGTCTACATGTCCCGCCCCGATGATTCCGCCATCGGTCGGGGTGTGACACTGTGACACCACTATTTCCTAATATGCTTGAAGAAAATCCTGATCCAGATTTTACTATTGAAGATGAAATCAATGACTTAATGGCAGAAGATATAGAAGATGGAGTTGATAGTGACAATGATGAAACTGACCAAGTGCAGAATAATGATCAGGGAAATGATAATGATCAAGGTCATGGTGGTGGTTAAGTAAATGTTATTAAATAGGAAGGTCAAGTTCAAGTTGAAGAACATGATATAATTTTTGAAGAAAACAGAGTTTCTGAAGTAAATGAAGAAGTTACTGAACCATTACTGAGTCACACAGAAGAATTTAATGTTGAAGTTGACGATGTCTTAAGTGTGAACACTGAAGTGTTTGAAATTAATGATGAACAGTTAATTGCCACAGCAACAACCCCATCAAATAAAAGAAAAGAACTTGAACAAACAAATACCGTACCTTCTAGACCTCCTCCGTCTAAGGGTATTGCATTTACTGATCCAGAATTACAGAAGAAAAAGAAAACTACAACAAGACTTGATAAATGCAAGGGTAAAGCTAAAGAGGTACCAGAGAAGCATAAGTCCAAAAGATCTACAGGTTATGAGTTAGTTGATGAAGAGTTTCTTAACTATGTAACGAGGGAAGCTGCAGATGTTGTTAGTCAATTGAAAACTCAGATCTCAAACTTGCAAAGTAGAGAAGCTACTAATTCCAGAGAGACCAGAGACTTAAAAATTGAAAGTACTAAACAAAAGGATGTAATACCTCAACAACAGCAACAGATTGATCAACTTCAGAAGATGGTACATGATTTAATAGCTCTTACGGGTGTTCAAATTGGTACAAACCTAGCAGAGAATGTTGAAGAGGTTCATAGTGCAGCAGCCACTGAACCAATTCCTTCTACTAGTGAACAAGTTCAAACTCCAGTTTTTGAAGCAACTATGTATGAAAACAACATGATATTTGATGTTGATATGCTTCTCAATTATGAAGGTGAATGATTAAAGAAAATTGATGAGAACCAAGATGAGACGGAGCATAAAGAAGAAGAAGATGATGAAGAAGTGGTGATCACTGGTGAAAGAAAAGATGATAACAATTCTTCAAATGACGATGATAATAGTGGTGGTACTGGTGATGTTGGTGGAAGTGGAAAAACAATTGAAGATGCTGAACAAGAAAATCCAACCAACACTGAATACAAAAAGTATGAATATGAACAATAGCAGACGTATGTTGAAGAAGATGGTTCAGTGATTGGTAAACTGGATAAGCTTGTAGATGAAAGAGAGCCATTTACTGTTCCTGAAGATATTGAATCACCATCTAACAGGCCAAAGACTTCAAAGATTGACAAGAGTACTTGGTGGACAGTGACTGAGAAGCCATCCATTGTAGAAAAACTTACACACACAATAAAGAGTCCAGAACAAGCGTTAACTGGTGAAATATTAGCATGGATGTATGATGGTGAAAAGTATATGTATGTAATAAAGAGATGTGATGGGAATATCCAGTATTTTGACAGATGTTCAAAGTTAAACACATTGCCATACTAGGATATTCAAG
This sequence comes from Smallanthus sonchifolius, assembly GCA_023525975.1. Classification (NCBI taxonomy): domain Eukaryota; kingdom Viridiplantae; phylum Streptophyta; class Magnoliopsida; order Asterales; family Asteraceae; genus Smallanthus; species Smallanthus sonchifolius. Next base: position 47,201,658 of record CM042036.1, read on the forward strand.
AGCTAGGTCACCTAAAGATGATTAATCCATCGTACAATTCATTTGCTGCTAATTTTGAAGAATTTTTTAAGAGAGAGTGTGGAAAAGCTAATTTTGAAAAGTTCAAACCACATGTGCCTGAATGCAGAAAGTTGAAAAGAAATGATAAAGACGGCAAAAGAAGGTTTAGATACATTGTGAAGCCTGCTGATACAGTTTCAACTGTTTACATTCCAGCACGTAAAGAGACATTCATTAAAAGCTTCAAGAAGTGGGTGTATGATAGAAAAACACATGAAGCTGTCATTATACAGGATCATTTACCAGAAGTCAGAGTTTTTGACACAGTGGATTTGTTTAGCTTTTCTGATGATGATCTAAAGATTTTGTACAAGAATCCTATTAGATGTGATATGAGCACGAAGATTAAAACTGAAGCAAAGTTGTATATGAGAGTCGTGGCTCGATGTTTGTCAAAAAGACATGAAGCTGAAGTGATCAAGAAGAGACTTGCTGCTCTGGATACTAAGAAGCTACGTGTTAAAGTCAAAACCAAGCCTGCAAAAGACAACTTTTGAAGAATTGATGTTCTGTGGACTAGGGGAGATTGTTGGAACCTAATAGTTCATAGAAATTAATTAGGTTTTAGAAGTATTAACTTCAGATTTTTTGGTCAAAAACTTTATGTTTTCGGTCGGAAAATTTGTTCGGTCGAAAACATTTTTCGATCAAGAAGATTTCGATTGAAAACTCTCTAGTATAAATAGTTGTGTCTTTTGTATTTCAAGTAACTTTCTCATTTTGTACTATGAAATTTACAATTTAATCAAAAGAGTCTTTGTGTGTTTCTGCTGTTAATACTTGATTACATTACTTGATTAACGAAGATAATCATCATGAAATATACATTTGGTGTGATTGATAGTATCGAGATTGCTCATCTTTGATTTGTTCATTTTGGTGTGGATTTGATTTTTGAATTGATTCCGCCAATTCAGAGAGTGATTGAAGACTTTATCCTTGAATATCAGCATATCTGAGGGAATCACAAGACATGGTATCAAAACACTGCAAACAAAGATAAAAATCGAATCTTGAAATCTAGAACACTAAAATTAACGAACCCGGAAACAAAGTCTCGATCTTTTCACTTCGATTGCCTTCTTGCTCCTCAAAATCGCCTTTTTGCTCTCTCTAGACGGCTGAAATCGCGAACTTCCCTCACTTAATGGGAATCCAAATCTATTAAAATCAAAAATCTCTTTTTTCTCGGAATTTAGGTCTCTCACGTACCGCGAAAGAATCAGGCAAGCCTCTCGCGTACCGCGAGGGCCAAATTAGTCGGGCGCGATTTCTGAGATCCTCGCGTATCGCGAGAAAATTGAGGCTAACCCTTCACGTACCGCGAGGGACTTGTTTTCACCATTTTTCACTTTGAACCCTTGACTTTCTTCCCTTGCTCGGTTTCTTCGTATATTCACTTGTAATCTTCACGAGCACCTACAAACAAGACAAAGACTCAATAGTATAAAAAATGACTCAAAGCAAAGATAAAACTAACTAAAAACGCACTAAAACAAAAGAATAAAGATGTGTGCTTTGCACTACATCATTTGACCATTTTGGTATGTAAAGAAATGTTTTGGCCAAATCTCATATAATATCTTGCAACTTATGGGCAGTGATTGTTATATCTCCGAAAGGGGACGAATTGATTGTGGACCGATACATTCCTTTGTGGTATGTAACGGGGGACCCTTTATAAAGGTTATGGAAAGTTGTGATGACGACTTAAGAGGTTTACGAACCTCGATAAGATGTAAGTTGTGCAAGATGAAATGTTATGTTTGGGCAAGGGCTTATGTGAAAGGTCAAAGTGATGTTTTAAAACGTGCCATATACAAACCATTTGAATGGATCAAAATATTTTGATTTAAACTCAGAACTCACCAGCGTAAGTTAACCCATGTTTAAGCATGTGTCTCAGGTAAGAGCATAGCCTTAAGCAGTAAGGGCTACGGGGCATCATGAGCAGGCTATCTGACATTCAAGCTAAAGACTGGCATTAGGATTATGTTGTACTTTCTTTAGAATGTACTAAGACAAGTTTTATAAATAAATAATGTTTTTAAAGTCTTCCGCTGTGTATGTTCTCTAAATACATTATGTTCATGACTAAATCCGACAAGTGACCGGCATTCCGGGAGATCCGGGATGTGGGTGTCACACCATGAACTTGAGACCAAACCGTGAACTTCCAATACCCCATGAACTAGAAGACAAGTCGTGAACCTGAAGACAAGCCGTGAACTTGAAGACAAGCCGTGAAGTTTTAACAACCCGCAAACTACAAGAAGATCTGTGAATGTACCCTTGATCTTTTCCCGTGAACTCTACCCGTGATTTTCTCCCGTGAAGCTCAGCCATGAACCTATCTATGAGATTTTGATTATGTTTCCAGCTTTAGTTCCCGTGAAGCTCAGCCATGAATCTTTATTGTAACACAATGTTATATATATGAAATAAAATATTTATACTTTTAGTCTTCCGCTGTGTGTTTTTGGTATCAACGTCACTATATTCAGAGGGTAACCATCTAACCAGTATGTAGTTATCTGACAAACTAAATATTCTGTCTAAGAAAATAGTGGTGTATAAATCCCTCCTGGACCCGTCATTCTTTCCGGGGAACATAACAATTGGAGGTACTACTCTTGGACGATAATTACCCTAATTTACAAGGTGTGACAAGTTGGTATCAGAGTTGCAGTTTAAGGGATTTAGATACTAATAGGAAGTTATTATCTAGACTTAAACTAGAGCTCCGAGAATAGATGAAATGCCATAGGATATAGGTTAAGATGTTGATAAATCATTATGAATATAACGGGTGATATCAAGAAAACAGATAATTAACTGCATTTTTGGCCAAATGTCTTTAATTTCTGAATTTCTAGATTATAACCAGTTATACGAATTTTGATGGCATACATCTGTGTATATAGGTATCAATGGCTGGAAGAGGAAGAGGTAGGGGAAGAGGTCGAACTCCGCTCACTAGGTCTCATAGGCAAACTAATACTGACAACAACACTTACGTTCATAATGAAACAAATTAGAACGATAAAAATACGTGTCCTCATGCTAAAGAGGTAGTCATGTCTGAGACACAATTGATGTGGCTGTAGCCAGCAAGGTAACAAAGGCACTAAGAACAACATTACCTGGACTGTTAGATGAGGTCCTCACAAGGAGGATGGGTACTAGAACGGTTGGAGGAGGAACCAACAATACTGGAGGCACCAACGAAAATGCTAATCATAGTTCCATACCAATAAAAGAGAACCAAGAAGAATGAAACTACAAATCCTTTGGAGGATACAAACCGAAGCCATTTGATGGAAAAAAGGAACCATTGACACTACCCATTGGATCACAAAGATGGAAGCAGTGATAAAGCTTAGTGAATGTAGAAGCGATCAGGCTGTCATGTTTGCTGCCAATTCCTTTGAAACCACTGCCTTAGATTGGTGGGAATTAGTAAAGCAGGCTAGAGGGGAGCAGGCCATTGATAACATTAGTTGGAATGAATTCAAAGAGCTGGTTTTAAAAATATTTTGTCCCCAGAATGAGCTGAATAGGATTGAAGAGGAGTTTCAGCGTTTTAAGGTTGGAGACATGTCATATCAAGAATATGCAACGAAGTTCGACGAGATGTCGAAACTGGTGCCACATCTGGTGACACCCGAGTCAAGGAGCATTAAACATTTCATTAGAGGCTTACCACTAAAGGTGCGTACCTTAGTGAAAACCTCTACACCTCAGACCATGGATGCAACCTTATCCTTCAGTGCCACTATGTATGATAAAGTGGCAACACAAGAAACAAAAGCAAAAGTTGAGAAGGCAATATAAGTGAAGCCTGTGGAAGTAAATAGAAAGAATGAGGAAGTAATGTATCGGTTCAAACCAAGAAACTTTAAGTTCCCGAGGAAAGAGGGAAATAATTGGAATAGAGGTTCCCAAAATTGAAATGCCATAAATGCCAAAATCCGGGGTAGATGGTCGATCTCACGCCATTTCTCACACTTCACACCTTCCAAAACACACACAAAACCTTTGGTGTTCCAATCCCGAGCCCCGGTTTGCGTACGAAAGTCCAGTTTCTAGCAGATCGTCCGCAAATTGCCGTAGATAGTATCGAGGTAAGGTTTCTGAATACCCTAAGGTTCCGTTATGCAAACTAAGATAGGTATATTAATTATGATAATGTTGGATACAATTTAGGGTATACTCGAGGTGTTGACTATTGTGTTGATTCAGAAGGTAGTTCTGATTGAGGTGAGTTCCTCTAAACTATGCTCTACGTAAAACGTTTTTAAATGTTTTTTATTGAAAAGAGTCGGATCCCTATTTGAATTCCATGTATGTAAACCTGTGAATAGCGGTCGAGTTGGGATGGGACTAAGTGGCGAGACTGATCCTCTTGTTACTGACTGGTACTTGTGATGCTAGTGGCCTGGACGGTCTCAGTGTATATATAACAAAAACTTAGGGTCCTTGTATGGCCACTGGGTGGGGACTGGGATGGATAGTAATTTCATATTGTGTGGTTATGAAAACATGATTTTGTTTATGAACTCACCAGCTTTGTGTAGATCCAAATGTTTTCAAATGTTTTTTAGCATAGGTGACCACTAGTTTGTAGTTGGCATTCCAGGAGAAGTACATGTGCCTTGTTTAATGGCTAGGATTTACTGAGGGCAGGTTTTGAAATAACTGTAAGGCCTGAGTTGACGGCATGTTCTTAGAAACTATAAGGCCAGTTTTGTGTTCTGTTTACGAACCATGTTTTGTAATTCCCGTCAATCTTTATTGTAAAACAATGTTATATATATGAAATGAAATATTTATAGTTTTAGTCTTCTGCTGTGTGTTTTTGGTATCAACGTCACTATAATCAGATGGTAGCCGTCTAACTAGTATATAGTTATCTGACAAACTAAATGTTCTGTCTAAGGAAATAGTGGTGTATAAATCCCTCCTAGACCCGTCATTCTTTCTTAGCAACATAACAGTTGGAGGTACTACTCTGGGACGATAATTACCCTAGTTTACAAGGTGTGACAAGTTGGTATCAGAGTTGCAGTTTAAGGGATTTAGATACTAATAGAATGTTAATATCTAGACTTAAACTAGAGCTCCGAGAATAGCTGGAATGCCATAGGATATAGGTTAAGATGTTGATAAATCATTATGAATATAACAGGTGATATCAATAAAACAGATAATTAACTGCATTTTTGGCCAAATGTCTTTAATTTTTGATTTTCTAGATTATAACAAGTTATACGAATTTTGATGTCATACATCTGTGTATATAGGTATCAATGGCTGGAAGAGGAAGAGGTTGGGGAAGAGGTCGAACTTTGGTCACTAGGTCTCATAGGTAGACTAATAATGACAACAACACCTACGTTCACAATGAAACAAATTAGAACGATAACAATACAGGTCCTCATGATGAAGATGTAGTCATGTCTGAGAAACAATTCCAAGAAGCTGTTGCCAGCGAGGTAACAAAGGCACTAAGAACAACATTACCTGGACTGTTAGATGAGGTCCTCACAAGGAGGATGGGTACTAGAACGGTTGAAGGAGGAACCAACAATACTGGAGGCACCAACAGAAACGCGAATCATAGTTCCATACCAATAAAAGAGAACCAATAAGGATGAAACTACAAATTCTTTGGAGGATGCAAACCGAAGCCGTTTAACGACAAAAAGGGAACCATTGACACTACCCCTTGGATCACAAAGATGGAAGCAGTGATAAAGCTTAGTGAATGTAGAAGCGATCAGGCTGTCAAGTTTGCTGCCAATTCCTTTGAAACCACCGCCTTAGATTGGTGGGAATCAGTAAAGCCGGCTAGAGGGGAGCAGGCCATTGATAACATGAGATGGAATGAATTCAAAGAGCTGGTTTTACAGAGATTTTGTGCCCAGAATGAGTTGGATAGGATTGAAGAGGAGTTTCAGCGTTTTGAGGTTGGAGACATGTCACATCAAGAATATGCAACGAAGTTTGACGAGATGTCAAAACTGGTGCCACATCTGGTGACACCCGAGTTAAGGAGGATAAAACATTTCATTCGAGCCTAACCACTAAAGGTGTGTACCTTAATGAAATCCTCTACACCTCAGACCATGGATGCAACCTTATCCTTCAGTGCCACTATGTATGATGAAGTGGCAACCCAAGAAACAAAAGCAAAAGTTGAGAAGGTAATAGAAGTGAAGCCTGTGGAAGTAAATAGAAAGAATGAGGAAGTAATGTATCGGTTCAAACCAAGAAACTTTAAGTTCCCGAGGAAAGAGGGAAATAATTGGAATAGAGGTTCCCAAAATTGAAATGCCATAAATGCCAAAATCCGGGGTAGATGGTCGATCTCACGCCATTTCTCACACTTCACACCTTCCAAAACACACACAAAACCTTTGGTGTTCCAATCCCGAGCCCCGGTTTGCGTACGAAAGTCCGGTTTCTAGCAGATCGTCCGCAAATTGCCGTAGATAGTATCGAGGTAAGGTTTCTGAATACCTTAAGGTTCCGTTATGCAAACTAAGATAGGTATATTAATTATGATAATGTTGGATACAATTTAGGGTATACTCGAGGTGTTGACTATTGTGTTGATTCAGAAGGTAGTTCTGATTGAGGTAAGTTCCTCTAAACTATGCTCTACGTAAAACGTTTTTAAATGTTTTTTATTGAAAAGAGTCGGATCCCTATTTGAATTCCATGTATGTAAACCTGTGAATAGCGGTCGAGTTGGGATGGGACTAAGTGGCGAGACTGATCCTCTCGTTACTGACTGGTACTTGTGATGCTAGTGGCCTGGATGGTCTCAGTGTATATATAACAAAAACTTAGGGTCCTTGTATGGCCACTGGGTGGGGACTGGGATGGATAGTAATTTCATATTGTGTGGTTATGAAAACATGATTTTGTTTATGAACTCACCAGCTTTGTGTAGATCCAAATGTTTTCAAACGTTTTTTAGCATAGGTGACCACTAGTTTGTAGTTGGCATTCCAGGAGAAGTGCATGTGCCTTGTTTAATGGCTAGGATTTACTGAGGGCAGGTTTTGAAATAACTGTAAGGCCTGAGTTGACGGCATGTTCTTAGAAACTATAAGGCCAGTTTTGTGTTCTGTTTACGAACCATGTTTTGTAATTCCCGTCAATCTTTATTGTAAAACAATGTTATATATATGAAATGAAATATTTATAGTTTTAGTCTTCTGCTGTGTGTTTTTGGTATCAACGTCACTATAATCAGATGGTAGCCGTCTAACTAGTATATAGTTATCTGACAAACTAAATGTTCTGTCTAAGGAAATAGTGGTGTATAAATCCCTCCTAGACCCGTCATCTTTCTTAGCAACATAACAGTTGGAGGTACTACTCTGGGACGATAATTACCCTAGTTTACAAGGTGTGACAAGTTGGTATCAGAGTTGCAGTTTAAGGGATTTAGATACTAATAGAATGTTAATATCTAGACTTAAACTAGAGCTCCGAGAATAGCTGGAATGCCATAGGATATAGGTTAAGATGTTGATAAATCATTATGAATATAACAGGTGATATCAATAAAACAGATAATTAACTGCATTTTTGGCCAAATGTCTTTAATTTTTGATTTTCTAGATTATAACCAGTTATACGAATTTTGATGTCATACATCTGTGTATATAGGTATCAATGGCTGGAAGAGGAAGAGGTTGGGGAAGAGGTCGAACTTTGGTCACTAGGTCTCATAGGTAGACTAATAATGACAACAACACCTACGTTCACAATGAAACAAATTAGAACGATAACAATACAGGTCCTCATGATGAAGATGTAGTCATGTCTGAGAAACAATTCCAAGAAGCTGTTGCCAGCGAGGTAACAAAGGCACTAAGAACAACATTACCTGGACTGTTAGATGAGGTCCTCACAAGGAGGATGGGTACTAGAACGGTTGAAGGAGGAACCAACAATACTGGAGGCACCAACAGAAACGCGAATCATAGTTCCATACCAATAAAAGAGAACCAATAAGGATGAAACTACAAATTCTTTGGAGGATGCAAACCGAAGCCGTTTAACGACAAAAAGGGAACCATTGACACTACCCCTTGGATCACAAAGATGGAAGCAGTGATAAAGCTTAGTGAATGTAGAAGCGATCAGGCTGTCAAGTTTGCTGCCAATTCCTTTGAAACCACCGCCTTAGATTGGTGGGAATCAGTAAAGCCGGCTAGAGGGGAGCAGGCCATTGATAACATGAGATGGAATGAATTCAAAGAGCTGGTTTTACAGAGATTTTGTGCCCAGAATGAGTTGGATAGGATTGAAGAGGAGTTTCAGCGTTTTGAGGTTGGAGACATGTCACATCAAGAATATGCAACGAAGTTTGACGAGATGTCAAAACTGGTGCCACATCTGGTGACACCCGAGTTAAGGAGGATAAAACATTTCATTCGAGCCTAACCACTAAAGGTGTGTACCTTAATGAAATCCTCTACACCTCAGACCATGGATGCAACCTTATCCTTCAGTGCCACTATGTATGATGAAGTGGCAACCCAAGAAACAAAAGCAAAAGTTGAGAAGGTAATAGAAGTGAAGCCTGTGGAAGTAAATAGAAAGAATGAGGAAGTAATGTATCGGTTCAAACCAAGAAACTTTAAGTTCCCGAGGAAAGAGGGAAATAATTGGAATAGAGGTTCCCAAAATTGAAATGCCATAAATGCCAAAATCCGGGGTAGATGGTCGATCTCACGCCATTTCTCACACTTCACACCTTCCAAAACACACACAAAACCTTTGGTGTTCCAATCCCGAGCCCCGGTTTGCGTACGAAAGTCCGGTTTCTAGCAGATCGTCCGCAAATTGCCGTAGATAGTATCGAGGTAAGGTTTCTGAATACCTTAAGGTTCCGTTATGCAAACTAAGATAGGTATATTAATTATGATAATGTTGGATACAATTTAGGGTATACTCGAGGTGTTGACTATTGTGTTGATTCAGAAGGAAGTTCTGATTGAGGTAAGTTCCTCTAAACTATGCTCTACGTAAAACGTTTTTAAATGTTTTTTATTGAAAAGAGTCGGATCCATATTTGAATTCCATGTATGTAAACCTGTGAATAGCGGTCGAGTTGGGATGGGACTAAGTGGCGAGACTGATCCTCTCGTTACTGACTGGTACTTATGATGCTAGTGGCCTGGACGGTCTCAGTGTATATATAACAAAAACTTAGGGTCCTTGTATGGCCACTGGGTGGGGACTAGGATGGATAGTAATTTCATATTGTGTGGTTATGAAAACATGATTTTGTTTATGAACTCACCAGCTTTGTGTAGATCCAAATGTTTTCAAATGTTTTTTAGCATAGGTTACCACTAGTTTGTAGTTGGCATTCCAGGAGAAGTACATGTGCCTTGTTTAATGGCTAGGATTTACTGAGGGCAGATTTTGAAATAACTGTAAGGCCTGAGTTGACGGCATGTTCTTAGAAACTATAAGGCCAGTTTTGTGTTCTGTTTACGAACCATGTTTTGTAATTCCCGTCAATATTTATTGTAAAACAATGTTATATATATGAAATGAAATATTTATAGTTTTAGTCTTCTGCTGTGTGTTTTTGGTATCAACGTCACTATAATCAGATGGTAGCCGTCTAACTAGTATATAGTTATCTGACAAACTAAATGTTCTGTCTAAGGAAATAGTGGTGTATAAATCCCTCCTAGACCCGTCATTCTTTCTTAGCAACATAACAGTTGGAGGTACTACTCTGGGACGATAATTACCCTAGTTTACAAGGTGTGACAAGTTGGTATCAGAGTTGCAGTTTAAGGGATTTAGATACTAATAGAATGTTAATATCTAGACTTAAACTAGAGCTTCGAGAATAGCTGGAATGCCATAGGATATAGGTTAAGATGTTGATAAATCATTATGAATATAACGGGTGATATCAATAAAACAGATAATTAACTGCATTTTTGGCCAAATGTCTTTAATTTTTGATTTTCTAGATTATAACCAGTTATACGAATTTTGATGTCATACATCTGTGTATATAGGTATCAATGGCTGGAAGAGGAAGAGGTTGGGGAAGAGGTCGAACTTTGGTCACTAGGTCTCATAGGCAGACTAATAATGACAACAACACCTACGTTCACAATGAAACAAATTAGAACGATAACAATACGAGTCCTCATGATGAAGATGTAGTCATGTCTGAGGAACAATTCCAAGAAGCTGTTGCCAGCGAGGTAACAAAGGCACTAAGAACAACATTACCTGGACTGTTAGATGAGGTCCTCACAAGGAGGATGGGTACTGGAACGGTTGGAGGAGGAACCAACAATACTGGAGGCACCAACAGAAACGCGAATCATAGTTCCATACCAATAAAAGAGAACCAATAAGGATGAAACTACAAATTCTTTGGAGGATGCAAAACGAAGCCGTTTAACGACAAAAAGGGAACCATTGACACTACCCCTTGGATCACAAAGATGGAAGCAGTGATAAAGCTTAGTGAATGTAGAAGCGATCAGGCTGTCAAGTTTGCTGCCAATTCCTTTGAAACCACCGCCTTAGATTGGTGGGAATCAGTAAAGCCGGCTAGAGGGGAGCAGGCCATTGATAACATGAGATGGAATGAATTCAAAGAGCTGGTTTTACAGAGATTTTGTGCCTAGAATGAGTTGGATAGGATTGAAGAGGAGTTTCAGCGTTTTGAGGTTGGAGACATGTCACATCAAGAATATGCAACGAAGTTTGACGAGATGTCGAAACTGGTGCCACATCTGGTGACACCCGAGTTAAGGAGGATAAAACATTTCATTCGAGCCTAACCACTAAAGGTGTGTACCTTAATGAAATCCTCTACACCTCAGACCATGGATGCAACCTTATCCTTCAGTGCCACTATGTATGATGAAGTGGCAACCCAAGAAACAAAAGCAAAAGTTGAGAAGGTAATAGAAGTGAAGCCTGTGGAAGTAAATAGAAAGAATGAGGAAGTAATGTATCGGTTCCAACAAAGAAACTTTAAGTTCCCTAGGAAAGAGGGAAATAATTGGAATAGAGGTTCCCAAAATTGAAATGCCATAAATGCCAAAAGCCGGGGTAGATGGTCGATCTCACGCCATTTCTCACACTTCACACCTTCCAAAACACACACAAAACCTTTGGTGTTCCAATCCCGAGCCCCGGTTTGCGTACGAAAGTCCGGTTTCTAGCAGATCGTCCGTAAATTGCCGTAGATAGTATCGAGGTAAGGTTTCTGAAAACCCTAAGGTTCCGTTATGCAAACCTAAGATAGGTATATTAATTATGTTAATGTTGGATATAAGTTAGGGTATACTCGAGGTATTGACTATTGTGTTGATTCAGAAGGTGGTTCTGATTGAGGTGAGTTCCTCTAAACTATGCTCTACGTAAAACGTTTTTAAATGTTTTTTATTGAAAAGAGTCAGATCCCTATTTGAAATCCATGTATGTATACCTGTGAATAGCGCTTATTATAGTCGAGTTGGGATGGGAATAAGGGGCGAGACTGATCCTCTCGTTATTGACTGGTACTTGTGGTGCTAGTGGCCTGGAAGGTCTCAATGTATATATAACAAAAACTTAGGGTCCTTGTGTGGCCACTGGGTGGGGATTGGGATGGATAGTAATTTCATATTGTGTGGTTATGAAAACATGATTTTGTTTATGAACTCACCAGCTTTGTGTAGATCCAAATGTTTTCAAATGTTTTTTAGCATAGGTGACCACTAGTTTGTAGTTGGCATTCCAGGAGAAGTAGATCTGCCTTGTTTAATGGCTAGGATTTACTGAGGGCAGGTTTTGATATAACCGTAAGGCCTGAGTTGACGGCATGTTCTTAGGAACTATAAGGCCAGTTTTGTGTTCCGTTTAGGAACCATGTTTTGTAATTCCCGTCAATCTTTATTGTAAAACAATGTTATATATATGAAATAAAATATTTATAGTTTTAGTCTTCCGCTGTGTGTTTTTGGTATCAACGTCACTATAATCAGAGGGTAGCCGTCTAACCAATATATAGTTATCTGACAAACTAAATGTTCTGTCTATGGAAATAGTGGTGTATAAATCCCTCCTTGACCCGTCATTCTTTCCTAGGAACATAACAGTTGGAGGTACTACTCTGGGACGATAATTACCCTAGTTTACAAGGTGCGACAAGTTGGTATCAGAGTTGCAGTGTAAGGGATTTAGATACTAATAGAAAGTTAGTATCTAGACTTAAACTAGAGCTCCGGGAATAGCTGGAATGCCATAGCATATAGGTTAAGATGTTGATAAATCATTATGAATATAACGGGTGATATCAATAAAACAGATAATTAACTGCATTTTTGGCCAAATGTCTTTAATTTTTGATTTTCTAGATTATAACCAGTTATACGAATTTTGATGTCACACATCTGTGTATATAGGTATCAATGGCTAGAAGAGGAAGAGGTAGGGGAAGAGGTCGAATTCCGGTCACTAGGTCTCATAGGCAGACTAATACTGACAACAACACCTACGTTCATGTAGGTCCCTCGGGTGTGGCGGATCGTCACATGCAAGTGGGTCTACTAGTCGGACCGGGTGCGGAATACCCGTTACTAGGCAGAGAGTCTAGCTAAACAAAGTAAACCGACAAGAGAAAACACTTTAAACATTCTTTATATTATAAACACTTGAAGGTTACAGAGAAAAGCACTGAGATTACAATCTGCGTATTTGCTATAATGTCTGCGTACTTAACTTCTGTCAACCTATCCTATTTATACAAGACCTGATGCCTGCGAACTTAGCAAGTGCGCAGGGAAAAATGCTCTTGCGTACTTAAGTTACTCTTGCGTACTTGCTATGTATGCAGGGGCTTTCTCCTGCGCACTTACAAGTGCGCAAAACCCTTACAGAATTTAGCAACATTCAGTATGTAAAAGTAAATACAACTCGATAAACTAATACATAAGGACTCTTACATACAAAGACAATTACAAACAAGACAAAACAACCTAAGACTAGGACTCTATCTATCCAGAGTGTTTGTCACAGGAAAGTGCTTCAACAAACTCCCCCTTGACAACAGCTCTGGATAATCTTCAGTCTTCGGTCTTCACATCTTCAGTCTTCACAGCACTTGATCTTTAGCTTCCATCTTCTTCTTGTAATCAAGGCAGAACTTAATCACCTTGTCATATTTAGAAGCAAGGAGCTTTGTCCACTCATCCGTGTAGACGCAATAATGTTTTGCTAGTACCTCTAGATCTTTCACAGAAAAGTTGATGAAGCAGACTTCATCAAATATTCTGATCAGTTCCTTTGGCACTATGTTCCCGCTCTCTGAACATCCTTTACCCATGATCACAGCCTCGCCCGTCTTTGGATCTACGTACCAGTACCACATGTCACCAAGAATATCCTGAGATAACTTGCTCAGGGGAATCTTAGTTTCACATCGCACTGGCTTGTATACCAGTTTCTTTAAGTGCTTCTTAGTCACAGGATTTATAGCGTGCTTATCCTTGACTCTCTTGGGCACTTGAGGCTTGAACATCTCGAATTTTCCCGATCTTGCTTCTCACTGCAGAACCACCCACAAACCCATCGCCACTGCGTGATTGGAATGACCCAGCAGCTCTCGGTTTGCTAGGTTCACAAGGTCTATTTGGGTAAGGAGCTGAACGCTTTATTGGTGGGTTTCAATATTGAACCCCGCCAGATCTTTTGATAGCAAACAACTGCTTATCCTCCTCGAACCTTACTGCCAAGATCATCCCTGTTGCTCTGTGTTTGTCTATTATAGACGTCTTTTGCCACACAGGAGCTGGACCCTTTGATGAAGTAGAAGGCATGTCTATATCTTTCGGTGCCTCTGGGTCCATAGGTGCAGGGTCAACTAGGGAGGCTTCAGTCGAGGCTTCTACATTACTAGCCTGCTCGACTGAACATGTGTCGAGCGGAGCATCGAAGGATTGAAATTCAAAGATCTCTCCATCTTCTAGGTCGTACACTCCTTCCCCGTCACCCTTGGGAATTTCGATTATAGCGTCTTCATCATCATCCCAATCGTCACCAGAGTCGATCTCTCCTTCTTCTAGATTGAAGAGAGCATCGATCTGTGCTTCTTTGGAATAGTCAGGCTCTAGATATATGATCTCATCATCAGATAAGTCCTTAAGCACTTCAGCCACTGACTTTCCTTTGTCACCACCACCAGAGGTATCACCACCCTCTTGATGAGTCGACACCCCCTGAGCCATTGGAACAGTAGAGATGGGCACGATTGCTAAAGCTTGGTGCTCACCTCCACTAGGACCGGCTTCGGGATCCTTGTCCTTGTCGTCATCCTTAGTCAAGTTGACCGGATGACACGCCTCATCACCAGTAGTCCTCTTTTCTTTCTCTTTCTCTTTCTCTGTCTCCTTCTCCCCCTGAGCATCAAGCTTCTTCGTCAAATCAGTAATCAGCTTGACCATCATCTCATGCTCCTTCCTTCACCTCCTCTGTAGCAGCAGTTGTAGATTCTTCTAGGTCAGCCATAGAAGCTTCCCTTTTCTCTGCTTCCATCATCTCCATGATCTCAGCCATGAGACCAACCTGTGTCTGTGCGATGATGGCATCCTCAAGATGAACACCCCAGTCAAAGCTTTCATCCTGTTGGGGTACCAGTGCATTGGACATTCCAGCTTGGCTTTGATTATGGTGGTTTGAGTTGTTGTGGCCATGGCTGTGTCCTTGGCTGGGTGGGGTAAAGCCAGAGGCCGGTGCTCTGTCTTTCTGACACTCACGAGCAAACTGTCCAAAATTTAGACACTTATAGCATTTGGCCTTAGATTTGTCAAACCCGATCTTGGCATTAGGATGCCCGCCAATAAACTTTCTTCCTGTTCTGTTCCGGAAACGCTTGGCTCTCCTCAATAGCATGGCCATATTCCATTGAATATCTATGTCTTCCATGTCATCAGGATCCACTTGATTAAAATCTTCTTCAATCGTCTCGGGATCAGTAAGCTTGCCACCAATGAAATTCTCATATGCAAGCATACAAGATGAGAATAGTGCTACATGACCTTCAGCTATTCTGGCTATAGCTGATTGGTTAGCTGAAGACCCAGCAGGGGGATTTCTTGAGGTATGTTGATGATGAGACCCCAACCCTGATCCAGATGCATAGCATGCATGAACACCACAACCATTTGAGTGGTCTTCTTCAGTAGGTTTCTAGTGAAAATGGCAATTCTAGAGCCCGATGACTTGGATGTAGAAGTCGTCCCATGATACATTGAAGGGTCTTGTATCTGGGGTCTTCCAGAGCTCTCCTTTCTGCTTAGGTTCATGTCATGAGCTTGAACCTTTCCTATTGCCTCCTCTACTGTTAACTCATAGAACTTTGGATTTTCCCTCATCAGGGTTGTGTACATCTCAAATTTGGATGGTAAAGCATCCAAAAACTTTTCCACCATCTCTTCATCTGGATACCTGAGTTCAAAATCCTTCAACTCAGTCTGTAAATGATAGAATCTAGAGATGAGGTCATCTATAGATTCGTTCTCTAAAAATCTGAAGCACTCATACTGTCTCCTGAGAAGATCCCTCTTACTCTTCTTGATGTCACTATTTCCTTCGAATCTTTTCTGTAAGGCTTTCCAAAGATCCTTGGAATTGTCATAACCTCAGAAACTGTGGAACAATTCCCGAGTTAATGCCATAGTGATCGAACCAAGTGCCTTTTTTTCACGATCATAAGCTTTCTTTTCTTCGTCAGAAAGCTTAGAGATAGGTTTGGGCATGGCTTCATCAAGAAAGATGTGTGTGGGATGCTTATATGCCTCAAGGATTGGTATCCATAGCGATGAGTCCGTATAAGAAATGTAGTGCTCAAAACGTGCCTTCCAATTAGAATAATCGTTTACGTTTAGCAACTTTGGTGGTTTATGTGGTGTACCGATCTCATTATCATAGTTTAATAGGTTTCCCAAATTCTGAAGATTCGACATAGTGAACACTTAGTCAAATTTCATAAAAGTCACACACAGTTGCGCACTTGTTTTTGGCCTTGCGCACTTGAGAAATGGTCTTGCGTATTTAGATTTCCTCTTGCGTACTTGTAAGTACGCATGATTAAATATAAGTACGCAGGATATAACTTACGTTCGCACAAGTTCAGTCTTGCGCACTTATAAGTACGCAGGAGATAAGTCTTGCGTATTTAGTAAGTACGCACAAAACTGTACTTTTTGCCAGAAATGGTAAGTACACAGGATACCTTTTCAGCAACTTTCCCCAAACTTCTCCGGTCACCTGAAACTCGCCGGAGATGGTAAAAATTGGTCTGATGATCAATGCAAATGAGCCAAAGGGTCAGAAACTTGTTTCTAACCAACCTTTGATGCTCAAAACACTCAAATACACAACAAAATATAGTTTTTTGAGTGATTTTTGCTTCTAAAATAGTGCTCAAGAGCAACCCCTATTTTAACACAAAAATACCTCTTTTTGCTTGTAAAAACTCGATAAAACTCTCCAAACTCACTCACAACACTCGAAATTAGGAGCAAAGCTCTGATACCACTTGTAGGTCCCTCGGGTGTGGCGGATCGTCACATGCAAGTGGGTCTACTAGTCAGACCGGGTGCGGAATACCCGTGACTAGGCAGAGAGTCTAGCTAAACAAAGTAAACCGACAAGAGAAAACACTTTAAACGTTCTTTGTATTATAAACACCTGAAGGTTACAGAGAAAAGCAATGAGATTACAATCTGCGTATTTGCTATAATGTCTGCGTACTTAACTTCTGTCAACCTATCCTATTTATACAAGACCTGATGCATGCGCACTTAGCAAGTGTGCAGGGCAAAATGCTCTTGCGTACTTAGCAAGTACGCAAAGTTACTCGTGCGTACTTGCTAAGTACGCAGGAGCTTTCTCCTGCGCACTTACAAGTGCGCAAAACACTTAGAGAATTTAGCAACTTTCAGTATGTAAAAGTAAATACAACTCGATAAACTAATTGATAAGGACTCTTACATACAAAGACAATTACAAACAAGATAAAACAACCTAAGACTAAGACTCTATCTATCCAGAGTGTTTGTCACAGGAAAGTGCTTCAACAGTTCACAATGAAACAAATTAGAATGATAACAATACGGGTCCTCATGCTGAAGATGTAGTCATGTCTGAGACACAATTCCAAGAGGCTGTAGCCAGCGAGGTAACAAAGGCACTAAGAACAACATTACCTGGACTGTTAGATGAGGTCCTCACAAGGAGGATGGGTACTGCAACGGTTGGAGGAGGAACCAACAATACTGGAGGCACCAATAGAAACGCTAATCATAGTTCCATACCAATAAAAGAGAACCAAGAAGGATGAAACTACAAATTCTTTGGATGATGCAAACCGAAGCCATTTGATGGCAAAAAGGGAACCACTGACACTACCCATTGGATCACAAAGATGGAAGCAGTGATAAAGCTTAGTGAATGTAGAAGCGATCAGGTTGTCAAGTTTGCTGCCAATTCCTTTGAAACCACCACCTTAGATTGGTGGGAATCAGTAACGCCGGCTAGAGGGGAGCAGGCCATTGATAACATGAGATGGAATTAATTAAAAGAGCTGGTTTTACAGAGATTTTGTCCCCAGAATGAGCTGGATAGGATTGAAGATGAGTTTCAACGTTTTAAGGTTGGAGACATGTCACATCAAGAATATGCAACGAAGTTTGACGAGATGTCGAAACTGGTGCCACATCTGGTGACACCCGAGTCAAGGAGGATTAAACATTTCATTCGAGGCTTACCACTAAAGGTGCGTACCTATGTATGATGAAGTGGCAACACATGAAACAAAAGCAAAAGTTGAGAAGGCAATAGAAGTGAAGCTTATGGAAGTAAATAGAAAGCATGAGGAAGTAATGTATCGGTTCAAACCAAGAAACTTTAAGTTCCCTAGGAAAGAGGGAAATAATTGGAATAGAGGTTCCCAAATTGAAATGCCATAAATGCCAAAAGCCGGGGCATATTGCAACTATTGTCCATCCTTTAAATGTAACAATTGTTCTGTTTAGGAACCATGTTTTGTAATTCTAGTCAATCTTTATTATAAAACAATGTTATATATATGAAATGAAATATTTATAGTTTTAGTATTCCGCTGTGTGTTTTTGGTTTCAACGTCACTATAATCAGAGGGTAACCATCTAACCAGTATGTAGTTATTTAACAAACTGAATGTTCTATATAAGGAAAGAGTGGTGTATAAATCCCTCCTGTACCCATCATTCTTTCGTGGGAACATAACAGTTGGAGGTACTACTCTGGGATGATAACTACCCTTGTTTACAATGTGTGACAAGTTTGGTTAGGGATAAAGTTGGTCAATTAAGCCATTTCAAAATATCAGTGGTTGTTGTAATGCTCATTATTTTATAACGTGATTAGGGTGCAACTGAAACGGGTCTAATGTGGTTTATGCAAGTGTTATCACCAAACGGGCCAGCGAGTAGAAACTAACGGATCAGATGGTTATACTCATATCGTGAGGTAATGAAGTGGATTAGTAGATGTCATTAGTCTAAAATATTATGAAATTTGGTTAGGGAAAAAGTTGATCAATTAAGACAACTAGTGTAATAACTGGGGTGCATGTAAATTTGTTTGACTTTTTAGGATATCAAGTCATAAGGTAAAGGGACATGGAAAGGGACATAACCTGTGAGTTCTAGAAGACAAGGTGAGTGGATACAACACCCTAAATATAAAACATATGTGATATTAGTCATATAAGAACTCACTGAGTGAAACTTATGAGTATGTGGTATTATTTTCATAACTATGCATATATGGTGTTAAAATGATAAAATGATTGAAACATGTCTTGATTTGAACTAGGTGGTATATTATTGCATTATAAGACATGTATTTGGTATCATTTGGTGTTGCCATAGGTGAAGCATGGTGGGGGTTAAGTAAGAAGAGTTCTCGGTGGAAAGGAAATACAACTAGTATTAAAGGTGTAAACATGTCTTGATTGCATGGTATATTACGTCTATGTTAAAGAAATGTAACCAGTGTAAAATATATAAAACCATACATGAAACATAGTGGGCGTTAATGAAAGGGAGTTCTTGGTGAAAAAGAATGTTACTTGAATTCTTAACCTTCAATTGAAATTAAATAATTTCAAAAAGGTGTTTGAAGGTAAAAAGGAGATGAATTGGGATGAACGGATCCCAAAGTATATGGAGTTAAATGAAATGAACGAATTCCATAACGAGATCCCCAGATCTCCTAAGGAGTTAATTTATTAAGGTGTTAACACATTTAAAATGGAATGTGATGGTGATTTTAAAGTTGTAATGCATAAATTGAGTCTTTGACCCATTTATCTAAATTTGCATAAACTTTAATATAACTATATGCATTAAATAATGAAATTTGGTTTTTTGAATGGCTATTTAATGTTACACACTTTATGTTGGCGGTTGGGAGGTAGAATTGTAGTAAAAAGTCATAAAAATACGTGAACTTGCTCTTGTATAAAATTTATGTTGGCTGTTGGGAGGCTACACGGCCATGTACCCAGATTCACGTACACGGTTGTGTACTTTGAACTAGAAATCAAAATTTTGGGTTTTGACATTTAAATGCGTTTTCTGGAGTGTGGGTGGTTTTGGTTTAGTGTATATGTTTTGTATAAACTCACTTAGCATCGCTAATGGTATTTAAATGGGGACGAGCCTCGGTATGATAAACATGGATCGAACACTACTTTCGGTTATAAACCAACTTTTGTTGTGTAATATTAAACGAGTTTTATAATGTAGTATTCGATGTATAAATTACTAAACTTATCATGTTTTGGGATTAACTTATTGAATCTAAATTACATAAGTGGTTTTGTAATCACATTATCAATCAAACACGTTTCTGCTTTTGATTTAAAAATGAAAAAAAAATTGGACTTATTTTTGAAAATATTATTAAAATAATAATATAAAGGGTTGTTAAAAACAAGTGTGTAAAGAGCTAGGGATCGGCCTAGGAGGGTAGTCGACGTAAGAAGAACAAACGAAAGGGTTCAGTTTGTTAGTGTTTTCACGTACGGGCGCAACCTGCAACATTGGATCGTTGTGGATCACCTTCAGTTCATCATCCACTATTGGGTCTATATATGTGAGGCTGGCGTATCAAATAAATTTATGTGTTGGTGATACCGAATAGAAATGTATTCGAGTTTTGTAACCGTGAACTAGGGTTACACGATTTGGGTCTTAGGCCGGCCATGGGCCGAGAACATGTATTATGGGCTTAGTATTATTAGACTTAGTACAAATACATGTATTCGTGACCTAAGTGAGGTAAGAAATTTGAGAGAAGTTAGACATGTGGAGAGCCGTGTGAGGGTTAGCGGTTTTTAGGTTGTTTTTCTTTGTAACTCTCTATAGCAATACATTGAGTTTTACCTTGACTTCATTGTTCTTGAATAACCATACCTAGTAGTTTCCGCCTACTAAGTGTGAGAATTGATATCGTGTTCATATTTGTGTATGTATTCAAAGATCCATAAAGAGATTGGGACTTACAATTGGTATCACAGCCATTGAAGTCATTCAAGGCTCGGTTTCGATATTAAAGATTCAAGATTTGAGGTAATTTTTGTGTTTTCGATTGAATTTTGTTGATTAATCGGATTCTTTGGACTGTGTTTGCTGCTGATTTGGCAGGAGAATTGTGAAAATCGTCAAATAGAAGCTTGAAGATCCTCCTTCGTGTTCTTCGAAATTCTTGCTGAAATTCTGGGATTCAAATTTTGAAATCCCAAGATTTTCAGACTTTAAACTTTAAACTGCTGTAATTGGAAGTTCACGCTTAGAGATTCACGGGTCACTACTTCACAGGAATAGGTTCACGGGTAACATTCTCGGCCAGGTTCACGGGACTGCTACATGGCTCCAAGTTTACGGGTTAAACTTCACGGGAAAGGTTTTGGAGTCTAGTTCACGGCTTAGACTCTGGTTCTCGGTGTAGTTTACTGGTTCACGACCAAGACCAAGTTCACGGGAAGTTTGAATCCAGTTCACGGTTCAAAGAGAGGTTTACGGTTAAAAGAGAGGTTTACGGCTTCGTTTTGAGTTCACGGTAATCTCATAGTTCACGGTTATTTAAAAAAAAAAATTTTTGGTGGGAAACATTTTCTTAAAAAATATTTTGAAAGGGGTGTTTATATGCTTGTGTTGAGCCATCTTTGAGAAGATAGTACTTTTGGATTTTTATTTCATCAAAATCCATATTTTTCGGAGGGAAAATTTTTGGAGTTGTTTTTGAAAAAGTTGACAACATTTGATTTTTTAGTGAAAACTTTCGAGGGAAAAATTGTCTTATCAAGCTTAGTTCACAAATCAAGATAGAATGTTTTCTAAAGTAGAAACAGGTTCATCATCTTCAACTTCAACTCCACTAGAGTTTACACCTGATCTCTGTTCTCAATTATGTATTGATAAGGTGGAGATGTTTAGAAATCAAAAAGCTGATTTGATTTTTGAAATTGGAAATTTTAATTATCAAACGTCTAAGTTTTCTAAAACCAATAAAGCATACAAAGAAGTAATAGAAGCAAATAAGAAAGATATTTCTCTGCTTAAATCTCAATTTAGTGAAAATGCTGTGTGTTAACTGATGCTAGAGAAGAGATTAAAAGATTAACTGTTGAATTAGAACAAGCCAAATCAAATTTTGCTGAAACAAAGTTTATAGTAGAATTTTTTTGTCAATCTAGTAAAGTAGTTGATACGCTTTAGAATCAACTTCACAAGCTGGGCAATGGGAACAAAGGGATTGGGTACAATAACATGCCTCCTCCGTTCAATGGGAACTTTACCACTGTTTCACCTTCTATCGAGGAACAAGTGGCATGTGATAAGGAGTTCTTCACTGGCAATTCATCAAACACTGATGAATCTAAATCATCATCCTTAGCTTCTAAGATTAAACGTGTGAACATATCTGACGCTTCTACTTCATGTGCAGACAAAGTAGAGATTAAGGAATGGGATAGTGAGAATGATGAGTATGAAGAGACTTGTTTTTGCAAGAATAGAACTAATTATAATTCTAATTCTGATTGTAAAAATAAAACTGATACTTTCAAGGACTCTGTTTCTAAGAGCAACAAACCCTGTGTGCGGGTTTGAAAAAATGTTTCTTCTAATTCAAAATTGATTGCATACAATGATGGCCTAACTAGATTTGTTAAACCTGTCACTGATGGAAATAATGAAAAACATATTTTTAAGTATTCAAACAGGGACTTGTACAGGCTGAAGGAGAAAAGCAAACAGGTTGAAAAACCTAGGGCTATTGTTCAAACCTCAAGTGTTTCACGTAAGCACTTCACTAAAGTGGAAAGTTCTTCAAATAGAAGATTTGAACATCATTCTATGAGTGATCAATCTTATCACTCACAATCATCATCATCTTCATCTTTGTGGTCAAACAGATCGGGATATGCTACTTATGCTAGGAAGCAGACATGTTACACATGTGGCAAAGCCGGTCACATTGCAAGAAATTGTATACATCGTCCTTGTGAGCCCTATTGCATGAAAAATCATAGGACTACACCAAGGGATAGAACTTACTCTAAGTCAATGAAGGCTACCCAGCCCAAGGCAACGAAGAGTAAGCATCCCAAATTTAATCCTTCTGATAGTGACTGGAATGTTGCAAAGAGAAACAGATAGACTTATTTTGAAAGACAAAAGGTTAAACAAAATAAGAAAACGGTGAAACCTAAAGTCTCAGTTTCAAAAGACACAAAACCATATGTTCAATCAAAGTCTGTCTGGAAGGCAAAGGAGATTGTTGTGGCAACCCCAGTACTGGATTCTAACAGTGATATGTTCTTGCATGAAGTTTCTTACATTGATGCTTTAGGAATGCCCAGGTCAACAATGGGTTGGGTACCAGAACAGCCAAGGAGGACTGTCAACAACCAGACTGGTATGTTGATGAGGGTTGTTCCAGGCACATGACATGCGACATCTCTCTGCTGCATAACGTTAATACTTTTAATGGAATGTATGTTTTCTTTGTAAGAGATAAGGAAGGTAAGATCATCAATAAAGGTACAGTTAATTTTGGTACATTATGCTTTGAAAATAATGAGTTTTGAAATTTGAGAATGGTTAAAAGTTTTTTTCTTAACTTTGGTATATATATTTTTCTTAGTTTTTAAAATTTGTACATTTTTTTACTTTTTATGCACAAATTTAAGGGGAGAAAGTAAAAAAAAATAAAAAAATTCAAAAAGATTTTGCTTTTCATTTGCTTTCGTTTATTAAATTAGAAAAATTCAAGAAAAAAAGAATGTGTTTTAGTTTAGAGTCGGTCGTTTGCAAATATATGGGAAGTGATATGAATGTTCGTTTCTTAAGGATTAGATCAACACATGTAAGCCACTAAGTTGAAATGACTAGGATCTTTGTTGGATAAGTTGATAGGCTCTGTATGTGATACACTTGAATAAAACATACTTATGGCCTTAGTGGGGAACATCTTATAGATAAGTGTAATTAGTGATTTCCTGTTAATAACTGAAAACATAAAGGTTGATGAACTGTGGATAAACCATGCTATATTGGGATTGCACAAACCAAGACCCTTCACAAAGGGGTTGCAAGCTAACTTGTTACAAGTCTATGTATATAGTATATAAATAAAAGACATGCTTTGTCATACAATAGGTGAAAAGACACTCAATGAAAGTGCAAAGCTATTCTGCAAATTAGAATTTTGAACAAAAAGACATGCAATGTCGTGCTATAGGTAAAATTCAAAAGATATGTCTAAAGACATACATATATGTGTATATATATATATATATATTTCTTTTGGGCCATGGTGACTGATATAAAAGGTTTTTGACGAAACATAAGTCCGTCGTGCTGTATTCGTGGGCAAAATTTTGATATTCCTAAAACCAGCTCACAAACCCATGCTAGTTATGCTCAATTAGTTACTACTTAGGTGCTCAAAAGATCATGAGGAAGGGAAGGTTTACCTGATAAGTTGTGGGTCCATTAAAGTTCATCAAAAACTCACATAATTCATAGTCAAATAATTACAGGTTTCTAAGATATGAGTGTAGGACCCATTGAGTCATAAACAATTCTTTTAAAACATGATAACATAAATCATAGTGGAAGACTTAGGTTTGACACTAATGCTTAAGTATAGAAGGATCTGAACATTGGCAATCACTTGACATGTTTGAGTAAATAAATGCTGAAAAATGTTCCTTGGTCTGCCTATAGAATGATATGATCCCATTGCAAACTTCCTAAAGGCTCTTTGTTACATGTCTGTGTTAATATTTTTTTGTTTTAAATTAGTGTTTATTTTTAGTTGTTATTTTTTAAGAAAATTCCAAAAATATTTTTTTTCAAATTTTATCTTTATTTTTACTTTAGTTTTTAGTTTTTCTATTTTTACTTTATTTTACTTTTATCTTTACAAAAATTAACCATTCTTGGATTTAAAAACTTATCATCAAAAGAATTGAAATTTCAAAAGTTTGATAGTACGTGGATGTACTAGGTATTCGTGTGAATACTGGATCCCCTGTTGCATATAAATGTCTGCTTACAAAATGTCTGAGAATTTGTAGGATTTGTTTCAAATCAAGAACCAGTGGTTGAAGAAGAATGAAATGTTGTCAATTGTTGACAAGCTTGAAGTATCACTACAACAGAATGTGTTTACATCTTCCGACAATGAAAGTACACATGAAGAAGTACCTGTGAATCTGCTTGAAAGAGAAAGAATGAAAAAGAAAAGAGATGTTGAGAATCCTCTTCTCACATCCTCTTTAGCAAGATGATCAAGCAAACGCTGATTCTGATCCAAATACGGATCTAACTCCAAGAGAAGAAAGAGTGACCCAAGTTTGAGAGTTCAGAAATATTGAGCCTTATCAACACCAACATCGACATCACAGCAACAACCATAGATTTTGAAGAAAATGTTGTATGCTGGAAGTGGTGATTACAATGCTACATTCTAATTATGAAGATCATTTGGTAGCAACAGCCTAGGGGGATATTGTTGGGTCTATATATGTGAGGCTGACGTATCAAATAAATTTATGTGTTGGTGATACCGAATAGAAATGTATTCGAGTTTTGTAACCGTGAACTAGGGGTACACGGTTTGGGTCTTGGGCCGGCCATGGGCTGAGAACATGTATTATGGGATTAGTATTATTAGACTTGGTATAAATACATGTATTCGTGAACTAAGTGAGGTAAGCGATTTAAGAGAAGTTAGACGTGTGGAGAGCCATGTGAGGGTTAGCGTTTTTTGGGTTGTTTTTGTTTGTAACTCTCGATAGCAATACATTGAGTTTTACCTTGACTTCATTGTTCTTGAATCACCATACCTAGTAGTTTCCGCCTACTAAGTGTGAGAATTGATATCGTGTTCGTATTTTTGTGTGTATTCGAAGATCCATAAAGAGATTGGGACTTACATCCACCAAGATCAACTAGATCGAACTTTACTATGGTTGTGATTTCGTTTCAAGTTTCATGCAAATGGACTCCTCATGGGTAATATTGATTGGATCAAGATCGGTTCATGTATCACTACAAAATAATTTAAAAATGGATGCGCAAAACCTTACATTATGATCATGTTATAATAATCCGCATACGTTGTTTTAACAACATCAATACTTATAGTTAACTTGACTGGGAAAACGTCTAAATTGATTAATTTGTGATCCTTTAGGATCATATGTCATCGGTAATGTTATCATATGTTGTGTCTTAGACATATAGATCAAATACATATGAACAAAACTAAAGGGATATTGATGCAAAATTGAAGGAGATGATCAAGATGGGTGGATGACGGAGATGGATCTATCTACATTGTTGGTGGTCAGGAAAAGAAGGGTCGGCGATGGTGGTAAGGCGTTTTCTTGATGGTAGTGGTGGTTCACGGGGAACAAAGAAGAAGCGGTGAGGGGTGGGTTGGAGGGGTGTGTGAGTTTTAATTTAATTAATTAGTTAATTACGTTTTTTTATAAAGGGTGTAATAATTATTTCATTAAAATTTAACATAAATTTAACGGTCATCCTCCAATGATTATTAACAGTGAGAACCAAACCTGTAACTTTTAAAAAGGTTGGGACCAAAACCTATAAAATGATATAAGTTTGAGTAAATTACAGAAAATGACTTTTATGTATATATCAACTTGTAGGTTTAGTCATTAATCTTCATTAATTATGTTAAACATCCTTAAACTAAATGGTGTGTAACACATTGCGTCCTTTCACAAACATAAATTGCCTTTTTTGTTAGTTTTTTTCTAAATGACCATTTTGTCCTTACTCCTTAAAGGACCAAATGTGTAATTTTTACTATTCTTTTCTTTTCTTTTGTTTTTATTTTATTAATTCACGTTTCTTAGTAAAAAAAAAGAAACGATTAGTAAAAATTATAGAAAAAGTTAACTATTTTTAGTGGAAAGGACGCAATGTGTTATAAACCATCTAGTTTAAGGATGTTTAAGGTAATTAATGAAGATTAATGACCAAATTTGCATGTTGGTATATACATAAATGACGTTTTCTGTAATTTACTCTATAAGTTTTGATAGTTATTTTTTTTATTTCTTTTATTCAAGTATTTCACTTCTCAAATGCCTTACATTTATCCATGTAACATTTTTTTCTTTACTTGTAAGATATTACATTTTAAATATGCTAATTACCCGAATTTTCTGCTAATCAAGAGCAAAAGCTCTAATACCACTTGTAGGTCCCTAATTCGATGCGTGACGGATCTCTAGACTCGCGGTACGACACAGTGATAACGTGCGGAATCCATGATCAACGTGCTCGTGTAACTCAATCAACAACAACGGTGTAAATAAACGCTTTGTATTTCCACCACAATATCAGTTTACAATAATTATGTCTCTAATCTGTTCCTCCTGATATCGTCTCTTCTCTGATTAACAGACTCTGTTCTCTATATATAAGCACCAGTTCTGCACCAGGCGAACTTAATAAGTTCGCCTAAAAGATGCTTAGGCGAACTTATATAGGCTAAGCGAACTTAACAAGTTCGCCTCAGATAGACTAAGCCAACTTAACAAGTTCGCCTTTGATAAACCAGGCGAACTTGTTAAGTTCGCCTCTCTATGAACTTACACAGAATTTTATCAACAGTTACAAAACATGTCCTAACAGACTCCCCTTTAACTGTTGCTAACAATTCTATCAAATACAAGTCAAAGACTCTAAGACTAAGACATAATATCTTCAAGCTCGTTGTCACCAGAATATGCTCCAACAATATTACATTTTAAATATGCTAATTACCTGAATTTTTATATGCAATGTTGTGGAACTTGGACAGGACCGGTGTTGGGTATATATAATAGAATGATATTATCAATCGAAAGATCCAGACGAAAAATGGTGTTTCTGTGTCGGCAACACTACTAGTGTCGCCTGTGTGCATGGGCGACACTAACAGGTTCTTCATCAGAGGCGACTGACTTGAAGAACAAGGCTCAAGAGCTATAAATAGGGCATTAGGTGTCATTTGTCATTGTTGGTTTTTCTGTGAGCCACCACCCTAGGGGAGCTCATCTGGGGTGGATAAAAGTTATGTATTTCTTTGTCTAAAAATCAATAAAAGATTGTAGCTTTATGTTTCTATCATGTTTATTTTGTTGTTTGATTGTTTGTTTGGCTCCCAACAACCCGTCTCTACCCATTTCTATCAAAAACTGAGTTGGAATCAAGATCAGGGGGACTATCAACTGGCCGGTAGGACCGGTTCGGCCGGGACTCGGTGTTCAAAGTGGTCCGGCTATAGGTACTTGAGCTGTCCTCAATTGGGGCGGTCGGGCTAGTAGACCGATACAGGCGGTCTATCCGGATTGAATAATAATGATGGTCGGATCTTAACATTTTTTGGTCATTGGTGAGGTGTTGTTGGTGGAAAAAGATGGTAGTGTTTGGTTCTTCCATTGTCTTCATGCCATTTCAGATCTGAAAAGAGGAGATGAGAGATCTAAAACATGCTATTTATTTTGTGTAGGTGGCGCAACGGTGACATGGTGTGGTGCCTATGATGAGCTTGTTGTAGGAAGAGAAAGAGATGAAATCTTTGTTGGTGTAAAGGAGAAAGTAAGTAGATGGTTATTTAATTAGAGCTATATGATAAAATCATGTACCCTTTTCTAAAGTAGGTATCATGTAACATCCCGAAGAAAATAAAGAAAAGAATAAATGAAAGACGACGAGTAACGAGGAAAGGAAAGAAGGAAACGAAATGAATCATGGGCTTGGTGTGGGCCGGCCTTAAGAGGCGCAAGGGAGGGGGTAAAAACCCTCCTCACTTTCCACACTTCTCCATCATCTTCATTATTCCATCTTAGAGAGAGAAAGTCGTGTAGGTCCCTTCGTGTGTGTCGGATCGTCACATGCAAGTGGTCTACTAGTCAAACCGGGTTGCGGAATACCCGTGACTAGGTGGAGAGTCTTAATAAAAAAAGTAAACCAAACACGAGAGTCACAATAAACGTTCTTTGTATTATAAACACTCGACGGTTACAGAGAGAATACAAGCTGCGTACTTAGCAAAACTGAGTTCGTCTGAACAAATGGTTCTGCGTACTTAGCTTCTATGAACCTATCCTATTTATACTGACCTGATGCCTGCGCATTTAGCAAGTGCGCAGGATCAATTGCTCTTGCGTACTTAACAAGTACACAGAGGTGTTCTTGCGTACTTGCTAAGTACGCAGGAGCTTTCTCATGCGCACTTGTAAGTGCCCAAAACACTTAACAGAAAAACAACAAACATTATGTAAAAGTAAATACAACTCGATAAACTATTATATAATGAGTCTTATATACAAAGACAAATTACAGACATTAGAAATACAAACTAAGACTCTATCCAGAGTGTTGTCACAGGAAAGTGCATCAACAAACTCCCCCTTGACAACAGCTCGGGATCTTCATCGTCTTCAGTCTTCATTCTTCAGTCTTCACAGCACCTGTTCCTTAGCTTCCATCTTCTTCTTGTAATCAAGGCAGAACTTAATCACCTTGTCATATTTAGCAGAGAGAAGCTTTGTCCATTCGTCAGTGTGGATGCAGAATTTGTCTGCTAGTACCTCCAGATCGTTCACAGAGAAATTTATGAAGCAAACTTCATCAAAAACCCTGATCACTTCCTTTGGCACTGTGTTTCCACTATCTGACTCACCTTTACCCATAACCACAGCCTCGCCCGTTTTTGGATCAACGTACCAGTACCACATGTCACCAAGAATATCCTGAGGTAACTTGCTCAGGGGAATCTTAGTTTCACATCGTACTGGCTTGTATACCAATCTCTTTATGGGCTTCTTAGTCACAGGATGCACAGCGTGCTTATCCTTGACGCTTCTGGGCACCTGAGGCTTAAGGTATTCAAAGTTCCCTGATCTTGCTTCCCGCTGTATTGTTACCCACAAACCCATTGCTACTGCATTACTCGAGTGACTTAGCAGATCGCGGTTTGTAAGGTTAACTAGGTCGTACTTGGGCAAAGAGTTGAACGCCTCACTGGTGGGTTTCAAGTATTGAACCCCCCCAGATCTTTTGATGGCGAACAGCTGCTTGTCCTCCTCGAACCTAACAGCCAAGATCATACATGTCGCTCCGTGCTTGTCTGTGATAGACGTCTTTTGCCACACGGGAGCTGGACCCTTTGTAGATGCAGAAGGCATGTCTTTCTCTTTTGGTGCCTCGGGGTCCACAGGTGTAGGGTTGACTGGGGAGGCTTCAGTTGTAGCTTCAACATTACTTGCCATGTCAACTGAGCCTGTGTCTGTTTCGAGAAGAGATTCGAGCGATGGTATTTCAAAGATCTCACCGTCCTCTAACTCGTACTCTAGTTCCCCGTCGCCCTTGGAAATCTCGATCACCACATCATCGTCATCCTCATTCCAGTCATCACCAGAGTCGATCTCTCCTTCTTCCAGATTAAGGAGAGCATCGATCTGTGCCTCTTTGGAATAGTCAGGCTCTAAATAAAGGATCTCATCATCAGATAAGTCTTTGAGCACGTCAGCTGCTGACTTCCCTTTATCTCCGCCACCACCACCTGAGGTATCACCACCCTCTTGCTGAGTAGACTCCCCCTCAGCCAATGGAACAGAAGAGATGGGCACAATCGCCAAAGCTAGGTGCTCACCTCCACTAGGACCGACTTCAGGATCCTTGTCTTTATCATCATCCTTAGTAAGATCGACTGGACGACAAGACTCGGCACCGGTGGATTTCTTTTCTTTGTCTTTCTCTTTCTCCTTCTCCTTCTCCCCCTGAGCACCTAGCTTCGCGGTCAGTTCACCAACTAATTTGACCATCGCTGCGTGCTCCTTTCTCTGCAAGTCCATCCTCAGCTCAAGTGAAGTTCTGTGGCCTAGAATCATTTCATTAGTCTTCATTAACAGTTCATTATGTGCCAAGACATTCTTTAACTGTTCATCAGTCCCCGTTCTCTGGCTACGCAGAATCTTAACTTCATCCGCCAGAGAGTTTATCTGTGCTTGTTGAGCATCAGAATCCTCTTTTGACTTTTGAATAGTCTTCAACAAGCCAGCAACTTGGGTTTCTAGCACATCGATCCTAGCTTCATTTGGATCCGGATGCCTAGATGATGAGGCTTCGGCGTTGTGGATGGGGGAAGAGAAGATTGTGTCAAAGTCGAACCCCTGTGAGAAATCACCGTAGTTGAAGGGTTGACCTGACGGCTCTTTGGTGGGTGTTGGGATGGGGGATGTAATGATGGGAGTTATGGTGACTGACTCCGTGAGAAGTGGAGCAGTCACCGTCACCTGGACGGTTGGAGTAGGGAGGGTCACCGTCACAGGAATCTCCTCTGTGACCGCCGTGACTGCCACATCTGTTTGAACTATTGGCCTTCTCCTCCCGCTATACAGTTGCTGTTCTGGTTGGGTAGATTCTGGAAGGGCAGCTTCAACTTGTACTGGCTGCACAGTTGGAATCTCTTCAACCCTGGGGATGGTAACCTCTTGCCTATCGCCCCTTTTCTTGTTGGTGCTCTCATGCCTCTGTCTTTGTAAAGCAGCGTCAGAGTCGGAATCCGGCTCATATTCGCTGCTGGAGCTTTGTCTCTTTCTTTTTGAAGACAACGCAGGCTGGGTTACCTGTGCCCGTCTCCTCGGATGTGCCTGTGATGGTGCATCATCGGAATCAGAAGAATCTGATTCTGTAGCCTCCGAATCGGATTCCTCAGCACCACCAACACCACCTTCATCATTACCTTCATCATCATCATTCTCTTCATCTTGTTCTTCATCAGAGTGATCACTCATCTCTGGTCCCGAGTTGGCACTATACCAGTTCCAGTCCTCCGGAGCGACGTATGCTTCATTAATCAGGTGGCCGAAGAGTTCAGTATGGTCAGGGGTTCTACACTGCCTGGCTTTAGAAACTGTGCAAAGACTCTCTTGGCCACCCTTTTCACTTGCAGTCTCTCCCCGATAGCACGCAGGTTTGGTAAAGCATCATCGATCAAAAGTTGCACAAACCTCGGGTATAAAAGGAACCTAAACCTCTCAGCTGTAATTATCTGGTCATTAAGTGCTTTGAAAATAAAGCGTGAGAAGTTGTAGCCCCGATTGAGAGACAAGCCCACCATGGCTGCTGCAAGGTCATGACCCATCGCATCTTTCCCTGCTTTCCTGGATGAGATGCACATGATCATGATGTGAGCAAAATAACGCCATTGATCTAATACCCACATTTTCTTGTAAGAAGCATAGTCCCTTTCCCCGACATATCCCATTCTCTGCCTCCAACACCCATCCACGTAGTAATCTGGATAGGATGTCGGGTCGGTGGCAAGGTCTCCAAACTGCAGTACTCTCCTTATTGTATCCTCAGAAATAGCAATAGCCCGACCGTCAACGGTAGCCCTTATGACATTCGGGGATACCGTGCAATCGTGCTCTGCAGTCTCCCAGAATTGCTCCAGGTAAGGTCTTGAGACTGTGGGGTTTGCTGAGATTGCATAGCTTATCTTTGATCTGTTCAGAAAATCCACAATCTCCCTGTATTGCAAGGCTGCCCCTTTCCATTCTG
This sequence comes from Smallanthus sonchifolius, assembly GCA_023525975.1. Classification (NCBI taxonomy): domain Eukaryota; kingdom Viridiplantae; phylum Streptophyta; class Magnoliopsida; order Asterales; family Asteraceae; genus Smallanthus; species Smallanthus sonchifolius. The sequence goes on from CM042036.1 coordinate 47,233,916, forward strand.
GTTCGGTATGTGCTAACAGGTTGAATTCGTCAGTGAATGCACGAGCCATAATCTGCAAACACACACAGAAAACATAATCAGAACAATTTATAACAATGGAAGTAGACACACATGACATCGTATAGTAGTTACACTTTGAAAAAATTTTCAGACTTAAGAAAAATTATTAAGTGTGGTCCTGCGCACTTAGCAAGTGCGCAGGATTTTCCTCTTGCGTACTTAGCAAGTACGCAGGAATTACTTCTTGCGTACTTGCTAAGTGCGCAAGAACAACCCTTAACAAAAATTTTCAGAAATTTAAATTCGTTCAAAATGTGGGTTGATTAGGTCGCCACTAGGTCGGAATCAGTGACTCTAACCTATGGTACCATTATCAACACCACAAACCACTAAACTACTACCACATTTTGACCTAGGTCAGTGATCGACCCACTGACGGTTCGACTTCAACCCGTCGGATCAATCGATGACCAAAGGGAAAAATGGAGGATCGATTAGGCATCCTAATAACTTGTTAGAGACACTAGTTACCCAAACAACCCATTTTACCCCAAAAATTTTACGGATTTAACCAAAAAAAAATTCTAAGTCAAAAGTCGGATCATAAGTCACGAGTCTACGGATGGAATTGGCCTAGATTCTCACCAATGATATGAAATACGATGATGAAAGTATGGACGGGAGGAAAATAAGGTTTGAGCACACTCGATTTTGAGAGAAAAAAAAATGCAGGGGGGGAAAAAGGTTAGGTTTGAAAGCGTAAACCTGAACATTTTCTAAGTGTCAAACTTATACCCCACTGATATTGTTCGTGCGTACTTGTTAAGTGCGCACGAATTAACTCTTGCGTACTTAACAAGTGCGCAAGGCTTAACTCTTGCGTACTTGCTAAGTGCGCAAGTCTTACTTCGTGCGTACTTGACAAGTGCGCAGAAACCTTAAGTGCGCAATTTTTCAACTAAGAAGTTATGAAGATATTTTAAGTCAAATAACGAACAAGATAAAAAAAAATATTCAATCGGGAGGATTCAAATACAATTCATGAAGATTAAACATAAAATATTTTTGGCTTTTTTCTGATTTAAACTTGAAATATGCATAAACTTAAAAACTTAAAAAATCTTTTTGTTCTTTTCAAGATAGATATATACAAGCATTTACACAAGCTAATTATTATTATTTTTTTTAATTTTTTTTTAATCAAAGACACGAGCAGAGGATCATATCAGGCTATCTTTTAGCAAAAACGATACAAAATAAACATCAAAGAATATGGGATCATGTCATGTATTACTCTTTATTCATACGTAATAAGCACATAAACAAGTAATTCAAGTTGACAATATTATAAGATTTGAAACTATAAGCATCTTTGTATCACGTTCTTGTGTATTAAGGTATTAATTAAAAGATATACAACGTGTACCCCACTTAAATGCTATGATATTTTGCACTATCTCAAGGCATCTAAGATTTTTCCAATGATATTCTTAATTTTCAGAATGAAGTTACATCAATTAGCACAGAAAAATCAAGCAGAATCCATAAGGATTATCAGGAATCATAAGATTCAGAATCGAGTGATTCTTTTGTTCTTAGTTTCATGTGATTTTCTTCTTTGAATATCGGTATGATGATTCGGGATAATGAGCATTGTGTTTGATTATAGGGTAAGGGGATCCAACTTTTATCTGGATTTGATTTCAATGAACCAGGAATGATTCAAGGGTGAATACATGCTCAACGGTTAATGTAGAGACATGTGTTGATTCAATCTCTCCTTGCATACTTGTGAGTACGGGCAGTGAGATGAACCGCATTAATTGTGCTAACAACATAACCCGAAACTGATCTCAAAAGAAAATTATTGTCAAAATCTAACATCCTTTATCTGATAATGATCTTTTCTATTCTTTTACACACACACACTTGCAAACATGGGTTCAAATCACAGTTGTAATGTAGATTTAGTTTCCACACTACTAGTGATTCAAAGACGCATATAGCCTACTGAAAATTCAAATTACTTGTAAATAAACAGATTAAAAACATAATAATTTAAAACAATTAAGTAAACATGATGCAATCATTTCCCATATGAGCAATCTATGATGGTTAGATCATTTCAGATGTACTATCATTTCCTCGTTTCTTAAGTGAATCTTTTGAAATTTTCTCCATTTTCTATTTTGTTTTTGATTTTTTTTTTTTAAATATTTTAAACTAAGAGAACTATACAGAAAATTTAAAAGAAATAAAATTTAACTTCCATGAATTGAATTGATTTAAGAAAATTAATTTTCACTCGGGATTGAACATTCCTATCAAGTTGACAAGATGCTCAAAACGGGATCGATCAAATGCCTTTGTGAAAAGGTCAGCAAGATTGTCATCCGTGTGAACTTTTACAAGCTCAATTAAATGCTTTTCAGCACAATCACGGATAAAATGATGGCGAATCTCTATATGTTTAGTTTTGGAATGTTTCACCGGGTTATTTGTGATGGACATGGTGGCATTGTTGTCAATGAATAAAGGGGTTCCAGTGAAGTTCAAGCCGTAGTCTCTCAACTGCTGCTGAATCCACAGTATCTGAGAACAACCGCTAGCTGCAGCAATGTATTCTGCTTCACAAGTTGAGACAGAAACCGTTGACTGCTTCTTGCACTGCCAGGAGACCAGCCTGTCTCCTAAGAATTGACATCCACCAGAAGTTGACTTTCTGTCAAGGTTACAACCACCATAATCTGAATCAGTGTAGGCTTTGAAGTCGAATGACTGCTGCTTAGAGTACCAAAGACCTAATCGGGGTTTCCCTTTCAGATATCTGAAAATTCTCTTCACGGCTATCATATGTGACTCCTTCGGTTGAGACTGAGACCTTGAGCACAAACATACAGCAAACATTATATCGGGTCTTGAAGCTGTGAGATACATAAGTGATCCGATCATCCCACGGTACAACCTGCTGTCCACATCCTTTCCATCTCTGTCGGGATGCAAACCATGATTGACTGGGATTGGTGTGCCATAAGTAGTGCTATCACTCATCTTGTATTTTGACAAGATGTCCTGTACGTACTTAGTTTTATGTAGATAAATACCATTCTCTCTTTGACTGACTTGCAGACCTAGAAAGAATGACAGTTCACCCATATTGCTCATTTCAAACTTGGACTTCATCACCTTCTCGAATTCCCTACACATCCCTTCATTGGTCGACCCAAAGATAATGTCGTCGACATATACTTGCACAAGAAGAATGTCACCTCCTGCTTTCCGTATGAAGAGAGTCGAGTCAATCTGTCCACGGTCAAAACCATTAGATAGTAAATGCTTAGATAATGTCTCATACCATGCCCGCGATGCTTGATGAAGACCATAAAGTGCTTTGTCGAGCTTGTACACTTTATTGATATTATGCGGATCTTCAAAACCGGGAGGTTGAGTGACATAGACTTCTTCATGCACCTTACCATAAAGGAAAGCACTCTTCACATCAAGTTGATAGACCTTGAAGCCGACATATGTGGCATAAGCCAAGAACAGTCGAATGGCCTCAATTCTAGCAACTGGGGCACATACCTCATTGTAATCCAAGCCCTCTTGTTGATAAAAACCCTGAACAACCAATCTTGCTTTGTTCTTCACAACAACATGACGATCGTCCGTCTTGCATTTGAACACCCATCTGGTACCAATTGGCTGAAAGCCTTTTGGCAAGTCAACTAAATCCCACACGTGCAACTTTTGGAATTGAGACAGTTCATCTTGCATCGCCTCAATCCAGCAGTTGTCAGTGAGAGCCTCCTTCACATTCTTCGGCTCTAACTGGGACACAAATGCAGCATACAGACATGTTTCCATGACACCAGTGTCGAATATCTCTGTGTAAAGACTGGTGTTCTCAGTGATGGTTCTGTGACGAGTCTGAACACCAGCATAAGGATCACCAATAATGTTGTCGATTGGATGATTCCTATGCACTCTCGTCTCCGGTACAATCGGTTTCTGAATTTCTGGATCTAGATTCGTGCTTAACTCCCCCATTTCCGGTGATCCAGAGGAAGAAGATTCAATGTTTATTGGATCAGCTGGAGCTTCATTTCCTACAGTTGTGTTAGGATTGGCTTGAGCGTCATCTCCAACAATATGAACACCTTCGCTGTTATCACTGTCATGAGTTCCAGATGCAGATGCAGCATTGGGATCAGGAGTTATAATTGCTACAGTAGCACGAGTAGTAAAACTGGAGTCATTGTCGTCACGCAATAAATCATAGACATTTGCGGCGTCTTCTGCGGATAAATCAGGAAGATTGAAAGACTTGAATAGCGCATCATAATCACAACCCCAAGTTGGACCTTTTGGTTCTGGTGGAGTGCTGTGATTACTACAGTCCACTTCAAACCATTCCTCGACAGTACGAGTTCCTATGTTGTACACTCTCTTGCAGGGCGAATTGGCAACATATCCTAAGAAGATGCCTTCCACCGCTTTCGCATGAAATTTAGACTGACGGTCTTTATACTGTAGCAACAAGGAACAAGGACTACCAAAAGGAACTAGGTAATCAAGATTGGGAAGTCGATTGTTGATCAACTCATAACATGTCTTGTTGTGCCTTTTCACAACCAGAACCCTGTTTAAGACGTGACAAGCTGTATTAACTGCTTCTGCCCAGAAAGTGACAGGAAGCTTTGCATCAGACAGCATAGTCCTTGCAGTCTCGATCAGTGTTCTGTTCTTCCGTTCAACAACTCCATTCTGCTGAGGTGCGTACGGCGCGCTGAATTCGTGACGGATCCCTTTCTTGAGACAGAAAAGTTCCATCAAATTATTCTTGAACTCAGTTCCGTTATCACTTCTTATTCTTCTAACTTTCAGCTTGCAAAGAGATTCCAAGCTCAGGATCAGGTATTGAAGAATATCAGCAGTCTCGGCTTTCGTACCTAAAAAATGAACCCAAGAAAAACGTGAGAAATCATCAGTTACAACTAGACAGAATGACTTACCTCCAATACTCCTGATACTTATGGGGCCAAACAGATCCATGTGTAATAGCTCCAAAGGGGTATCGATAGAGTTTTGGAGCTTGGGCTTGTGAGACTTCCGTTGTTGTTTGCCCTTTTTACACGGCATACAGTCATCTGCAACGGTAAACCTCAACTTAGGAACCCCGGTTACCAAACTGTTTCGGACAAGATGATTCATTTTACGATAAGAAATATGTCCGAGTTTCCTATGCCACAAGATGGAGTCAAGTTCTGTCGCTTTTGTAAGCAAACAAGTAGCAACTGATGAGGTGGTTTTTGCCACGCTCATATCGATCTGATAAGTGTCGTTTGATCTTGGTGCTCTCATCAGAATCCAGTCTTCGGGAACCTCAAAACCAGGTTTGAGAATCAGACATTCTGACTTGTCAAACATCACCGAGTACTCCTTGTCACATATTTGGGAGACACTCAACATGTTATGCTTCAGCTGCTCGCAGAAGTTGACATTTTCAAAGCTGACACAACCATTTGAAACCACGCCTTGACACGTGATACTGCCGCCTTTTTCTCCGGCAAAGGCCACATAGCCGCCTCTGAATGGTTTAACGTCTTGAAGGAAGGCCATGTTTCCTGTCATGTGCCGGGAGCATCCACTATCTACATACCAACGGTTAGAGATAGTACCCTTCGGACGTCCCTGCACGAGTAACAAAAGAATTAGTTAGATTTGGAGACCCAAGCCATTGTGGTCTTGGGTCATCCATCCTTCTCAAAATAAACTACTTCTTTCAACTCACAGTCATGATGACTGTCCAAAATTGGTGAATCTTTGGATGAATTTGGAACACGAGATTGAGAACCTTTAACTTTCTTGTTCCAGGATCTCTTTTGATTTTTAACCAGAACAGTAGACTTTGGCTCAACCACAGCCGGTGAACTTGTGGAAGCTTCACTTGATTGAGTCTTAGTCAGCTGTTCCAGCTTTCTCAACCTCTTATTCCTTCTTCTTCTTTGTGGCTTAGAGAGTCTAGCCACAGATTTCTCACCAGTGCGTGTACTACCAGATGTAGACATACGAGGTACAGCAGGTTGCTTTACCTTTCTTGCAACAGATGGTTTAGCCTCAGATTTAATCTTAGGTTTTACCATAGGTTGTACTGGTGGTTTCACCACATTCTGCTTAGGACTTTTGGGAGATGGTTTCACTGGTGGCGACCTGAGGATAACAGCAGGCTGTGAAGCAACATGCCGTTTCCCTTGGTTCTTAGAAGGACAGTTCACAACAACGTGACCAACCAAGCCACAGTGAAAACAGTTCCTCTTGTCTACATAAGTTCTCTTGTAAGGTTCATTAGGTCTGGCCTTAGATAACTCTCCATTATGAGCAGGAGGAGTTGGTTTATGAACAGAAGTCTGACCCTTTTCAGTTTGGTTTTTGGGGGTATAATACTTTTGCAAATTCTCTTTGTAACCAAGCCCATAATGAGCTGAAAAAGCCTCTTTCTTAACTTGGTTAATATTTTTATAACCCCCGTAAAGCATTACCTTAAGTTTATCATTTGTTTCAATGATATCAGGTTCAGTTAAAATGCAGCTATCACCATTAGTGATAATGTTTTTGTGGACTTTCTGTTCAGTCAGCAACTCCTCAGAGACTACTCCTTCAGGGCAAGTATCAATCGACCCATCTTCAGAGGCAGTAACATACTCCTCACTAGATGTGGAGTTAGCCTTACTTGAGGATTCATCCTTTTTAGGGTAATCATCCTTATCAGAGGACTCATCTAGACAAGTGAGATCAATGTCTATCAAGCTATTGACAAACTTCCCACTTATTGGTGGAGGAATGGCATTGGTACCAAGACCTATACCCTTCATTTTCCTCACTACTGATTCGTAGTGCTCCACCACAAAGCGAGAGTTTTTCAACTTCTCATTTGTACATTTTAACTGCAGGATCTCATTTTGCAGTTTGTTGATTTCATTGTTCCGTTTTTCTAACCCCCTATACGCAATATCCAAGTGAACTTGTTGCTCGCTTATTTGTAAAGAATATTCACATTTTTCCTTTTTTAATGTTTCAACAGATTCTTTAAAGCGTTTTTCGTATGCTTTGTAATTATGAGCTGCCATAGTTAGGGGTTCGATTTTGTCTTGGAGCTTAGAAATTTCATGCTTTAGCTCTAGACATTTAGAACAAGAAATAACAAAGAAAGGGTTAGAATCTACCTCAGAAGATGAACTCTGTGCTTCTCCAATGGCCATGAGAGCAACGGCAGTGGTAGACCCCTTTTCAACAGTTATAGAAGCTTCCTTCTCCTCAGCTTCTTTTCTCTCAGCCTCCATCAGCTCCATGATCTCAGCCATGAGACCAGCCTGTGTTTGAGCAATGATGGCATCCTTTAGATGAACACCCCAATCAAAGTCTTCGTCATGCTGAGCTACCAGTGCATTTGACGAACCACCTTGGTGTTGATTGTGGTGGCTAGTGTTGTTGTGGCCGTGGCTGTTTCCCTGGCTAGGTCTGTTGAAACCAGAGGCCGGTGCTCGGTCTTTTTGACACTCACGAGCAAAGTGTCCATAGTTCAGACACTTGTACAATTTGGCCTTGGATTTATCAAATCCAACCTTGGCATTAGAATGTCCACCAATGAACTTTCTTCCTGTTCTGTTCAGGAAACGCTTGGCCTTCCTCAAAAGCATGGCCATATTCCATTGAATATCCATGTCTTCAATATCATCAGGATCCACTTGGTTAAAGTCTTCTTCAATAGTTTCAGGATCCGTTAGCTTGCCACCTATGAAATTCTCATACGCAAGCATACATGATGAAAACAATGCTACATGATCTTCAGCTATTTTGACTATTGCAGAATGGTTAGCTGAAGACGTAGCTGGAGGATTTCTTGAGGTGTGTTGATGATTAGTTCCCAACCCTGATCCGGATGCATAACAAGCATGACCACCACACCCATTTGAGTGGTCTTCTTCATTGGAGTGTCCAGTAAAGAGAGCAATTCCAGAGCCCGATGATTTTGAAGTGGAAGTCGTCCCATGATACATGGAAGGGTCCTGTATCTGAGGTCTTCCCGAGCTCTCCTTCTTCATAAGATTCATGTTATGAGCTTGAATCTTACCAATAGCCTCATCTACTGTTAACTCATAGAATTTAGGATTTTCCCTCATCAGGGTTGTATACATCTCAAACTTTGGTGGCAAAGCATCAAGAAATTTTTCCACCAGTTCTTCATCGGGATATTTCAGTTCAAAAGCTTTGAACTCCGTTTGTAAATGATAGAATCTAGAGATGAGATCATCTAACGATTCATTTTCCATAAAATTGAAGCATTCATACTGCTTCCGGAGAAGATCCCGCTTACTCTTCTTAATGTCACTGTTCCCCTCAAATCTTTTCTGAAGTGCTTTCCAAAGATCCTTGGAGGTGTCATAGCCTCAAAAACTTTGAAACAATTCCTGAGTTAATGACATAGTGATTGAGCCAAGAGCCTTCTTTTCCCGATCATAAGCTTTCTTTTGTTCCTCGTCAAGCTTAGAGATAGGCTTTGGCACCTCTTCATCAAGATAGATGTGCGTGGGATGCTTATATCCCTCAAGAATAGGTATCCATAACGATGAGTCGGTATAGGAAATATAGTGTTCAAACCTCGCCTTCCAATTTGAATAATCATTTACATTTAAAAGCTTAGGCGGTTTCTGAGGTGTACCGATCTCATTATCATAATTCAACATGTTTCCAAGATTCAGAAGGTTCGACATAGTGAACACTTAGTCTAAAATCAGAAAAGTCAGAAGCTATTGCGCACTTAAGATTGGCCTTGCGCACTTAAGAAATGTTCTTGCGTATTTAATATTTGCTCTTACGTACTTGTAAGTACGCAGGAGTAAATTGTTAAGTACGCAGGATATGTCTTAAGTTCGCAGTTCAGTCTTGCGCACTTGTAAGTACGCAGGAGATAACTCTTGCGTATTTAGCAAGTTCGCAGAAAACTGTACTTTTTGCCAAAAAAGGTAAGTACGCAGGACACCTTTTCAGCAACTCTCACCAAACTTTTCCGGTCACCTGAAACTCGCCGGAGATGGTGAAAAATAGGCTGATGATCAATGCAATCGAGCCAAAGGGTCAGAAACAAGTTTCTAACAAACCTTTGATGCTCAAACCACACAAATACACAACAAAAATCGGTTTTTTTTTTAGAGATTTTTGCTTCTAAAAAAGTGCTCAAGAGCTACCCCTTTTTTATCACAAAAATCAACAAAAATACCTCTTTTTGCTTGTAAAACTCAGTAAAACGTTTCCAAACTCACTTACAACACTCGAATTCAAGAGCAAAGCTCTGATACCACTTGTAGGTCCCTTCGTGTGTGTCGGATCGTCACATGCAAGTGGTCTACTAGTCAAACCGGGTTACGGAATACCCGTGACTAGGTGGAGAGTCTTAATAAACAAAGTAAACCAAACACGAGAGTCACAATAAACGTTCTTTGTATTATAAACACTCGACGGTTACAGAGAGAATACAAGCTGCGTACTTAGCAAAACTGAGTTCGTCTGAACAAATGGTTCTGCGTACTTAGCTTCTGTGAACCTATCCTATTTATACTGACCTGATGCCTGCGCACTTAGCAAGTGCGCAGGATCAATTGCTCTTGCGTACTTAACAAGTACGTAGAGGTGTTCTTGCGTACTTGCTAAGTACGCAGGAGCTTTCAGTGCGCAAAACACTTAACAGAAAAACAACAAACATTATGTAAAAGTAAATACAACTCGATAAATTATTACATAATGACTCTTACATACAAAGACAAATTACAGACATTAGAAATACAAACTAAGACTCTATCCAGAGTGTTGTCACAGGAAAGTGCATCAACAAGTCGTGAGAGAAAGCTCCAAAACCCGCACCAGAAGTCCATCACCTTGGCCTGAGATCATTGCTGGAGCTTTGTGTCGATTGGATAAGGAGGAACAAGCGGAAAACTGGTAACGAAACACTTCCATATCTGAGTTTATGGATCGAAAATGGGGTTTAAGGTTTTATGTGGGTTTTAATCAAAAGTCGGGATTTTTACGTGTAAAACGGCTTAAAAAGCATAGATCTAGCTTCATGGAAGCTAAACAAATGTTTTGGACGTAAAAAGATTCATACTTGAATCATAAACGATGATTTTGGCCAAGAACATATGAATCGTCCAAAATCTTGTGGAATGGTTCGAAAACTCTGGCCGTCCGAAAAGTATTTTCGGACAGAGGTAGTTTTCGGACAGAATATGTCAGATCGATATGGTTTTCGGTCGAAAAAGATTTCGACCGAAATAGTAATTTCATACCGGTCTCTGTAATTAATAATTTACATTACATCAAGGTGTTCTAAATAATAACCTATCATGATGACACAAGTATTCCTTGTTCATAGTAAGAAAACATCATGGCTGGAAGAAGAGGTGCTAATAGAGGGCAGGTACTGGACATAGGGGTAGACGCCGCGTTAACCACGTCGAAAGGGAAGAAAGCGAACCCTCTGTTCACGGATCAGTTTCGATCCATACTGCAAATGAAAATACTCAAAATGACCATAGAGCAAAAGAAGAAGAAGGCTTAGTCTTAGAGCCAATTGTCACGAAATCAATAGCCGATGAAGTAGCTGCAAGTCTAAAAAGCACTCTACCTGCAGCACTCACTGAGGCTTTGAAGACTGTAGAAGAAGAAAGGGGAAGGGGCCTATGGGCCGAGAATAGAAATGTGATTGAAACGAGTCTAAAAGTGATGACTCCGACTATGATGAGAAACGCGGATGTGAGTACAAGTCCTTCCAAAACTTTGATCCGCTAAATTTTGACAGCAAGAAAGATGCTAAAAGTTCTGTCCCCAAAATGAGATTGACAAGATGGAAGAAGCCTTCGTAGAACTCAAGGCTGGTAGCATGACGCACCGGCAGTTCACCTCCAAATTTAAGGAGTTAACTCAGTTGGTTCCACATTTGGTGAACACGGAAGAAAGAAGGATCAAATGTTATATCCAGAAGCTACCTCCAATAGTTCGCACGATCATCAATGCCAACACTCCTGGACATTTTGACTCTGTGGTGGCTGTGAGTGGAAATATTTTTGATGATGTGGCCGCATAAGGCGCAACCCCCGCTGAAACTCAAAAGAAGTAGTCTAACGCCACTAAGCGCTCGGGCGGGGATTGGTCTGCCTCAAAATGTAGGAAGCCAAGGGTTGAGTAAAAGGTCAACTATAGCAAATGTGGTAAGGCGCACCTTGGGGAGTGCAAGTATGGGCTAGACATATGTTACCGTTGTGGCAAGAATGGGCACGTATCCCGAGATTATACCCGTGTCCCGGGTTCTACCAACTATGGAAAGTGTCACAACTGTGGTGAGTCAGGTCATATCTCCAGGGACTTTCGCAAGCCTAGGGTGGTAAACAATGAAAAGGCAAAGGAGGTTGAGAAAGGGGGAGCGAGGACCAGAGCCTATGCCCTGATACAGGAGGAAGCAAGGGGAGATCCCAACATGGTGTCAGGTACGTTCATCCTTGACCACACCTTTGTTTCTGTTCTATTTGATTCGGGTGCTAAAGTAGTAGAAAGGGCCTTTAATGTAGAGACTGCCATGGGTAGGAACACTAAAGTAGTAGAATTGGTAGACGACCTTACCATAAAGATAGAGGGCCATAGATTTCCGGTTAAATTATTCGTTATAGCCTTGGGGGGATTCGATGTAGTATTGGGAATGGATTGGTTAGCTGCCAATGAATCCCGTATTGTGTGTAAACGAAAGGTGATTCAACTCAATGCTCCTTATGGCAGCGAGGTCGTGATTTACGGGGAACATATATTCCGTTGACTAATGTAATCTCAATGATGAAAGCAGAAAAGTATATGAGGCGCGGGTGTGAGACTTACCTGGCTTATGTGATCGACAAATACATGAAAGTGAAAGGGTTAAACGAAGTACCCGTGGTGTGCCATTATCCAGAAGTGTTCCTTGAAGAATTGCCTGGATTGCCGCCTGATCGGGAAATGGAATTTAAAATATATCTATTGCCAGGTGCCCAGCCCGTTGCCAAAGCACCTTATCGACTAGCACCACTTGAGATGAAAGAGCTGATGACCTAACTGGAGGAACTTTTGGAAAATGGATTTATTAGACCGAGCATTTCACCATGGGGTGCTCCGGTCCTATTTTTCAAGAAGAAAGATGGTGCCATGAGAATGTGCATCGATTACAGAGAATTGAACAAAAGAAATGTGAAGAATAAGTACCCGCTACCCATGATCGACGATCTGTTCGACCAACTGCAAAGCGCCAAATGGTTCTCAAAAATCGACTTGCGGTCGGGTTATCATCAACTAAAGGTAAGAGAGGAAGACATACCCAAAACCGCATTCTGGACGCGGTATGGACACTACAAGTTTCGTGTGATGTCCTTTGGGTTGACAAATGCTCCCGTAGCATTCATGGATATGATGAACAGAGTGTGTCAACCAATGTTAGACCGGTCAGTAATAGTCTTCATGGATATGCATGTCACCTGCGAGAAGTTTTGGACACACTAAAGACAGAGAAATTGTGTGCTAAGCTTTCAAAATGCGCGTTCTGGCTAAAGGAAGTCCAATTCCTAGGTCATGTGATTAATGCAGTGGGCATCATGGTAAACCCAACAAATATCGACGCAGCGTGGAATTGAGAAATTCTGAGGACACCAATGGATGTACGAAGTTTTCTAGGTTTGGCAGGCTACTACCGGAGGTTTGTACAAGACTTCTCTAAGATAGCCTCACCTTTAACAAATTGGCCCATAAGGAAGTAAAGTATGAATGGGGCAAGGCCCAAACCAATGCTTTCGAGGAATTAAAGAAGAGGTTAGCCCAAGCACAAGTGCTGACCCTACCCGATGGTAACAAAGACCTAGTAGTGTATTCCGACGCATCAGGTCAGGGGTTAGGCTTGTAGGTCCCGATTCGATGCGTGACAGATCTCTAGACTCGCGGTACGACACGGTGATAACATGCGGAATCCATGATCAACGTGCAACGTGTAACTTAATCAACAACGTGGTGTAAATAAACGCTTTGTATTACTATAATCCTTGATTACAACAGTTCTCTCCAAAACACACAATTACACCTTTTTCTTCTCTAGTGTTCTTGTGTTCTCTGGAATATGAACTTGTAACTCCTATTTATAGGAACACACAGCACCTTAAGCGAACTTACAAGTTCGCCTCAAAGATGCTTAGGCGAACTTGTTAAGTTCGCCTCTCTATGACTCAGCACCTTAGGCGAACTTAACAAGTTCGCTTCTAAAGATGCTTAGGTGAACTTGTTAAGTTCGCCTCTCTACGAACTTATACGGAATTTTATCAACAGTTACAAAACATGTCCTAACAGACTCTCTTTTAACTGTTGCAAACAATTCTTTCAATTACAAGTCAAAGACTCTAAGACTAAGACATAATATCTTCAAGCTCGTTGTCACCAGAATATTCTCCAACAGACTCCCCCTTGACAACAGCTTTAGAAGTTTGTCATCCGTCTTCATATATCATCAAACACACTGTAGTCTTCGTCTTGTTCATCTGCACACTCTCTCTTTATTTCTAGAAGAAAACTTGGGAGAAGGACCCCTTGTCAACTTCTGTCTGCAATATTCAGTTAATGCAAAGGAGAATAACCAAGAATAACCAACAATTAAGATTTCCATGGAACTGGAAAAATAAAATCTTTTTGGTTTTGCAAACATAAGAATCACAAAATCTTTTTGGTTTTTCTCTATACAAACTAAAATGTAAAATACAAAATCATATCTTTTTGGTCGAACATCATGAGTAAGAAGATCATATCAGTATATATGAGATATCAATCACACATCTTGGATATAAAATCCATATAATATCAAATGGTATACTATGTCATTCTTTTAAGCCTTGACCAATCAAACCAATATCTTTCAAGATTATCACACTCTATCTTTTCAAGACTTTCATATTTCATGATATGATACGCGATAAACATTCAAAGAAAATAGGATCATGCTATGACACACAAATTCAAATGGTCAATATTATAAGATTTGAAACTAAAGCATCTCATTCCCACTTTCTTGTGAGTTAAGGTAACATTTAAGTATGAAATACAACGTGTACCACACTAGTATGCCAACAGAAAGTAAATGCACTATCTTCAAGACATGAGATTTTCCTAAAGATTATCCGAATTTCCAGAATAAGGAGACATCACTTAGCACATGAATAGCAGAATCCAAATTGGATTGAGTATAGGAATCAATGAGATTCAGAATCGAATGATTCAATGTTTTGGCTTATATATGTGGAATCATAAGATTCAGGTACGTGGATCCAACTGTTATCTGGATTATGAATTCTAAGGAATCAGGAAAGATGATTTATCAATATGATCCAAGGGCTAGTATATGTTTGACAGATGTTGTCAAGTACATATCTTGAATATACTTCAAATTGCATGCTTTTCGGGACATGGGCACTAAAGCAAATCGAATGAATAGTGCTAAGGACATAACCCAAAACTGATCTCATGGGACAATCTTTATTAAAAGCTAATATTCTTTATCTGATAGTGATCTTTTAACACACACACACCCAGACATAAAATGGGTTCAAATCACAGTTGTAACATATGCAATTATGTTTTCACACTACTAAAGGTTCAGTGGCGCTTTTAGTCTACTGACAATTCAAATTATATGCATACACAACACTATCATTTCCTATTTGTGTAGTCTCTGAATTTTAGGTCAAAACATATAATTCAAATATATTAACATAAAGCACCAACCAGTTAATCTAAGGTCATGTGTGAAGCAACATCTACTGATGTACTATCATCTCTTCTTTAACTTCAGGTAATGTCGATTTTAACTTTTTCAATTTGTTTGGCTTTTACAAAATCTTTTTCAAAGAAAGTAAAACAAACAAAAATAAACCTTCCATGAAAACATTTTATGAAAAACATTTTACTTGGTTACTCAGGATTAAGCAATTCAATCAATTAAAAACTCAAACCGATGTAAACCTGTAATTGAATGCCTTTGCCTTTCTCACCAACACAGTTCTTTACTCCCCCTGTCCTATAGACTCCCCCTCAACTAGTCAAATGGTTGCATCAACGACTTTATGCTCACCATTGTCATCCTAAGTTTCAGGTTGTCCTTTGGACTTTGTAAAACTCTTTCCAAAACATTGTGTGTGTCATATTCTCCCCTTGAGCATCAAGTAGTTGAATCAAATAGATTCTCAGTTATCAACAACTCTTTACTCTTGCAGATGTCATTCCCTGTCATGTGCTTAGAACCACCACTATCAATAACCAAAATGGTATTAATAGTCCCTCTTGGTTAATCCTACACATCTAACAAGAAACATTAATTTGAAATTGGGACCCAAGCCATGGCAGTCATGGGTCGTCCATCTGTATCAAAATAATAAACCTCACTCCATTCACAATCGAATATCTCATCGATTTTCGGAGATTGTTCCGACGAGTCAGAAACATAAACTTTAGATTTCCAAACATACTTATGTTCATTAAGTTCTTTTTGCTTAAAATGTGAAGTGTTTGAATAATCATGTTCAGTTGAAAAATATTTAGATTGTGAAAGCTCTTGTTCTAAAAGTTTTCTCAATCTTCTATTTCTCCTCCGTCTTTGAGGTCTAAAAAGCCTAACCTCAGATTTTGAATTACCCTTTGGTGTATCATGAGGTTTAACCACATTTGGGTTAACATAAGGCTTACCATGAGTTCTTACCTTTTCTGGAGTAACATGACGGTTACCTTTGTCTTTGTGAGGACAAGCACTCCGAATGTGACCAACAAGACCACAAGAAAAGCAAGATCTTGTCTCACGATAATCTCTCATATAAGAATCTTCACACGATAAGAAGCACTTGAAGAAGATTCTCCTACATGAACTGCTTTTGGAGTTTGAGACTGAACAAAATTTGTCTCAACAGGTTTTGATTCCGGCTTCATCTTCTCAGGAACTACATGCTTCTTCCCTTTATTTTTGTAAGGACAGTTCACCACAATTTGTCCTATCTCATTACAATGAAAACATGTACGCCTGTCTTTATAATATCTGACATATGGAACTCTCCTTGAATTTGAAGAACTTCCAAATGTATAATTTCTAGATGAATTAGAATCAACATTTGAGTCTTCTTTCTTAACCTCTTTCGGTATCCCCTCTACCTTAGCTTCATCAAAATATTCATCATCACTCTCATCATAATACACCATATCTTCACCTGTGACTGGATTCACTTTCAACACAGTCTTAGTCTCTAAATCCTCATCTTTTATAATCTCATGTGTAACAGAATAATTTCCGTTGAATGGTGGAGGAACGTAGCTAATACCACTAGTTCCCTTCCCCTCTTCTGTATTATTATTGTAACATTTCTGATTTTCCGACCCTAATTTAAATTTATTTTAACTAATAAAATAACAACACGACATTAAAACATATACTTGTTCAAACCTACACCTCATTAATCGTTAGCCGATCGTATTCAATTCAAAGATTTACGACTCATAATCATGTGGTAACACCTCCTAGAGTTAATCCAGTTAGTAATCCCGTTAGGTGTTCTGTTAAATCCTAACCAGACTAATTCTGTCAAAGCTGAAGTTGCAAGGGCTGATTTTGTAAATAACCAGAAACCCTAGTAGACACGGTCGCACCACGTTTTGGCATGGTTGCGCCTCGTCTGGCATGGTCGCGCCTATTGTTGACTCGGTCGCGCCTCAGCTTGGCACGGTCGCGCCTCTTATAGGCACGGTCACGCCTCACATCAGTTGAAACGTAAATACAGCCTTCAATCGCATGACCATTCGATTTCATAACCGTTTCTCGTATTAACAGACCAATTAAGAGTTTAATC
Organism: Smallanthus sonchifolius; assembly: GCA_023525975.1. NCBI lineage: Eukaryota > Viridiplantae > Streptophyta > Magnoliopsida > Asterales > Asteraceae > Smallanthus > Smallanthus sonchifolius. The sequence continues at coordinate 47,250,859 of CM042036.1, forward strand.
ATTTTAATTATAACAAATAAACCCATTTTGGTCGATCCCTCTCCTAAACTATCTATATCTTCCATTGTGACCATCGATTTCATCGTTTCGTTGTAAATTCTCTCGACCAAACAAACCAACACCTTAGTCGATTCCCCCTAAAGCTCCAGAACACATCAACTGGGCCGGAGTTGTAGCAGAAAGCACCGGAGACCACACCCGTGATAGCCGGAACTCGTCCCGACCGTAGGCCATCAATTCATCGTCTCATAGGGTAATTTAAACTTTCAAAACTATCTATTTATTCTGTAGATCAAAAGCCCTAATCCAATTTAGACTCTCAATATCGAAATTTACTCGAACCCGATCCTAAGTTTCATTTAAAAATGGTTTAATCGAATCCAACTTTAAACATGTTTTAAACACAATTAATCTACACCAACAGACTTGTACTAACCTTGTGAATGAAAGCCCTATACATTCCAGCACTATCAATATAAGAATCAATCAATTCGTTCCTGTTTTGAAAGAGACACGGTCGCGCTAATCATCTAGCGCGGTCGTGCCTCGTGAGACGCGGTCGTGTCGACTTCCAGCGCGGTCGTGCCTCCTGCTCAGACCCATTCATGCTCGTTGGCTAGACTTGATCGTACCCCAGAAGCATACACACGATCGTGCCTATCGAAGGCACGGTCGTGCCTAGTGGTTTGGCTAGTTGTCCTCTGTTTGACCAACACGGTCGCGCCCGCCCTAGCACGATCGTGCCCTATCCTAGGCACGGTCGTGTGTGTTGGCAGAATGTTTATAATTTTTATATTTCTAAACAATTAGTATTTCATATTAATTTCTAAAATAATAATAATTGAATTTATAAAAATCTGTATTATTTTTATTTAGAAAAGATCAAATATTTAATCTTAAAATAAATGGAAATTATTTAAAGTTCAACATTTAATTTATAAACCCTTAACTTAAATAATATTTTAATGTCTAAATTACATTATATAAATAAATGAATAAGGTAATAATTATTTATTTGATTTATAATTAAACAAAAACATTTATTTAGTTATACTTAATTACATCTAACACTTACATTATTTTCATAAACAATAATTATTTAATTTACATATTTAATTTTTCTAAACTCAAACCTTATTAAAAAATGTTCTAAAAATATTCATTTCAAATCTTCCATTTTTTACAATACTTTCAAGTATCAATCACTAACTTTATCCAATTTAACTTTAGATATAGACTTAAACATTCAAAGAAAATAGGATCATGCTATGACATACAAGTTCAAATGGTCAATATTATAAGATTTGAAACTAAAGCATCTCATTCCCACTTTCTTGTGAGTTAAGGTAATATTTAAGTATAAATACAACGTGTACCACACTAGTATGCCAACAGAAAGTAAATGCACTATATTCAAGACATATGAGATTTTACTAAAGATTATCCGAATTTCCAGAATGAGGAGACATCACTTAGCACATGAATAGCAGAATCCAAATTGGATTGAGTATAGGAATCAATGAGATTCAGAATCGAATGATTCAATGTTTTGGCTTATATATGTGGAATCATAAGATTCAGGTACGTGGATCCAACTATTATCTGGATTATGAATTCAATGGAATCAGTAAAGATGATTTATCAATATGATCCAAGGGCTAGTATATGTTTGACAGATGTTGTCAAGTACATATCTTGAATATACTTCAAATTGCATGCTTTTCGGGACATGGGCACTAAAGCAAATCGAATGAATAGTGCTAAGGACATAACCCAAAACTGATCTCATAGGACAATCTTTATTAAAAGCTAATATTCTTTATCTGATAGTGATCTTTTAACACACACACACCCAGACATAAAATGGGTTCAAATCACAGTTGTAACATATGCAATTATGTTTTCACACTACTAAAGGTTTAGTGACGCTTTTAGTCTACTGACAATTCAAATTATATGCATACACAACACTATCATTTCCTATTTGTGTAGTCTCTGAAGTTTAGATCAAAACATATAATTCAGATATATTAACATAAAGCACCAACCAGTTAATCTAAGGTCATGTGTGAAGCAACATCTACTGATGTACTATCATCTCTTCTTTAACTTCAGGTAATGTCGATTTTAACTTTTTCAATTTGTTTGGCTTTTACAAAATCTTTTTCAAAGAAAGTAAAACAAACGAAAATAAACCTTCCATGAAAACATTTTATGAAAAACATTTTACTTGGTTACTCAGGATTAAGCAATTCAATCAATTAAAAACTCAAACCGATGTAAACCTGTAATTGAATGCCTTTGCCTTTCTCACCAACACAGTTCTTTACTCCCCCTGTCCTATAGACTCCCCCTCAACTAGTCAAATGGTTGCATCAACGACTTTATGCTCACCATTGTCATCCTAAGTTTCAGGTTGTCCTTTGGACTTTGTAAAACTCTTTCCAAAACATTGTGTGTGTCATATTCTCCCCTTGAGCATCAAGTAGTTGAATCAAATAGATTCTCAGTTATCAACAACTCTTTACTCTTGCAGATGTCATTCCCTGTCATGTGCTTAGAACCACCACTATCAACAACCAAAATGGTATTAATAGTCCCTCTTGGTTAATCCTACACATCTAACAAGAAACATTAATTTGAAATTGGGACCCAAGCCATGGCAGTCATGGGTCGTCCATCTGTATCAAAATAATAAACCTCACTCCATTCACAATCGAATATCTCATCGATTTTCGGAGATTGTTCCGACGAGTCAGAAACATAAACTTTAGATTTCCAAACATACTTATGTTCATTAAGTTCTTTTTGCTTAAAATGTGAAGTGTTTGAATAATCATGTTCAGTTGAAAAATATTTAGATTGTGAAAGCTCTTGTTCTAAAAGTTTTCTCAATCTTCTATTTCTCCTCCGTCTTTGAGGTCTAAAAAGCCTAACCTCAGATTTTGAATTACCCTTTGGTGTATCATGAGGTTTAACCACATTTGGGTTAACATAAGGCTTACCATGAGTTCTTACCTTTTCTGGAGTAACATGATGGTTACCTTTGTCTTTGTGAGGACAAGCACTCCGAATGTGACCAACAAGACCACAAGAAAAGCAAGATCTTGTCTCACGATAATCTCTCATATAAGGAATCTTCACACGATAAGAAGCACTTGAAGAAGATTCTCCTACATGAACTGCTTTTGGAGTTTGAGACTGAACAAAATTTGTCTCAACAGGTTTTGATTCAGGCTTCATCTTCTCAGGAACTACATGCTTCTTCCCTTTATTTTTGTAAGGACAGTTCACCACAATTTGTCCTATCTCATTACAATGAAAACATGTACGCCTGTCTTTATAATATCTGACATATGGAACTCTCCTTGAATTTGAAGAACTTCCAAATGTATAATTTCCAGATGAATTAGAATCAACCTTTGAGTCTTCTTTCTTAACCTCTTTCGGTATCCCCTCTACTTAGCTTCATCAAAATATTCATCATCACTCTCATCAGAATACACCATATCATCACCTGTGACTGGATTCACTTTCAACACAGTCTTAGTATCTAAATCCTCATCTTTTATAATCTCATGTGTAACAGAATAATTTCCGTTGAATGGTGGAGGAACGTAGCTAATACCACTAGTTCCCTTCCCCTCTTCTGTATTATTATTGTAACATTTCTGATTTTCCGACCCTAATTTAAATTTATTTTAACTAATAAAATAACAACACAACTTTAAAACATATACTTGTTCAAACCTACACCTCATTAATCGTTAGCCGATCGTATTAAATTCAAAGATTTACGACTCATAATCATGTGGTAACACCTCCTAGAGTTAATCCAGTTAGGTGTTCTGTTAAATCCTAACCAGGCTAATTCTGTCAAAGCTGAAGTTGCAAGGGCTGATTTTGTAAATAACCAGAAACCCTAGTAGACACGGTCGCGCCACGTTTTGGCACGGTTGCGCCTCGTCTGGCACGGTCGCGCCTATTGTTAACACGATCGCGCCTCTTATAGGCACGGTCACGCCTCACATAAGTTGAAACGTAAATACAGCCTTTAATCGCATGACCATTCGATTTCGTAACCGTTTCTCGTATTAACAGACCCAATTAAGAGTTTAATCATTTTAATTATAACAAATAAACCCACTTTGGTCGATCCCTCTCCTAAACTATCTATGTCCTCCATTGTGACCATCGATTTCATCGTTTCGTTGTAAATTCTCTAGACCAAACAAACCAACACCTTAGTCGATACCCCCTAAAGCTCCAGAACACATCAACTGGGCCGGAGTTGTAGCAGAAAGCACCGGAGACCACACCCGTCATAGCCGGAACTCGTCCCCACCGTAGGCCATCAATTCATCGTCTCATAGGGTAATTGAAACTTTCAAAACTATCTATTTATTCTGTAGATCAAAAGCCCTAATCCAATTTAGACTCTCAATATCGAAATTTACTCGAACCCGATCCTAAGTTTCATTTAAAAATGGTTTAATCGAATCCAACTTTAAACATGTTTTAAACACAATTAATCTACACCAACACAATCGTACTAACCTTGTGAATGAAAGCCCTATACATTCCAGCACTATCAATATAAGAATCAATCAATTCGTTCCTGTTTTGAAAGAGACACGGTCGCGCTAATCATCTAGCGCGGTCGTGCCTCGGGAGACGCGGTCGTGTCGACTTCTAGCGCGGTCGTGCCTCCTGCTCAGACCCAATCATGCTCGTTGGCTAGACTTGATCGTACCCCAGAAGCATAGACACGATCGTGCCTATCGAAGGCACGGTCGTGCCTAGTGGTTTGGCTAGTTGTCCTCTTTTTTACCAACACGGTCGCGTCCGCCCTAGCACGATCGTGCCCTTTCCTAGGCACGGTCGTGTGTATTGGCAGAATGTTTATAATTTTTATATTTCTAAACAATTAGTATTTCATATTAATTTCTAAAATAATAATAATTGAATTTATAAAAATCTGTATTATTTTTATTTAGAAAATATCAAATATTTAATCTTAAAATAAATGGAAATTATTTAAAGTTCAACATTTTATTTATAAACCCTGCACTTAAATAATATTTTAATATCTAAATTACATTATATAAATAAATGAATAAGGTAATAATTATTTATTTGATTTATAATTAAACAAAAACATTTATTTAGTTATACTTAATTACATCTAACACTTACATTATTTTCATAAACTAAAATTATTTAATTTACATATTTAATTATTCCAAACTCAAACCTTATTAAAAAATGTTCTAAAAATATTCATTTCAAATCTTCCATTTTTTACAATACTTTCAAGTACCAATCACTAACTTTATCCAATTTAACTTTAGATATAGACTTAGACTATTGTGCATTATTAATGCAATATACATTACACTCTAGGTTAACATTGTGCAATACAAGGATCACATTACTATCTAGTATCTCGTGTTAGCTACGCCTTCGAATCAAGTGAGTATTTCATAGCCCCTTTTACTCTTTTACACTTTTGGGATGAAACATGAACTCTATACAAATTACTATTTACATTTACACAAACAACACAAGTACAAATCCTATTTACATTCATGTGTGCAATTTGAGCTTTATGCCCGAGTGCTAGGTGTGCTAACTTTTGTGTGCAATTTATGTGCAATCATTAACTATTTAAGCCGACGGTTTTCAATGATAGATCTATTGAGTCTGACAAACCCACCCAGATTGGGGTGATTGATACCGACAACACAATTTTGTATGCTAGTTACAAAGGTTTGATCGTACTTGGTTACACAATAGCTGCTCCCCATAAATGCCTTATTTATAATGTTATGTAAGGATTTGTTTTACAAACTATATGCTATGTATATACAAACCTGTGTTATACTCACCAACTTTTTAGTTGACCTTATTTTATTCATGTTTCAGGTGCTTTCATATGAGTTTGATAAAGACATGCTACACATAGGCTTTGGATCTAGTTAATCTTAACTCAAAAACAAATTGTATTTCATTATGTACTTGGAACTTGATTCATGTTTGTTTGAATGGAAATGGATTTAACATATTACAATTTAGTCAACCTTGAGCTCATGAACAGTCTACATGTCCCGCCCCAATGATTCCGCCGTCGGTCGGGGTGTGACAGATTGTTATCAGAGCCTTGGTTATAGGGAACTAGGTTATTAGACACCCTTGACCTAGACTATAAGTTTAGGACACCCATATAATGCCATGCTACTACATGTTACATTATTAGTTCTTCTGTAAATATTTTTACATGCTATCATAAGTATTTACACTATGTGATACAATTCATAATGACTTATGCGTCACACTACTTGATAACTTTTGTGCTTACACTCATTACTATCTACATGCTATATGATTACTTTTTTATGCGAATATTCTTACATGTTATACTATATAATTACATCATATGATACAATACTTAATAATCTATGTGTCACATTACCTGCAAATTTTTTTTCTCCTATTTATTGCTACCTATTTAATTTATTTAAAGTGCTATCCTAAGTTTCCACACACACTCATACACACTTAGTTATTCATGCACCCCTAAACTCACATAGATAATACCACACCTCTTGTGAACAACAAAATTTTAAACTATTGGGCCTAATGTCCATCAATAATAAACTAAGAAGCCCATCTATCATTCAAGAAGCAAAAGCCCACTGAAATGCATAAACCTTACTTTCGGGCCACAAGGCCCAGTTCACAACAATTATCATCATGACCATGAGCCCAACAATAGTATTATTAATACATGATGGCTGGAAGAGTGTGTAGGCCCATGAGGAATTCTGGCTAAGGAAAGATAGGGTACTTAAGTGTGTCCTAGTGACCCACCCCTCTTTCCTGGGAATTCTCCTTAGGGATACACTACTTATAAGTCAAGTGTACTCCTAAAATACTATTGTGAAGACTCGGCGTTATGACTAGTCAAACTCTAAACCTATGAGAACTCCTATGTTTGACACTCAGTATTTATTTATCGCTTACAACCTTTCCATTGTTTTCCTGCTAAGCATGGACTCCTACTCTCCTACCTCCCCGGTATGCCGTCCCGAAGAAGAGTTTGATTGGGAAGAAGACACCGGATCACCCGTACATCGATCACCAACACCCGCAGCTGCTAGACCAAGGTTTGATGTAAGGGTAGATTGGATTAGGAACACCGGCCCAAGACTTCGAACACCTGGATCAGCCGCGCCCAGAAACCCTTATCAGTCACCCCATCCCCATAATCAACTACCACTCCCACTAAGAGACCCATATCTAATGCCCGACCCGTATTACTCTAATCATTGAGTAAGGCATATCATGGCACTCACTAGTACTATCGAATTTGCAATCAATGACACGTACCAATATGTAAGGACCTCAGAATTTGAGAGGCAAAGAATGGAGCAAGGGTTAATGCACGACTTGCAAGGACAAGGAATGAATAGCCTAGCAAACCAATTAGGGTACCAAAAGGAATTAATCTCCATCCTCGAAGCGGTGCTCGCCTTGGGAATTATTCTCCTTCTAGTGGAAAGCTACAGGAGGCGTTAACATGATTATTTTTCTTATTTATTTCAGTTTGAGAACCATTTCCCTGTGTTTTGAATACATTTCAGCATTACTAAATTTTATATTTTCCAAAGTTATTATTCATAAATTCAATACGTTGAGTGTGAATTACACCCATCATATTTTCATCAAAATTCTCCAAGTATTATCTTTCCCATTCACCACAATTTAGTACACTACGAGCAATCTCCTTCGTAAACAAATCATCCAATTATTTGATTTAAACAAACCTCGTTATTTCGTTCAAACAAAATGTTTATCAAACATTTAGATAGTATAAAAAAAACATAAATTTTCCATAAAACTTCTCTCCTGATAGAGAAACTTAACACAATCTATTTTATAAAAATATTATTCCGAATTGATAAATAATTATGATTTTCCTCATTAAAGAAAAATATTCCTAAACCCTGGCTAAATTAGTATACGACTACTTGTTTAGCCAATAATTCCGCTTAGAAATATCCTTTTTATTAATAGCTGAAAATTTAAATTAAAAGATTTCTCCATAAATTGTCTATTTATTTAAATTATGTAAATCAATGGATTCACTACTTTATATATCTACAACAAGGAACAATTTACCACTTTCTATTTTCAAGCAAAGATCAGTATTTGTAAACACATTTCCCCGAACGTTTTCAAAACGTCCTCGCTACCTTTCGTTTGTCGCTTCAAGAGACGATCCATATCGCGTAGACTTTAACCCTCCCCATCAACCGCAATGAGATTTAAGAGCTACAACCTAACTACCACATTATACAGGAACGTCAAACAACACGCCTATCTGCAACACTCGATCACATGCAAAACCCGTTAGTATACATCACACACGAAGTCCAACAACTTACGTATACACGTTCACAATATATCCAACGCAACCACATGGTACATGAAACTCAATTATTCTAAATGTACCCAATGCTACACAAATTACATAATACAAGAAACTAGTTTGCCTACAAATCACAATTTACTGGATTGATCACATAACACACGAAACTTGTTTATTTACAATACACCTGCTACCGGATTGAGCACATAATACACGAAACTTAGTTGTTTGCGATATACGTGATACATAACAATTGTTTGATTGATACATAATTCTAGATTGACCACATTAAACATGAAACTCATTTAGTTACAGAGTACATCATACTAAACTGTACACATTATATTGATTTACAAAATGCATGATGCTAAGTTGTCAACGCCATACATGAAATTCATCTCCTATAATACATGTGATACTATGTTGTTTACATTACACGTGAGAGCTCATTGATTTACAAAATACATAATGCTAGTTGTTCATGCTACACAAGAAACTTGTGTGTTTACTTTATACACGAAATGAAATTGCTTACAATTATTACAATTGATTGATTACATTATACACAAGACATGGTCATGCACTTTGTTCACCAAAGTTGAAGACCATAATACATGGAAACGACTCGGGGTTTGACGTATTCTTGTTCAAGCACGAGCAAACTAAGAAACTTTAAGTTATTCTACTTAACTACTTTTTAGTTGTGAACTTACCTGCTTAAGGACATAGTTACTTGTTAGCGACTTTTATGTGAAAACAATGGACATGGACGGAGTGAAATTGTGCCCCCTTGACCCGCACACAACGGGATGACCTATACGGACCATACGATGATTTGAGTAATTACGGGTGCACACGGAATTATAAAAATCAGCGCATGGAAAACATAGTGAAATTTTGTCGTGTGTTGTGACCTAAAACTTATCATGATATGTAACAATGAAACTGATGTGATATGACAAGGACATGGTGGATACGCCGATGGTACTTCCTATATATAAGTGTCCTATCATGTTATCAGAAGTAGCGTTGTTCGTGTCATGTGAAGTTTTGACCTAGACCAATGTTTATGAAATCTTTTACTACTGACATTTTTAAACATATTAGACTACATCATGCACAAACCCTAACGATCAAGGTCCCATCAAATTCATTCCAAATAATACATCTCACATTTAGAATTCAGAATTTTTATTCGACAATCTCCTCCTTAAATTCATTCAAAAACAAAATTCATTATCACCCTTCATATTCAAACTTGAGTATCAGGCCTAAGCCATGACAACGGTTACACTCCCCAGAATCCAACAATCAAAACTCACCGAGAACCCAAAACTTCCACCTTTTTTTCCTGATTTAGTAGTCTCCATTAGTTAAATTTCGAGACGAAATTCCATTAACATGGGGAGACTGTAACATTTCTGATTTTCCAACCCTAATTTAAATTTATTTTAACTAATAAAATAACGACACGACATTAAAACATATACTTGTTCAAACCTACACCTCATTAATCGTTAGCCGATCGTATTCAATTCAAAGATTTAGGACTCATAATCATGTGGTAACACCTCCTAGAGTTAATCCAGTTAGTAATCCTGTTAAATCCTAACCAGGCTAATTCTGTCAAAGCAGAAGTTGCAAGGGCTGAATTTGTAAATAACCAGAAACCCTAGTAGACACGGTCGCGCCACGTTTTGGCACGGTCGCGCCTCGTCTGGCACGGTCGCGCCTATTGTTGACACGGTCGCGCCTCACATCAGTTGAAACGTAAATACAGCCTTTAACCGCATGACCATTCGATTTCGTAACCGTTTCTCCTATTAACAAACCCAATTAAGAATTTAATCATTTTAATTATAACAAATAAAGCATTTTGGTCGATCCCTCTCCTAAACTATCTATATCCTCCATTGTGACCATCGATTTCATCGTTTCGTTGTAAATTCTCTCGACCAAACAAACCAACACCTTAGTCGATTCCCCCTAAAGCTCCAGAACACATCAACTGGGCCGGAGTTGTAGCAGAAAGCATCGGAGACCACACCCGTCATAGCCGGAACTCGTCCCCCCCATAGGCCATCAATTCATCGTCTCACAGGGTAATTGAAACTTTCAAAACTATCTATTTATTCTGTAGATCAAAAGCCCTAATCCAATTTAGACTCTCAATATCGAAATTTACTCGAACCCGATCATAAGTTTCATTTAAAAATGGTATAATCGAATACAACTTTAAACATGTTTTAAACACAATTAATCTACACCAACAGACTCGTACTAACCTTGTAAATGAAAGCGCTATACATTCCAGCACTATCAATATAAGAATCAATCAATTCGTTCCTGTTTTTAAAGAGAAACGGTCGCGCTAATCATCTAGCGCGGTCGTGCGTCGGGAGACGCGGTCGTGTCAACTTCCAGCGCGGTCGTGCCTCCTACTCAGACCCATTCATGCTCGTTGGCTAGACTTGATCGTACCCCAGAAGCATACACACGATCGTGCCTATCGAAGGCACGGTCGTGCCTAGTGGTTTGGCTAGTTGTCCTCTGTTTGACCAACACGGTCGCGCCCGCCCTAGCACGATCGTGCCCTATCCTAGGCACGGTCGTGTGTGTTGGCAGAATGTTTATAATTTTTATATTTCTAAACAGTTAGTATTTCATATTAATTTCTAAAATAATAATAATTGAATTTATAAAAATCTGTATTATTTTTATTTAGAAAAGATCAAATATTTAATCTTAAAATAAATAGAAATTATTTAAAGTTCAATATTTAATTTATAAACCCTACACTTAAATAATATTTTAATGTCTAAATTACATTATATAAATAAATAAATAAGGTAATAATTATTTATTTGATTTATAATTAAAAAAAAATTTATTTAGTTATACTTAATTAGATCTAACACTTACATTATTTTCATAAACAGTAATTATTTAATTTACATATTTAATTATTCCAAACTCAAACCTTATTAAAAAATGTTCTAAAAATATTCATTTCAAATCTTCCATTTTTTACAATACTTTCAAGTACCAATCACTAACTTTATCCAATTTAACTTTAGATATAGACTTAGACTATTGTGCATTATTAATGCAATATACATTACACTCTAGGTTAACATTGTGCAATACAAGGATCACATTACTATCTAGTATCTCGTGTTAGCTACGCCTTCGAATCAAGTGAGTATTTTATAGCCCCTTTTACTCTTTTACACTTTTGGGACGAAACATGAACTCTATACAAATTACTATTTACATTTACACGTACAACACAAGTACAAATCCAATTTACATTCATGTGTGCAATTTGAGCTTTATGCCCGAGTGCTAGGTGTGCTAACCTTTGTATGCGATTATGTGCAATCATTAACTATTCAAGCCGACGGTTTTCAATGATAGATCTATTGAGTCTGACAAACCCACCTAGATTGGGGTGATTGATACCGACAACACAATTTTGCATGCTAGTTACAAAGGTTTGATCGTACTTGGTTACACAATAGCGGCTCCCCATAAATGCCTTATTTATCATGTTATGTAAGGATTTGTTTTACAAACTATATGCTATCTATATACAAACCCGTGTTATACTCACCAACTTTTTAGTTGACCTTATTTTATTCATGTTTCAGGTGCTTTCATATGAGTTTGATCAAGACATGCTACACATAGGCTTTGGACCTAGTTAATCTTAACTCAAAAAGAAGTTGTATTTCATTATGTACTTGGAACTTGATTCATGTTTGTTTGAATGGAAATGGATTTAACATATTACAATTTAGTCAACCTTGAGCTCATGAACAGTCTACATGTCCCGCCCCGATGATTCCACCGTCGGTCGAGGTGTGACAATTATGATAATGTCCTAATAAGAATGATGAATTTCCAAAGCTTTCTAACTTTCTATGCAATCTGATTACCTCTGCTTTAGATTCAGCTAGTTCCTTATCTTTCTCAACAAGATCATTATTTCTTTTCTCAATTTCTGCAAAGGACATATCCAGGTGATATGCTTGCTCTTTAATCTTCAAAGTCAGAGAATTTATATCCCTCTTCAGTGATTCTATCCTTTCAACACACACATTCTCATTATCTTAGAATTTCTGATTTACCATGTGCATGGATTTCATATCACAAATGATGTTTACGTTGTCATCCATAACCCTCATCATTTTATCCTTCACTGAAATACAGGTAGAACAAAACGTTTCAGAGTTAGAAACTACCTCAGCTTTTACTTTTGAAGAAGATGAACCAGGAGCCATGAATACGTCATCATCAGCTTCACCCTTTTGAGCAACAATGACAGGCTCTGCATCAATTTCTTATTCACTCAGATCATCTTCAATTGTCTAAAATCTTTCTTCATTCATCATATCACTCTCGGTAGACTGAGTACTTTCACCAGAACGAATACTCTCACAATCACTTAACTCTGCAGAAGAATCACTTTGATAATAACTCTGCTTCTCCAATACTTCTTTGATCAAGACCACAAACGCTTGAAAAGTTGCTTCACCCTTTTTCTTCAACGCTTCCCATAGATCTCTTGAAGTTGGACACTTCCCGAGACTATGAATGATTTCTTTTGGAAAATACATCGTTAAAGTTTCACACGTTTTCATCTCTCGATCAAACTTCTGCTTTTCTACTTTAGTAAGAGCTGTCACTGGTTTAGGAACATCACGAATTTCTAGAAAGTCAAAAGTAGGATGCACATATCCTTTTGTTATTGGTCTCAAAAAATTTTCATCAGTTTCTAATACGAATTGTTCGAACCTGACTTTTCAGCTACGGTAATATGATATGCACAAAAGCCTTGGTGGCATAGTTTCAATCTCATTATCATCACATGAAATTGACATTTTGAAATTTTTGCAAAAATATCCGGAAAAAAAATTTTCCAGCCAAAATACTCTTTTTAAAAATTTCAAAAATTCAAAATTTCAAAAATGATATAAACCAACCATATAAGCTTTCCCAAAAAAATTTTGGACAAGAACAAATTTCCCGCCAAAATACTCCGAAACAAGAACTCAGAACTCCGAAAATCATGATTTCTGATGTATATAATCAAATTAGACGAATCTGAACCGTAGGAATGTGTAGGGACTGATTAGGAACACTTCTATCGGATCAATTTCATCAAAAGAATCCAAAATCAATCCAAAATGATCAAAATTCTTTCATTTTTATCAAGAACACGAAAAAGATAAAAAATCCTTCAAATACTCATCAAATTCAGTGATATTTGATGTTGATTGTACACGAAAACACCACGAATCTTCTGCTAATTAAGAGCAAAAGCTCTTATACCACTTGTAGGTCCACATGACTCATCTTAGATCGATCTCGTGACAGGACGTATCATTAACGCGGAGTGCGCAATCCTACTGTATTAACGTTTTGTATATTAATAGATAATAGAAACAGCAGGTAAATAAACTTTCTCTTTTATATCACCAAACAGAGTTTACAGAGTACTTGATTGTTCAATCTATCTCTCGCATCCAGAACAGACTCTGTAAACTCTATATTTATAGACACATGTTCTGCAATAGGTGAACTTAACAAGTTCGCTTCAAAGATGCTTAGGCGAACTGTTAGGACATAGATTGTATGACAAAAGCTTTGTAATAGTTTAGATCTAAATGTCTTTATGTTTTTGTATTAAATATTTTCTAAGTGTTTATACAAGTTATGCTAGAGGCGAACTTGTCAAGTTCGCCTGGTCTATCAGAAGCGAACTTGTCAAGTTCGCCTGGTCTATCAGAAGCGAACTTGTTAAGTTCGCTTAGTCTGTTAGAGGCGAACTTGTTAAGTTCGCCTAATGCATATCATGTGTCTATAAATAGAGTTTACAGAGTCTGTCTTTTTAGAGATATACAGAAGTGAATGAACCGAGTCTTTAAACTCTGTGTTTGTTGATATAAAAGAGGAAGTTTATTTACATGATTGTTTCGATTGTCTATTTTGTATGCAATCGTTGATTCGGTAGGATTCCGCACTCCGCATTAAAGATACGTCTTATCACGAGAACGATCCATAGAAGAGCCATGTGGACCTACAAGTGGTATCAGAGCTTTTGCTCGTGATTTGCGTTTGATTCTTGTTGATTAGAGACGGTTTTGTGTACAATTTGACAAGAAATTGAGCATTTTTGTATCCATGGAGTTTACAAGTTCTTGAAACTGATTTTACAACTGAATTCATGAATTTGAGGTTGATTTTGATGAAATTGATCTGATAGAAGTGTTCCTAATCAGTCCCTACACATTCCTACGATTCAGATTTGTTTAATTTGATCATATACATCAGAAATCATGATTTTCGGAGTTTTGAGTTCATGTTTTCATTTTTCTGAAGTTTCAGCGTTTTAGACGAACTTGCTGATTCAGTTGCAGGCGAACTTAGGGAGGCGAACTTAATAAGTTCTCTCGGTGAAGATCAGGCGAACTTAACAACTTCGCTTGGGGACAAGTTCGCTTGGGGTCAAGTTCGCTCAGTGAAGTTCAGGCGAACTTATCTAGTTCGCTAGAGTTCTTAAAAAAATATATATATTTTGGCGGGAAATTTCATTTTGTTTAAAATTTTAAGCTTCCATTAACTTTTTGGGATGAGGCTGTAAATACTGCGTGTCACGTTTTGAACAAAGTCTTGACCGTTAAGCGATACAACAAGACATGCTACGAGTTGCTGAATACTCGGAAGCCAAATCTGGAATATTTACTACCTTTTGGTAATCCATGCACCCTGTTGAAAGTTTGAGATGTCCCAACCAAGTTCAGTGCTAAGGCTATTGAAGGGATTTTTCTGGGGTATGTTGCAAATTCTACTACCAACAGGGTTTATAACAAAGAGACTCGTCAAGTTGAAGAGTGGTTCCATATCGACTGTTCTAATCGGTCTTTACCTCAAATGGCGATTGGACTGGACTGGGCTTTTGATTATGAAAACTTATTCAAGTCTTTTCATTTACCTTCTGATATTTCTCCTGAGGAAGCTGCTGTTTTATATGATTTATGTCAGGATGCACAGCATAGTGGTTTTCTACCAAATGCAGTTCCACATTCATCGGTTCCATCTACTTCTGCTCCCGATCCTAATGTTGCTTCTTGTTCAGGACCACAAGAGTCTGAGAGTGAGGAAGACAATGCTATTTTTCAAGATTCTTCTGCTGATCCTTTGTTAGGTTATTGTAGAACCAAAGACTGATTGCAACAAGATTCTTCTAAGTACAAATGCTGCTGATAGGCTTATCAACAGCGTTCAACACTTGTTGCTGCTGATAGGCTTATCAGCAGCGTTCAACACTTGCTGCTGATAGGCTTATCAGCAGTGTTCAACACTTGTTGTTGCTGATAGACTTATCAGCAGCGTTCAACAAATCAGTCTTGATGCTGATCCTCATCTTTGTTGTTGACAGCCTTATGCCTTGAAGACAAATCGTTGCAGCTGACTATCCATGCCAAGCGTCACTGACAACTTTCTGCAAAAGCATCTAACAGACTTAAAGCAGAAGGAACCTCAATGGCACAACCAATGACAGACAACAATGCTCTTCTCCAAGCATGCAAGCAATAATGAATCAAGAAGACGCTTCAATAAAGTTAACTAGTTTTAGACTAAACATGTAATAGTTAGCTATATACAACAGATCAACGGTCTGTGTTAGATCTGATCCTTAGAATTAAGGGTCTGTCTTGATTCTAAGTAGTATAAATACTGTGTAAACACTTCATTGTAAGTGTGCTTTCTGATTGAGTTTAATTTGTAATCGTTTATCTGCAAAATCTTAATACAACAGTGTTCTTATTAGTATTCTTTCTGTTTACTCGATTATACTTGTGTAGTTGCTATTATTTCCACCAATTTCAACTAAGAACAGAACCATCTTGTAATTTCACGATCCTACAAGTGGTATCAGAGCTTTGGCTCAGATTAAACAAACTCACACTAGTTTAATCACTTCTGGTTCTATTCTAAACTCTCTCTTTCATCAAGTCACCAAAAAAAAGATGGCACAGAGCAATGGATTTGAAGACATCGGCAGCATCAACCGACCACCAAGTTTGGTATCTGGGAAAGACTACGACATGTGGAAGAATCGCATGGAAAGTTTTTTCTGTTATCAGGAATACGGAATGTGGAAATCCATACACTCCCATGGTGGCCTCTGCTGACTCTGGAGGACCATCAGTTCCAAAGGAGCCCTCCAAGTACTCAGAAGAAGACATAAAGAAGATGGAGGTGGACTTCAAGGCACTAGGAGCTATCCAAATATGCCTTCCAAATGAAGTTTTTCAAAACTTCAGAAGTTACAAAACTGCTAAAGAGCTGTGGGAGGCTCTTGAGAAGATGTTTGCTAGCTTAGAGGAAGTCAAAGAAAACAGAAAAGACATCCTGAATCAGCAATATGAAAACTTCGTCTGGAAGGAAGGTGAGTCTCTAACTGTTTTATATAACAGATATACTTATCTTATAGGTGAGCTGCAGTGCTCAAAAGTGAAGTTGGAGAATGAAGATATTCTTAAGAAATTCATCAGATCTCTACCTAGTTGCTGGACACTCTACACAGTGTCCATCAGAAGAACTGAGAATCTGAAGACTCTTCAGATGACTGAGCTATTCGGTATGCTCAAAACCTACGAATTAGAGATGATTCAGGCCAAGGAATGGAGCTCAAGCTACCAAACAGCTTCAACATCCACCACCACCTCTTCTGCTTTTCACTCTGACCACTCAGGTCCTAGTACTAGCAACTACTATCCTCCCATAGTCACACATCCTCAAACTCCTACCTCTAAATCAAGTACCTCACCATTTCTTCTTGAAGCTCCTCCTCAAGCCTCAACCTTTGCTGCTTTTGTTTCTGAAAACTCAAGCAACATGTCCTTTTTCAAGGAGGATCTGGAATGCTTCCATCCAGATGACTTAGAAGAAATGGACATACAGCACTCGTATGCCATGTTATCTATAAGAGCAAAAAGGTTCTACTCTGGAACTGGAAGACCCATTCCAAGTAATAACTCCAACACCAGAGTTGGCTTGGATAAAAGCAAACTAAGATGTTACAATTGTAACCAACTGGGTCATTTTGCTAGAGAATGCAAGGCACCTAGGGCAAACCCAACAGCTCACCAAGCCCAACCCAGACAACAACAGCAACAAGCTACTCCTCCAGCTCAAACTGCAGCTTGTGCAGCTGTTGGAACATCTGACTTTGACTGGAGCTTCCAATATGAAGATCTGCCTGCTAACAACCAATCTCTTATGGCAGACACAACCGAGATACCGCCTCAGGTATATGAACATCTATGTTCCCAAGCCTATATTGATAAGGTTTTGGGCTACAGAAAGCATAATCAAAACCTCATTGATCAAAATGAAGAGTTTCATCAAATTAAATCTGAATTCAAAAAGGTCGAAGACAGTTACAAAGAAAAAATTAACTGCATAAAGAAAAAGATTTCATCACTAAAACATGAACAAACCAATTTTGAAACTCAGATTGATGATCTACTGGCCAGACTAAAAGCTACCAGAGCAGAATTGGCAGAACAGAAAGTTCATGTTGACAAATATGAATTTGCATCCAAAAAGCTGCAAAGACTTTTGGATGCTTAAATTCATGAAAAGGTAAAAACTGGTCTGGGGTATCATGCTGAACAATATCAAGCCGTTGCACCTCCTGCTGACTACGTTGCCATCCATGAACCAAGCTTCAATCTTGCAAATCTTGATATGGCCAACATAAATCTTGATCCTTCTAAGGATGAACCTTTGATGCAAGAATGCACTACCTCATCAGAGTCTGAATCAACTTGCTCAGACTCCACTGAAACAAGTGAAGCTTCGTCTCCTCCCGCCCCTCAAGTTGTTCTGACTAAAGATAAAGTCCCCATTATCCATTCAGCACCAGTACCAACCATTTCAGTACCAGTTCCTACACTATTCAAACAAATCAAAATTGGCTATCCTCCAGAAGGTAGGAAGCTAAATATTAAAAAGGGCCAGTCCTCAATTTCAAACCAACCAAGGAAGGTGTTTGACATATGTCATGCGCTTGTAGAGAGAGTTCCATATGTTCAAAAGACATTGGAAGAATCCACCTTTGAGCATAACAAAGCTCACCCTTGGAACTTCAAAGACTTGTTCAAATGAAAGGACTATATGTACTTTCAAAGGGACAAAGTGGCGAAATCATGCTTTGTGTGTGGGAAATACAACCACACTGCGAGCACCTGCTTCTACTACCTTCAGCAGCAAAGAAACCTCAAGCAACATGCTTTTGAGAAGACAAAGAAGAACAAACAGGTAAGAAGGTTTGAAGGCAAGACAACTCAATTCAGAAACTCTCTTTCTCCACCATGGGAGCAGTTGTAAAAACCTCAACAATATTGCATCATCTGTGGTGTATCAGACCATTTTGCTGCAAAGTGTAAGTTTAATCCGTTCAATCAGATTCTTCTTTCAACCCCAACTATACAAAAGCCTATCAACAAGGTGAAGAAGGATAGGCATACGTCCGTTCTTAAACCATCAACAGCCAACAAAACTACTGCTGATCGAGTAAAGCCCAAGCAACCAAAAGGACAGCCTTCAGCAGTAACAAAGTCTGCAACAGCTAAAATAAAACCATCAGTACCAACAAAATCTGCTGCTGATAAGTCAAAGTCCTCAGATGCAGCTTCTGAAAAGGCAAAGAGAGCTGGAAAACCACCAACTCAACAATGGAAGGCAAAGAAACCACCAAGCATCATCATTAGTTCAGTTGAATGCGTCTGTCCTTTGTTGTAAATAAAAGTTATAAGTCAGCAGCATTTTTGTCCTTCAGCTGCTGACAGGTTTAATCTTCAGCAGCAAAAGATTTACAGCTGACTGCTTTAAGTTATCAGCAGGAACAGGTTTCCTGCGGATTTCTTTAAGTCTGTCAGCAGCAACATCCGCAACAGATAAGTTTGCTGCTGACAGACTTAACCTTCCGCAGCAACCAAGGTTGCAGCGGACAGGCTTATTCATTCACAGCAACCAAGTTTGCTGCTGATGGGTAAATTTAAGTCCAAATTAACTTTTACCCGCTGTAAAAATTAACGTCAGTCTTTACCATGACTGCCTCGGTGTATTACAGCTGTAACAATAAAAGGTAAATAAGGTTGTACGGTACAAGTCATTTTGCTTTTTCTCTCCTCTGCCGTTATAAAAACAAAATCAAATTTCCTTACCACCTCTTCACCTTCAACTTCACCCTAAACCCACATCACTTTCTCTCAAGTCCCCACCACATTCAAAGCCCTTCATCTTTAACACATTCAAAGCCTCCCATATTCTAACCTTCCCTCCAAGTCAAACAACAATGGCAGACATCAATAACCCTGATGATAAGTTCTCCCCATACCACAACCTTACAGCATATCTTACCAAAGGAAAGAAATCCGAAGGATTTAATGATATGAATGACTTCTTATGTCGATCAAAAATCTACTTTGCCATCACAACCAACCCTACCATATATATCCCTCATATGGAGGATTTTTGGAGTACCACCGTCTACTCAACCGAACAGGGGATTCCCCAAATTAAAGCCAAAGTAGATAGCAAGGATATCACCATCTTGGAAGCCACACTCAGAAAACATCTTAAACTTCAAGATGAGGGAGCATCCATCTCATACTCAAAGGACGAATACATGAGGACCTTTGTATCCATTGGATACACTGAAAATCAGACCGAGTATACGATCGAGAAGGCGCTGATGGGCCCTCCATGGAAGTATCTTTGCCACACTCTTCTCCAATGCATATCCCAGAAGAGGAGTGGATGGCATCAGGTGAGCTCCGCACTTGCCTCCGCCTTCCATGGTATGGTCACTGACCAAGGCTTCAACTTTGCACACCTCATCTTTGAGGGTTTGAGATATAACCTTCAAGAGGGTGCAAAGCAACAATTTTTTATGTACCCAAGGTTCTTGCAGGAAGTTTTCAATCAAGAACTAAAAGAACTTTCAAAACCTGCAAGAATCTACATCATGTTGGGACATAAAAATAATATTTTTCAAAGCATGAGAATAGTTTCCAAAAAGTTCTCAGGGGTCAATGTTCCATTGTTATCTATAATGCTGAACATACAAAGTACCCCGGGTGACAGTTCAGCAATCCCAGCTGATACTGATCCCACACCCTCCACCTCACATCCTGAACAACAGTATGCTTCTACCATTCGAACCCCTGTGCATACTACTAAGGATGCACAGGCACAAAAATTACTTACACCTCTTTTGGATGTTATCGTTTAACCGGAACACAGGGCCCCGGTTGAAACGACATATACTAGGAAAAGGGGCAAGAGAAATCCTTCTTCTCTTGCCTCCAAGGCCCAAACCCAACCTAACAGCCCTCACTCAGAATCACAACATTCTGGTGAGAATATCATAAGGGACAGCCACATTATTAGGAAGACTCCTTTGGATGTCTCTCTATTAGGATCAGGATCACTTCCCGGATCCATAGAACAGCACCCTAAGCCTTTCCTTTCTCTTCTAAACTTAAGTGTTGAGGAACCTGATCAAGATGTTGTACCTTCTCCAACTACCACTATCTCGGAGGTACTGATTGATCTTGCTTCCAACACACCCAACCCAAGTTCTTCTACCCTGAAGGTCCACTCTAGGAGTTATGAAAGAGTGGATGTGGAAGAGGCTGTCACTACTGCTGGTCCATCAAATGACCAGGAGGACAGTGACAACATTGCTAAGACCTCAACCATGGCAACTCACAGTGAGGATGCTTCCTTGGAAACTCCCCTCACTGAGAGGAATCCCAGGTGCCAAGAAACCATGGGTGATGTGATGAAGAGGCCAGGCCTAAAGCCCCATCTGGATCCAAGGATTCCACAACTGTGGATGAGGACATACTGAAACTTCATAACTTGGAATTGACGGCCAGGGTGGCTATGCTGGAGGCTGAAGTGTCCAAACTAAGACACCAAGTCTCTATGCATGAAGCCCATCAATGCCCAACTGTACCTACTCCCTCTCTTGTATCAGTGGGCACCCAAACTGATGATTATTTGTTCACTGATGCAACCAAAAAGGGGGAGATGGTCCCAATGGAGGAAGACTCAGACAATCTTGACGACTGGATTCAAGAGCAGGCTGTATTTCAAAGCACATTATTCAAGCCGGCTTTTGTACAGGTTCATGACTTGCCAGCTTCAGATAACAAAGAAGAAGAGACATCTGAAGACTAGAAGTTAGTCGTCAGGGTTGTTGATGAGATGATGAATGATGCTGAAGACACAAAACAAACATATACACCTCTCAGCATCATCCCTGAAGCAGCAGCCATCATAAGTCACTCCTCTACCCCCCCAATTTCTACTGACTACAACATAGCTAGAGTTTGATACAATACTAGCTTGGGGGTATGATGGAAAGTCTGAGAGGTTCTGGATTGGTTGGGAGTTTGGCGGAGTAGAAGAGCTAAACTGGGACTTTCTCAACAGCATCCAAGTCCTTCACCTATACCATCTATAATGCATCAACAACTCAACAGACCTCTCAGCAGAGCTTGCCATTGGCAGGTTCTATGACTTGATGGAGGATAATCTACCCAACTTTCAAAGACAAATACAAGCAGCAAAAAGGGTAGCCTATCCTGAATCTTCAACAGCAGCAGAAAGAAGACTGACTCCAAGAAGACTTGAAATAATAAAGAGCAGTCTTCTCACTGAAGAAGAAGTTCTGTGCTTAAGAAGATTTCTGTACAACTCCATTGTCAAGTACTTAGATGTGCTAGGATGGGTAAGCACTAAGTCTCTTGACCACACCTTTCTGCTAAGCAATGGCTCCTCTCTCACCATCAACACCAGGAATATCCTGCTACTGCCTACAGACTTTCTTTACAAGATCTTTCAACTCAGAGCAAATATCTGCAATGTTAACTCCCTCGAAAGCCAGGAAATGATAGCTACTGTCAGAGCCCATCTTGAACAAGAAGGAAGGATTGCTGAAGAGGTATATGTGTCAAATTCTGACATTGATTCTGACTCAGCTTCCCCTCAAGTAGATATCTTTGCTGCTGCATATGAATCAAGATCCACTGTCAAAGAAATGCTGATAAAATTTACAAGTCCTGAGTGCAAAACAGATGAAGCTAATAACCTTCCCTTATCAACCTCTCAAATTGCCAATGAAGCTGAGGCTGAGATTCCCACAGCAGCACAATCATCTGCTGTAGTGATCAGTGAAGCCGAAGCAGAGGCATCCAGTGTAAACAAAGGGAAGGGTATTATGACCAGAGAAGATGAAGAGAGGTTGCTCAGAGAGAAGAGAGAGAAGGAAGAAATAAGAAGGAAGAGAGAAGAAGAGGAGATGGCTGACCTGAAAATGGCTCAAGAAAGAAAAACAGCCATGCTCCTAGGAGAACAACTCATCCAGCAGTATGCCAAACAGCTGGATGAGATGAAAGTCAAACTCCATGCAGTGTCTCAAGTTGACGAAGATGAAGAACTTGCTAGACAGCTGCAGGAACAGCTAAACAAGGAAGAAGAGGAGGAGAAAGAAAAGAAAAGAAAAGGAAGGAAGATGCTAAATTCAGAATCTCTGATTCTAAATTACCAAAAGAAATGAGGGAGGAGTGGATTGAAGCTCTGATCTCTCATGGTGAGGATGTTGACTACCTTGAAAAACTTTCAAACAAAGAGATCTATAGAGTCGTCTTGGGTCAGCAGGGGAAATTGGCAAAGAAGAAGAGAGCTGAAGAGGAAGAAAAGGCTCGTCAAAAATCCAAGAAGGCCATTGCACTTAACCAGAGAACCCATGAAGAAAGGAACGTCATGACTGACTTCCTAAAGGCAAGGGGGGAAAGTGGAAGGAGGCTAGGTCCCATGAC
The DNA here is from genome assembly GCA_023525975.1 of Smallanthus sonchifolius. Classification (NCBI taxonomy): domain Eukaryota; kingdom Viridiplantae; phylum Streptophyta; class Magnoliopsida; order Asterales; family Asteraceae; genus Smallanthus; species Smallanthus sonchifolius. The sequence goes on from CM042036.1 coordinate 47,274,199, forward strand.
ATTCATCAACCTACAAGCCTTGTACAGACAAGTCAAGAAGGAAGAAGAAGAAAGAATAGGAAAGAAAGTCTTCAAGACAAGGGTCACAGAAAAGGAAAACAAGAGACCAGTCAAGAAACAAAAGACTTCTGCCCCAGACACTACTTACACTATCCAAAAACCTTCCACAAATATCCCCAAACCTTCCTCTCCTCCACCCAAAAATTCCAAACCATCTCACCCAGCTCCCTCTCATCAACAACCTCTCCTGAATAAATCCAAACCCACACCTAAACCAGAAGACTCCAGAGATATAGTTGATTGGTTCTACAGTTCACAGGATCAGTGGTTTGAAATCTTCAGGGGGAGAACTGAAAGAAGGAGATCTGTTTACAATTCTGTTGATGAAGTTCTACAATTACTAGACTCAGATCTTAGTAGAATTCTTGAGATGGGTGAAGCTCATGAGCCTGAAAATGAGGGTGGGAAACGTCTTATGCTAGCAATCAAACACCATTTCAACCCTAGCAAAGATGTGATCATAAATATCAATTCACTTCAGTCCCACTCTCCATTTGTAAGTTGGTCCTACAATGCTGATCTGGATGAGTTCACCTTAACTGATGTTAAGAAGCAGCAGATGAGATGTTCAAGCAAGACAATTTTCAAAATGACAAGTAAAGACATCAAGACTCTGTCTGAGCTTCCACTGAATAATCCCAGCAAGGATCCAAGGGGCTATGAGGTTGCAAGGATAGTCTGCCACATGCAAAAGCTTCAGCAACAAAGAGATTAGAAGAATTTTAGTAGCATCAGTCTAGGGGGAGTTTGTAGAATCAAAGACTGATTGCAACAAGATTCTTCTAAGTACAAATGCTGCTGATAGGCTTATCAGCAGCGTTCAACACTTGTTGCTACTGATAGGCTTATCAGCAGCGTTCAACACTTGTTGCTGCTGATAGGCTTATCAGCAACGTTCAACAGATCAGTCTTGATGATGATCCTCATCTTTGCTGCTGACAGCCTTATGCCTTGAAGACAAATCGTTGCAGCTGACTATCCATGCCAAGCGTCACTGACAACTTTCTGCAAAAAGCATCTGACACACTTAAAGCAGAAGGAACCTCAATGGCACAACCAATGATAGACAACAATGCTCTTCTCCAAGCATGCAAGCAATAATGAATCAAGAAGACGCTTCAATAAAGTTAACTAGTTTTAGACTAAACGTGTAATAGTTAGCTATATACAACAGATCAACGGTCTGTGTTAGATCTGATCCTTAGAATCAAGGGTCTGTCTTGATTCTAAGTGAGTATAAATACTGTGTAAACACTTCATTGTAAGTGTGCTTTCTGATTGAGTTTCATTTGTAATCGTTTATCTGCAAAAGCTTAATACAACAGTGTTCTTATTACTATTCTTTCTGTTTACTCGATTATACTTGTGTAGTTGCTATTATTTCTGCCAATTTCAACTAACAACAGAACCATCTTGTAATTTCATGATCCTACAGTGATGAACCATTTCCTTCGACTCAGGCTCAGGGGGAGATTCCTACAAATCTAGACTCGGAGATTCCAATTAATCAAGATTTTTCTTATCGATCTGATTCAACTCAAGTTGATGTGTTACCGGTTCCTGAGGTTGCGTCAATGAAGGAACTCAAAGATCATCCGGTGATAAATATAATTGGGAATTTGCGAGATGGAGTGAAAACGCGTTCTATTATTGATAATACTTGTTTGTATACATGTATTAAAGATTCTGGTGTTCTTGATGTGTGCTCACATTCCTGTTTTATTTCTCAGGTCGAACCAAAGAATGTCGAATGGCATTAAATGATAACAATTGGATAAAGGCCATGCAGGAAGAACTTGCTCAGTTTGACAAACTCAAGGTTTGGAATCTTGTTGATCTTCCGAAGGGTATGTATCCAATTGGTATAAAGTGGGTGTTTAAATACAAGAAAGATGATCTAGGTGTCGTGGTAAGAAATAAGGCAAGATTAGTTGTCCAAGGTTTCAATCAACAAGAGGGAATTGATTACACCGAGGTTTATACTCCTGTGGCGAGGCTTGAAGCTATACGGCTATTTCTGGCTTTTGCTTCTTATAAAGGGTTTAAGGTGTTTCAATTGGATGTGAAAAGTGTTTTTTTATATGGTAAGGTCAAGGAGGAGGTTTATGTGTGTCAGCCGCCGGGGTTTGAATATCCACTTAATCCGACTAAAGTTTTCAAGCTTGATAAGGCCCTCTATGGTCTTCATCAGGCTCCTCGTACGTGGTATGACACGTTGTCCACACATCTTATGGCCAATGATTTTGTTCGTGGCAAGATTGACTCGACTTTATTCATAAAGAAATCAGGGGGAGATTACCTACTGGTGAAGATATATGTAGATGATATTATTTTTGGCTCTACAAATGAAGGGTTGTGCAAAGATTTTGAGAATGTTATGAAGTCGAAGTTTGAGATGTCCGCTCTGGGAGAGTTATCATTTTTCCTCGATTTACAAGTAAATCAAAAGGAGGATGGTTTCTTTTTTCATCAGTTCAAGTATGTCAAAGACATCTTGAGCCAGTTCAAGATGGAGGATTGTACCCCATATGATACTCTGATTCCGGTCAATCATAGATTGAATTCTGACCCGGATGGAAAAGAAGTTGATTGTCGACTTTACCGGGCAATGAATGGATCTCTCATGTACTTAACAGCTTCAAGGCCAGATATAATGTTCGTTGTGTGTATTTGTTCCAGATTCCAGGCAAAACCAAAAGAATCTCATTTGATTGCAGTAAAAAGAATCTTTCGTTATTTGAAAGGAAAACAAAGATTGAGACTATGGTTTTCACATGGTTCTAACTTTGATTTCAATGCATATACTGATTCTGATTTTGGTGGTTGTTGTTTGGACAGGAAATCTACTACAGGTGGTTGCAAGTTCTTGGGTAATCGTCTTGTTTCCTGGCAATGCAAAAAGCAAACTACGGTCTCCATTTCAACATGTGAAGCAGAATACATTGCTGCTGCAAGTTGTTCACAGATCTTGTGGATCCAACAGCAATTAAAAGATTACGGTTTGAATTTTACAGGAACCCCCATGTTTATTGATAATAATGCTACAATGTCTATTACAAACAATCATGTTAAGCACAGTAAAACAAAGCACATTGAAATTAGATATCATTTTATTCGTGATTGTGAAGATAAAAAATTGATTGAGCTGGTAAAGGTTCATACAAATGATAATTTTGCTGATATTTTTACCAAGGCATTTGATCGTACCAGGTTTGAATTTCTAATCAAGCTGATAGGTATGATCAATCCCGAATAAAAGTTTTTCAAAATCAGATTTTCATGGAAAATTTTGTTTTTTATTTCTTTTATTGCTTTATTACATTTCTGCATTTTAAATTTCAGTCAAAAAGTTTTTTTTTTTTTAAAATTAAAAATTTAAACAAAATGAAAAATATAAAATTTGACATCATTTGAAGTTAGAGAATAGATGATAGTACATCAGTGATTAGTTCATTACACACGACCTTAGTAGACCTTTGATATATGATTGTTTAAAGTAATTTGATTTGATCTAAATTTCAAAGTCTGCATAAATGAGAAATGATAGTGTTTTGAATGCTCTAATCTTGATAATATGTTTTAAATGTGTGTATGAGTTTTGAAACTTGAATTGTCAATAGACTAGAAGCGTTTATAAACCAATAGTAGTGTGAAAATTAAATATGATATGATTACATCTGTGATTTGAATCCATTCTATGCCTGGGTGTGTGTGTAAAAGATCATTATCAGATAAAGAATATATAGTTTTAAAGAATTTCATGAGACCAATATCGAATTATATCTTTAGCACAAACTTTTTCAGTTCACTTCACTGCCCATGCCCCGAAAAACATGCAATGTGTTGCTGAACTAAGATATGTTTTCTAACAACATCTGTTGGAACATATATTCACCCTTAGATCAGTTAGATACATCATCTAGTCTGACTTCAATGAAATTTATCCAAATAATAGTTGGATCCTCATACATGAATCTGTTTGATTCTCATTATACAGTCAATTCATTGGAATCTTCTGATTCTGAATCATCATGATTCTTATATTCTTTGGGATCTGTTTTTCTATACTTGTGCAAAAGAGATAATTTCATCTTGGAAATTGATCTAATCTTAAAATAAACTATATATGTCTTGAATATAGTGCAATTTATATTTATGTTTGGCATATATGTGGGGTACAAGATGTTTTTCATCTAAATGGTACTAACTCACATGAAATTGGAAGATAAACGCTTATAGTTTCAAATCATATAATATTGACAAATTTAAGAATTCATGCTTTATATTACAAATTCGTTATGAATAATTGAGCATTTCATAACCTGATCTTGTTTACTTTGAAATTTATCACGTATCATTTCAAACATTATTCATAATACTGCAAAGAGTATATAAAAATGAAAAAGATGCGAGTTGCATAAGAATGAGTTGGATTGTTTCATATCATAGGTTACCCATGGTTGTTCATAAAATGTGTGATGAATTACTCATATATTGCTATGATCTTCTTACTCATGATGTTCATACAAAAAATATGTGATTTCAGTTTGTTCAGATAAAATCCAAAAAATATGTGATTTCAGTTTGTTAAGATAAAATACAAAAATATGTGATTCCGTTTGTACAGATAAAATTCAAAAAGATTTTGTTTTTTTATTTTCCATGAAAATTTTAATCTTTTATTAAAATGATTCGGGATTGGATCGGATACAAGATGCTGACGGACGCTCACAAGAACTAACGTTTTGAAAGTTGGTAAAAATTGTTCAGGTCAAAAAGTTGAGGAGAACTTGTTATGTTCGCTTGGTTATGGTGAAGCGAACTTAATAAGTTCGCCTGAGGCTTGATAAGCGAACTTAACAAGTTCGCCTAATGAAGCGAACTTAATGGGTATAATGCTTTTTGTTCAGGCGAACTTAGTCACTCACTCTTCTTCCTCAGACATTTAAGCGAACTTATCCATTTTAGTGATTTCGAAAAATTTTGAAATTCAAAAGGTGTTGTTGGTTGTTAATTGTTAAATTCTTGATCGATTCTTGATTGCGATCGTTTTGAAGGTATTTTCACTGGAATTCATCCGTTAAATCGTGAGAAATTAGTATTTTTTATCTCGGTTTTCGTCGTAGGTATTAAACAAGAGGTTTTTGACCTAATTGATGCTGAATCTGTATTAAATCGAAAAATTGAGTCTTGAATTTGTTTCATGAGTACTAATAGATGTCTTTCCATTGTTTAATTCATGTTTACAATATCAATTTGAAGGATTTGGATTTCTGTGTGGAATTTGTATCGGCAGACAAGTTCAGGCAAACTTGTTCAAGCGCACTTGTTCAAGCGAACTTGTTTAGGAGAACTTTTTATGTTCGCCTCTTGCAACACTAAGCGAACTTAGTAAGTTCGCCTAGGGGCTCAGAGGGTTTTTGGACTTGTAAATTTTTTTTTGTTTGAAATTGTTTTTGTTACAAAATTTTTTTTGTGAATTTTGTAAGTGTGTTTGCTATATGTCTAATGTGTTTGTTGTCCAAATAATTTTTAGATGGCTCGTCGTGTTAGGTACAAACATAATAGATTCTAACACATTGGAGGCTGTAAATTTTCAAGGGATTATTGGATTCTTGAACCGTTCACGTCTACGTGTGGCCTTATCAGCAGATCCGTATATAAGCTTAGTGTACATTCAACAATTTTGAGATACGGTACATCAAGATACGGATGTTGAACCTCATGTTCTTCGTGCAACAGTGAACAATACAGAGATTGCTCTCTCGGAAGAGACTATTCGTGCTGCTCTAGCTGTTGGAGGTGCTAATGACGATCCTATGTCATATCCTGGAACATTGATTATGGGATGTTTTCAGAGGATGGGTTATCGTGGAAGACCTAATGATACTCAAGCTCGTAAGGGTCGTTTAGTTGGAGAGTGGAGGAACTTCATGCACGTGATTATCCAATGCTTATCTCCTAGAAAAGCTGGTACTTATGGGTTAAAAAGTGCTCTACAAGCTGCAATGGTGGCTTTGACTTTGAACAAACGGTTCAATTTTGCTCTTTATATTTACTAGGAGTTGGTTATGCAGATTAATCCTCTAGAAAGTCAAGGATTTCTAATGTATCCTCGGTTCATCCAAATGATTCTGAATCATCTTATTCCTGGTCTCCCACAGCATCCAATCCGTTTAAATTTGACTCCGATGTCAAAACGTATCTTTACTGATTGCACAAAGGTGAAACAACATAATGCTGCTTTGATTCCTGTTCAAACTCCATTATTTGGTCACTTAATCAATCATGATTATGTTGAACCTCCAAATGACAATTGGTTTCATCCTGAAGTGTTGGCTCAAGGGAAAGGACAGAATGTTCAACAACAACATCCTCAACAACAACCTATGCAAGTTCTTCAACAACAACAAGTTCCTATTCAAGTACAAGTTCCTATTCCACAAGTGCCTGTGAATGAACCTGTTCAAGAAGAAGTTGTTCAATAGCATGAACAAGACTTAGGTATGAATATGGAAGATTTTAATGATTAAGCTGTGACCTCGCCCATTCATGAACCTGAAGGGAATGTGGTGGAAGAACATGATTCTAGTTCCAGTTCAAGTGAAACAATTTTGCCTGTGTCTGATGCACATGACTCTGATTCGTCTAGAGATTTCTGCTCAGATCATTATGAAAGATTGGCTAATATACCATTGGCAAATGCTAGCAAGCGTATTAAATCCAAAGCCAGAAGACCGAGACGTAAGTCTGTTCGGGATCCTCCTTCCGGATCAGTATTTGGTAAGAGAACATTAGTTGATTATAGTGATTTTAATCCAAATCCAAAAGCTCAGAAGCTTATGTATGCTTCTATTGCTGCTGCTCATTCTTCACAAGGTGTTGAGGATGCTAACTTTGTTGCTTCCTTATTGATTACACCTCCGACTCCTGTGATTACTCCTTTTCCTCCTATAACTACTCCTATTCCGTCTGTTCCTTAATCTTCGGCTGGTCCTTCAAAGCCTTCTGATTCTGATAGGATTACTTTCCTTGAATCACAAGTTCTTGCTTTACAGAATCAGGTGGATACTCTTGTGTCTACTGATGCTCAGAGACAGCTAGTTATTCAGACTCAAGCTACACAGATTGCCGACATGCAATTATTGGTGTCCAAACTTGTTGCGCGTCTTGACGCTCAGGGGGAGTTAAGGATACATGATACATGTCATACTGAGTCTATTCAACGAAAGGATGATGAAGACAATGATCCTACTGGTAATGTTGAGGGTGATCGTCAATACGCTGCTGACGTTAATCCTATATCAAGAGTTCAGGGGGAGTCGACATCACAAACAATTGAAGGAAACAAGGATGATTCTGGAATAAACGAAGAAATTTTATTATTGGAATTCTTTGCAGACTCTGAAGAGGAAGAAGCTGAGAAGATAGAATGTCTGGATGATATTGATGAATTATTCAATGACATTGAAGATGACTTGTCTGATAATGAAGTTGAAGAAGAATAGATAGTGGAGATAGAAATAGAGAAAAGTAAAGATAAAGTTACTTATGAAGGCTGTGATGGTCTGAATGTCCCTTATAACTTCATCCAAGATGATGTTATTCCTGAATTCTCTTATGAAGGAGTAACAGATTCTATGGACTCTATTGAAGATATCACTATGCATGAGGATACTGCTCAATCCAAGATTGATACTGATGATGAAAATGTTCAATCCAATATAGATGCTAATACTAATGCTACTCACACTGTGTCTCCTAAGATGAATGAAGAAACTGTGATGTATAGAAATACAGGAATGACTAGAGAATAGTGGAGAGAAGTTGTGAAAAGCTGGATGAAGGTGCTACCCAAGTCACAAGTACAACCTGCTCAGAAAGAAAGATATGTGAATAAAGAGAGGTGTGTTGGAAGAATCATAAGTTGGTTTTATGATAATGACACAAAGTTGTTTGCTCTTAAAAGATCTGATGATGTTCAGTACTTAAAGCCTAGGATCAAGTATTTCAATACCTTGCCAAGGTGTGAAATGAATGGTCTAGCTACTAAACCATTGATTAATAGATCAACTAATGGATTAGCTAATGTGATTGCCAGTTTGATAAAGAAAGAAGGTGGTTTGGGGAAGTATGAAAGGCTAAAGCTTCAGAAAGGAAAAAGAGTGAAGATCATAGATCAAAAAACTAGGATAGTGACCTGGAAGTACAAGTTCAAACCAATACGTGCTATACAGAAGATACCATTGAAGAAGATTCCACAAGGTTTTCTTGGGAATATGAAATGGTGGTATGTAGATGTTAATACTGGTGAAGCAAGGATTGATGATAAAGATAATAAGGTCATTGTGAGTTTCTATGATGCAATAAATCTTATTAACTTTTTAAAGAAAGATCAGAGGACGTTGAGAAAGAATGAGATCATGTTCACTGATGAAAGGAGAGAACAAGGATTGTAGTATAAAAGAGTTTTGGAGATTTGTAGAAGATATGGAGTGCATGCAGGCAGCAGATTACCGGATAACTGGAAGAGCTCATCATAAAGACTAAAGACTGAAGATCAAGCTATTGTCAAGGGGGAGTCTGTTAGGACATAGATTGTATGACAAAAGCATTGTAATAGTTTAGATCTAAATGTCTTTATGTTTTTGTATTAAATGTTTTCTAAGTGTTTATACAAGTTATGCTAGAGGCGAACTTGTCAAGTTCACCTGGTCTATCAGAAGCGAACTTGTTAAGTTCTCTTAGTCTGTTAGAGGAGAACTTGTTAAGTTCGCCTAATGCAGATCATGTGTCTATAAATAGAGTTTACAGAGTCTGTCTTTTTAGAGATATACAGAAGTGAACGAATCGACTCTGTAAACTCTGTGTTTGTTGATATAAAAGAGGAAGTTTATTTACATGATTGTTTCGATTGTCTATTTTGTATGCAATCGTTGATTCGGTAGGATTCCGCACTCCGCATTAACGATACGTCTTATCACGAGAACGATCCGTTGAAGAGTCATGTGAACCTACACGAACTTAACAAGTTCGCCTCTAATAGACCAGGCCAACTTATCAAGTTCCCCTCTAACAGAACTTGTATTTCAAAATCCAAAATGTCTGATTCTGACTTGCCTAAATCACCAAGGGTTGATGATAATAGAGATTGTGAATTGCTTGAAGTTGTTTATTTTGATGCTAATGGTAGACCCAATACCACAATGGCTTGGGTCCCCGTTCAAACTGATTTCCTTTGTTTGTATAGGGTCAACCAAGGAAGACTATCAACAACAAATGGTATGTGGATAGTGGTTGCTCCCGACATATGACAGGAAACATTTGTTTTCTTGAAGATGTTATTAAAATTGATGGAGGTTATGTCGCCTTTGCTGGTAATAAAGGTGGGTACATAACATGCCAAGGAAATTTAAAGAATGAAAAGGTGAAGTTTGAGAAAGTCAATTATGTTGAGCAACTCAAACATAATCTACTCAGTGTATCTCAAGGGTGTGACAAGAAGTTTTCATTTCATTTTAATGATGTTGAATGTTATATTCTAAAGGCGGGATTTGAAATACCTGAAGAATGGATTCTGATGAAGGCTCCAAGAAGAAATGACACATATGTTTTAGACATGACTGTTGCTACAACAACGGATTCTATTCCGACATGTTTACTCTCTAAAGCATCTGAATCTGATTCTATTCTTTGGCATAGGAAGCTTGCACACATAAATTTCAGAAAAATGAATTATCTTGTGAAGAATGATTTGGTTTCTAGTATCCCAAAAATGAAATTTGTTGTGCCTGATGACTGCATTGCTTGCAAGAAGGGCAAGCAACACAGGAAGTCTCACTCCTTTGAAGTTACTTCATATGGATTTGTTCAGACTGATAAGTATTCGAAGCATTGGAGGTAAATCATATTGTCTGGTGGTAACGGATGACTTCTCAAGATTCTCATGGGTTAAGTTCTTGGAAACAAAGTCTAAAACGGCAGAGACAGTTCAATACTTAATTCTTGGGTTGGAGAATCTTTTGAATCAGAGGGTCAGGCGTATTAGAAGTGACAATGGCAGCGAGTTCAAGAACAGCAAGATGGGACTGTTTTGTTTACAAAAGGGTATACATCATGAATTTTAAAAGTATTAGAAGTGATAATGGCAAAGCGCCATATGTTCCTCAACAAAATGGTGTTGCTGAGCGAAAGAACAGAACTCTGATTGAGGCAGCTAGAACAATGTTGGCGGATTCTAAGCTACCGGTTACCTTTTGGGCCGAAGCTGTGAATATGGCATCTCCTCATAAATATCATTTATATAAACTCAGGACATCCCGGTCCTTTATAAAACGGTTGCCTATTTATTAACATATAGGTAACCCACCTTACCGACCCATCCCCATAAGAGTCCACCAACCAAGACTCACCCCATACCCAAAACCCAGTAAGTCTCACCGACATGGTTCGAGCTTACCACATTACTAACTCATAATCTACCACACGTATCAACCCGAAGTCCGGTTAACACGACCAACCCCTGACACCGACCTAACAAGCCTTAACCAAGACTCTCACAAGGACAAATGCCGTAACAATCGTAAACACGACATCATCATCCTGATACAACGGTCAATCTAATGCTCAACACCACAACAACATCATCTCAACACAATGATAATCAATTAACACTTGCATGCAATTATAACACACATAAATGCACACAGCAATTACCTTCGAAGGATTTTACCGGTTTCGTCATAGCTACCCTCGTCAGGGTTATCCTCGTCAGGATATTCATCATACTCCGAGCTCCCCACTAGATCTCATCACTGCCCTAGAAGGGAATTGTCACCCACGGTGACCACCCGAAGGACCTCGTCCTTCATAACCTCATTTTCCGTGTCCCAAGGACAACGACGCAAGCACACACAACAATAAGCAAGTAACACGTAACAACACACATGCAATTACTATGACTCGTTACCTAAGCACATATCATGTACGTGCACCCACAATAACACCTCCTAGTCATACCCACTCAACATGTAAACTCATCCCAAATAGGTCATTATACGACACGCAAACATCATACTAACATCTAGCCCGTACATCCTAAGGACAATACACAGTCCCTTAGCCCTGTCATTAAATAATTAAGTTAATAAACTCATCAGGTTAAACCCAAAGCTCGTATCACGTTTGATTTAATAACAAATCTTGCAAGTATGTACGATAGCCCCAAAACAGTAAAAAACATTAAAGAGGGGATTAGAAACTGACTGGTTACGTTAAGTCTAAATCCATGCTCCGCACTCCGATCACTTGCTCAAATCCCAAACCTGTCAAACGTACGATCACACGATCAGAATACGTTCTAAACGCACGTCGAACACGCATGAATAAATATATCCACTCATCACCATATCCCCATGAAACCCTAGTTTCATGTGTTCACCCGAACCGGATCGTCCTTGACTCATTTGGAACTTGTATACTAGAACCGGGTTACACGCATGCATATACATGACCATGCAAGCCCTAATCCGACGAGCATGCGCGTACTCTAACCAGGTCCCATACACGCATGCAAACCATGCAACGTAAAACCCTAACCATGAGAAACGTATGAAGTCATGTCGGGTCCTTTTGCGTGCATGTCATACGAAACCCTAGTCGAGCCCACCGTTGCCATCGTACGATATTATCCTGTACCCCACCATTCACATCGTCGTGCACCATCATCATACGTCTTCCTTGTCTTCCTCGCCGGTAAAACCCTAGTCGGCTCCTCACCATGCACCTCCCTCACATTACCACCATCTTCTATGTCATGTCTAACTCTATCCGGATGCATCACCGACATCGTACTTCGCTGATCACCACCATCGTGCGCCACCACAGTCGCCACAGCAGCCGCCTCCGTACCCCCTCTCTTTCTCTTCCCCCGGCAGCCGACCTCCACCCTATCGGGCCATCGCAGCCCGTCACTCCATCATCTCCGATCTCCACTGTTGTCATGCCGTCATCCTAACACCGAGCACCACCCCATCCCATCACGTTTCACCCATCCGTCGCCGTCATCGCCTACTGCTTCCATCGGGTACCAACATCTCTGCCACCATCGGCCATTACCATTACCACCAAGACAACCACTCCAACTCGAAACCCTTTACAGCGCCACTGATGTGTTAGTATTTACACATCTTTTTGGCATAAAACTTCGCTTATTTAACGATCAATTCTTGGTTATATTCAACGTTTAGACACTTATTTGCTTCATTTCCTATTTTGTAGGTTTTTGTGAAGCTTGGTGAACAAACAAGAAGATTCCAAGATAAAAAGTGAAGTTTTAGGGTTTCTGTGATGGAAGCACGGTCGTGCCCCTATCTGGCACGGTCGTGTCAAGCTTACAAACCCTAGGCACGGTCGTGGCCACATCTTGCACGACCGCGCCAAGCCAAAATCCAAGGCACAACCGTGCCTTGGCCCCCCACGGTCGCGTGTCACCTCGTGAGTCTGAACAGTCGTACGTCCTCGATCAGTGGTACCCAATGGAAGCTCTGGATCGGTCAACCCTCTGTCACACGGTCGTGTCAAGACCTAGACACCACCGCGCCTTTGTACCAGGCACGGTCGTGCCTTCTCTCTTGGCACAATCGTGCCTCCCCTTTTCTATTTAAACAGAACTTAAACTCTCACCCAGACATTCAGCAACCAGAGAGAAAAACCCACTGCTCCAGCTCGTAAACCCTTTGTTCCATCCACATTTCAAGATTCTTGGAGAGGATACAACATCAAGAGGATCACCATACATTAAAAACAACATCTAGGCTTGGAGGAGTGGTTTGATTCTTGTTTTCATATCATGTTTCTCACTATTTTTCTCTGCTTATTTGTAATTTTGGTGCTCGTGTTCACTTTGGTTTAGATGAAGTTTAGATACATTTGACAACATTCATGGATTATTGGCAATTATTATGTTAATGTTATGACAACCGTATGATTATTCTTTGATGAAATTATATATTCGAGTATTTTGAGTTGTTTACACGACTTGTATTTGTGTATGCCATATTATGTTGGAAAACTTGTGGTTTGTGCTTATATTTATGGGTTGGTGTATGTATTTATACTAGCTTATGGCATTTGACTAGGAATGGTGAATGAAGTTTTGTTTATGAATCATTATATTTGTATGTGTATCCCTATGCTTATGTTTCGAAAGACAAAGTATTTTTTTATGATGTTTCATGCCTAGTTTTATGTTTATCTAGGAATTGTTGACACATCCTCCTAATTTATATTACCTTTGTATAAACATTGTATGTTGAAGAAGTGCATATTGTTGTCTAATTTAATCATCTTGAGGTGGGTAGTCTGTTGTTAATATTATCTTTCCAACTAGTTGTTGGATTAGTGTACCTTAATCGGAAGCTAGTTCAATCTTTATAAACATTTACATAATTGTTAAACACGTGAGCTTCATTGTATGACTTTAGGTGGTTGGTTTGTATAATTCATGCTAGCTTTTCGAATGGTCATTTGATTAGATATCTTTGACGAGAATTTAGTCAATTTATGTTTCGTGTATTTGTCATGCTTCTATGAGTGTATTAAATGTATTCAAGATGGATTCGACACCGGAGTGATATTTTCTCCTTGATTGTTTGACTAGTGATTTTAGCTTAGTTTATATAATTGCATGCTAGTTAAGTAAAACAAACTCTTCAAAATATCTTTTTAATCACTTGATTGAATCTTTATTCCGGTCTATTATTGCATTCCACCATGTCCACGGATTGATATACGGTTCTTACCTTTACTATATTGCTATCCGACGGGTACACTGCCCCGTGTGTGTGTGATTAGTGTTTGGTGAAAACCCTTTTTAAAACTAATTGTGTGAAAATATTTATTAAAATATATATATAGTTTACACACATCAAGTTTTTGGCGCCGTTGTCGGGGACACGGTTTTGCAAGAACGATTGGAATTAATTTTTAGTCATTTAGTATATATATTTTTTGTGCATATCGTGTGTTCTTGTTGTTTATTTTGCAATTTTTTTTGTATAGATATTTTGCGTTTTACTTGTTATTTTTTTGCTTCATTTGTATATATATACATTTTAGTTTTTATTTCGTTTTATTTTTAATTTTTCTATTTTATTTTTATTTTTATTTTATTTTATATTTGTTTTTGTCTAACTTGTGTTTTCTTTGTCCTAGGTTCGCGTATTTAAATCTAACTTGTCGTGCAGATCATGTATGTTCTCAACTCTCGTCGAGGAGGTTCCTGAGCCGTCTTCCTAGCCGGAGTGCGATCTTCATCGGAGATTGCGATCCCGTTCCTGATTTGTGGGCCGGTTACTCGTGTTTGACGAGGTTAATGTTGACGAGGTTGTTGTTGACGAGGTAGAGGAGATGGCGAACGAGGATGCGGGTCGGACGCTTTCGAATTTTGGCAAACCGACACTTGAGGGTTTGGAGTCAAGCATCAATAGGCCGACGGTTGGAGCACATCAGTTCGAGATCAAATCCAGCATTATTCAGATGGTGCAGAACATGTGTCAGTTCGATGGCATGGATCACGAGGATCCTAATACTCATTTGGCCGGTTTCTTAGAGATTTGCGCGATTTTCAAAATTCATGATGCTACCGACGATGCTATTCGGCTCCGGTTGTTCCCGTTTTCCTTACGGGATCGAGCCAAGGCTTGGTTACTGTCACTTCCCCCTAGGTCCATTAGTATTTGGGACAAGATGGCTGCTAAATACTTAGAGAAGCACTTCCCTCCGGAGAAAACATCAAAGTTGAGGGCTAGGATTCTTTCTTTCTAGCAGGACGATGGGGAGACGATCTATGAGCCGTGGGAGAGATTCAAGGAACTGATGAGGATGGTTCCCCACCATGGATTGTTGAAGTGGCAGAAGTGTGAGACCTTCTACAATGGTCTAGAGATGACAGGGAAGCAGTTGATCGACGCATACGCGGGTGGAGATATTGGAACAAAGACACCCAGGAGGCGTATGACTTGCTAGAGAAGGTGGCATCAAAGAGTTACACTCAGGATACTTCCCGAGCGAGAACTCAGAGGCAGGGTGTCCATCAAGTGGATGGAATTACCTCTTTAGCTGCCCAGGTGGAAGCACTTTCCACCAAGATTTGATCAGATGCACATCAACAAGGCCCAGTCCTTGTGTGAGTTTTGTGGTAGGGCGCACCCCACGAGTGCTTGTCAGGTTGGGGATCAGGGGGCCCACGAGCAGGTTGATTTCATGTCCAACCAGAATCGTACCCAGAATAACCCCTACAGCAACACATATAATCCGGGGTGGAGAAATCACCAGAATTTCAGTTGGAAGTCTGGCAACAATAGCCAACAACCACTCGAATTCACTCAGTGCCCCCCATTCCAGCATTAGTCCCACCAGTCTCAGGGACAGAGTTCCTAGTTTCGACCTCAGCAGGGCCAGTTTCAAGGCCAAGGTTCTAGCAGCGGTCCACAACCCGCACCTGAGGGTAAATCCAGTTTGAAGGACCTGGTTGCACGGCTACTTGCCAACTCAGAGAGTCAGAATCAGTTAGCAGAGAAGCAGAACCGTTACACAGAGGAGCGTTTTCAAACGCATGAGACTGAGTTGAGGAATCAGAAAGCTTCGATCCAGACCATAGAGAACCAGGTCGGGCAGATCGCGAAGCTTCTTTCTGAGAGACCGCCAGGTGGCCTGCCTAGCAACATTGAGCCCAATCCCAAGGCTCATGTGAAGGCCATCACCTTGAGGAGCGGTAGAGGCACAGGACCGGATCCACAGGTTCATGTGCATGAGTCATCCGAGGAGGAGGTTGTGATTAAGATTCCTGATGAGACACCACCGAGTGGCAAACCGGCGAGCACATCGCGCCCTCGTGAGCCTGTGAGAGATTACACTCCCGCCGTTCAATACCCAGGCAGATTGAAAAAGCAAAAGATGGAGGAGCAATATGGTAAGTTTTTAGGGTTGATTAAGCAGTTACATATCAACTTGCCATTTGTGGAAGCTCTAGCTCAGATGCCTAAATATGCGAGATTCTTGAAGGATATCCTCACGAATAAGAGGAAATTGGAGGAGTTGTCTTAGGTGACGCTGAATGAGGAGTGTTCGACGGTGATTCAGAACAAGCTACCAGAGAAGAGACGAGATCCAGGGAGTTTTACCATCCCGTGTTTGATAAGTAGCTTGTCGGTCAGCAATGCCTTAGCTGACCTTGGTGCTAGCATTAACCTCATGCCAGATGCGGTCTTTGCTAAGCTTAAGTTGGGAGAACCTACACTGACACGCATGAGTATCCAGCTGGCCGATCGTTCGGTCAAGTATCCGTGAGGGATAGTGGAGATTATGTTGGTTAAGGTTGATCATTTTGTGTTTCCTAGAGACTTTGTGATTTTGGAGATGGATGAGGATAAGAATGTCCCTATTATCCTAGGTCGACCGTTCTTGGCCACCGCCAAGGCCCTGATTGATGTGTATTCGGGGAGGCTTACATTGAGGGTGGATGAGGAGGAGGTGACCTTTGATGTTGGGAGATCCATGTAGCACACCCAGAATCAGGATGATTCACTTTACTTTGTTGAGACTATTTATTCTTGTGTGAGTGATCATCTCCAGGATACAGCTGAGGAGGAGTCCCTGGACACCCATATTGTAGGAGGGGAGATATTTGATCCAGTTGGTGAGGATCAGTTTGATGAGCAGTTGCATAGCCAGGAGAGCTATGAGTTTCCTAGTGTTCAGCGGTTTTTACAATGGTTAATAGAGAGTCTGAGCTGATTGAGCGGCCTTCTATTGAGGACCCACCACATGTTGAGCTTAAGGAGCTCCCGAGCCATTTGGAGTATGCCTTTTTAGATGGTGAGTCTCGATTACCTGTCATTATCGCCTCAGATTTGACGAGTGATGAGAAGGAAAGGCTACTGGAGGTGCTGAAGCAGCACAAGCAGGCTATTGCATGGAGGATTTTGGACATTAATGGAATTAATCCCTCTTTCTGTACCCATAAGATCCTTATGGAGGATGACAACAAGCCTGTTGTGCAGCACCAGAGGAGGTTGAACTCGAACATGAAGGAGGTAGTGAAGAAGGAGGTGATTAAGTTACTTGACGCTGGTTTGATTTATCCCATCTACGATTCACCTTGGGTTAGCCCAGTTCAGGTTGTCCCTAAGAAGGGAGGCATGACTGTTATCACCAACGAGAGGAATGATCTGATTCCTACTAGTACAGTCACAGGTTGGAGAGTTTGGATCGATTACCGTAAGCTCAATGATGCTACTCGGAAAGACCACTTTCCCCTCCCGTTCATTGATCAGATGTTAGAGAGATTAGCGGGGAAGATGTTCTATTGTTTCCTAGATAGTTTCTCTAGCTACTTCCAGATCCCGATTGCTCCTGAGGACCAGGAGAAGACGACATTCACATGTCCCTATGGCACATTTGCTTATCGGCGGATGCCCTTTGGATTGTGTAATGCTCCGGCCACTTTCCAGCGTTGCATGGTGGCCATTTTCCATGATATGATTGAGGACTCCATGGAGGTTTTCATGGATGACTTTTCTGTGTTTGGGAGTTCCTTTGATCATTGCCTCGGGAATCTGGAGACGATGTTGGCCAGGTGTGAGGAGGCCAATCTAGTGTTGAACTGGGAGAAATGCCACTTCATGGTGAAGGAGGGAATTGTGCTTGGGCACAAGGTTTCACGTGCGGGGATTAAGGTTGATAGAGCTAAGATTGATACCATATCTAAGCTGGCCCGCCGACTTCTGTGAAATCTATTCGAAGCTTCCCTGGTCACGCGGGATTTTAAGGACTCTTTATTAAAGATTTTTCTAAGATTGCCCGACCGATGACCCAGCTTCTTGAGAAGGAAGCCCAATTCGTGTTCTCCGACGAGTGCCTTAGTGCATTCAATTTGTTGAAGGAGAAGTTGGTGAGTGACCCTATCATGGTGGCTCCTGATTGGAAGCTGCCATTTGAGAACATGTGCGACGCGAGTGACTTCGCTGTTGAGGCGGTCTTAGGACAGAGGAGAGAGAAGCAGTTTCACCCGATTTATTTTGCGAGCAAGACGCTCAATGACGCACAGGAGCACTACACCACGACGGAGAAACAGCTCCTAGCCGTTGTCTTCGCTTTCGATAAATTCCGGTCTTATCTCGTCCTATCAAAGACCATTGTATTCACCGACCATGCAGCTCTTCGGCACCTGTTCAGCAAACAGGATGCCAAACCCCGGCTAATCCGGTGGGTTTTGCTGCTTCAGGAGTTCGACATTAAGATCCGCGATAAGAAGGGCGCGGGGAATGTCGCAGCGGACCACTTGTCCCGTCTTTAGTGCTCAGCTTCATCTGAACTTGTGGGGTCATCCATAAATGACAATTTTCCCCACTAGTTTCTCATGCACATACAGACACTGGATGAGGAGTGTCCATGGTTTGCTGATTTTGCAAACTTTCTTGCTAGTGGGATTGTGATTAAGGGCTTAATGCATCAGCAGAATCGGAAGTTCTTTGCGGATGTGAAGCACTATCTTTGGGAGGATCCCTATTTTTTTCGAGTCGGGGCTGATCAGATTGTGCGCAGGTGTGTGTTTGGAGATGAGGCACGTCAGGTGCTTAGACACTGCCACGAGGGCCCGACAAGTCATCATGGAGCTACCTTTACCGCGAAGAAGGTCTTTGACACCGGTTTCTTCTGGCCTACCGTCTTCCGGGAGGCTCATGTGATGATCCGAGCTTGTGACGCCTGCCAGAGGGTGAGCAACATTTCATCTAGGAGTGAGATGCCCCACAACAGCATCCAGATTTGTGAGATTTTTGATGTCTGGGGTATTGACTTTAAGGGACCTTTCCCAGCTTCTCGTGGCAACCGGTATATCCTAGTCGCTGTTGACTACGTTTCTAAGTGGGCCGAGGCTCAAGCCTTGCCTACTAATGATGCTAGGGTGGTTGTTTAATTTCTAAAGAAGCTGTTCTCTCACTTTGGTGCCCCCAAAGCTCCTATTAGTGACCGTGGGACCCACTTCTGTAACTCCCAGTTGGAGAAGGCTCTATCACGATATGGTGTGAACCATAGATTCTCCACAGCCTACCATCCACAGACCAGTGGACAGGTAGAGGTCACGAACCGGGCATAAAGCGGATTCTTGAGAAGACGGTTGGTCAGAACCGAAAGGATTGGTCGGATTGGTTAGATGATGCACTTTGGGCCTTCCGGACTGCGTATAAGACGCCTATTGGTACCACACCATTTAGGTTGATCTATGGAAAGGCGTGCCATCTTTCGGTGGAGTTAGAGCATACGGCTTATTAGGCATTGAAGGCGGTGAATCTTGACTTTATTAACGCGGGTGAGAACCGGTTCACTCAGATTCATGAGCTTGATGAGTTGAGGAATCAATCCTATGCAAACTCCACGATCTACAAAGTGAGCACTAAGAGTTTACATGACCGACGCTTGAAGGACAAGAAGGAATTTGAAGTCCCGATGGACGGGTCCCTAAACGGTTAAGGAGGTGTTTCCTTATGGGACCGTCGAGATTGAGCACGAAGATCGGAGGATCTTCAAGGTCAACGGTCATCGTCTTAAGCCATACATTGACGGACCGGTTGACCCGGCATTGGAGGTGGTTGACCTCCACCCCAAGGACAAATGAATTCGGGACTTGAGTCTAGCTAACGACTCGTTAATAAACTTAGCCTGTTTCGGTATCATCTTTGGTAACAAATCTTAGATTTTGTTTCTATGTTTATTTTCTTATTTTTATTTTTATTTTTTTAGGATTTTACCATTTATTTTTGAGTTTAGGTGATCGAAACGTGTTTTGGATCAAGCGGACTTTGGTTAGTGATTGGGATACCTCAAGTATGTTTTCTGAATTTTTAGAAATTTTAGTTTGGAAGAATCGCAGTCGGGTTGAGTACAAGCTGCATAAAACTTAGGTTTTTCTGTCTGCTTGGCAAGAGACACGGTCGTGCCTCACTATAGGCGTGGTCGTGCCTCTAACCCTAGGCGCGGTCGTGCCTAAGCACTTGACGCGGTCGTGCCTAACTGTTTGGGGTAGTTCAATTTGGTTTCAAACAGACTTTTCACTTTCCACTACCCCACCGAAACCCCCCTATTGCGATTCTCCCAAATTCCCGCCGCATTGCTTCCTTCTCCACGATCTAAGGTATGATTCGACTCCCTTCTATTTGTCCATGTTTAGATTTAGGGTCGGTCGCCCGCTTGTTTAAACAACTTAGGGTTTTAGTCGATTTTTAGTTTTTCTTCAATTTCTCCGTGTGATTGTTCTTTGGTAGCTTGTAAATGCATAGGATAGTTGTTTTAAACCCCTTGGAATGTTGATGTACTAAAAGCCCCTTCATAATCATGCTAGAAATGTAAAATTTTGAATCTGAAAATCCTAAAATAGGTTGATCACGGTCGCGCTCATGACCAGGCGCGGTCGTGCTCGGCTTTTGTAGTTTCCAGGAGGTAATTTTTGGCTGAGCGCGGCCGTGTCTCCTACTAGCGTGGTCGTGTCAACTTTGGTTTGTTCTGGGCGCAGCCGTGTGTCTCCCTAGCGCGGCCGTGGTCTTCATTTTTGGCCTAGGCGCGATCGTTGCCTGACTTAGCGCGACCGTGTTTCCGGGTTAGGACTGCCCGTGGTCGGCCACAGCGCGACCATGGGCTTGGATTATGGCCTAGGCGCGGTCGTGCCCCTTCCTAGGCGCGACCGTGCCCCTTCATAACTTAGGTTAGAAACTTCATAATTCCGTCTAGCATCTTCATAAATGTTCTGATTTCATTTTTGTTGTCTTGCAGATGGCAGGCAACCGGGATCACCCATACTTGGAGTTTAATCTCAACGAGCATGAGTACGACGCTCGTCTGGATGTTCTATGGCCACGCCGAGGTCGGATTTTAGCCGCTCGTCGTTTAGAGCCGGCCGCTATAGACGCCATCGGTCAGCGGGACCGGTGGAACGATCTCGTCACTGCCCCGTGGCGCCGTTTGTTTATACCTCACGCTATTCAGTATGTCGAGCTCGTGATGGAGTTTTTCTCCACGTATGATTTCGATTATCCTTGCGCAGACCTGGAGTAGCCCGAGACGATTCGGTTTAGGCTGGCGGGGAGTGGCGAGTGATGTCAGTTGCCAGGTTCGGACATCTATTGGGTTTGTATACAAGGCAGGAGCTTCAAACAGAGGTATTCACCGAGGGGATCACCGAGTTTCCGACGGAGGAGGACAAGGACTAGTTCTGGCACGAGTTTGGTTTTGGGATTTATGATCCGAGTCTGACCAAGGCTTCGAGCCTTCGAGGTCCTCTGCACCGTGTTCTTCATCGTTGTATCGTATATTCTATTTCTGGTCTAGGACAGGGAGAGACGGTAGTGAACTTGAAGGAGCTATTCTATCTGTTTTGCTTTGTACGCCTACGCACCTGTAATCTTGCGCATTCTATCGCAGGGTACTTGGTGAACGGGACGCGATGTTACCAGCGCTATTTGTGGAGGTCACTTCATGACCAATCTGTCGAGGCACTTTCAGTTACTAACCGATGACTTGATAGGGGACCTGACCCCTGTGGCAGAGATCGTCATGATGACCGTGCAGACACTGAGAAACATGCATGTGGCTCGTCGTGGCGCAAGAGGGATGTAACATTTCTGATTTTTAGTATCCGTATTTTCAATTCAATGTAATGCATTTCAAACTCGCTTCTAGTGCACTGTTTTGTTTCTTTTCGTACCATCAATTTAATACTATCAAATATTTAATCTTGGAATAAATAGAAAATTATTTATTTAAAGTTTATAAAAATTAAATTTACAATTATTGCTAAACCTTTCATTTAAAAAGTATTTTAATGGTTAAGTTACATTTTATAAATAAATAAATAAAATAATGATTATTTATTTACTTTATTTTTAAACAAAGACATTTATTTATTTACACTTAATTTCATTTAACACTTACAATATTTTCACAAACGATAATTATTTAATTTAATTAATTAATTAATCAAACTCAAACCTTAAACAAAATGCTTCAAAAATGTTTATTTTAAAACCTTATATTTTATTTAATACTTTTAAGTACAAATCAATGGCCTTATACACAAATTCAAATTCAACTTTAAACTTAAACTTTTGTGCACACTATTGATACAATACGCATTGTACACTAAGTTAACTTGTGCATTTCAAGGATCCTTATTCTATCTAGTATCTTTGTTAGCTACGCCTTCAAACCAAGTGAGTATACATAGCCCCTTTTACACTTTTGGGGTGAAACATGAACTCTATCAAATTACATGTTTACATTTACACAAACAACACTAATACAAATCCTATTTACATTCATGTGTACAAATTTGAGCTTTATGCCCGAGTGCTATGTGTGCTAACTTTTGTATGCGATTATGTGCAATCATTAACTTTTCAAGCCGACGGTTTTCAATGATAGATCTATTGAGTCTGACAAACCCACCCAGATTGGGGTGATTGATACCGACAACACAATTTGCATGCTAGTTACAAAAGTTTGATTGTACTTGGTTACACAATAGCTGCTCCCCATAAATGTCTTATTTATCATGTTATGTATGGATTTGTTTTACAAACTACATGCTATCTACATACAAACCTGTGTTATACTCACCAACTTTTTAGTTGACTTTATTTTATTCATGTTTCAGGTTCTAATGTGTGAGATTGGTCAAGATGTGCTACACATAGGCTTGGACTTAGTTAATTTAAATAAAAGAACTCTATGTATTTCAATTTTTCTCTATCTTGGATTTGGTTTTGTTTGGATTACTTGCAAATGAAATTTGACGTTTAATATATTCAATTTAGTCAACCTTGTGCTTATGAACAGTCTACATGTCCCGCCCCGATGATTCCGCCATCGGTCGGAGTGTGACAGATTGGTATCAGAGCCAGGTTATAGGGAATTAGGTTATTAGACACCTTGACCTAGACTATAACTTTAGGACACCTACCTATGTTATGTTTCATGATTACATGTTATATGCTACATGCTATATGTTATATGTTGTGTGTTACATGCTATGTGCTACATGCTTACTATGATTAGTTATTATTTGATGACTTATTTATTAAAAACCCATGACTTATTAGTATATACTTAAATAATAAATTAAATAAACAATATCTCTTTCTATATCCTAAAACCCCATAATGCTCTTATCTTTTTCTCTATCTATATTCTTCTTAGCATGTGGAATCTTCATGAAGCTAAATCCATAAAATTTTCTTTATTTCCTCGTTAAGGTTTTTAAGCTTTGTTAATTATTTGAGGACACGTGCAATCTGGAAGAGTGACACCTGTATTTTGGGTTTTCTGTCTAGGAAAGCATTTCGCATAAATCCCAATCAACCGAGGGACCCGTATGATTTCCTAGGAATTCCCGAGATGAGTGTTTACTTATAGGCTAAAGCATGTCTCCTTGAAAATTATATAAGTTTAATTAACCTTAATGTGTCATAGTATTCGAGTGATTATATCACTATTTGAGTACAATCCAAACTATGATTATCTATTTATTTTGTTATCTTATTCTATTAAATCCAAACAATTCTCATAAGTTCTTACATATTTTCTTGTCTTGTGAAAATCTGTAGAATGCCTCCTCGTCGTGCTCCCGCGGCCAACACCAATACCGACATTGCTGCTATTCTTGCACAACTCGTGACACAACTCACTCAAGCTAATAGTGCCAAATAGTAGTAATAGTGGTAATGGTGGTAATGGTGGAAATGGTGGTAACAACCCATCTCAATGAACTTTCAAACATTTCAACTCGTGTAATCCTCCCAAATTCTATGGTACCGAAGGAGCTACTGGACTCTTTCAATGGTTCGAAAGCATTGAGAATACTTTTCTCAATAGTGACTGCCCCGACAACCTTCGTGTTCGTCATGCCACAAGTGTCCTACAAAAACAGGCACTCACGTGGTGGAATGGGGAGAAGAGAAATAGAGGTGTGGATGTGGCAATGGCCTTACCTTGGGATGAGGTTAAAAGGCTAATGACCGAGGAATTCTGTCCTCGTAATGAAGTAAAGAAACTTGAAGCCGAATTTTGGGATCTTGCCCAAGATAGTGGTGAAAACTTGGCGTATACAACTCGGTTCCATGAGTTAAGTCTTCTCGTGCCCCACATGGTCACTCCTCTGTCCCACTGCATCGAAAAGTATATTGGGGGACTACCTAGGCAAATTCAAGATACTGTCCTAGCAAGGAATCCCGCAACACTTGAGGATGCTATCCGCTTATCCGCCACCTTAAGCGATAACCATGTGAAGGCGGGGACTCTTACTAAAAAGGGCGCAAAGAAAGTCTCCGACATTGCAACTTCTTCCACCCACAACAAGGAAGCCACAACTGAACCCTCCCGACATAATAAGAAAAGAAAGGCTAGAAACTATGCTATGGTCACTCCTGCTATGCCTGTTCACCAAGTTGCTCCTATGGTTCAAGCACCGGCCAAAAAACCATATGTTGGAATCTACCCACTTTGTACCACCTGCAACTACCATCATCCCCAAAGCATCCTGTAGGTCCCTTCGTGTGTGTCGGATCGTCACATGCAAGTGGTCTACTAGTTGCACTGGGTTGCGGAATACCCGTGACTAGGTGGAGAGTCTTACTAAACAAAGTAAACCAAACACGAGAGTCACAATAAACGTTCTTTGTATTATAAACACTCGACGGTTACAGAGAGAATACAAGCTGCGTACTTAGCAAAACTGAGTTCGTCTAAACAAATGGTTCTGCGTACTTAACTTCTGTGAACCTATCCTATTTATACAGACCTGATGCCTGCGCACTTGTTAAGTGCGCAGGACCAATTGATCTTGCGTACTTAACAAGTATGCAGAGGTGTTCTTGCGTACTTGCTAAGTACGCAGGAGCTTTCTCCTGCGCACATGTAAGTGCGCAAAACACTTAGCAGAAAAACAACATACATTATGTAAAAGTAAATACAACTCGATAAACTATTACATAACGACTCTTGCATACAAAGACAAATTACAGACATTAGAAATACAAACTAAGACTCTATCCAGAGTGTTGTCACAGGAAAGTGCATCAACAAACTCCCCCTTGACAACAGCTCGGGATCTTCATCGTCTTCAGTCTTCATTCTTCAGCCTTCACAGCACTTGTTCCTTAACTTCCATCTTCTTTTTGTAATCAAGACAGAACTTGATCAACTTGTCGTATTTGGCAGAGAGAAGCTTCGTCCATTCGTCAGTGTGGATGCAGTACTTGTCGCCTAGTACCTCCAGATCGTTCACAGAAAATATGATGAAGCAGACTTCATCAAATATCCTGATCACTTCCTTTGGCACCATGTTTCCACTTGCTGACTTACCTTTACTCATTACCACAGCCTCGCCTGTTTTTGGATCAACGTACCAGTACCACATGTCACCAAGAATATCCTGAGGTAACTTGCTCAGGGGAATCTTAGTTTCACATCGTACTGGCTTGTATACCAATCTCTTTATGGGCTTCTTAGTCACAGGATGCACAACGTGCTTATCCTTGACTCTTCTGGGCACCTGAGGCTTGAGGTATTCAAATTTCCCTGATCTCGCTTCCCGCTGTAGTGTTACCCACAAACCCATTGCTACTGCATTATTCGAGTGACTTAGCAGATCGTGGTTTGCGAGGTTAACTAGGTCGTACTTGGGCAAAGAGTTGAACGCCTCACTGGTGGGTTTCAAGTATTGAACCCCCCCAGATCTTTTGATGGCGAACAGCTGCTTGTCCTCCTCGTACCTAACAGCTAAGTTCATACCTGTCGCTCTGTGCTTGTCTGTGATAGACATCTTTTTCCACACGGGAGCTGGACCCTTTGTAGATGCAGAAGGCATGTCTTTCTCTTTTTATGCCTCGGGGTCCGCAGGTATAGGGTCGACAGGGGAGGCTTCAGTTGTGGCTTCAACATTACTTGCCATGTCAACTGAGCCTGTGTCGAGCAGAGATTCGAGCGATGGTACTTAAAAGATCTCACCATCCTCTAACTCGTACTCTCCTTCCCCGTCGCCCTTGGGAATCTCTATCACCACATCATCGTCATCCTCATTCCAGTCATCACCAGAGTCGATCTCTCCTTCTTCCAGATTAAGGAGAGCATCGATCTGTGCCTCTTTGTAGATGCAGAAGGCATGTCTTTCTCTTTTTGTGCCTCGGGGTCCGCAGGTATAGGGTCGACCGGGGAGGCTTCAGTTGTGGCTTCAACATTACTTGCCATGTCAACTGAGCCTGTGTCGAGCAGAGATTCGAGCGATGGTACTTAAAAGATCTCACCATCCTCTAACTCCTACTTTCCTTCCCCGTCGCCCTTGGGAATCTCTATAACCACATCATCGTCATCCTCATTCCAGTCATCACCAGAGTCGATCTCTCCTTCTTCCAGATTAAGGAGAGCATCGATCTGTGCCTCTTTGGAATAGTCAGGCTCTAAATAGAGGATCTCATCATCAGATAAGTCCTTGAGCACGTCAGCCGCTGACTTCCCTTTATCTCCGCCACCACCACCTGAGGCATCACCACCCTCTTGCTGAGTAGACTCCCCCACAGCCAATGGAACAGAAGAGATGGGCACAATCGCCAAAGCTAGGTGCTCACCTCCACTTGGACCGACTTCAGGATCCTTGTCTTTATCATCATCCTTAGTCAGATCGACTGGATGACAAGACTCGGCACCGGTGGATTTCTTTTCTTTGTCTTTCTCTTTCTCTGTCTCCTTCTCCCCCTGAGCACCTAGCTTCGCGGTCAGTTCACTAACTAATTTGACCATCGCTGCGTGCTCTTTTCTCTGTAAGTCCATCCTCAGCTCAAGTGAAGTTCTGTGGCCGAGAATCATTTCGTTAGTCTTCATTAACAGTTCATTATGTGCCATGACATTCTTTAACCGTTCATCAGTCCCCGTTCTCTGGCTACGCAGAATCCTAACTTCATCCGCCAGAGAGTTTATCTGTGCTTGTTGAGCATCAGAATCCTCTTTTGACTTTTGAATAGTCTTCAACAAGCCAGCAACTTGGGTTTCTAGCACATCAATCCTAGCTTCATTTGGATCTGGATGCCTAGATGATGAGGCTTCGGCGTTGTGGATGGGGGAAGAGAAGATTGTGTCAAAGTCGAACCCCGGTGAGAAATCACCGTAGTTAAAGGGTTGACCTGACAGCTCTTTGGTGGGTGTTGGGATGGGGGATGTAATGATGGGAGTTATGGTTGGGGTGATGGTGACTGACTCCGTGTGAAGTGGAGCAGTCACCGTCACCTGGACTGTTGGAGTAGGGAGGGTCACCGTCACAGGAATCACCTCTGTGACCGCCGTGACTGCCACATCTGCTTGTACCAGTGGCCTTCTCCTCCTTCTAAACAGTTGCCGTGCTAGCGTGGTAGATTCTGACTCTGGATGGGCAGCTTCAACTTGTACTGGCTGCACAGTCGGAATCTCTTCAACCCTGGGGATAGCAACCTCTTGCCTATCGCCCCTTTTCTTGTTGGCTTTCTCTCGCCTTCGTCTTTGTAGAGCAGCGTCAGAGTCGGAAGCCGGCTCATATTCGCTGCTCGAGCTTTGTCGTTTTCTTTTTGAAGACGACTCAGGCAGGGTTACCTGTGCCGACCTTCTCGGATGTGCCTGTGATGGTGCGTCATCAGAATCAGAAGAATCTGATTCTGTTGCCTCCGAATCGGATTCCTCAGCACCACCAACATCACCTTCATCATCACCTTCATCATCACCGTCATCATCATCATGCTCTTCCTCTTGCTCTTCACCAGAGTCATCACTCATCTCTGGTGCTGAGTTGGGACTATACCAGTTCCAATCTTCAGGAGCGACGTATGCTTCATTCAGTAGGTGGCCAAAGAGGTCAGTGTGCGCAGGCGTAGGTTCTACATTGCCTGGCTTTAGAAACTGAGCAAAGACTCTCTTGTCCACCCTTTTTACCTGCAGTCTCTCCCCGATAGCGCGTAGGTTTGGCAGTGCATCATCGATCAGTAGCTGCACAAACCTCGGGTACAAAAGGAACCTGAACCTCTCTGCTGTATTTATCTGGTCATTTAGTGCTTTGAAGATATAGCGAGAGAAGTTATAGCCCCGATTGAGAGACAGGCCCACCATGGCCGCTGCTAGGTCATGACCCATGGCATCTTTCCCCGCTTTCCTGGATGAGATGCACACGATCATGATGTGGGCAAAGTAACGCCATTGATCCAATACCCACATCTTCTTGTAGGAAGCATAGTCCCTTGCCCTGACATATCCCATTCTGTGCCTCCAACACCCATCCACGTAGTAATCTGGATAGGATGTCGGGTCGGTGGCAAGGTCTCTGAACTGCAAAACTCTCCTTATTGTATCCTCAGAGATAGCAATACCCCGACCGTCAACGGTAGCCCTTATGATATTCGGGGATACCGTACAATCGTGCTCTGCAGTCTCCCAGAATTGCTCCAGGTAAGGTCTTGAGACTGTTGGGTTTGCTGAGATTGCATAACTTATTCTTGATCTGTTGATAAAATCCACAATCTCCCTGTATTGCAAGGCTGTGCCTTTCCATTCTGGTTCGGTGTTAGCCACTAGGTTGAATTCGTCAGTGAATGCACGAGCCATAGCCTGCAAACACACACAGAAAACATATTCAGAACAACTTATAACACTGGAAGTAGACACACATGACATAGTATAGTAGTTACACTTTGAAAAAATTTTCAGACTTAGGAAAAATTTCTAAGTGTTGGTCCTGCGCACTTAGTAAGTGCGCAGGATTTTCCTCTTGCGTACTTAACAAGTACGCAAGAAGCATTTCTTGTGTACTTGCTAAGTGCGCAAGAACAACCGTTAGCAAAAATTTCCAAAACTTGTAATTCGTTCAAAATGTGGGTTGATTAGGTCGCCACTAGGTCGGAATCAAGGATTCTAACCTATGGTACCATTATCAACACTACACTCGTTCAATTTTTGACCTAGACCCGTCGCCGACCCACTGTCGGTTCAACTTCAAATGACGGATCAATCGAGGACCAT
Organism: Smallanthus sonchifolius; assembly: GCA_023525975.1. NCBI lineage: Eukaryota > Viridiplantae > Streptophyta > Magnoliopsida > Asterales > Asteraceae > Smallanthus > Smallanthus sonchifolius. The sequence goes on from CM042036.1 coordinate 47,303,344, forward strand.
GAGATGATTAGGGAGTCGATTAAAGCTTCCTATTAGCTTGTTACAGATAATAAGTTACCCAAACAACCCCATATTACCCCAAATTTTGTCGGCATTAACCTAAAAAGATTCTAGGTCAGAATTCGGTCCAAAGTGACGATTAAACGGATGAAATCGGTCTATAATCTCACCACTGAGATGGAATACGATGATGAAAGTATGGATGGGACGAGAAGATGATTGGACACAAATGATTTTTTGAGAGTAAAATTGCAGAGGGAAACTTTGGGTTTGAAAGCGTGAAAGCTTAAAAAATGTTCTAAGTCTCTGATTTATACCCCTCACTTAATGTTCGTGCGTACTTGTTAAGTGCGCACGAGTTAACTCTTGCGTACTTAACAAGTGCGCAAGGATTAACTCTTGCGTACTTGTTAACTGCGCAAGTATTACTTCGTGCGTACTTGACAAGTGCACACAACCCTTAAGTGCGCAATTTACAACTCAAAATTTATGAAGATTTTCAAGTAAAATAGCGAACAAGATAAAAATATTCAACCAAGAGGATTCAAATACAATTCATGAGGATTAAACATAAAATATTTTTGGCCTTTTTCTGATTTAAACTTGAACTATGCATAAACTTAAAAACTTAAAATCTTTTTGTTCTTTTCAAGATAGATATATACAATCATTTACACAAGCTATTTTTAATCAAAGGTACGAGCAGAGGATCATATCAGGCTAACTTATAGCAAAAACGATACAATATAAACATCAAAGAATATGGGATCATGTCATGTATTACTCTTTATTCATACGTAATAAGCACATAAACAAGTAATTCAAGTTGACAATATTATAAGATTTGAAACTATAAGCATCTTTGTATCACGTTCTTGTGTATTAAGGTATTTAATTATAAGATATACAACGTGTACCCCACTGATATGCTATGATATTTTGCACTATCTTCAAGGCATCTAAGATTTTTTCCAATGATTTTCTTAATTTTCAGAATGAAGTTACATAAATTAGCACAGAAAAATCAAGCAGAATCCATAAGGATTATCAGGAATCATAAGATTCAGATTCGAGTGATTCTTTTGTCTTGGTTTCATGTGATTTTCTTCTTTGAATATCGGTATGATGATTCGGGATAATGAACATGGTGTTTGATTATAAGGTAAGGGGATCCAACTTTTATCTGGATTTGATTTCAATGAACCAGGAATGATTCAAGGGTGAATACATGCTCAACGGTTAATGTAGAGACATGTCTTGATTCAATCTCTCCTTGCATACTTGTGAGTATGGGTAGTGAGATGAACCGCATTAATTGTGCTAACAACATAACCCGAAACTGATCTCAAAAGAAAATTATTGTCAAAATCTAACATCCTTTATCTGAAAGTGATCGTTTCTAATCTTTTACTCACACACGCTTGCAAACATGGGTTCAAATCACAGTTGTAATTTAGATTTAGTTTCCACACTACTAGTGATTCAAAGACGCATACAACCTACTGACAATTCAAATTACTTGTAAATAAACAGATTAAGAACATAACAATTTTAAACAGATAAGTAAGCATAACGCAATCATTTCCCATATGAGCAGTCTATGAAGTTTAGATCATTTCTGATGTACTATCATTTTCTCTTTTCTCAAGTTAACTTTGAAATTTTCTCCATTTTCTATTTTGTTTTTGATTTTTGTAAAATATTTTAAAACCTAAAGAACTGTACAGAAAATTTAAAAGAATTAAAAATTTAACTTCCATGAATTGAATTGAGTTAAGAAAACTTAGTTTTCACTCAGGATTGAACATTCCTATCAAGTTGACAAGATGCTCAAAACGGGATCGATCAAATGCCTTTGTGAAAAGGTCAGCAAGATTGTCATCCGTGTGAACTTTTACAAGTTCAATTAAATGCTTTTCAGCACAATCACGGATGAAATGATGGCGAATCTCTATATGTTTAGTTTTGGAGTGTTTCACCGGGTTATTTGTGATGGACATGGTGGCATTGTTGTCAATGAATAGAGGAGTTCTAGTGAAGTTTAAGCCGTAGTCTCTCAACTGCTGCTGAATCCACAGTATCTGAGAACAACCGCTCGCTGCAGCAATGTATTCTGCTTCACAAGTTGAGACAGAAACCGTTGACTGCTTCTTTTACTGCCAGGAGACCAGCCTGTCTCCTAAGAATTGACATCCACCAGAAGTTGACTTTCTGTCAAGGTTACAACCGCCATAATCTGAATCAGTGTAGGCTTTGAAGTCGAATGACTGCTGCTTAGAGTACCAAAGACCTAATCGGGGTTACCCTTTCAGATATCTGAAAATTCTCTTCACAGCTATCATATGTGACTCCTTCGGTTGAGACTGAAACCTTGAGCACAAACATACAGCAAACATTATATCGGGTCTTGAAGCTGTGAGATACATAAGTGATCCGATCATCCCACGGTACAACCTGCTGTCCACATCCTTTCCATCTCTGTCGGGATGCAAACCATGATTGACTGGGATTGGTGTGCCATAAGTAGTGCTATCACTCATCTTGTATTTTGACAAGATGTCCTGCACGTACTTAGTTTGATGTACATAAATTCCATTCTCTCTTTGACTGACTTGCAGACCTAGAAAGAATGACAGTTCACCCATATTGCTCATTTCAAACTTGGACTTCATCACCTTCTCGAATTCCCTACACATCCCTTCATTGGTCGACCCAAAGATAATGTCGTCGACATATACTTGCACAAGAAGAATGTCACCTCCTGTTTTCCGTATGAAGAGAGTCGAGTCAATCTGTCCACGGTCGAAACCATTAGACAGTAAATGCTTAGATAAAGTCTCATACCATGCCCACGGTGCTTGATGAAGACCATAAAGTGCTTTGTCGAGCTTGTACACTTTATTGATATTATGCGGATCTTCAAAACCGGGAGGTTGAGTGACATAGACTTCTTCATGCACCTTACCATAAAGGAACGCACTCTTCACATCAAGTTGATAGACCTTGAAGCCGACATATGTGGCATAAGCCAAGAACAGTCGAATGGCCTCAATTCTAGCAACTGGGGCATATACTTCATTGTAATCCAAGCCCTCTTGTTGATAAAAACCCTGAACAACCAATCTTGCTTTGTTCTTCACAACTACATGACGATCATCCGTCTTGCATTTGAACACCCATCTGGTACCAATTGGCTGAAAGCCTTTTGGCAAGTCAACTAAATCCCACACGTGCAACTTTTGGAATTGAGACAGTTCATCTTGCATCGCCTCAATCCAGCAGTTGTCAGCAAAGGATTTGCCACTGACTGCCTTAAGTTATCAGCATGAACAAGTTTCCTGCGGATAGCTTTAAAGCCATCAGCAGCAACATCCCTGCTGCAGATCATTGCATCTATCAGTAGCAATTAAGTTTGCTGCTAACAGACTTAACCTTCCGCAGCAACCAAAGTTGCTGCGGACAGGCCTATCCTCCATAGCAACCTTTTTGCTGCGGAATGAATACAACAGTAAGCAGCACCCAAATCTGCTGCTGAAAGACTTCACTATCCGCAGCAACCAAGTTTGCAGCGGATAGCTCACCATCGGCAGCAAAAGTTTGCTGCTGATGGGTAAAACAAGTCTACATTAACTTTTACCCGCGGTAAAAACTACTCTCAGTCTTTACCATGACTGCTCGAGTGTTTTACAGTTGTAACAATAAAAAGTGAAACAGGTTGTACTGTACAAGTAAGGTTGCTTTTTTCTTCGTCTACCGTTATATCACAATCTCAAACGTTCCCACAACCTCTTCATATTCAATTTCAAACCCTAAACCCATCACTTTCTCTCCCGTCCCCACAGCATTCAAAGCCCTAAATAATTAACCACCATTCAAACACCCTTCTCTCTTCCCTCCAAATCCATAACATTGGCAGGCGCAGACATAAACAACCCCAACCACAAGTTTTCCCCATATCACAACCTCACTGCATGCCTAATAAAGGGCAAGAAATCCGAAGGTTTCGATGATATGATTGACTTCCTTTGTCGGTCCAAAATCCACCATGCCCTAACAGTCAACCCAACCATCTATACTTCCCACATGGAAGAGTTTTGGAGCTCAGCCGTGTATTCTACTGACCAGGGCACTCCCCAAATCAGTGGCACAGTAGACGGCAAGGAGATGATTGTCACTGAAGCAAAGCTCCGCCAACACCTCAAGCTTCAAGATGAAGGGGACGCCATCTCTTACCCAAGAGACGTATACATGAGGACCTTTGTATCCATAGGGTACACTGGAAATCAAACAGAGTATACGATAGAGAAGGCACTCATGGGTCCCAAATGGAAGTATATCTGCCACACTCTTCTCCAACGCATATCCCAGAAGAGGAGTGGCTGGAACCAACTTAGCTCCGGACTTGCGTCGGCAATTCACGGTATGATAACTGGGGCGGGTTACAATTTTTCCCACCTCATTCTTGAAGGTTTGAGATACAACCTTCAAGAAGGGGTGAAATCACAGTTCTTCATGTACCCAAGATTCTTGCAGGAAGTGTTCAACATTGAGCACCAAGATCTTTCAAAAACTGCAAGAATCTACATGATGCTTGGACATAAGAACAACATTTTTCAAAGCATGAGAACAGTTTCATCAAAGTTCTCAGGGGCCGATGTTCCATTGTTGTCTACAATGTTGAACACGCAAAGTGCCCAGGGTGACAGTTCAGCAAACCCAGCTGATACTGATCCCACACCCTCCACCTCACTGCCACAAACTCAAACTGCTGCTTCCCTTGATCGAACCCCTGTGCATTCTACTGAGAATGTACAGGAACATACTTTACTCACCCACAGTTTGCTTGCTCAACCGGAACACAGGGCCCCGGTTGCAGCCAAATATACAAGGAAGAGGGGCAAGAGAACTCCTTCTTCTCTTGCCTCCAAGGCCCAAACCCAAGCCAACATCCCTCACTCAGAATCACAACATTCTAGTGAGAATATAATAAGGGAAAGCGACACTGTTAGGGAGACTCCTTTGGAAGTCTCTCTATTAGGATTAGGATCACTTCCCGGATCCATAGAACATCCCTTTGAGCCATTCCTATCTTCTTTGGACTTAAGTGTTGAGGAACCTGACCAAAGTGATGTACCTTCTCCAACCACCACTATCAAGGAGGTACTGATTGGTGTTGCTTCCGAAACACCCAACCCAAGTTCTTCACCCTTGAAGGTTCACTGTAGGATTAATGAAAGAGTGGATGTGGAAGAGGCTGTCACTACTGCTGGTCCATCAAATGACCAGGAGGACAGTGACAACATCTTTAAGACCTCAACCACGACAACTCATGGTGAGGGTGTTTCCTTGGAAACTCCCCTCGCTGAGAGGAATCCCAGGCGCCAAGAAACCACGGGTGATGGGGATACTGAGGCTCGGCCTACGGCCCCATCTGGGTCCAAGGATTCCACAACTGTGGATGAGGACAGACTGAAACTTCATAACTTGGAATTGACGGCCAGGGTGGCTATGCCAGAGGCTGAAGTGTCCAAACTAAGACACCAAGTCGCTATGCATAAAGCCCATCAATGCCCAACTTTAGCCACTCCCTCTCTTGTATCAGTAGGCACCCAAACTGATGCTACCAAAAAGGGGGAGATGGTCTCTATGGAAGAAGATAAAGACAGTCTTGACGACTGGATTCAAGAGCAGGTTGTACTTCAAAGCTCACTATTCAAGCCAGCTTTTGTCCAAGTTCATGACTTGCCAGTCCCAGATAACGAAGACGAAGAGACATCTGAAGACTGGAAGTTGGTCGTCAGGGCTGTCGATGAAATGCTGAATGATGTTGAAGACACAGAACAAACAAATACATCATTCAGCATCCTTCCTGAAGCAGCAGCCATCATAAGTCAATCCATAACCCCTAACTCCTACAAACAACACAGAAGCTAGAATTTGACTCCATTCTAGCTTGGGGGTATGATGGATCAGCTGAGAGATTTTGGATTGGATGGGAGTTTAGTGGTGTAAAAGAGCTAAACTGGAACTCTCTCAATGCCCTCCAAGTCCTACAACTGCATTTAACCAACTGCATCAACACTTCATCAGATCTCTCAGCTGAACTTGCCATTGGCAGGTTCCATGACTTGATGGAGGATAATCTACCCCACTTCGAAAGACTAATTCAAAAAGCAAAACGGGTAGCTTATCCTGAATCTTCGGCAACAGCAGCAAGAAGATTGTCTCCTAGAAGACTTGACATTATAAGGAGCAGTCTTCTCACTAAAGAAGAAATTTGCTGCCTAAGAAGATTTCTGTACTGCCTCATCGTCAAATACTTAGAGGTGCTGGGATGGACAAGCACTAAGTCTCTTGACCACACCTTCCTTCTAAGCAACAGCTCCTCTCTCACCATCAACACCAGGAACATCTTGTCACTTCCTACAGACTTTCTCTACAAGATCTTTCAGCTCATAGCCAACATCTGCAATGTCAACTCACTTGAAAGCCAGGCAATGATAGCTACTGTCAGAGCCAAACTTGAACAAGTAGGAAGAATTACTGAGGCAGTATATGTGTCAAACTCTGACACTGACACTGACTCAGCTTCCCCTCGAGTAGACATCTGCACTGCAGCATATGGGTCAAGATCAACTATCAAAGAAATGCTGAAAGAAGTCACAAGTCCTGAGTCCAAATCGAACGAGGCCAATGACTTTCTCATGTTCACATCCCAAATTGCCAATGAAGCTGAGGCAGAGATCCCAGTAGCAGCATCATCATCTGTTGTTGTGATCAGTGAAGCTGAAGCAGAGGCATCCAATGTAAACAAAGGAAAGGGAATCATGACAGATGAAGATGAAGAGAGGTTGCTAAAAGAGAAAAGAGAGAGAGAAGAGAGAAGAAGAAGAAGAAGAAGAGAAGAAGAGGAGATGGCTGACATGAAAAAGGCTCAAGAAAGAAAAACAGCCATTCTCCTAAGAGAACAAACCATCTAGCTGTATGCTAAACAGCTGGATGAACTGAAAAGAAAGATTCCTGCAGTTGACCGGATTGAAGAAGATGCAGCTCTTGCTCTTCAACTGCAGGAACAATTCAATAGAGAAGAGGAAGAATTGGAGAAGAAGAAGAAAGAAGAAGCTAAGTTCAGAATAACCGATTCTGAACTAGCTAAAGAAATGAGGGAGGAGTGGGTAAAGACTCTAGTCTCTCAAGGTGAGGATGCAGACTACCTTGAGAAACTATCAACTAAAGAAGTCTACAGAGCCTTCATGGGTCAGCAAGGTCAGTTGGCAAAGAAGAAGAAAAATCCAAACAATAATCCAAAAAGACCATTGCCTTTAATAAACGGACCCATGAAGAAAGGAAGGTCATGATTGACTTCCTTAAGGCTAGAGGAGATAGTGGAAAGAGGCTAGGTCCCATGAATTTCATTAACCTGCAAGCCCTCTACTTCAAAGTTAAAAAGGATGAGGAAGAAAGACTAGGGAAGAAGGGCTCCAAGAAAAGGGTACTTATCAAAGAAGAAGAAAAACCAAAGACAAAGAAACCCAAGCCTTCTCCCTCACCTACCTCTTCCTCAATCCATCATCCTTCCACTCTCCTCCCCAAACCTTCCACTCCTCCACCCAACAAGTCCAAATCATCCCACCCAGCTCTCACTCATCAACAGCCTCCCTTGAAGAAATCCAAATCCTCATCTGAACCTGAAGACTCAAGAAACATAGTTGAATGGGTCTACAATCCACAGGATCAAAGGTTTGAGATCTTCAGGGGGAGAACTGAAAGAAGAAGATCTACATACAGGTCTGTTGATGAGGTTCTGCAACTACCAGATTCAGATCTTGGCAGAATTCTGGAGCTCGGTGAAGCTCATGAGCCTGTAAACGAGAGTGGGAAACGTCTTGTGCTAGCAATCAAACACTACTTCAACCCTAGCAAAGATGTGATCATTAACATCAAACCACTCAAGTCCCACTCTCCATTTGTATCTTGGTCCTACAATGCTGATTTGGATGAGTTCACTCTGATTGATGTAAAGAAGCAGCAGATGAGATGTTCAAGCAAAGCAATCTACAAAATGCCATACAAAGACATCAAGACTCTGTCTGAACTTCTACTGAACAATCCCAGCAAGGATCCAAGAGGCAATGAGGTTGAAAGGATAGTCAGCCACATGCAAAAGCTTCAGCAGCAAAGTGATTAGAAGAATTTTGGTTGCATCAGTCTAGGGGGAGTTTGTAGAACCAAAGACTGATTGCTACCAAATTATTCTAAGTACAAATGCTGCTGATAGGCGTATCATCGGACGTCCCTGCACGAGTAACAAAAGAATTAGTTAGATTTGGAGACCCAAGCCATTGTGGTCTTGGGTCGTCCGTCCTTCTCAAAATAAATTACTTCTTTCAACTCACAGTCATGATAACTGTTCAAAATTGGTGAATCTTTGGATGAATTTGGAACAGGAGATTGAGAACCTTTAACTTTCTTGTTCCAGAATCTCTTTTGATTCTTAACCAGAACAGGAGACTTTGGCTCAACCACAGCCGGTGAACTTGTGGAAGCTTCACCTGATTGAGTCTTAGTCAGCTGTTCCAGCTTTGTCAACCTCTTATTCCTTCTTCTTCTCTGTGGCTTAGAGAGTCTAGCCACAGATTTCTCACCAGTGCGTGTACTACCAGATGTAGACACACGAGGTACAGCAGGTTGCTTTACCTTTCTTCCAACAGATGGTTTAGCCTCAGATTTAATCTTAGGTTTTCCCATAGGTTGTACTGGTGGTTTCACCACATTCTGCTTTGGACTTCTGGGAGGTTTCACTATTGGCGACTTAGCGATAAAGGCTGGCTGTGAGACAACATGCTGTTTCCCTTGGTTCTTTGATGGACAGTTCACAAAAATGTCACCAACCATGCCACAGTGAAAACAGTTCCTCTTGTCTACATAAGTTCTCTTGTAAGGCTCATTAGATCTGGCCTTAGATAACTCTCCATTATGAGCACGAGGAGTTGGTTTATGAACAGAAGTCTGACCTTTTTCAGTTTGGTTTTTGGGGGTATAATACTTTTGCAAATTCTCTTTGTAACCAAGCCCATAATGAGCTGAAAAAGCCTCTTTCTTAACTTGGTTAATATTTTTATAACCCCCGTAAAGCATTACCTTAAGTTTATCATTTGTTTCAACGATATCAGGTTCAGTTAAAATGCAGTTATCACCATTAGTGATAATGTTTTTGTGGACTTTCTGTTCAGTCAACAACTCCTCAGAGACTACTCCTTCAGGGCAAGTGTCAACCGACCCATCTTCAGAAGCAGTAACATACTCCTCACTAGATGTGGAGTTAGCCTTACTTGAGGATTCATCCTTTTTAGGGGAATCAACCTTATCAGAGGACTCATCTAGACAGGTGAGATCAATGTCTATCAAGCTATTGACAAACTTCCCACTTATTGGTGGAGGAATGGCATTGGTACCAAGACCTATACCCTTCATTTTCCTCACTACTGATTCGTAGTGCTCCACCACAAAGCGAGAGTTTTTCAACTTCTCATTTGTACATTTTAACTGCAGGATATCATTTTGCAGTTTGTTGATTTCATTGTTCCATTTTTCTAACCCCCTATACGCAATATCCAAGTGAACTTGTTGCTCACTTATTTGTAAAGAGTATTCACATTTTTCCTTTTTTAACGTTTCAACAGACTCTTTAAAACGTTTTTCGTTTGCTTTGTAATTATGAGCTGCCATAGTTAGGGGTTCGATTTTGTCTTGGAGCTTAGAAATTTCATGCTTTAGCTCTAGACATTTAGAACAAGAAATAACAAAGAAAGGGTTAGAATCTACCTCAGATGATGAACTCTGTGCTTCTCCAATGGCCATGAGAGCAACGGTAGTGGTAGACTCCTTTTCAACAGCTACATAAGCTTCCTTCTCCTCAGCTTCTTTTCTCTCAGCCTCCATCAGCTCCATGATCTCAGCCATGAGACCAACCTGTGTTTGAGCAATGATGGCGTCCTCTAGATGAACACCCCAATCAAAATTTTCGTCATGCTGAGCTACCAGTGCATTTGACGAACCACCTTGGTGTTGATTGTGGTGGCTAGTGTTGTTGTGGCCGTGGCTGTTTCCCTGGCTAGGTCTGGTGAAACCAGAGGCCGGTGCTCGGTCTTTTTGACACTCACGAGCAAAGTGTCCATAGTTCAGACACTTGTAGCATTTGGCCTTGGATTTATCAAATCCAACCTTGGCATTAGAATGTCCACCAATGAACTTTCTTCCTGTTCTGTTCAGGAAACGCTTGGCCCTCCTCAAAAGCATGGCCATATTCCATTGAATATCCATGTCCTCAATATCATCAGGATCCACTTGGTTAAAGTCTTCTTCAATAGTTTCGGGATCCGTTAGCTTGCCGCCTATGAAATTCTCATACGCAAGCATACATGATGAAAACAATGCTACATGATCTTCAGCTATTTTGACTATTGCAGAATGGTTAGCTGAAGACGTAGCTGGAGGATTTCTTGAGGTGTGTTGATGATTGGTTCCCAACCCTGATCCGGATGCATAACAAGCATGACCACCACACCCATTTGAGTGGTCTTCTTCATTGGAGTGTCCAGTAAAGAGGGCAATTCCAGAGCCCGATGATTTTGAAGTGGAAGTCGTCCCACGATACATGGAAGGGTCCTGTATCTGAGGTCTTCCCGAGCTCTCCTTCTTCATAAGATTCATGTTATGAGCTTGAATCTTACCAATAGCCTCATCTACTGTTAACTCATAGAATTTAGGATTTTCCCTCATTAGGGTTGTATACATCTCAAACTTTGGTGGCAAAGCATCAAGAAATTTTTCCACCAGTTCTTGATTGGGATATTTCAGTTCAAAAGCTTTCAACTCCGTTTGTAAATGATAGAATCTAGAGATTAGATCATCTAACGATTCATTTTCCATGAAATTGAAGCATTCGTACTGCTTCCGGAGAAGATCCCGCTTACTCTTCTTAATGTCACTGTTCCCCTCAAATCTTTTCTGAAGTGCTTTCCAAAGATCCTTGGAGGTGTCATAGCCTCGGAAACTGTGAAACAATTCCCGAGTTAATGACATAGTGATTGAGCCAAGAGCCTTCTTTTCCCGATCATAAGCTTTCTTTTGTTCTTCATCAAGCTTAGAGATGGGCTTTGGCACCTCTTCATCAAGATAGATGTGTGTGGGATGTTTATATCCCTCAAGGATTGGTATCCATAATGATGAGTCGGTGTATGAAATGTAGTGCTCAAAACGCGCCTTCCAATTGGAATAATCGTTTACATTTAATAGTTTAGGCAGTTTCTGAGGTGTACCGATTTCATTATCATAATTTAACATGTTTCCAAGATTCTGAAGGTTCAACATAGTGAATTACTTGGTCAAAAATCAGAAAAATCAGACACTGTTGCGCACTTGGTTTTGGCCTTGCGCACTTGAGAAATGGTCTTGCGTAGTTAAGACTTACTCTTGTGTACTTGTTAAGTACGCAGGAGGAAATATTAAGTACGCAGGATATAACTTAAGTTCGCACAAGTTCAGTCTTGCGCACTTGTAAGTACGCAGGATATAACTCTTGCGTAGTTAGTAAGTACGCAGAAAACTGTACTTTTTACCAAAAATGGTAAGTACGCAGGACACCTTTTCAGCAACTCTCACCAACCTTTTCCGGTCACCTGAAAATCGCCGGAGACAGTGAAAAGTAGGCTGATGATCAATGCAATCGAGCCAAAGGATCAGAAACAAGTTTCTAACCAACCTTTGATGCTCAAAACACACAAATACACAACAAAAAATCGGTTTTTGAGAGATTTTTGCGTCTAAAAAAGTGCTCAAGAGCTACCCCTTTTTTATCACAAAAATCAACAAAAATACCTCTTTTTGCTTGTAAAACTCAGTAAAACGTCTCCAAACTCACTTACAACACTCGAATTCAAGAGCAATGCTCTGATACCACTTGTAGGTCCCTTCGTGTGTGTCGGATCGTCACATGCAAGTGGTCTACTAGTCGCACCGGGTTGCGGAATACCCGTGACTAGGTGGAGAGTCTTACTAAACAAAGTAAACCAAACACGAGAGTCACAATAAACATTCTTTGTATTATAAACACTCGACGGTTACAGAGAGAATACAAGTTGCGTACTTAGCAAAACTGAGTTCGTCTAAACAATGGTTCTGCGTACTTAGCTTCTGTGAACCTATCCTATTTATACAGACCTGATGCATGCGCACTTAACAAGTGCACAGGACCAATTGCTCTTGCGTACTTAACAAGTACGCAGAGGTGTTCTTGCGTACTTGCTAAGTACGCAGGAGCTTTCTCCTGCGCACATGTAAGTGCGCAAAACACTTAGCAGAAAAACAACATACATTATGTAAAAGTAAATACAACTTGATAAACTATTACATAACGACTCTTACATACAAAGACAAATTACAGACATTAGAAATACAAACTAAGACTCTATCCAGAGTGTTGTCACAGGAAAGTGCATCAACACATCCCATGTCGCCTTTGTACTTATTGTGGGAGATATGGCCATACGGTAAATGTTTGTAGGGCCAAAGCTCTTGTGGGCCAAGTCAACCCACCAAACCAAACCAATACCCAAGTGACTAATCAAGGTGCTCCCGCTATTGCAAATGGGCGTGCATGTTATGAATGTGGCAACCCGAACCATTTCCATGATCAATGCGTAAGATTTGCCAATGCTAGACAAGGTGGAGCTCGTGGGCGTGCATTCAACATAAATGCCAACGAGTCTCAAGCCAACAATGACGTGGTCAATGGTACATTCCTTGTAAATAGTCAATATGCCTCCATTTTATTTGATACTGGTGCCGATAAGAGTTTTGTGTCACTTAACTTTGACCTTTACTTGCCAAGACACTGTCTCAATTAGAGAAAACCTTCACTGTCGAAATAGCAAAATGGTGTATCACTTACAATCGAGTCTATTATCTATGACTGTTCTCTAGAACTTAATGAACATACATTCCCAATCAATCTTGTACCAATGCCATTAGGAAGTTTTGATATCATCATCGGCATGGATTGGCTACCAAATCATCATGCCGAAGTCATCTGTTTCGAGAAGTGTATTCGAATACCTCTACCATCGGGAGAAACACTAAGAGTCTTTGGTGAAAAGCCTTGTAAAGGGCTTAAATTAATGTCATGCACTACTGCTCAAAAGTACTTACGAAAGAAGTACGTGGCCTTTTTGGCCCATATTGTTCAAAAAGATGTCGAAAAGAAGAGTATTCAAGACATCCCCATTATCCGAGATTTTCCCGAAGTGTTTCCCGAAGATTTATCCGGTCTTCCACCCGTTCGACAAGTAGAATTTCGCATTGATCTTGTGCCCGGAGCTAACCCCGTGGCTAGAGCTCCTTACTGTCTTGCACCTTCTGAAATGCAAGAACTTGCAAGTCAACTTCAAGAGCTCTCCGACAAGGGATTCATTCGTCCAAGTCATTCACCGTGGGGTGCACCTGTCTTATTCGTCAAAAAGAAGGATGGATCATTTCGCATGTGCATTGACTACCGCGAACTCAAAAAGCTTACTATCAAAAACCGTTATCCTTTGCCTAGAATTGATGACCTCTTTGATCAACTTCAAGGTTCTACTTGCTTCTCGAAGATTGATCTTCGATCTGGTTATCACCAACTCCGTGTGCAAGAAGACGATATTCCAAAGACTGCCTTCCGATCAAGGTATGGTCATTACGAGTTCATGGTTATGCCTTTTGGACTAACCAATGCACCCGCAGTTTTCATGGACCTCATGAATCGTGTGTGCAAACCGTACCTTGATAAGTTCGTGATCGTTATCTATTTCAAGACTAAAGCCGATCATGAGCAACATCTTAGATTGGTTTTGGATCTCTTGAAGAAAGAACAACTATATGCCAAATTCTCCAAATATGAATTTTGGTTAAAAGAAGTTCAATTTCTTGGTCATATAGTCAACGACAAGGGTATTCATGTTGATCCTGCTAAGATCGAAACGGTTAAGAATTGGAATGCCCCGAAGACTCCCACTGAAGTTCGTTCATTTCTTGGTCTTGCGGGATATTACCGTCGTTTCATCTCAAACTTCTCTAAGATTCCTGTCCCCCTTACCTCTTTGACCCACAAGGGTAAAACTTATGAATGGGGACTAAAACAAGAAGAAGCTTTCCAAACTCTCAAGAAAAGGTTGTGCAATGCTCCTATTTTGACTCTCCCTGATGGGAATGATGATCTAGTGATCTACTGTGATGCTTCCAACCAAGGTCTCGGTTGTGTTCTCATGCAACGAGGAAAAGTAATCTCTTACGCATCAAGACAACTCAAGATTCACTAGAAGAATTATACGACGCACTATCTCGAGTTGGGTGCGGTTGTATTCGCACTGAAGATTTGGAGACACTATCTCTATGGCACGAAATGCATGGTGTTCACCGACCACAAAAGTCTTCAACATATCTTCAACCAAAAGGAACTCAATATGAGGCAACGACGTTGGGTTGAACTCCTTAACGACTATGACTGCGAGATTCGTTACCATCCTGGCAAGGCGAATGTTGTAGCTGACGCTTTGAGTCGAAAGGACCATGTTATGCTTCATTGTGCCCGAATTCAAACCGATATTTAAATCCGCATCTTAGAAGCTCAACACGTCTCAGTCACTGAGGGTAACATGTACGAAGAAATGTCATGTGGTGTTGAACTTCTGCTTGAATCAAAACCCAATGGCTTACTTTATTACTTGAACCGTATTTGGGTTCCCGATCGTGGTGATCTCCGTACGTTTCTTATGAACGAGGCTCACAAGACTCGTTATTCTATTCATCCTGGTGCGGATAAAATGTACCAAGATCTTCGCCAACAATATTAGTGGTCTGGTATGAAAAAAGGACATTGCTCTCTATGTTGCCAAATGTCTAACGTGCTCCAAGGTCAAAGCCGAACACCAACGTCCTTCCGGATTACTTGAACAACCAAAAATTCCCGTGTGGAAATGGGAAAACTTAGCTATGGATTTTATTACCAAACTCCCTCGCACCTCGAGTGGTTATGATAGCATTTGGGTTATCATTGATCGTCTCACCAAATCTGCTCATTTCTTACCCATCCGTGAAGACTATCGGGTTGAGAAACTAGCCCGAATCTACATTGATGAAATTGTGAGCCGTCACGGTGTTCCTTTAAACATAATCTCTGATAGAGATGATCGGTTCACCTCTCGCTTTTGGCAATCTCTCCAAACTGCACTTGGTACACGATTAGATTTGAGCACGGCCTACCATCCTCAAACTGATGGTCAGACCGAGCGAACAATCCAAACTCTTGAGGATATGCTTAGAGCTTGTGTAATTGATTTTGGTGGCAATTGGGATTCACATCTATCTCTAATCGAGTTCTCCTACAATAATAGCTACCACACGAGTATCAACATGGCTCCATTTGAAGCTCTCTATGGTCGCAAGTGTCGTTCTCCTATCTGTTGGAACGAGATTGGTGAAGCACAAATCACCGGTCCCGAGCTAATTCAAGAAACATCCGACAAGATTATCTAAATCTGTGACAACATTCGAGTAGCGAGAAGTCGGCAAAAGTGTTATGCCGACAAACGTCGAAAACCCTTGGAATTCCAAATCGGTGACCTTGTTCTTCTAAAGGTGTCTCCGTAGAAGGGTGTGATCCGTTTTGGAAAGAAAGGCAAGTTAGCACCTCGCTATGTTGGCCCATTCAAAATCCTTGAAAGGATTGGGAAAGTGGCTAACAAACTCGAGTTACCTCCATCTCTTGGCAATGTGCATCCTACATTTCATGTATCTAATCTGAAGAAATGTCTCGCTGATGAGAATCTCCATATACCACTTGATGACGTGCGCATTGATGAAACGATGCACTTCGTTGAGAAACCGGTAGAAATTATGGATCGTGAAATCAAACAACTCAAGCGAAGTCGTATTCCTATTGTCAAAGTTCGTTGGGAGTCAAAGCGTGGTCCTGAATTCACTTGGGAACGAGAGGACCAAATGAAGCTCAAGTACCCCCATCTTTTTACTGATGCCGTAGCTTCCTCTAGCTAAATTTCGGGGCGAAATTCCCTCAACATGGGGAGACTGTAACATTTCTGATTTTTAGTATCCGTATTTTCAATTCAATGTAATGCATTTCAAACTCGATTCTAGTGCACTGTTTTGTTTCTTTTCGTACCATCAATTTAATACTATATTTCAATGCAAATCCACAAATTTTACTCGGTTATATCCTATTAAAACAATACATAAGTATCTAATTATACAAATATGGCAAAAGACTAAAGTTACAAGGTCTGATGTGAAAAGTAGCAAGAAACCCTACTAGGCACGGTCGCGCCTCGTTCTGGCATGGTCGCGCCGAGTGCTTTGGCACGGTCGCGCGACTTGCTTTGGAACGATCGCGCCCGGTTCCTAGGCACGGTCACGCCTCGTTTGGGCACGGTCGCGCCTAGTACCAGTTGAAACGTAAATACAGTTTTAATCGCCCGATCGTTGAGTTCCGTAACCGATTTACACTTCATTACCATTAACGAAAGCAATAACATATTCAATTACAACAAACGTCTCAGTTTAATTCCATTAGACGCAAAAAATCTCTCAAGCATTTCCAAGAAAACACAAACCCTCCTTTCGATTTGAATTCTCCCAATCAAACAACAAATTCACGCTACTCAATCCTCACTAAAACTACTGGACTCTCTGGTTTAGCCGGGATTGCAGCAGAAGACGCCGAAAGCCATTCGCATCGTCGCCAGAACTCTTTTCTACCGAACTCTATTCATCCATCTTCCTCCCAGGTAATTGAAACCTTTTCCTCGTTCGTTTCAGTCCATAGATCAAAAGCCCCATATTAATTTGGGCTTCCATTATAGAAATTATCCCGAATCAGAATCTATGTTTTATTCAAAATGGTTTAATCGATTTCGACCCTGAACATGTTGTTAATACAATTAAAACATCCCACCATACTCGTAATAATACTATAAATAAAAGCCCTATGATTTACATCACTAACACTATAAGAATCAGTCAATTCATGTCTGATTTGGAAGAGACACGGTCGCACTAATCATCTAGCGCGGTCGTGCCTCACGAGACGCGGTCGTGCCTACTACCAACGCGGTCGTGTCCTCCTGTCCAGACCCAATCATGCCCTTTGGCTAATCTCAGTCGTGTCTTATAATCATAGACACGATCGTGCCTGGCCAAGGCACGGTCGTGCTTAATGATTTAGTTAGTTAAACCCTTTGTTTGATCAACACGGTCGCGCCCTGACTAGCATGGTCGCGACCGTGGTTTGAGCACGATCGTGCCCTTCCCAGGCACGGTCGTGTGTGAGTTAAATTTTTGGCAGAATTATAATTTTACATATTTTTCAAACAATAAATATTTCTGATTAAATTACAAAATAAAAATAGTTGATTTTTATAAAAATGCATTGAATTCTATTTAGAAAGATCAAATATTTAATCTTGGAATAAACAGAAAATTATTTATTTAAAGTTTATAAAAAATAAATTTACAATTATTGCTAAACCTTTCATTTAAAAAGTATTTAAATGGTTAAGTAACATTTTATAAATAAATAAATAAAATAATGATTATTTATTTACTTTATATTTAAACAAAGACATTTATTTATTTACACTTAATTTCATTTAACACTTACAATATTTTCACAAACGATAATTATTTAATTTAATTAATTAATTAATCAAACTCAAACCTTAAACAAAATGCTTCAAAAATGTTTATTTCAAAACCTTATATTTTATTTAATACTTTTAAGTACAAATCAATGGCCTTATACACAAATTCAACTTTAAACTTAAACTTTTGTGCACACTATTGATACAATACGCATTGTACACTAGGTTAACTTGTGCATTTCAAGGATCCTTATTCTATCTAGTATCTTTGTTAGCTACGTCTTCAAACCAAGTGAGTATACATAGCCCCTTTTACACTTTTGGGGTGAAACATGAACTCTATCAAATTACATGTTTACATTTACACAAACAACACAAGTACAAATCCTATTTACATTCATGTGTACAAATTTGAGC
This sequence comes from Smallanthus sonchifolius, assembly GCA_023525975.1. Lineage (NCBI taxonomy): Eukaryota > Viridiplantae > Streptophyta > Magnoliopsida > Asterales > Asteraceae > Smallanthus > Smallanthus sonchifolius. The sequence continues at coordinate 47,321,451 of CM042036.1, forward strand.
TTTATGCCCGAGTGCTATGTGTGCTAACTTTTGTATGCGATTATGTGCAATCATTAACTTTTCAGGCCGACGTTTTCAATGATAGATCTATTGAGTCTGAGAAACCCACCCAGATTGGGGTGATTGATACCGACAACACAATTTGCATGCTAGTTACAAAGGTTTGATTGTACTTGGTTATACAATAGCTGCTCCCCATAAATGCCTTATTTATCATGTTATGTATGGATTTTTTTTACAAACTACATGCTATCTACATACAAACCTGTGTTATACTCGCCAACTTTTTAGTTGACTTTATTTTATTCATGTTTCAGGTTCTAATGTGTGAGATTGGTCAAGATGTGCTACACATAGGCTTGGACTTAGTTAATTTAAATAAAAGAACTCTATGTATTTCAATTTTGCTCTATCTTGGATTTGGTTGTGTTTGGATTACTTGCAAATGAAATTTGACGTTTAATATATTCAATTTAGTCAACCTTGTGCTTATGAACAGTCTACATGTCCCGCCCCGATGATTCCGCCATCGGTCGGGGTGTGACAAGGGATTAGATTAGTTGACAGATGTGGAAGGACATGGGATCCAGACCGTCCGGGTCCCGATCCAGATCTTGTACAGGCCGAGGTCGAGGCCGTCGCCGTCGCCGCCGCCCATCAGGTACACGCCGCTCTGCAGGAGCAGGGGCACGAGCATCATGAGCCCAATCAGCCACCTCCTCCGCCTCCGCCACCACCACCACCACCTCCTGTGACCGTCACCCATGATCTGTTCATGCACTACTGGGCCTGGCTGTATGAGGTCCAGTGCGCCGCTGCTGCTGCTGGCGGGGCACCATACGTGGTTCCCCTTCCATTTTTTATGCAGTCGGAGCAGCAGCCCGATCAGCCACCACTACCTCCACCGCATCATCAGTCACCACCAACATCACCACCAGCAGCAGGAGGCGAGGGAGGCGGGGCCGCAGGCATCGACCTCGAGGGCATGTAGTGGGAGTAGTAGCTCCCATTGCCTTTTGGTATCATTTTTCTGAGTTGTACTTGGTTGTATGTTGTACAAACTCTTGTATCGCGCTTCGGCGTTTATGTTGTTCTTTTGTTGTACTTTTGTTTCCTTGTACTGTAATATATTTTTGTCTTTACATTTCCGTTTATATTTTGGCTTGATGTTACTGATCTGTGTTTGATGTTGTTAGTCTTGATTAGATCTTGGAATCATGGAACTACGTGGAACGTCATTTTTGTGGGTAGGCTTTTTGCGTGTGCCATGATCGACATAAGGGAAGTTTCAGTTCTCCCTTCACGCTTTATTGCATTGCATTCCATTTTGCTTTGCATGTTTTTGTATACATTGAGGGCAATGTATGTTTCTAAGTGTGGGGTTGGGTGTTTATTTTTCGCTTTACATTATTTTTTGTTGTACATTGAGGGCAATGTACGATTCTAAGTGTAGGGTGGGAATGTTATTCACGCGATGTTTGTCCTGTTGAGCATTTTATCACTTCATTTTTTGCAAAATCTTCCTTCATAATTTTTATTGGCACTAAATTAATTTTATAAATTTAAAAAAATACAAAAATATAATAAAAGTTAACCGTTTAGCATTCACAATTTTTAGTAAATAATAGAGGTTTGAATTTTTGAAAGAAATTGAGATAGAAATTCCATCGAGTCAAACCCATTTTTTTGTGATAACCATGAGTTTAGTGGGCTAAACGAATGAATTACATGTAACCTTTTGCTTACACCCATTCCTTTCCGTTTCCGTGAGTTTATTTTTGAGCCTTGATAGCTTTAGACATTGTTTGCTCTCATTTTTGCGGATTTGAGTGCGCCGGATGTTTCATGCTTATTAGAACTTGCTTTTAGTATACATTTCGAAATCATGAACATAAATATTGCATAAAAATGATTGAGGCATTAGGATAAACCTCTTTGTTAGCCTTTTATTTTTATTTTTCCCCTCATCCGAACACATCCACTGGTTAGCCACGTTGAGCTTATACCATGTTTTTTTCTTTTATTACCCACACTACACCGCCATTAAACCTTCATTAGCCTTATTATTTATTTATTCTATTTTTCACCCGTGTTAGAAATCCGGTTGGCTAATGTTAATTTTATAGCTTTTATTTTGTTGTAATCTTCAAATTCTTGAGAAGTTTTTAGCTAAGGAAATATGCATATTGACTTAGTTTCCTTCAAAAGAAAATAAGTAGTAAAAAAAATCACCAAAATTAGATGAATTATTGCCGATTAGAGCAATTTTGTGAGCAAAGATGAAAATAATTCGGTTGTTAGCTCTTATCTATACGGAAGTATTAGCTAGTTTAATTTTCTTATTAGAAGTTCGTTTAGTTTTTGAGTTAGCATAGCCGCCGAGTTTTTAGCCATTTACCCACTTTTAAATTCCACTTCCTTACCCTTAGCCATTGCCAAGTTACAACCCGTTTAAAGCCCTCTTGATTTGTGCTTTGTTTCATGTTAGTTGGTAGAGATTTGATCTTTTAGCAAGCTTATGATTTATGCATAATTCATTGTCTTGGCATTTGAGTGTTCCATACATACTCCATTACTTGTATGATCATATATATTCCTGAGCGTGTGCGAACATTGTGAGAAGCATAAAGTTACATGCTAATGATTTCCTAGGCATATTCATTTGCTCATTAGATTGTCACTTCATCGCTCCTTGGGTTTCATTTAGTTAATTTTGCAATTCTTGAAAATCTTTTCATACCTTTATAAGTTTATTAATGCTTACGATTTTTCGATTTGATCCATAGTGACATTGGAAGTTTTGTTTCATTTTAATATCTTGCTTGGGGACAAGCAATGTTCAAGTGTGGGGTTGTTTGATGTGTTAGTATTTACACATCTTTTTGGCACAAAACTTCGCTCATTTAACGATCAATTCTTGGTTATATTCAACGTTTAGACACTTATTTCCTTCATTTCCTGTTTTGTAGGTTTTTGTGAAGCTTGGTGAAGAAACAAGAAGATTCTAGGATAAAAAGTGAAGTTTTTAGGGTTTCTGTGATGGAGGCACGGTCGTGCCCCTATCTGGCACGGTCGTGCCAAGCTTACAAACCCTAGGCACGGTCGCAACCACATCTTGCACGACCGCGCCAAGCCAAAATCCAAGGCACAACCGTGCCTTGGCCCCCCACGGTCGCGTGTCACCTCGTAAGTCTGAACAGTCGTACGTCCTCGATCAGTGGTACCCAATGGAAGCTCCGGATCGGTCAACCCTCTGTCACACGGTCGTGTCAAGACCTAGACACGACCGCGCCTTTGTACGAGGCACGGTCGTGCCTTCTCTCTTGGCACGGTCGTGCCTCCTCTTTTCTATTTAAATAGAACTTAAACTCTCACCCAGACATTCAGCAACCAGAGAGAAAAACCCACTGCTCCAGCCCGTAAACCCTTTGTTCCAGCCACATTTCAAGCTTCTTGGAGAGGATACAACATCAAGAGGATCACCATACATCAACAACAACATCTAGGCTTGGAGGAGTGGTTTGATTCTTGTTTTCATATCTTGTTTCTCACTATTTTTCCCTGCTTATTTGTAATATTGGTGCTCATGATGAGCTAAAACTCTTGTTCACTTTGGTTTAGATGAAGTTTAGATACATTTGACAACATTCATGGATTATTGGCAATTATTATGTTAAAGTTATGACAACCGTATGATTATTCTTTGATGAAATTATATATTCGAGTATTTTGAGTTGTTTACACGACTTGTATTTGTGTATGCCATATTATGTTGGAAAACTTGTGGTTTATGCTTATATTTATGGGTTGGTGTATGTATTTATACTAGCATATGGCATTTGAATTGGAATGGTGAATGAAGTTTTGTTTATGAATCATTATATTTGTATGTGTATCCCTATGCTTATGTTTGGAAAGACAAAGTATTTGTTATGATGTTTCATGCCTAGTTTTATGTTTATCTAGGAATTGTTGACATATCCTCCTAATTTATATAACCTTTGTATGAACATTGTATGTTGAAGAAGTGCATATTGTTGTCTAATTTAATCAACTTGAGGTGGGTAGTCTGTTGTTCATATTATCTTTCCAACTAGTTGTTGGATTAGTGTACCTTAATCGGAAGCTAGTTCAATCTTTATAAACATTGACATAATTGTTAAACACGTAAGCTTCATTGTATGACTTTAGGTGGTTGGTTTGTATAATTCATGCTAGCTTTCCGAATGGTCATTTGATTAGATATCTTTGACGAGAATTTAGTCAATTTATGTTTCGTGTATTTGCCATGCTTCTATGAGTGTATTAAATGTATTCAAGATGGATTCGACACCGAAGTGATATTTTCTCCTTGATTGTTTGACTAGTGATTTTAGCTTAGTTTATATAATTGCATGCTAGTTAAGTAAAACAAACTCTTCAAAATATCTTTTTACCATCACTTGATTGAATCTTTATTCTGGTCTATTATTGCATTCCACCGTGTCCACGGATTGATATCCGGTTCTTACCTTTACTATATTGTTATCCGACGGGTACACTGCCAGGTATGTGTGTGATTAGTCTTTGGTGAAAACCCTTTTTAAAACTAATTGTGTTAAAATCTTTATTAAAATATATATATAGTTTACACTCATCAGCCACCCCCGTCGAACTCCACCACCACCGTCACCATGGTTGCCGAGTGCACACCATAACACCCGTCACCGACCACTGGCCCTGTCTTCTTCTCTGATCACCATAAACAAAGATAAAACCCTAGTCGGGTTCCTATGCACAACCGTAATCGAAAGGAAAAGGAAAAAGGGTGAGAATGATGGTTACCTTGCGTGATATGGTGTCACATGATTTAAGCACCTCGTCAAACCCCACTGTCGTCGGTGTTTCTCGATCTCCGGCGTCTCCCATTCTTCTCTCTTTGGTCGCGCACACACCCTAGGTCACGATGACCTAGGGTTCTCCTCATAATGAGGTATTTAAATCCCCTCGTATTTTACTTCGGGTCCCCGTGTTTCCGCCAACGCGCGTTTTTTATTTGAACAGTTTACTAAACTGCTAGCCGGGTCCTCAGGTTTCCGTTAAATAAAGTTTTATGTGTAAATCCTTATCACCCATGTCATTTAAAAAGGGGCTCAGGTCACTCGTTAACCTGAACCATTAACCTTAGGGATTTTCGGGATGTTACATAAAATTAATTAAATATTCTGTAAACATCACTTACTCATGGTATAAAAGGACTCAAACCGGGTACCTCTCATAGTTGGCAAACAAAGCATAAACATATTTCTTAAACCTTGAATTAAACATTAAACATCAACATCGGAAGTCTTGTACAAAATTCAGAGTTAACAAAAACTTTTAAAACATAACATTGTTTACATTCATAATCTAATAATGGGTATGTCAGTCTTCTGGTCAGCAGCAGCAATCCAACCATCCTCTTCTAAGCCCTTACGTCATCATGTCTTTTTATTTCCTTTGCTACCTGATGTGCATACTAAAATAGTCAGCTAACGCTGGTGAGTTCAAGTGTTTCTTTTTCTTTAACTTTATATCAAATGTTTTCTTTAAAAATGTTCTTTAAGCATACATATTATATTATATACTTAATACAAATAAAATCTTTCTTTCTTCTTTTACATACATATGTATTTACTATGTGCTCTTTTCTTTAAGTCATACATTAATATCTATAAAATGTTCTGTGCCCCCAAGCGGGCTACTTCATTCTTATTTCCCGAAGTAACTTTCTTTCGCAGGTATTGTTCCCTAAGACTTAACATCCAATGGCCGATACCCACTTTCTGTGCCCCCCAAGTGGGCTTCTTCATTCTTACTTAGCAACCGTCGCCGCTAGAGTAACCGTCGTAACTCATTTTAACCAGTTGTACAACATCCTCGTTACAGTGCCCTGCCGAGCACTGTCCCGATTATTCACATGTTACGTCATGGTCTCAGCCCATAACGCAACATCGGCTGCAGGTAGCATTAGTCACTAGGACTATACTACTACCTCAAGACTTGCTACAATACTTAGGACAGCACTAGCCTCTAGGACTACACTACTATCCCAAGTCTTTTCTTCGTATAACATACTCTTACAGATTAGATAATGTATTTTACTTATTCTTATTTTCTTTGTCTATAAAACATATAGTTAAATAAACCGTTCTTTCTTCTTCTTGTCCTTTATTTATAAAACATATAGTTGAATAAACCATTCTTCTTTCTTTCCTTTCTTTCTTACAAAACGTTCGATTAAATAAACCGTTATCTTTCTTATCTATAACACCTCAAAAATTCCAATAGAATATAAGGGCTAAAGATGTCAGGAATTGAAGTCCAGGGGTTGAATTGCAAATATACCAAAGATCAAGGGTTAAAAATGAAGAAATTTGGAATTTGGTCGATGGCGGACCGATATCTCAGGCCATGTCGGTCCGACATGTGGAGAGGAAGGAAATCAGGAGAGTCAGACGCGTGTCTGGTGACTTAGCCCCAAGTCGGACCGAAATGCTTTTATATGCCGGTCCGATATGTAGATGTTGGACCGATATGCTTTTCATGTCGGTCCGATATGTGGAAGTCGGACCGATATGGTTTTCATATCGGTCCGACGTGTGTACCCTATGTCAAATAAACAACCATAAGGGATGTCGGACCGAGATGCTTCTACATGTCAGTCCGACGTGAGTCCAAAGTTGCCCTATAAATATATTTCGATGACAGAAGAGTTTTAGACATCTTCACACACACTCAAACACACACACTCAACCTAGGAATTCGTGCCAAAGTGCCGGTACGCGTTCGGAAGTCCGGTTTCTATGTTTTCGTCCACAGATAGCCGTAGATAGTTCTAAGGTTTCGACTAGTTTACTATGACTTGGTACTCATCATTAAGCTAGATACATTTATTTAATAATTGTTATTATGATCTAGGATATTGTACGAGGTATTGATTGCAGTTATACAAATTGAGATATTGTCAAGGTGAGTTCATCTAACTGGGAAATATTTTATAAATGGTTTTGATTATGAAATGAGATTGGTTTTGTAAAGATGTTTTCCATGAGATGTTATGATGCTCAATTTTTAATACTTTTAAAATATGTTTTGGGCAAAGAAAGATATCAAATGATTCTTTATGAAACCAAATTTGAATACGAATTGTGGAAACGATATTTTGAGACCAAGTACCTTGAATTATTATCAATGCGTCAGATAAAAGCTTTCATGTGGTGGGGTGTATCATGATTGTAATTCCTGTGTCGACCAAGCCTTCAGTTTCGGGACGGTCTACTGTTCAGTTTCAGCAGTAGACTATTGTCCAGTTTGGACAGTATGGTCAGGTTGCCATCTGTTTCAGTTATAGGGCAGATGATGGAAATGCTTGTTATCTAGCTATGATACAAATTAATTCAAAGATGATTATAAACCCTGGAATGTTTATGAAATCCAATAGTTGTCTCTATTGGAAGAAGATTGTTAGTTGTTGCTAACATATATCATTTTGAACCCTGATTTCGAAACCAAATGATTTTAAAAATGAGCTCACCAACTTATGTTGACCCGGTTATTTTCTAATCTTTTTAGACAGGTAAGCAGTTGGCATTCCAGATGGATGATAGTTATGATGGTCGTTAATAAAATACTCTGATAAATGAAGGCATGCTTGGAAGAGCGATAAGTCCAGCTGGATGGTTAAGTTTGTAATAGAAGTATGGTTCATGATGTAAAACAGCTTAGTTGTTAATGAAAGAGGTTTATGGCTTAGCTTCCACTGTATGTTTTTAGTATCAATGTCACAGTAACTAGAAGGCGACCTTCTGAACAGTATGTAGTTATCTGGCAAGCGGAATGTTCTGTCTAAGGAAAGAGCGGTGTATAAATCTCTTCTAGACCCATCGTTCTTTCCTGGGAACATCTCTCTTGGAGGTACTACTCTGGTTAGATGACTCTCCTGTGTTACGGGTGTGACAAGTTAGTATCAGAGCCTTAGTTTAAGGGATTTAGATACTAATAGGAAGTTAGTATCTAGACTTAAACTAGGACTCTAAGATTAGTCTTGAATGACGTAGGATAATACTATAAGAGGATAGATGTTGAAAATCACTATGACCTATAACGAGTAATACCAAGGAAACAGAGAATTAATTACATTCATGATCAAATATTTTTAATTTCTGATTTTCTGGATTATCACCGGTTATACAAATTCTGATATCATATATTTGTACATATAGGTACTAAATGTCTAGAAGAGGTAAAGGACGAGGATGTGGTAGGGGTAGGACTCCTAATACTAGGTCTCGTACCCGTGACACGACGAATATTGACCTAAATGTAGAAGCAAATGTCAATGCTGAACCTGAACAACATAGAGAGGAGGTGATTATGACAGAATCCTAGTTTCAAGGAGCAGTGGCATGTGACGTCACCAAAGTGCTCCAATCAACCTTGCCTGGAATCATTGATGATGCTTTCCAAAGGAGGATGGGTTCCAGTAATCAAGGGAATAGGAACGAAGGAGCCAGTGTTGCAAACCCACGAGCATAAGATACTATCCATACCGACCCTGTAGGAAATAATAACGGTGTTACCCGAACCCCCGACACTATTGTGATTACAAATCAAAGCACATGAGATAAGTACCAAGGATGTACTTACAAGAACTTTAGTGATTGTCACCCTAAGCCTTTCAACGGAAAGAAGAATGCTATTGCAGCCATGCAATGGATAACTTCTACAGATGTCGTAATCAAAATGAGTGAGTGCAAACCCGATCAAGTCATCAAATTTGTTGCACATTCATTCGAGGAAGATGCACTTGACTGGTGGGAGTCATTAAAGCAGACTAAAGGAGAGGAATATACGGATAAGATGAAATGGGATGACTTGAAGGCATTGATAGTTAGCAGATACTGTCCATAGAATGCAGTGGACAAGATTGAGTCAGAGTTTCATCGATTTGAAGCAGTGTTGAAGCATTTTCCTGTGACAACACTCTGGATAGAGTCTTAGTTTGTATTTTCATGTCTGTAATTGTCTTTGTATGTAAGAGTCTTTATGTATTAGTTTATCGAGTTGTATTTACTTTTACATATTGAATGTTGCATTTCTTTCCAAGTGTTTTGCGCACTTACATGTGCTCAGGATAAAGCTCCTGCGTACTTAGCAAGTACGCAAGAATACCTTTGCGTACTTGTTAAGTACGCAAGAGCATTTTGCCCTGCGCACTTGCTAAGTGCGCAGGCATCAGGTCAAGTATAAGTAGGATAGGTTGACAGAAGTTAAGTACGCAGTCACAGATAGCAAATACGCAGATTGTAAATTCAGTGCTTTTCTCTGTAACCTTCAAGTGTTTATAATACAAAGAAAGTTTAAGGTGTTTTCTCTTGTCGGTTTACTTTGTTTAGCTAGACTCTCCACCTAGTCACGGGCACTCCGCACCCGGTCCGACTAGTACCCACTTGCATGTGACGATCCGCCATACCCGAGGGACCTACAAGTGGTATCAGAGCGTTTGCTCCTGATTTCGAGTGTTGTGAGTGAGTTTGGAGAGTTTTTACAAGCAAAAAGAGGTATTTTTTGTTGATTTTTGTGATAAAATAGGGGTAGCTCTTGAGCACTATTTTAGAAGCAAAAATCACTCAAAAACTGATTTTTGTTGTGTATTTGAGTGTTTTGAGCATCAAAGGTTGGTTAGAAACAAGTTTCTGACCCTTTGGCTCATTTGCATTGATCATCAGACGAATTTTTACCATCTCCGGTGAGTTTCAGGTGACCGGAATAGTTAGGTGAAAGTTGCTGAAAAGGTGTTGTGCGTACTTACCATTTCTGGGAAAAAGGACAGTTTTGTGCGTACTTACTAAATACGCAAGAATTATCTCCTGCGTACTTACAAGTACGCAAGACTAAACTTGTGCGAACTTAAGTTATATCCTGCGTACTTACATTTAATCCTGCGTACTTACAAGTACGCAAGAGGAAATCTAAATACGTAAGACCATTTCTCAAGTGCGCAAAGCCAAAACCAAGTGCGCAACTGTGTCTGACTTTTCTGAAATTTGACTAAGTGTTCACTATGTCGAATCTTCATAATTTGGGAAACATGTTAAATTATGATAATGAGATCGGTACACCATAGAAACCACCGAAGTTGTTGAACGTGAACGATTATTCTAATTGGAAAGCACGTTTTGAACATTATATTTCGTATACTGTTAGAACATGTTTTGTAACTGTTGATAAAATTCTGTGTAAGTTCTGCTAGAGGCGAACTTGTTAAGTTCGCCTAGGCTATCAGAGGCGAACTTAACAAGTTCGCTTGGGCTATCAGAGGCGAACTTAATAAGTTCGCTTAAGTCTATCAGAGGCGAACTTAACAAGTTCGCTTAGTCTATCAGAGGCGAACTTGTTAAGTTCGCTTAGCCTATTAGAGGCGAACTTAACAAGTTCGCCTAATACTGTTCAGGGTCTATAAATAGCAGTTATCAGCAGAAAACAGAAAGAGACTTGGACGATATCAGGAGGGACTGAGAATTCTGTAAATTGTGTAAACTGATATTGTAGTGGAATAAAAAGAGCGTTTATTTACATCGTTGTTGATTGAGTCACACGAGCACGTTGATCATGGATTCCGCACTTTATCACCGTGTCTAACCGCGAGTCTAGAGATCCGTCACACCGAATTAGGGACCTACAAGTGGTATCAGAGCCATTGCTCTTGATTAGCAGAAGATTCGTGGTGTTTTCGTGTCCAATCAACATCAAAATTCACAGAATTTGAAGGATTTTTCATCTTTTTCGTGTTCTTGATAAAAATGGAAGATTTTTGATCAATTTGGATTGATTTTGGTTTGGTTTGAAGAAATTGATCCTATAGGATTGTTCCAAATCAGTTTCTACACAATCAAACGGTTCAGAATTGCTTAATTCCATCATTTTGATCAGAAATCATGATTTTCGAAATTTTTGGTTCGTGTTTGTTTTGAACAGCTGAACCAGGCGAACTTAACGTTCTGTTGCAGGCGAACTTATAGGCGAACTTATAAGCGAACTTAATAAGTTCGCTTCACTCAGTATTAGGCGAACTTAATAAGTTCGCTTGGTGAAGATCAGGCGAACTTAACAAGTTCGCTCGGGTCAAGTTCGCTTGTACAGTATCAGGCAAACTTAGTGTTCTTTAAAAAAAAAAAAAAAGTATATGGTCGTTTTGAATCATTTTTGAAATTTTGAATTTTCGAAATTTTTTAAAGAGTATTTTGGCGGGAAAATTTTTTCCGAATATTTTCGCTAAAATTTCAAAATGTCAATTTCTTATGATGATATTGAGATTGAAACGATGCCACCGAGACTTTTGTGCATATCAGATTTTCGTAACTGGAAAGTCCGGTTCGAACAGTTCGTATCAGTCACTGATGAAAACTTTTGGACATCCATATTTGAAGGATATGTGCATCCTACTTATGACTATATGGGATATTATGATGTTCCTAAACCAGTGACAGCTCTTAGTAAAGTAGAGAAGCAGAATTTTGATCGAGAGATGAAAACGCGTGAAACTTTAACGTTGTCTTTACCAAAAGAAATCATTCATAGTCTCGGGAAGTGTCCAACTTCAAGAGAACTATGGGAAGCTTTGAAGAAAAAGGGTGAAGCTACTACTCAAGCGTTTGTGGTCTTGATCAATGATGTATTGGAGAAGCAGGGTGATTCTCAAAGTGATTCTTCTGAAGATTTAACTGATAGTGAGAGTATTCGTTCTGGTGAAAGTACTCAATCTACTGAGACTGATGTGATGACTGAAGTGAGCTTCCAGACAGTTGAAGATAATCTGAGTGAATCAGAAATTGATGTAGAGCCTGTCCATGATGCTCAAAACAGTGAAGCTGATGAGGACATTTTCATGGCTCCTAGTGCATCTTCTTCAGAAGTAAAACCTGAGGTAGTTTCTAACTCTGAGACGTTTTGTTCTAACTGTATCTCAGTTAAGGATAAAATGATGAGGGTTATGGATGACAATGTAAACCTCATTTGTGATATGAAATCCATTCACACGGTAAATCAAAAACTAAAGGATAATGAGAATGTGTGTGTTGAAAGAATAGAATCATTGAAGAGGGATATCAATTCTCTGACTTTGAAGATCAAAGAGCAGGCATATCACCTGGATATGTCCTTTGTAGAAATTGAGAAACGTAATAATGATCTTGTTGAGAAAGATAAGGAATTAGCTGAATCTAAAGCAGAGGTGATAAAACTGCATAGAAAGTTAGAAAGCTTTGGAAATTCATCATTCTTATTAGGATATTATCATGATACAATTAAAAAGGGGAACGGAACTACTGGTATTGGATATGTTCCTCCACCATTCAACGGAAATTATTCTGTTACACCTGAGATTATAAATGATGAGGATTTAGATCCTAAGACTGTGTTGAAAGTGAATCCAGTCACAGGTGAAGATATGGTGTATTCTGATGAGAGTGATGATGAATATTTTGATGAAGCTAAGGTAGAGGGGATACCTAAAGAGGTTAAGAAAGAAGAAACAAAGATTGATTCTAATTCATCTGAAAATTCTACATTTGGAAGTTCTTCAAATTCAAGGAGAGTTCCATATGTCAGAGATTCTAAAGACAGGCGTACATGCTTTCATTGTAATGAGATAGGACACATTGTTGTGAACTGTCCTTACAAAAATAAAGGAAAGAAGCATGTAGTTCCTGAGAAGATGAAGCCTGAATCAAAACCTGTTGCAAAATCTGGCGTTCTAGAGAAAATAAAGCAAAAAGAAGTTCATGTAGGAGAATCTTCTTCAAGTGCATCTTATCGTGTGAAGATTCCTTATATGAGAGATTATAGTGAGAAGAGATCTTGCTTTTTCTGTGGTTTTGTGGGTCACATACGGATGAATTGTTCTCACAAACCCAAAGGTAACCGACAAGTTACTCCAGAAAAGGTAAGAACTCATGGTAAGCCTTATGTTAACCCAAATGTGGTTAAACCTCGTGATATATCAAAGGGTAATTCAAAATCTGAGGTTAGGCTTTCTAGACCTCAAAGACGGAGGAGAAACAGAAGATTGAGAAAACTTTTAGAACAACAAGAGTTTTCACAATCAAATCAATTCTCAAATGAAAGAAAATGTTCAAACACTTCACATTTTAAGCAAAAAGAACTTAATGAAAAGAAGTATGTTTGGAAATCTAAAGTTTCTGTTTCAGACTCTTCGAAACAATCTCCGAAAATCGATGAGAGATTCAATTGTGAATGGAGTGAGGTTTATTATTTTGATACAGATGGACGACCCATGACTACCATGGCTTGGGTCCCAATTTCAAATTAATGTTTCTTGTTAGATGTGCAGGATTTACCAAGAGGGACTATTAATACCATTTTGGTTGTTGATAGTGGTGGTTCTAAGCACATGACAGGGAATGACATCTGCATGAGTAAAGAGTTGTTGATAACTGTGAATATATTTGATTCAACGACTTGATGCTCAAGGGGGAGAATATGTCACACACAATGTTTTGGAAAGAGTTTTACAAAGTCCAAAAGATAACCTGGAACTTAGGATGACGATGGTGAGCATAAAGTAGTTGATGCAACCATTTGACTAGTAGAGGGGGAGTCTACAGGACAGGGGGAGTACAGAACTGTGTTGGTGACAGAGGCAATGACATTCAAATGCATTACATCGGTTTGACTTTTTAATTGATTGAATTGCTTAATCCTGAGTAACCAAGTAAAATGATTTTCTTAAAATGTTTTCATGGAAGATTTTATTTTCGTTTGTTTTACTTTCTTTGAAAAAGATTTTGAAAAAGCCAAACAAATTGAAAAAGATAAAATCGACATTACTTGAAGTTAAAGGAGAAATGATAGTACATCAGTAGATGTTCAGTCACACATGACCTTAGTTGGAATTTATGATGCTTATCTAATATATCTGCGATAAATGTTTTGATCAGAACTTCTTAGACTGCACAGTATGAGAAATGATAGCTTCATAACTGCTTTTGCTTAACAAAAAAATTGATGCTTGATGCTTATATTTTAATTTGGATACTAGTATGTAGTCTGAATTGTCAATAGGCTATGAGTATCTTTGGTCCATTAGTAGTGTGACAACATAATGATCTTTGTGACAACTGTGATTTGAACCCATGGTATGCCGGGTGTGTGTGTAAAAGATCATTATCAGATAAAGAATATAAGATCTAAATTACTTCATGAGACCAGTATCGGTTATGTCGTTAAACACAAATTTTTTAGTTCACTTCACTGCCCATGCTCTGAAAAACATGCATTGTGTTGTTGGACTAAGATATGTTTCTGACAACATCTGTTGGAACATATACTTGCCCTTGGATCAATATCCTGATTCCATTGAATATATCCAGATAACAGTTGGATCACGCTACCCTATGTCATTGAATCAATCGATTCCTTGATCAATCTTTCTGTTACTATGAATCATGATACTTCATCCAAACCAAGACATTTGAATCATTCGATTCTGAATCATTCGATTCTGAATCATTCTGATTCTCTGCTTGATATTATCCTGTGTTTATCGGTATAATTCATCCTGGAGATTGAATATTATCTTGCAATGATCTTATATGTCTTGAAGATAGTGCACATTTAAATTTCTGTTGGCATATTTGTGGGGTACACGTTGTATTACAAAATAAATGGTACCTTAATTCACAAGAACATGGGACAAAGATACTGATGGTTTCAATTCTTATAATATTGACAACTTAGATTGACATGTTATGTGTTGCAAATTCGTATGTAATAAGCATGTTATAATCTGATCTCATCTTCTTTAAAGTTCTTCGCGTATCATTACATGTTTTGGTTGAAGCTTAAAAGATTTTATCTTATCTGATAAAAAGAAATGATGAATCTGGATAGGATACCCTTAGAATGTTTAGGGATGTTTATCCAAGATGTGTGATTGATGCATTGTTTGTACTGATATGATCTTCTTACTCGTGATGTTCGACCAAAAAGATGTGATTTTGTATTTTACATTTCAGTTTGTACAGAGAAAAACCAAAAAGATTTTATGTTTCTTATGTTTGAAAAATCAAAAAGATTTTATTTTTCCAGCTTCCATGGAAATCTTAATTGTTGGTTATTCTTGGTTGTTCTCCTTTGCAAAAACTGAATATTGTAGACAGAAGTTGACAAGGGGTCCTTCTCCCAAGTATTCTTCTAGAAATAGAGAGAGTGTGCAGATGAACAAGACGAAGACTACAACTTGTTTGATGATATATGAAGACGGATGACAATCTTCTGAAGCTGTTGTCAAGGGGGAGTCTGTTGGAGCATATTCTGGTGACAACGAGCTTGAAGATATTATGTCTTAGTCTTAGAGTCTTTGACTTGTAATTGATAGAATTGTTAGCAACAGTTAAAGGGGAGTCTGTTAGAACATGTTTTGTAACTGTTGATAAAATTCTGTGTAAGTTCTGCTAGAGGCGAACTTGTTAAGTTCGCCTAGGCTATCAGAGGCGAACTTAACAAGTTCGCTTGGGCTATCAGAGGCGAACGTAATAAGTTCGCTTAAGTCTATCAGAGGCGAACTTAACAAGTTCGCTTAGTCTATCAGAGGCGAACTTGTTAAGTTCGCTTAGCCTATTAGAGGCGAACTTAACAAGTTCGCCTAATACTGTTCAGTGTCTATAAATAGCAGTTATCAGCAGAAAACAGAAAAAGACTTGGACGATATCAGGAGGGACTGAGAATTCTGTAAATTGTGTAAACTGATATTGTAGTGGAATAAAAAGAGCGTTTATTTACACCGTTGTTGATTGAGTCACACGAGCACGTTGATCATGGATTCCGCACTTTATCACCGTGTCTAACCGCGAGTCTAGAGATCCGTCACACCGAATTAGGGACCTACATATACCGACTCATCGCTATGGATACCAATCCTTGAGGGATATAAGCATCCCACACACATCTATCTTGATGAAGCCATGCCTACACCCATCTCTGAGCTTGATGATGAAGAAAAGAAAGCTTATGATCGTGAAAAGAAGGCACTTGGTTCGATCACTATGGCATTAACTAGGGAATTGTTTCACAGTTTCCGAGGTTATGACAATTCCAAGGATCTTTGGAGAGCTTTACAGAAAAGATTCGAAGGAAATAGTGACATCAAGAAGAGTAAGAGGGATCTTCTCAGGAAGCAATATGAGTGCTTCAGATTTTTAGAGAACGAATCTTTAGATGATCTCATCTCTAGATTTTATCATTTACAGACTGAGTTGAAGGCTTTTAAACTCAGGTATCCAGATGAAGAAATGGTGGAAAATTTTTTGGATGCTTTACCACCCAAATTTGAGATGTACACAACCCTGATGAGGGAAAATCCTAAATTCTATGAGTTGACAGTAGAGGAAGCAATAGGAAAGATTCAAGCTCATGAAATTACTTGAAAAGAAAGGAGAGTTCAGGAAGACCCCAGATTCAAGACCCTTCTATGTATCATGGGACGACTTCTACATCCAAGTCATCGGGCTCTGGAATTGCCCTCTTCACTGGAAACCCTAATGAAGAAGACCATTCAACTGGTTGTGGTGGTCATGCTTGCTATGCTTCAGGATCAGGGTTGGGATCTCATCATCAAAATATCTCAAGAAATCCTCCTGCTACGTCTTCAGCTAACAACTCAGCTATAGCCAGAATAGCTGAAGATCATGTAGCGCTATTCTCATCTTGCATTCTTGCATATGAAAACTTCATAGGTGGCAAGCTTACTGATCCAGAGACGATTGAAGAAGATTTTAATCAAGTGGATCCTGATGACATGGAGGACATGGATATTCAATGGAATATGGCCATGCTATTGAGGAGAGCCAAGCGTTTCCTGAACAGAACAGGAAGAAAGTTTATTGGTGGGCATCCTAATGCCAAGGTCGGGTTTGACAAATCTAAGGCCAAATGCTACAAGTGTCTGAACTATGGACACTTTGCTCGTGAGTGTCAGAAAGACAGAGCACCTGCCTCTGGTTTCACTTGACCCAGCCAAGGAAACAGCCATGGCCACAACAATCCAAACCACCACAATCAAAGCCAAAGTGGAACGTCCAATGCACTGGTAGCATAACAGGACGACAGCTTTGACTAGGGTGTTCATCTTGAGGATGCCATCATCGCACAAACCCAGGTTGGTCTCATGGCTGAGATCATAGAGATGATGGAAGCAGAGAAAAGGGAAGCTTCTATGGCTGACCTAGAAGAATCTACAACTGCTGCTACAGAAGAGGAGAAGGAAGTTGAAGTAATGGAAGCTCCAATAGCTGTTGAAGAGGAATCGACCACTGCTGTTGCTCTCATGGCCATTGGAGAAGCAACAAGTTCATCGTCTGAGGTAGATTCTAACCCTTTCTCTGTTATTTCATGTTCTAAATGTCAAGGGTTAAAACTTGAAAATTCTAGGCTCCAAGACAAAATCGAACCCCTATGTTAGGCAGCTCTAAACTATAAAGAAAATGAAAAACGTTTTAAAGATTCTATTGAAACGTTGAAAAAGGAAAAATGTGCATATTCTTTAAAAATAAGTGATCAACAGCTTCACTTAGATGTTGCATACAGGGGGTTAAAAAAACGGAACAATGAAATCAACAAACTGCAAAATGAGATCTTGCAGTTAAAATGCACTAATGAGAAGTTGAAAAACTCTCGCTTTGTGGTGGAACACTACGAGTCTGTGGTAAGACAACTGAATGGGTTAGGTTTGGGTACTAATGACATTCCTCCACCAGTGAGCGGGAAGTTTGTCAATAGCTTAATAGACATTGATCTCACTTGTCTAGATGAGTCCTCTGATAAGGATGATTCCCCTAAAAAGGATGAATCCTCAAGTATGGCTAACTCCACATCTAGTGAGGAGTTTGTTACTACTTCTGAAGACGGGTCGGTTAACTCTTGCCCTGAAGGAGTAGTATCTGAGGAGTTGTTGACTGAACAAAAGGTAAAGAAAAACGTTATCACTAATGGTGATAACTGCATTTTAACTGAACCCGACATCATTGATACAAATGATAAACTAAAGGTAATGCTTTACGGGGGTATAAAAGTCTTAACCAAGTAAAGAAAGAGGCCTTTTCAGCTCACTATTGGCTTGGGTATAAAGAAAATTTGGAAAAATATTATACTTCCAAAAATCAAACTGGTAAGGTTCAGACTAATGTTCATAAACCAACTCCTCCTTCTCATAATGCTGAGTTATCTAAGGCCAGATCTAATGAGCCTTACAAGAGAATTTATGTAGACAAGAGGAACTGTTTTCACTATGGCTTGGTTGGTAACATTTTTTTGAACTGTCCTTCTAAGAACCAAGGGAAATGGCCTGTTGTTTCACAACCAGCTGTTATCCCAGGTCGCCACCAGTGAAACCATCTCCCAAACATCCAAAGCAAAATGTGGTGAAACCACCAGTCAAACCGATGGTAAAGCCTAAGATCATTTCTGAAGCTAAACCATCTGTTCCAAGAAAGGTAACGCAACCTGCTGTACCTCGTGTATCTATCTCTGGTAGTACACGTACTGGTGAGAAACCTGTGGCAAGACTCTCTAAGCCACAGAGGAGGAGACGGAACAAGAGGTTGAGAAAGCTTGAACAGCTGACTTCAGTTCAATCAGGTG
Organism: Smallanthus sonchifolius; assembly: GCA_023525975.1. Lineage (NCBI taxonomy): Eukaryota > Viridiplantae > Streptophyta > Magnoliopsida > Asterales > Asteraceae > Smallanthus > Smallanthus sonchifolius. Next base: position 47,340,129 of record CM042036.1, read on the forward strand.
AAGCTTCCACAAGTTCACCCGTTGTAGTTGAACCAAAGTCTCCTGTTCCGGTTAAGAAACAGAAGAGATCCTGGACTGCCAAATCCAAAACTTCTCAATCTCCTAGTTCTATTTCTTCTAAAGATTCATCAATTTTGAACAGTCATCATGACTGTGAGTTAAAGGAAGTAGTTTATTTTGAAAAGGATGGACGACCCAAGACCACAATGGCTTGGGTCTCCAAAACTAACTAATTCTTTTGTGACTCGTGCAGGGACGTCCGAAGGGTACTATCTCTAACCGCTGGTATGTAGATAGTGGATGTTCCAGGCACATGACAGGAAACATGGCCCTGCTTCAAGACGTTAAACCATTCAGAGGCTGCTATGTGGCCTTTGCCGGAGAAAAAGGCGGCAGTATCACGTGTCAAGGCGTGGTTTCGAACGGTTGTGTCAGCTTTGACAATGTCAACTTCTACGAGCAGCTGAAGCATAACCTGTTGAGTGTCTCCCAAATGTGTGATAAGGAGTACTCGGTGATGTTTGACAAGTCAGAATGCCTGATTCTCAAACCCGGTTTTAAAGTTCCGAAAGATTGGATCCTGATGAGAGCGCCAAGAACAAACGACACCTATCAGATCGATATGAGCGTGGTGACAACCACCTCATCAGTTCCTACCTGTTTGCTTTCTAAAGCGACAGAGATTGACTCCATCTTGTGGCATAGGAAACTCGGACATATTTCGTATCGTAAAATGAATCATCTTGTCCGAAACGGTTTGGTAACCGGGGTTCCTAAGCTGAGGTTTACCGTTGCAGATGACTGTATGCCTTGTAAAAAGGGCAAACAGCAACAGAAGTCTCACAAGCCCAAGCTCCAAAACTCTATTGATACCCCTTTGGAGCTATTACACATGGATCTGTTTGGCCCCATAAGTATCAGGAGTATTGGAGGTAAGTCGTTCTGTCTGGTTGTAATTGATGATTACTCACGTTTTTCTTGGGTGCATTTTTTAGGTACTAAAGACGAGACTACTGATATTCTTCAATACTTGATCCTGAGCTTGGAATCTCTTTGCAAGCTGAAAGTTAGAAGGATAAGGAGTGACAACGGAACTGAGTTCAAGAATAATTTGATGGAGCTTTTCTGTTTCAAGAAAGGGATCCGTCACGAATTCAGCGCGCCGTACACGCCTCAGCAGAATGGAGTTGCTGAACGGAAGAACATAACACTGATTGAGACTGCAAGGACTATGCTGTCGGATGCAAAGCTTCCTGTCACTTTCTGGGCAGAAGCCGTTAATACAGCTTGTCACGTCTTAAACAGAGTTCTGGTTGTGAAAAGGCACAACAATACTTGCTACGAGTTGATCAACAATCGACTTCCCAATCTTGATTACCTAGTTCCTTTTGGTAGTCCTTGTTCCTTGTTGCTACAGTACAAAGACCGCCAGTCTAAGTTTCATGCAAAAGCGTTGGAAGGCATCTTCTTAGGATACGTTGCCAACTCGCCTTGTAAGAGAGTGTACAATATAGGAACTCGTACTGTCGAGGAATGGTTTGAAGTGATTGCAGTAAACACAGCATTCCACCAGAACCAACAGATCCAGCTTGGGGTTTTGATTATGATGCGCTATTCAAGTCATTCAATCTTCCTGATTTATCTGCAGAAGACGCCGCAAATGTTTATGACTTATTTGGTGGTGGCGATGACTCCAGTTTTTCCACTCGTGCTACTGTACCAATTATAACTCCGGATTCCAATGCTGCATCTGCATCTGGAACTCATGACAGTGATAACAGTGAAGATGTTCTTGTCGTTGGAGATGACGCTCAAGCTAATCCTAACACAACTGTAGGAAATGAAGCTCCAGCTGATCCAATCAACATTGAATCTTCTTCCTCTGGAACACAGGAAATGGGGGAGTTAAGCACGAATCTTGATCCAGAAATTCAGGAACCGATTGTACCAGAGACGAGAGTGCATAGGAATCATCCAATCTAGAACATTATTGGTGATCCTTATGCAGGTGTTCAGACTCGTCATCGAACCATCACTGAGAACACCAGTCTTTACACAGAGATATTTGACACTGGTGTCATGGAAACATGTCTGCATACTGCATTCGTGTCCCAGTTAGAGCCGAAGAATGTGAAGGAGGCTCTCACTGACAACTGCTGGATTGAGGCGATGCAAGATGAATTGTCTCAATTCCAAAAGTTGCACGTGTGGGATTTGGTTGACTTACCAAATGGCTTTCAACCAATTGGAACCAGATGGGTGTTCAAATGCAAGACGGATGATCGTCATGTTGTTGTGAAGAACAAAGCAAGATTGGTTGTTCAGGGTTTTTATCAGCAAGAGGGCATGGATTACACGTAAGTATATGCCCCAGTTGCTAGAATTGAGGCCATTCGACTGTTCTTGGCTTATGCCACATATGTCGGCTTCAAGGTCTATCAACTTGATGTGAAGAGTGCTTTCCTTTACGGTAAAGTTCATGAAGAGGTCTATGTCACTCAACCTCCCGGTTTTGAAGATCCACATAATATTAATAAAGTGTATAAGCTCGACAAAGCACTTTATGGTCTTCATCAAGCACCGCGGGCATGGTATGAGACATTATCTACTCATTTACTGTCTAATGGTTTCGACCGTGGACAGATTGACTCGACTCTCTTCATTAGGAAAGCAGGAGGTGACATTCTTCTTGTACAAGTATACGTCGACGACATTATCTTTGGATCTACCAATGAAGGGATGTGTAGGGAATTCGAGCAGGTGATGAAGTCCAAATTTGAAATGAGTAATATGGGTGAATTGTCGTTCTTTCTGGGCCTGCAAGTCAGTCAAAGAGAGGATGGAATTTATCTACATCAAACAAAGTATGTGCAGGACATCTTGTGAAAATACAAGATGAATGATAGCAGTACTTATGGCACACCTATCCCAGTCAATCATGGTCTGCATCCTGACAAAGATGGAAAGGATGTAGACAGCAGATTGTACCGTGGGATGATCGGATCACTTATGTATCTCACAGCTTCAAGACCCGATATAATGTTTGCTGTGTGCTTGTGCTCAAGGTTTCAGTCTCAACCGAAGGAGTCACATATGATAGCCGTGAAGAGAATTTTCAGATACCTGAAAGGGAAACCCCGATTAGGTCTTTGGTACTCTAAGCAGCAGTCATTCGACTTCAAAGCCTACACTGATTAAGATTATGGCGGTTGTAACCTTGACAGAAAGTCAACTTCTGGTGGATGTCAATTCTTAGGAGACAGACTGGTCTCCTGGCAGTGTAAGAAGCAGTCAACGGTTTCTGTCTTAACTTGTGAAGTAGAATACATTGCTGCAGCGAGCGGTTGTTCTCAGATACTGTGGATTCAGCAGCAGTTGAGAGACTACGGCTTAAACTTCACTGGAACTCCTCTATTCATTGACAACAATGCCACCATGTCCATCACAAATAACCCGGTGAAACATTCCAAAACTAAACATATAGAGATTCGCCATCACTTCATCCGTGATTGTGCTGAAAAGCATTTAATTGAACTTGTAAAAGTTCACACGGATGACAATCTTGCTGACCTTTTCACAAAGGCATTTGATCGATCCCGTTTTGAGCATCTTGTCAACTTGATAGGAATGTTCAATCCTGAGTGAAAATTAATTTTTCTTAATTCAATTCAATTCATGGAAGTTAAACTTTATTTCTTTTTAAATTTTCTGTATAGTTCTTTTAAGTTTTAAAATATTTTACAAAAACAAAAACAAAAATAGAAAATGGAGAAAATTTCAAAGTTAACTTGAGAAAAAAAAAGAGGAAATGATAGTACATCAGAAACGATCTAAACGTCATAGACTGCTCATATGGGAAATGATTGCGTCATGCTTACTTAATTGTTTAACTTGTTATGTTTTTAATCTGCTTATTTACAAGTTATTTAAATTGTCAGTAGGCTGTATGCATCTTTGAATCACTAGTAGTGTGGAAACTAAATCTAAATTACAACTGTGATTTGAACCCATGTTTGCAAGTGTGTGTGCGTAAAAGAATAGAAAAGATCATTATCAGATATAGGATGTTTGATTTTGGCAATAATTTTCTTTTGAGGTCAGTTTCGGGTTATGTCGTTAGCACCATTAATGCGGTTCATCTCACTGCCCATACTCACAAGTATGCAAGGAGAGATTGAATCAAGACATGTCTCTACATTAACCGTTGAGCATGTATTCACACTTGAATCATTCCTGATTCATTGAAATCAAATCCAGATAAAAGTTGGATCCCCATACCTTATTCAATCACCATATATATTATCCTGAATCATCATTCCAATATTCAATGTAGAAAATCATATGAAACCAAGACAACTGAATCACTCGATTCTGAATCTTATGATTCCTGATAATCCTTATGGATTCTGCTTGATTTTTCATGTGCTAATAGATGTAACTTCATTCTGAAAATTTAGAAAATCATTGGGAAAATCTTTGATGCCTTGAGATAATGCAATTTACATTTGTATAGCATATCAGTGGGGTACACGTTGTATATCTTATAAATAATACCTTAATACACAAGAATGTGATACAAAGATGCTTATAGTTTCAAATCTTATAATATTGTCAGCTTGAATTACTTGTCTATATGCTTATTACGTATGAATAAATAGTAATCTATGACATGATCCCATATTCTTTGATGTTTATTTTGTATCGTTTTTGCTAAAAGATAGCCTGATATGATCCTCTGCTCGTGTCTTTGATCAAAAATAGTTTGTGTGAATACTTGTATATTTCTATGAGAAAAGATCAAAAATATTTTAAGTTTATGCATAGTTCAACCTTATTCAGAAAAAGCCAAAAATATTTGTGTTTAACCTTCCTGAATTATATTTGAAACCTCGTGATTGAACATTTTTATCTTGTTCGTTATTTGACTTAAAATCTTCATAATTTGAGTTGAAAGTGTGCGCACATAAGAGTCTCTGCGTACTTGATAAGTGCGCATGAGGTAAACCCTGTGTACTTAACAAGTACGCAAGACTTAAGTCATGCGTACTTGGTAAGTACGCAGGAGTTAAGTCCTGCGCACTTAGTAAGTACGCACGACCAATATGTGTTGGGTATAAATACAGGACTTAGAAAATTTTTAGAGTTTATCACTTTCAAACCTTTTTCTCCTGTGATATTCCCTCCGACCATTTTCCTTAAAAATTTTGAGTGTTCCAACCGGCTTTTTCGTCCATCTAACATTTACTTGATCATGCCTCGGGCGTTTACTAACGAATTCAACCTATTAGCTAACACTGAACCAGAATGGAAGGGTGCAGCGTTGCAGTACAGAGACATAGTTGATTTCTTGAACCGCTCAAGAATCAGCTACGCCATTTCTGCTGACCCGATCGTGTCAAGACCCTATCTCGAACAATTCTGGGAGACGGCGGAGCACGACTGCACGGTAACCCCCAATGTCATAAGGGCTACCGTTGCTGGTCAGGCTATCGCATTTTCTGAAGATACCATAAGAAGGGTCCTGCAGTTCAGAGACCTTGCTACTGACCCGACAGCCTATCCAGACTACTTTGTGGATGGGTGTTGGAGGCAAAGAATGTGATACGTCGGAGCAATGGACTATGCTTCTTATAAAAAGATGTGGGTATTAGACCAATGGCGGTATTTCGCCCACGTCATGATCGTGTGCATCTCGTCTAGGAAAGCTGGGAAAGATGCCATGGGTCATGACCTTGCAGCAGCCATGGTCGGCCTTTCTCTCAACAAGGGCTACAACTTCTCCTGCTACATCTTTGAGGCCATCAATGACCAGATCAACACAGCAGAGAGGTTTCGGTTCTTGTTATACCCTCGGTTTGTGCAACTTTTGATAAATGACGCGTTGCCAAACCTTCCTGCTATAGGGGAGAGACTGCAAGTCAAGCGGGTGGACAAAAGAGTATTTGCTCAATTTCTGAAGCCAGGCAGTGTAGAACCTACCCCTGTGCACACAAAACTCTTTGGCCACCTTCTAAATGAAGCATATGTGGCACCTAAATACTGGGGATGGTACAGCCATGACTCGGAGCCTGAAATGAGTGAACAATCCAATGAGCATCAGGAACAACAACAGGAGGATATGGAAAGTGATGATGGATCGTCTGAGGATGGAGACGACGAAGGCGGTGATGGTGGTGCTGAGGAATCCGATTCAGAAGCAACAGAATCAGATTCTTCTGATTCCAATGACGTACCATCACAGGCACACCCCAAGAGATCGGCACAGGTAACCCTACCTGAGTCATCCTCCAAAAGAAAGCGACAAAGCTCAAGCAGCGAATATGAGCCAAATTCTGACTCTGACGCTGCTCTACAAAGACAAAGTGTAGGTCCCTAATTCGGTGCGTGACGGATCTCTAGACTCGCGGTACGACACGGTGATAACGTGCAGAATCCATGATCAACGTGCTCGTGTAACTCAATCAACAACAACGGTGTAAATAAACTCTTTGTATTTCCACCAAGATATCAGTTTATAAGATTACAGAATTTCTCTCAGTCTCTAGTCTGTCTTGTATCCCTCCTCTGTTTCTGCTGAAATATCCTATTTATAGACAACAGTTCTGCACCAGGCGAACTTAACAAGTTCGCTTCACTATGCTTAGGCGAACTTATTAAGTTCGCCTCTGATAGGCTAGGCGAACTTATTAAGTTCGCCTCTGATAGGCTAGGCGAACTTGTTAAGTTCGCCTCGAGCAGAACTTACACAGAATTTTATCAACAGTTACAAAACATGTCCTAACAGACTCCCCCTTAACTGTTGCTAACAATTCTATCAAATACAAGTCAAAGACTCTAAGACTAAGACATAATCTTCAAGCTCGTTGTCACCAGAATATGCTCCAACAGACTCCCCCTTGACAACAGCTTCAGAAGATTGTCATCCGTCTTCATATATCATCAAACATTATGTAGTCTTCGTCTTGTTCATCTGCACATTCTTTCTATCTAGAAGAAAACTTGGGAGAAGGACCCCCTTGTCAACTTCCGTCTGCAATATTTAGTTTTTGCAAAGGAGAACAACCAAGAATATCCAACAATTAAAATTTCCATGGAAGCTTGAAAAATAAAATATTTTTGGTTTTTCAAACATAAGAAACACAAAATCTTTTTGGTTTTTCTCTATATAAACTGAAATGTAAAATACAAAATCACATCTTTTTGTTCGAACATCACAAGGAAGAAGATCATATCAGTATATATGATGAATCAATCACACATTTTGGATATAAAATCCATATAATATCAAATGGTATCCTTTGTCATTCTTTCAAGCCTTGACCAATTTAACCAATATCTTTCAAGATTATCACACTCTATCTTTTCAAGACTTTCATATTGCATGTTATGATACGCGATAAACATTCAAAGAAAATAGGATCAGGCTATGACACACAAATTCAAATTGTCAATATTATAAGATTTGAAAGTAAAGCATCTCATTCCCACTTTCTTGTGAGTTAAGGTACCATTTAAGTATGAAATACAACGTGTACCCCACTAGTATGCCAACAGAAAATAAATGCACTATCTTCAAGACATATGAGATTTTACTAAAGATTATCCGAATTTCCAGAATGAGGAGACATCACTTAGCACATGAATAGCAGAATCCAAATTGGATTGTATAGGAATCAATGAGATTCCGAATCGAATGATTCAATATCTTGGCTTATATATGTGGAATCAAAAGATTCAGGTACGTGGATCCAACTGTTATCTGGATTATGAATTCAATGGAATCAATAAAGATGATTTATCAATATGATCCAAGGGCTAGTATATGTTTGACAGATGTTGTCAAGTACATATCTTGATTATACTTCAAATTGCATGCTTTTCGGGACATGGGCACTGAAGCAAATCGAATGAATAGTGCTAAGGACATAACCCGAAACTGATCTCATAGGAAAATCTTTATTAAAAGCTAATATTCTTTATCTGATAGTGATCTTTTAACGCATACACCCAAGCATAAAATGGGTTTAAATCACAGTTGTAACACATGTAATTATGTTTTCACACTACTAATGGTTCAGTGACGCTTTTAGTCTACTGACAATTCAAATTATATGCATACACAACACTATCATTTCCTATTTGTGAAGTCTCTGAAGTTTAGATCAAAACATATACTTCAGATATATTAACATAAAGCACCAACCAGTTAATCTAAGGTCATGTGTGAAAGAACATCTACTGATGTACTATCATCTCTTCTTTAACTTCAAGTAATGTCGATTTTATCTTTTTCAATTTGTTTGACTTTTTCAAAAATCTTTTTCAAAGAAAGTAAAACAAACGAAAATAAAATCTTCCATGAAAACATTTTAAGAAAAACATTTTACTTGGTTTTACTTGGTTACTCAGGATTAAGCAAGTCAATCAATTAAAAACTCAAACCGATGTAATGTAATTGAATGCCTTTACTTCTGTCACCAACACAGTTCTGTACTCCCCCTCAACTAGTCAAATGGTTGCATCAACGACTTTATGCTCACCATCGTCATCCTAAGTTTCAGGTTATCATTTGGACTTTGTAAAACTGTTACCGAAACATTGTGTGTGACATATTCTGCCCCTTGAGCATCAAGTCGTTGAATCAAATATATTCTCAGTTATCAACAACTCGTTACTCTTGCAGATGTCATTCCCTGTTATGTGCTAAGAACGACCACTATCAACAACCAAAATGGTATTAATAGTCCCTCTTGGTAAATCCTGCACATCTAACAAGAATCATTAATTTGAAAGTGGGACCCAAGCCATGGTAGTCATGGGTCGTCCATCTGTATCAAAATAATAAACCTCACTCCATTCACAATCGAATCTCTCATCGATTTTCGGTGATTGTTCCGACGAGTCAGAAACAGAAACTTTAGATTTCCAAACATACTTCTTTTCATTAAGTTCTTTTTGCTTAAAAAGTGAAGTGTTTGAACATTCTTGTTCATTTGAAAAATGTGTAGATTGTGAAAACTCTTGTTGTTCTAAAAGTTTTCTCAATCTTCTGTTCCTCCTCCGTCTTTGAGGTCTAGAAAGCCTCACCTCAGATTTTGATTTACCCTTTGGTGTAGGCTTACCAGGAGTTCTTACCTTTTCTGGAGTAACATGTCGGTTACCTTTGGCTTTGTGAGGACAAGCAATCTGAATATGACCGACAAGACCACAAGAAAAGCAAGATCTCTTCTCACTATATTCTCTCATATAAGGAATCTTCGTACGATAAGATGAATTTGAAGAAGATTCTCCTACATGAACTTCTTTTGGCTTTACTTTCTCTGGAACTCCAGATTTTGCAACAGGTTTTGATTCAGGTTTCATCTTCTCAGGAACTACATGCTTCTTCCCTTTATTTTTGTAAGGACAGTTCACCACAATGTGTCCTATCTCATTACAATGAAAGCATGTACGCCTGTCTTTATAATCTCTGACATATGGAACTCTCCTTGAATTTGAAGAACTTCCAAATGTATAATTTCCAAATGAATTAGAATCAACCTTTGAGTCTTCTTTCTTAACCTCTTTCGGTATCCCCTCTACCTTAGCTTCATCAAAATATTCATCATCACTCTCATCAGAATACACTATATCTTCACCTGTGACTGGATTCACCTTCAACACAGTCTTAGGATCTAAATCCTCATCTTTTATAATCTCAGGTGTAACAGAATAATTTCCGTTGAATGGTGGAGGAACATATCCAATACCAGTAGTTCCCTTCGCCTCTTCAGTATTATTATGATAATGTCCTAATAAGAATGATGAATTTGCAAAGCTTTCTAACTTTCTATGCAATTTGATGACCTCCGCTTTAGATTCAGCTAGTTCTTTATCTTTCTCAGCAAGATCATCATTTCTTTTCTCAATTTCTGCAAAGGACATATCCAGGTGATATGCCTGCTCTTTGATCTTCAAAGTCAGAGAATATATATCCCTCTTCAGTGATTCTATTCTTTCAACACACACATTCTCATTATCTTTTAATTTCTGATTTACCGTGTGCATCGATTTCATATCACAAATGAGGTTGACGTTGTCATCCATAACCCTCATCATTTTATCCTTAACTGAAACACAGTTAGAACAAAACGTTTCAAAGTTAGAAAATACCTCAGGTTTTACTTCTGAACCAGATGCACCAGGAGCCATGAAAATGTCCTCATCAGCTTCACTTTTTTGAGCATCATGGACAGGCTCTACATCAATTTCTGATTCACTCAGATTATCTTCAACTGTCTGAAAGCTTACTTCAGTCTCTACATCACTCTCGGTAGATTGAGTACTTTCACCAGATCTAATACTCTCACTATCACTTAACTCGGCAGAAGAATCACTTTCAGAAACACTCGGCTTCTCCAATACTTCTTTGATCAAGACCACAAACGCTTGAGAAGTTGCTTCACCCTTTTTCTTCAATGCTTCCCATAGATCTCTTGAAGTTGGACACTTCCCGAGACTATGAATAATTTCTTTTGGTAAAGACATCGTTAAAGTTTCACGCGTCTTCATCTCTCGATCAAACATCTGTTTTTCTACTTTAGTAAGAGCTGACAGTGGTTTAGGAAAATCATGAAATCCCATGAACTCATAAGCAGGATGCACATATCCTTCAAATATAGGTGTCCAAAAGGTTTCATCAGTTTCTGATACGAACTGTTCGAACCGGACTTTCCAGCTACGAAAATCTGATATGCACAAAAGTCTCGGTGGCATACTTCTAATCTCATTAACATCACACGAAATTGACATTTTGAAATTTTTGCGAAAGTTCCCGGAAAAAAATTTCCCGCCAAAATACTCTCTTTAAAAAATTTCAAAATTTCAAAAATGATCCGAAACAAGCATATATACGTTCACTAAAAAATTTGGACAAGATGAATTTTCCCGCCAAAATACTTGGACAAGATGAATTTTCCCGCCAAAAATTTGGACAAGATTTTTTTTTTTTTTATTTTTTTTTTTTATTTTTTTTTTTTAATTCAAGCGAACTAATAAGTTGACCCGAGTGAACTTGTTAAGTTCGCCTGCTGATTAAGTTCGCTTACTCTACACCAAGCGAACTTATTAAGTTCGCTTAATATTCACCAAGCGAACTTATTAAGTTCGCCTCCCTAAGTTCGCCTGCACAACGAACAGCAAGTTCGCCTAAAACAGCTATTCTTCCAAACACGAACAAAACATTCTGAAAATCATGATTTCTTGATGAATTGATGGAATTTGATGAATCTGAACCGTAGGAATATGTAAGAACTGATTTGGAACACTTCTATCGGATCAATTGCATCAGAACAATCCAAAATCAATCCAAATTTGTCAAAAATCTTCCATTTTTATCAAGAACACAAAATGATGAAAAATCTTCTAAATCTCTGTAATTTGATGTTGATTGGACACGAAACCACCACGAATCTTTTGCTAATTAAGAGCAATAGCTCTGATACCACTTGTAGGTCCCTAATTCGGTGCGTGACGGATCTCTAGACTCGCGGTACGACACGGTGATAACGTGCGGAATCCATGATCAACGTGCTCGTGTAACTCAATCAACAACAACGGTGTAAATAAACTCTTTGTATTTCCACCAAGATATCAGTTTACAAGATTACAGAATTTCTCTCAGTCTCTAGTCTGTCTTGTATCCCTCCTCTGTTTCTGCTGAAATATCCTATTTATAGACGACAGTTCTGCACCAGGCGAACTTAACAAGTTCGCTTCACTGTGCTTAGGCGAACTTATTAAGTTCGCCTCTGATAGGCTAGGCGAACTTATTAAGTTCGCCTCTGATAGGCTAGGTGAACTTGTTAAGTTCGCCTCTAGCAGAACTTACACAGAATTTTATCAACAGTTACAAAACATGTCCTAACACAAAGACGAGAGCGTGTTCATAAGAACAGAGGAGATAGGCAAGAGGTTGCTATCCCTAGGGTAGTAGAGGTCCCGACTGTGCAGCAAGTACAAGTTCCAGCTGTCAGTCCAGATTCAGCCTCTACCCCACCCTCACAGCGGTTATACCGTAGGAGGAGAAGACCACAAGTTCAAACTGACGTGGTAGTCACGGCAGTCATAGAGGAGGTTCCTGTGACGGTGACCCTCCCTACAACATCATACCAGGTGGCGGTGACTACTCCAATTGTCACGGAGTCTGTCACCATCACCCCTACCATAATACCCACTCCCATCATCTCATCCCAAATCCCAACACCCACCATTGATCCTCCAAGTCAACCCTTCACTTATGAAGATTTCTCACAAGGGTTTGAATTTGGTACCATCTTCTCCTCCCCTATCCATAATGCCGAAGCGTCATCGTCTAGGCATCCTGATCCGAATGAGGCAAGGATCGATGTGCTAGAGACCCTAGTTGCTGGACTGCTGAAGACTATTCAGAAGTCAAAGGAGGAATCTGATGCTCAACAAGCACAGATTAATTCACTGGCCGATGAAGTTAGGATTCTACATAGCCAGAGAACGGGGACAAATGAGCGACTAAAGAACGTCATGGCACAGAATGAGCTTTTAATGAAGACAAATAAAATGATTCTAGGCCACAGAACATCACTTGAGCTAAGGCTGGATTTACAACGAAAAGAGCATGAAGCGATGGTCAAATTAGTTGCAGAACTGACCAAGAAGCTTGATGCTCAGGGGGAGAAAGAGAAAGAGAAAGAGAAAGAGAAAGAAAAGAAATCCACTGGTGCTGAGCCTTGTCATCCAGTCGACTTGACTAAGGATGACGATAAAGACAAGGATCCTGAAGCCGGTCCTAGTGGAGGTGAGCACCAATCTTTGGCAATTGTGCCCATCTCTGCTATTCCAATGGCTGAGGGGGAGTCTACTCAACAAGAGGGTGGTGATACCTCTGGTGGTGGTGGTGATAAAGGAAAGTCAGTGGCTGAAGTACTTAAGGACTTATCTGATGATGAGATCCTATATCTAGAGCCTGACTATTCAAAAGAAGCACAGATCGATGCTCTATTCAATCTAGAAGAAGGAGAGATTGACTCTGGTGACGATTGGGATGATGATGACGAAGACGTGGTGATAGAGATTCCCAAGGGTGACGGGGATGGAGAGTACGAGCTAGAAGATGGAGAGATCTTTGAAGTTCCATCCTTCGACGCTCCGCTCGACACAGGTTCAGTCGAGCAGGCTAGTAATGTAGAAGCCTCGACTGAAGCCTCCCCAGTTGACCCTGAACCTGTGGACCCAGAGGCACCGAAAGATACAGACATGCCTTCTACCTCATCAAAGGGTCCAGCTCCTGTGTGGCAAAAGACGTCTATCATAGACAAGCACGGAGCAACAGGATTGATCTTAGCTGTAAGGTTCGAGGAGGACAAGCAGCTGTTCGATATCAAAAGATCTGGGGGGGTTCAATACTTGAAACCCACCAGTGAAGCGTTCAGCTCCTTGCCCAAATACGGCCATGTGAACCTAGCAAACCGAGAGCTACTGGGTAAGTGTAATCATGTAGTAGCGATGGGTTTGTGGGTGGTTCTGCAGCGTGAAGCAAGATCTAGGAACTTTGAAATGTTCAAGCCTCAGGTGCCCAAGAGAGTCAAGGATAAGCACGCTGTGCATCCTGTGACTAAGAAGCACTTAAAGAAATTGGTATACAAGCCAGTGCGATGTGAAACTAAGATTCCCTTGAGCAAGTTATCTCAGAATATTCTTGGTGACATGTGGTACTGGTATGTAGATCCAAAGACGGGCGAGGCTGTGATTATGGGAAAGGGACGTTCCGAAAGTGGGAACATAGTGCCAAAATATCTGATCAGAATATTTGATGAAGTATGCTTCATCAACTTTTCTGTGAAAGATCTGGAGGTACTAGCTGATAGGTATTGTGTCCACAAGGACGAATGGAAAAAGCTCCTTGCTTCTAAATATGACAAGGTGATCAAGTTCTGTCTTGAATACAAGAAGAAGATGGAAGCTAAGGATGGACAGCTGTGAAGACTGAAGATTGAAGACTGAAGACGATGAAGATCCCGAGCTGTTGTCAAGGGGGAGTTTGTTGAGGCACTTTCCTGTGACAACACTCTGGATAGAGTCTTAGTTTGTATTTTCATGTCTGTAATTGTCTTTGTATGTAAAAGTCTTTATGTATTAGTTTATCGAGTTGTATTTACTTTTACATATTGAATGTTGCATTTCTTTCCGACTGTTTTGCGCACTTACATGTGCGCAGGAGAAAGCTCCTGCGTACTTGTTAAGTACGCAAGAGCATTTTGCCCTGCGCACTTGCTAAGTGCGCAGGCATCAGGTTAGGTATAAGTAGGATAGGTTGACAGAAGTTAAGTACGCAGTCACAGATAGCAAATACGCAGATTGTAAATTCAGTGCTTTTCTCTGTAACCTTCAAGTGTTTATAATACAAAGAAAGTTTAAGGTGTTTTCTCTTGTCGGTTTAATTTGTTTAGCTAGACTCTCCACCTAGTCACGGGCATTCCGCACCCGGTCCAACTAGTAGACCCACTTGCATGTGACGATCCGCCACACCCGAGGGACCTACAAGCAGGAAACCTCAGCCACCAAGAATATACCAGCAAATTCAATGAGATGGCCAAGCTGGTACCACATTTGGTGACTCCTGAATCTAGGAGAATTAAATGTTATGTGCAGGTATTACCACCGAAAGTTTGAACCTTAGTAAAGACTACTGCACCGGAAACTATTGATTTGATAGTACAACTTAGTGCAGTAATGTATGATGAGATAGAAGCTCAGGAGGTGGCCAACAAGAGTAGCCTAGAAAATAAAACCTATGAACCCACTGATAACAAAATCCCAAGAAGAGAAATAGATAACATGGGAAAAAATGCTCAAGGAATTGAATGTAACCGGTGTAATCAAACAGGGCACATATCAAGATATTGCCCCAAGATTAGATGCCACAACTGCAAGGAAACTGGGTATTTCAAGAGTGATTGCCCTAAAATCATACAAGATAATTAGGTGAGTACTAACTGAACAAATGAAAGGAATTATTTATTAGTTATGTAAATTAGTAATACTGAGGTATTAAGATTTACCAGTTTCGAGGACGAAACCTCTTTAAGGAGGGGAGATTTGTCACACCTTGAAAATTCCTATAGAATATAAGGGCTAAAGATGTCAGGAACTGAAGTTCGGGGGTTGAATTGCAAATATACCAAAGATCAAGGGTTAAAAATGAATAATTTTGGAATTTGGTCGATGTCGGACCGATATCTCAGGCCATGTCGTTCCGACATGTGGAGAGGAAGGAAATCAGGAGAGTCAGACGCGTGTCTGATGACTTAGCCCCAAGTCACACCGATATGCTTTTATATGTCCGTCCGATATGTAGATGTCGGACCGATATGCATTTCATGTTGGTCCGTTATGTGGAAGTCGGACCGATATGCTTTTCATGTCGGTCCGACATGTGTGCGCTACGTCAAATAAACCGCCATAAGGGATGTCGGACCGAGATGCTCCTACATGTCGGTCTGACATGAGTCCAAATTGCCCTATAAATAAATTTCGATGGAAGACGAGTTTTAGACATCTTCACACACTTTTCACACACAAACACACACACTCAACCTAGGAAGTCGTGTCAAAGTGTCGGTACGCGTTCAGAAGTTCGGTTTCTATCTTTTCGTCCACAAATAGCCGTAGATAGTTCTGAGGTAAGGTTTCGACTAGTTTACTATGACTTGGTACTCATCATTAAGCTAGATACATTTATTTAAGCATTGTTATTTTGATCTAGGATATTGTACGAGGTATTGATTGCAGTTGTACAAATTGAGATATTGTCAAGGTGAGTTCATCTAACTGGGAAATATTTTATAAATGGTTTTGATTATGAAATGAGATTGGTTTTATAAAGATGTTTTCCATGAGATGTTATGATGCTCAATTTTAATACTTTTAAAATATGTTTTGGGCAAAGAAAGATATCAAATAATTTTATGTGAAACCAAATTTGAATACGAATTGTGGAAACGATATTTTGAGACCAAGTACCTTGAATTATTATCAATGCGTCAGACAAAAGCTTTCATGTGGTGGGGTGTATCATGATTGTAATTCCTGTGTCGACCAAGCCTTCAATTTCGGGGCGGTCTACTGTTCAGTTTCGACAGTAGACTATTGTCCAGTTTGGACAGTATGGTCAGGTTGCCATATGTTTCAGTTATAGGGCAGATGATGGAAACGCTTGTTATCTAGCTGTGATACAGATTAATTCAAAGATGATTGTAAACCCGGGAATGTTTATGAAATCCAATAGTTGTCGCTATTGGAAGAAGATTGTTAGTTGTTGCTAACATATATCATTTTGAACCCTGATTTCGAAACCAAATGATTTTAAAAGTGAACTCACCAACTTATGTTGACCCAGTTATTTTCTATTCTTTTTAGACAGGTTAGCAGATGGCATTCCAGATAGATGATAGCTATGATGGTTGTTAATAAAATACTCTGATAAATGAATGCACGCTTGGAAGAACTATAAGTCCTGCCAGATGGTTAAGTTTGTAATAGAAGTATGGTTCATGATGTAAAACAGTTTAGTTGTTAATGAAAGAGGTTTATGGCTTAGCTTCCGCTATGTGTTTTTCGTATCAAATTCACAGTAACTAGAAGGCGAAATCTGTTCGAAATCTATTTCGAAATCAATGTTCAAAGTCCGTTGTGTGTTTTTTGTATTCTGTCAGAAAACTCTATGTTCGAAATCTATTTCGATCGAAATCTACTTCGATCGAAATCTTCTTCGACCAAAAACTAGTCATTCGAAAAGTCTTACTTCCAATAATATTTTCTTTGAAAACATTCTATCAAAAAATTATTTCAGTCGAAATCTTTTTCTACTGAAATCTTTTTCCTTTGAAATCGTTTACTTCTGAAACTATTTCGGTCGAAATATTTTTCGACCGAAAACCATATCGATCTGACATATTCTGTCTGAAAACTACCTATGTCTAGAAACCCTTTTCGGACGGCAAGAGTTTTCGGACCATTCAATGAGATTTTGCATGATTCATATGTTCTTGGCCAAAATATTCGTTTATGATTCAAGTTTGAATCTTTTTACGTCCAAAACATTTGTTTAGCTTCCATGAAGCTAGATCTATGCTTTTTAAGCCGTTTTACATGTAAAATTCCTGACTTTTGATTAAAACCCACATAAAACCCTAAACCCCATCTTCGAACCAAAAACTCAGATCTGGAAGCGTTTCGTTACCTGTTTTCCGCTTGTTCCCCCTTCTCTAATCGACACAAAGCTCCAGCAATGATCTCGGGCCAAAGTGATGGACTTCGGGTGCGGGTTTTGGAGCTTTTTCTCACTACTTTCTCTCTCTAAGATGGAATAATGAAGATGATGGAGAAGTGGGGAAAGTGAGGATGGTGTTTACCCCCTCCTTTGCGCCTCTTAAGGCCGGCCCACACCAAATCCATGATCTGTTTCGTTTCCTTCTTTCCTTTCCTTGTTACTTGTCATCTTTCATTTATTATTTTCTTTATTTTCTTCGGGATGTTACAAGTCTACCCCTCTTATTGGAGGTTTCGTCATCGAAACCTTTTACAAGTCAAATAACCGAGGGTACAATTCCCTCATTTTGGATTCCGTTTCCCATGTGGCCTCCGATCCTTTTCGATGTTTCCATTGAACCTTGACTAGTGGAATAACTTTGTTGTGTAGTTGCTTATATTTTCTATCCACAATTTCCATAGGATCCTCGATATAATTAAGCTTGTTATCTACTTCAAAGTCATCGAATGGCACTTGTGCCGACTCGTCAGCCAAACACTTTCGCAAGTGCGACACGTGAAATGTCGAATAAATTTCACTCAACTCTTCAGGTAGTTCTAAGCGATATGCTACTTCCCCAACCCGTGCTAAAACTTTGAACGGTCCGACAAACCTCGGACTTAGCTTTCCTCTTCTAGAATCGGGTTATTCCTTTCCATGGAGACACCTTCAACGGTACTTTGTCTCCAACCCGGAACTCAAGATCTCTTCTTCTCTTATCTGCGTAAGACTTTTTCCAATCCTTAGCGGCTTTCATTCGCGCTTTGATTTGGTCGAACTTTTCAGAACTTGACTTAACTACATCCCGGCTTGCTAAGTCTTTCTACCGAATTTCAGCCCAACAGACGAGCGTCCTACACTTTCTTCGATATATCATCTCATAAGGTGGCATACCAATGGTAACATGATAGTTGTTGTTGTAAGAAAACTCCACCAGTGGTAAGTGGCTATCCCAGCTACCGCTGAAATCCATAATGCATGCCCGTAGCATGTCCTTAAGAGTTTGGATAGTCCTTTCAGATTGGCCATCGGTTTGCGGGTGGTAAGCTATGCTGATATTAAGTCTCGTACCCATTGCCTCATGGAATCTTTTCCAGAACCTTGATGTGAATCACGTGTCCCAGTCCAACACAATTGACAAGGGCATACCGTGTCTGGCCACAATCTCGTTGATGAATAATTCTGCTAGCTTCACTGACGAGTAAGCCTCACGTTTAAGCAAGAAGTGAGCGCTCTTCGTTAACATATCCACAACTACCCATATAGTATCATGACCTTTAGTTGTACGCGATAGCTTGGTTATGAAATCCATGGTAATGTGTTCCCATTTCCATTCAGGAATAAATAACGGTTGCATCTTTCCACATGGTTTCTGGTGCTCGGCCTTCACCTGAGAGCAAGTTCGGCATTTCCTCACATAATCGGTTACATCATTTTTCATGCCAGGCCACCGGTATTCCTTCTTCAAACCGTGTTCATACTCCATAAACAGTGGTCTCTAACTTCCTCTGCTGACTCACTATTCTCTCTTTCTTGACATTCTCTTCTTTCAAGGCTTCATTCTGGGCACGTTCTATTTCTGTGATAAAATCTGGAGTCACGACTAGTTGGTAGGCTTTCACCGTGATAGGAGCCGTCATCTCCTTTCGACTCAAAGCGTCGGCCACCACATTTGCCTTCCCTAGGTGGTAAAGGATTTCACAGTCGTAGTCTTTACAAAATTCTAACCACCGCCGCTGCCTCATGTTCAACTCCTTTTGCTCAAAGAAGCACTTCATGCTTTTATGGTCGGATTAGATGGTGCATTTGACTCCGTAGAGGTAATGTCTCCAAATCTTTAAGGCAAAGACAACCGCCACAAGATCAAGATCGTGAGTTGGGTAGTTGACTTCGTGAGTCTTTAACTGCAGTGACGAACTTAACAAGTTCGCCTTTCCTCGTTGCATGAGCACGCAGCCTTGTTAGGACATGTTTTGCAACTGTTGATAAAATTCTATATAAGTTCGTAGAGAGGCGAACTTAACAAGTTCGCCTAAGCATCTTTCAATATTCTGAAGAAGAGGAAGCTGAGAAATTAGAATGTCTGGATGATATAGACGAGTTATTTGATGATGATGAAGAAGATGTGTTAGATAACGAAGTTGAAGAAGGAGAGATTGAAATAGAAAAAAGTAAATCTAAGGTTACATACGAAGAAGCACTACACCTGATGATACTGCTCAATCCAAGATAGATTCTGATGTTGATACTACTCATGCTGTGTCTCCTAAGCTGAATGAAGAACCTGTGATGTATAGAAATACAGGTATGACTAGAGAACACTGGAGAGAAGTCGTTAACAGTTGGATGAAGGTACTACCAAAGTCACCTATACAACCTGCTCAGAAAGTAAGATATGTGAATAAAGAGAGGTGTATTGGAAAGATCATAAGTTGGTTTTATAATGATGAAACTAAGATGTTTGCTCTTAAAAGATCTGATGGTGTTCAATACTTAAAGCCTAGGATCAAATATTTCAATACCTTGCCAAGGTGTGAAATGAATGGTCTAGCTACGAAACCATTGATTAATAGATCTAAGTGTGGATTAGCCGATGTGATTGCCAATTTGATAAAGAGAGAAGGTGGATCAGAGAAGTATGAAAGGTTAAAACCACATAAGGGAAGAAAGTGAAGATAATAGATCAAAAGACTAAGAATGTGACTTGGAAGTATAAGTTCAAGCCAGTACGTGCTGTACAGAAGATACCATTGAAGAAAATTTCACAAGATTTTCTGGGGAATATGAAATGGTGGTATGTAGATGTGAATACTGGTGAAGCCAGGATTTATGATAAAGATAATAAGGTCATTGTTAGTTTCTATGATGCAATTAATCTTATTAATTTCTCAAAGAAAGACCAGAGGACGTTAAGAAAGAATGAGATCATGTTCACTGATGAATGGAGAGAACAAGGATTGCAGTATAAAAGAGTGTTGGAGATATGTCAAAGATATGGAGTGCATGCAGGAAGCAGATTACCAGACAACTGGAAGAGTTCGTCATAAAGACTGAAGACAGAAGATCAAGCTATTGTCAAGGGGGATTCTGTTAGGACATAGATTGAATGACAAAAGCTTTGTAATAGTTTAGGTCTCATTGTCTTTATGTTTTGTATGTAATTGTTTAGATTTGTCTAAGTATAAATACAAGTTCTGCTAGAGGAGAACTTGATAAGTTCGCCTGGTCTATTAGAGGCGAACTTGTTAAGTTCGCCTAAGCATCTTTGAAGCGAACTTGTTAATTTCTCCTATTGCAGAACATGTGTCTATAAATATAGAGTTTAAAGAGTCTGTTCTGGATGCGAGAGATAGATTGAACAATCAAGTATTCTGTAAACTCTGTTTGGTGATATAAAAGAGAAAGTTTATTTACATGTTGTTTCTATTGTCTATTGATATACAATACGTTAATACGATAGGATTCCGCACTCCGCGTTAACGATACGTCCTGTCACGAGATCGATCTAAGATGAGTCATGTGGACCTACATTTGGTTTTTTCCACATTCACCTTTTGTTTAATGAAATCACTTGTTGATTTATTTTCAACTTTTGAAACTTCCTTCTTAATATCACCAGCACTTATAAAACCACTTTTAGATAACATTGGTGAAAGAGTTGATTGTTCAACTTCATCGGGCTCTGTAAGAATATATTGATCTCTTTGTTTTACCACTTTTGGTTCATCAATTTTCACATCTTTAGGAACACCATCAATTTTCTGATCATCAAATGTCTCATCATCACTATCAGAATCATATACCATTTCTTCCCCTGTGACTGGATTAATCTTTAAAACTGTCTTTGGATCAATATCCTTTTCAGTAATGATCTCTGGTTCTACAACATAATTTCCATTAAATGGTGGAGGAGCAAAACCAATTCCAGTTGTTCTCTTAACAGGATCAGCATTATCATTGAAATAACCCAACAATAGTGATGAATTTCCAAAACTTTCCAGTTTTCTATGCAATCTGATCACCTCTGCTTCTTTGTCTTAAATTACTTTGTTTTTCTCAGCAACAATTTCATTCCTCTTTTCAATCTCAGCATAAGCCATATCCAAACGATATGCTTGTTCCTTAATCTTCAAAGTTAGAGAATTAATGTCTCTTTTGAGTGATTCAATTCTGTTAGTACACAACTTATCATTGTCCTTTAATTTCTGATTCACTGAGTGCATCGATTTCATATCACAGATCAAATTTGTGTTATCATCCATGACTTTCATCATTTTTTCCTTCACCAAAACACAGTTAGAACAATATATATTACAGATAACATCTTTTACCTTCGATGGATCAGACATGTCTGCCATGAACACTTTAGCAGTTGGAATCTCTTCAGTCATCTCAGGTACTCTTTTTGTCAACAAAATCTCATCTTTAGATACACTTGTTGTAGATACATTTTCTTCAGAATGAACTTCATCAGCACTTTCAATATCAATTTCTTCAGAAATTTCTCCTGCAATGACATTCCCAGAAGATTCATCATTCTTACTCTCTACTTCACTTCCTAAACTTTCACTATCACTTGAACTATCATCCTCAGATGTCTCATCTGTATGAATTTCAGCCACAAAAGCTTTACTCACAGCACCAACTAGATCTTCTAGATGAATTCCCCAGTCATAGTTATCATCTCCTTGGGCAACCAAATCAGATGATGTTGAAGCATTTGCTGAATTTCTAGAACCACTTGAACTTTGTTGATTTCTGTTACTTTGATAATTGTTGTTCTTCTTTTGAGAGTCAAACTCAACTTTTGGCTTATTACATTCTTTAGCAAAGTGACCAAACTCTTGACAGTTGTAACATCGAACTTTAGTCTTGTCAAAACCCGTTCTTGTTCTGTTTTTTTATCCGATATACTTCATTCCAGTCTTCTTAAGAAAATCTTTTGCTTGTCTCATTAACATTGCCATATTCCACTGAATATTCATTTCTTCTAGATCAACAGGATCAATTTGAAGATAATCTTCTTCAATTGCTTCTTTATCATGAATCTTTCCACCAATAAAATTTTCATACGAAGCAATAAAAGATTAAAACATTGCCATATAATCTTCAGCTACCCTTTGATTCACATGATGTGAATTCAATGGTTGTGATCCAGAAGTGTTTGATGTAGTTGTAGAGAAACCAGATTGATAAGAACATCTAGAACTATTATCATTAGAGTTATCTTGACCATCTCTTGAAAACAAAGCAACTCCTGACCCAAATTTTCCAGATGTTTTTTTCAAAATAGATTGACAGATCTTGCATGTGCTCCATATTGGTTTCCTTTTTCTTTAAGTTCAGATCATGAGATTGAATTTTTCCAAGAACATCCTCAAGTGACATTGTTTTATATTTTTCATTTTCTTTGATGAGGACAGTATACACATCAAATTTTGATGGTAAAGCTTCCAGAAACTTGTCATTAATCTCTTCAGGTTCATAGACAACCTTTGCACTTGCTAATTCACTCAGCAAATGATAAAATCGTGTAGCCAGATCATCCAAATTTTCATTCTAAAAGTGCTTGAATACCAAAAACTGTTTCTTCAGTAATTCTTTATGACTTTTCTTCACATCCAAACTACCTTCACATCTCTTCTGTAAAGCTTCCCATAACTGCAAGGAAGTTTTAAACTGCTTGAAACTGTGATAAATTTCTTTTGGTAGTGACATTGAAATGCTTGCCATTGCCTTCTTTTCACGATCAAATAACAGCTTTTCTTTAGTTGTTAAAGTAGATATAGGTTTTGGAACATTGTCATTATCCGTCCATGAATAAGTCGGATGAGTATAACCTTCTAGAATAGGAATCCATAAACTAGTATCCGTGAATGAAACAAAATTGATTAAAATGATCCTTCCAGTTCGGATAATTAACAAGACTTAGCAACTTTGGCGGTTTCTGAGAAGTACCAATTTCATTGTCATAGTTGAACATGTTTGTAACCTGCACCATGTTAGCCATAACAAAAAATATATGCAAAATATCACAAGAAAATAAAATTGAAACAAGTTTACCCACAAGCGAACTTGATAAGTTCGCCTAAAACTTTCCTTAAGCGAACTTGTGCCAAGCGAACTTGATAAGTTCGCCTAAACAAAAACTTAGACTAAGTTCGCCTCTTAAGTTCGCCTGTCACATAATTTGAGATAAGTTCGCCAGTTTCAGCTAAAAACTCTCAGGAAGATGATTTCTTCAACCAAAACACGAACTTGAAACCTCAAAAATCATCATAATTTGTCGAATTGATTGAATTTGATGAAATTATACCATAGGATTGAATATAATATGAATTAGAACACTTTGAAGGGATCAATTTCTTCAAAAACAATTCCAAATTGATGAAATCAGCCTCAAAATCTTCTCAAGAACTTGAAAACTCCATGGAAATGAAAGATGATCGAAAATTCAGTCTTTTTGGTGTCAAATCATACTCAAACCGTCACAAATCAATCACGAGCACGATGCTCTGATAAAACATGTAGGTCCCCTCGGGTTCTTAATGGATCTAACTCGAGACGTGACGTGTATCAAACACACGGAGTGCGGAATCCAACCGTATGCATGATTGTGTATATGATACAATATCAAGACTAGAATCAACATAAGATGTAAATAATATTTGTAGGATCGGTAAATACAAGATGGTTCTATTCCAGTTGAGATTGGCGGAATCACAACTTAATCAAAGTAAACAAGTAGACAAGAAGAATACTGATAAATGCAATTTGTATTAAGCTTCAAGTGTTACAAGATTACAGAGAAAAATCTTAAGCAAAATTACTTTTACAGTGAATCTAAGTACTACTTATATAGTAACTTAGAATCAAGACAGACCCTTGATTCTAAGGATCAGATCTAACACAGACCGTTGATCTTGTATTGAAGCTATTCTACATATACAGACAATAATAATAACTATGCTAGTTAACTTTATTCAAACGTCTTCTACGACATCATTGTTTGCATGCTTGGAGAAGAGCGTTGTTGTCTTTTATTTTCTTATGCCAATGACATTCTTTCTGCGTGGAGTGTGTCAGTGTAACAGCAGAAAGTTGTCAGTGGTATTGGTTGCTTTATCAAGAACAGTCAGCTGCAACGTTTGATCTTCAGTGAGAAGGCTATCAGCTGCAACTTTGATCTTCAGTGGATAAGGCCTATCAGCTGCAACTTTGGTCAGCAGCAGATAAGGCATATCAGTTGCAGTTTTGGTCAGCAGCGGATAAAGCATATCAGCTGCAAGTTTTGGTCAGCAGGGGATAAAGCCTATCAGCTGCAACTTTGTCGATCCGCGGCAATCTTTGAGATCAGCAGCATTTATACTTAGAGAATTGTGTAGCCATCAGTCTTTATTTCTACAAACTCCCCCTAGACTGATGCTACCAAAACTCTCTTACTGCTTTTGTTGCTGGAGCTTTTGCATGTGGCTGACAATTCTTTCAACCTCATATCCTCTCTGGTCCTTGCTGGGATTGTTAAGAGGAAGCTCAGATAGAGTCTTGATGTCTTTGCTGGCCATTTTGAAGATAGCTTTGCTTGAACATCTCATCTTCTGTCCTTTAACATCTGTCAATGTGAACTCATATTTTTTTAGCATTGTAGGACCAGCTGATGAATGGAGAGTGGGATTGGAGAAGTTTGACATCAAGGATTTCATCTCTGCTGGGGTTGAAGTGATGTTTGATTGCCAGCAGCAGATGTCTGCCACATTCATTCATGGGCTCATTGACTTCACCCAGCTCTATCATTCTTCTTAGATCAGAATCTGGAAGCTGTAGTACCTCATCAACAGATGTATAAATTGATCTTTTAACTTCTGTCCTCCCCCTGAAAACTTCAAACCATTGGTCTTGAGAGTTGTATGACCATCTGATTATTTCTCTTGAGTCTTCTGGTTTGGAAGTAGGTTTGTTTTTCTTTTTGGGAGGTTGTTGATGAGTAGGAGCTGGGTATGAGGATTTGGACCTTGAGGGTGGAGAGGATGGAGGTCTAGGATGGAGAGTGGAAGGTTTTTGGATTGAGGAAGTGTTGGATGAGGGAGAAGGCTTGGGTTTCTTTGTTTTCCTTTCTTCTTCTTGAATGATTACCCTTTTCTTGGAGCCTTTCTTCCCCAATCTTTCTTCCTCATCCTTCTTGACTTTAAGGTAGAGGGCTTGCAGGTTCATGAAGTTCATGGGACCTAGCCTCTTTCCACTCTCTCCTCTAGCCTTAAGGAAGTCAATCATGATCTTCCTTTCTTCATGGGATCTTCGATTAAAGGCAATGGTCTTCTTGGACTTTTGTTTGGCTTTTTCTTCTTCTTCGACCTTTTTCTTATTTGCCAATTGACCCTGCTGACCCATGAAGGCTCTGTAGATTTCTTTATTTGATAGTTTCTCAAGGTAGTCTACATCCTCACCTTGAGAAATCAGAGCCTTTAACCATTCCTCCCTCATTTCTTTGGCTAGTTCAGAATCAGTTATTCTGAACTTAGCCTCTTTCTTCTTCTTCTTCTTCTTCTTCTTCTGTATCTCTTCTTCTTCTTTGTCGAATTGTTCCTGCAGTTGAAGAGCAAGAGCTTCATCTTCTTCAATTTGATAAACTGCATGAATTTGTACTTTCAGATCATCCAGCTGTTTTGCATACAGCTGGATCTGTTGTTCTCTGAGGAGAATGGCTGTGAGTCTGTCTTGAGCTTTCTTTAGTTCAGCCATCTCCTCTTCTTCTCTTCTTCTTCTTCTATCCTCCTTTTCTTTCTTCTCCTTCTCAATTCTTTCTTCATATTCTTTGGTCATTAGTCCCTTTCCCTTATCTTTGTTGGATGCCTCTGCTTCAGCTTCATGGACCACAACAGTAGGTGTAGTAGATGCTGTTGAGATCTTCGCTTCAGCTTCATTGGCATGTTTGGGAATGGACAAAGGAAGGGAAATTTCTTAATCTTTTTTCCATTCCGTACCTGTCACTTCTTTCCATGCTTCTTTCATCTTTTCCTCGTCTCTTCTCTTTGATTCTTCTTCTGTGTTCAGTCTAACTGTTGGAGAAGAGAGAAAGGATAGGTCTGAGTCAGATCCAGATTCCTCCTTATAAAGAGAAGCCTTGATGATTTTGATCATTTCTTGACTTTCTAAGGAGTTGACATTGAAGATGAGTGATCTGAGCTCAAAGACTTTGTGCAGGAAAGCTGAAGGTAGGAGCAAGATCTCTTTGATGTTGATTGAGAGAGAAGATCCATTGCTCAGGAAAAAGGTGAAGTCATGGGAGTCAGTGCTTATCCATCCTTCACTTCTACATCCCTGACCATTATGTTATACAGGAATCTTCTCCAGCAGATAACCTCTTCTTCAGTTAAAGTACTCCTCCTGATTATCTCAAGTCTTTTCGGAGCTAGTCTTTGTTCTGCTGCTGATGAAGATTCAGGATAAGCCGCCCTGTTTGCTTCTTTTAGTAGTCTTTCAAACCAGGGCATGTTATCCTCCATTAAGTCATAGAACCTGCTAATTGCAAGTTCTGCTGAGAGATCTGATGAAGTGTTAACACATTTTATCAGATACAGATTGAGAACTTGGAGGGCATTAAGAGAGTTCCAGTTTAGCTCTTCTACTCCACTAAACTCCCATCCAATACAGAATCTCTCAGCTATTTCATCATACCCCCAAGATAGAATGGAGTCAAATTTGAAGTTAGGAAGAGTTGGGGGTAGATGAATGACTTATTATGGCTGCAGCTTCAGGAAGAAGGCTGAATGATGGAGGTGTGTCTTCATGGAGAGTTTCTTCTTGTAGCACCTCATCAACAGCTCGTACAACTAACTTCCAATCCTCAGTGACATCTTCTTCTTCATCTACTGAGTCTGGCAAGTCATGGATTTGAACAAAAGCAGGATTGTATAGGGAACTTTGAAACACAGTCTGCTCTTATATACAATCTTCGAGGCTATTAGCATCATCTTCCTTAGTAACCACCTCCCCCTTTTTGGTTGCATCAGTGAAAGGGAATATATATGTTTGAGTTCCCACTTATACAAGAGAGGGAGTAGGCACAGTTAGGCATTGATGGGCTTCATGCATAGAGACTTGGTGTCTTAGTTTGGACACTTCAGCCTCTAGCATTGCCACCCTGGCCGTCAATTCCAAGTTCTGAAGTTTCAGTCTGTCCTCATCCACAGTTGTGGAATCCTTGGAGCTAGATGGGGTCTTAGGCCTAGCCTCTGCATCCCCATCACCCTGGTTTTCTTGGCGCCTGGGATTCCTCTCAGTAAAGAGTGTTTCACAGGAAACATCCTCACTGGGAGTTGTCATGGTTAGGGTCTTAGCTATGTTGTCACTGTCCTCCTGGGCAGTTGATGTACCAGGAGTAGTGATAGCCCTTTCCACATTCACTCTATCAATACTACCAGAGTGAACCTTCTTGGGTGATGAACCTGGGTTGGGTGCGCCAGCAGCCAAGTCAATCAATACCTCTGATATAGTGGTTGTTGGAAAAGGTATATCATCTTGCCCAGGTGCCTCTGCACTTAGGTTCAGAGAAGAGAAATAATGGAATGGCTCAGGGGTTGCTCTATGGATCCGGGATGTGATCCTGATCCTGATCCTAATAGAGAGGCTTCCAAAGAAGTCTCTCTAGTGTTGTGGCTATCCCTTTTGGTATTCTCATCAGAATGTTGGGATTCTGAATGAGGGCTTAGAGGATGGGTTTGGGCCTTTGAGACAAGAAGAGAGGGAGTCATCTTGCTCCTTTTTCTGGTGTATGTCGTTGCAACTAGGGCCCTTTGGTCCAGTTGAACGATAGCATCCAAAACAGATGTAAGTGATTGTTATACCTGTGCATCCTTGGTAGTATGAACAGGGGTTCGAATGGTGGAAGCAAATTGTTGTTCAGGATGTGATGTGGATGGTGTGGGATCAGTATCAGCTGGGATTGCTGAACTGTCACCTGGGGTACTTTGTATGTTCAGCATTGTAGATAACAATGGAACATTGACCCCTGAGAACTTTTTGGAAACAGTTCTCATACTTTGAAAAATATTATTTTTGTGTCCCAACATGATGTAGATTCTTGCAGGTTTTGAAAGTTCTTTTAGTTCCTGGTTGAAAACCTCCTGCAAGAATCTTGGGTACATAAAGAATTGTTGCTTTGCACCTTCTTGAAGGTTATATCTCAAACCCTCAAAGATGAGGTGTGCAATGTTGAAACCTAGGCTAGTAATCATACCATGGAAAGCAGAGGCAAGTGCGGAGCTCACTTGATGCCATCCACTTCTCTTCTGAGATATGCATTGGAGAAGAGTGTGGCAGAGATACTTCCATGGAGGGCCCATCAGCGCCTTCTCTATTGTATACTCATTTTGATTTCCAGTGTACCCTATGGATACAAAGGTCCTCATGTACTCGTCCTTTGAGTATGAGATGGCTGCTCCCTCATCTTGAAGCTTAAGATGTTTTCGAAGGGTAGCTTCAGAGTGTCCTTGCCGTCTACCTTGGCTTTTATTTAGGGAATCCCCTATTCAGTAGAGTAGACGGCAGTATTCCAGAAATCTTCCATATGAGGGATATATATGGTAGGGTTGGTTGTGAGGGAAAAATGGATCTTTGATCGGCATAGGAAGTCGATCATATCATCGACTCCTTCAGATTTCTTTCCCTTGGTTAAGTATGCTGTAAGGTTGTGGTACGGGGATAACTTATCGTCAGGGTTATTGATGTCTGCCATTGTTGTTTGATTTTGGAGGGAAGGTTTGAAGGTTTAAGAATATGGAAGGCTTTGAATGTTTTAAGGATGGAAGGCTTTGAATGTGGTGGGGACTTGAGAGAAAGTGATGTGGGTTTAGGGTGAAATTGAATGTGAAGAGGTGGTAAGGAAATTTGATTTGTTCTTATAACGGCAGCGGAGGGAAAAAGCAAAATGACTTGTACAGTACAACCTCATTCACCTTTTACTGTTACAGCTGTAATACACCGAGGCAGTCATGGTAAAGACTGACGTTAATTTTTACAGCGGGTAAAAGTTAATTTGGACTTAAATTTACCCATCAGCAGCAAACTTGGTTGCTGTGGATGAATAAGCTTGTCCGCTGCAAGCTTGGTTGCTGCGGAAGGTTAAGTCTGTTAGAAGCGAAATCAATTGCTGCTGATGGATTCAATGATCTGCAGCAAGGATGTCGCTGCTGACAGCCTTAAAGCTATCCGTAGGAAACTTGTTCCTGCTGATAACTTAAAGCAGTCAATGGCAAATTCTTTGCTGCTGAAGATTAAACTTGTCAGCAGCTGAAGGACAAAAATGCTGCTGACTTATAACTTTTATTTACAACAAAAGACAAAACACATTTTAAAATAGAATTTTAGAGATAGATTTTAATCAAAGTTCATCATACCAATGGATTCAACTAAATATCTAAATCTAGCTTCATCAAAAGGTTTTGTAAACAAATCAGCATATTGCTCATTTGTATGAACTTTGGTTAAAATAATCCTCTTTTTCTCAACTTGATCTCTTATGAAATGATACCTGATGTCAATGTGCTTTGTCTTGGAGTGCTGCTCTGGATTGTTTGTGATTGATATAGCACTCATGTTGTCAATGTGAATTGGAGTTGCCATGAAAGTCATCCCATAATCCAGCATTTGATTTTGTATCCAGATGACTTGTGCACAGCAACTTGAAGCTGCAATGTATTCTGCTTCAGCTGTAGAAGTTGAAACACATGTTTGCTTCTTGCACTGCCATGAAATCAGTCTTCCTCCCAGAAACTGACATCCCCCTAAAGTGGACTTTTTGTCCAAGTTGCATCCCCCATAATCACTGTCAGTGTATGCATACAGATTGAACTTGTCATCTTTAGAGTACCAAAGCCCAAGTCTTGGGGCTCCTTTTAGGTATCTAGTAATTCTCTTGACAGCTTGAAGATGTGAAACCTTTGGAGCTGCTTGAAATCTTGCACAGAGACATACTGCAAACTTGAGGCAGTGAGATACATGAGAGACCATATCATTGCACGGTACTGATGTTGATCAGTGTCTTGGCCATCTTTGTCTGGAGTCAGCTGATGGTGCACTTGCATAGGGGTTCTTGCAGCAGAGCAGTCAGCCATCTTGAATCTTTCTAAAATGCTCTTTACATATTTGGATTGGCTGATGAAGATTCCATTTGGGACTTGTTTGACTTGTAGACCCAAGAAGAAATTTAGTTCACCCATTGAACTCATTTCAAACTTTGAGTGCATTAGAATCTCAAAGTCTTTGTACAGCTTTTTCCTTGTTGATCCAAAGATGATATCATCAACATAGATTTGAACTAGTAAGATTTCTCCCCCTTCATATTTGATAAACAAGGTCTGGTCAATAGCACCCTTTCTGAAGTTGTTGCTAGTAGATATCCTGGCATAGTTTCATACCAGGCTCTTGGTGCTTGATGTAAGCCATACAGAGCTTTGTCTAGTTTAAACACTTGAGTAGGATGTGCAGGATCTACAAATCCTGGAGGCTGTTTGACGTATACTTCCTCACCAATCTTTCCATACAGAAAGGCACTCTTTACATCCATTTGATAGACAGTGAAATTCTTGGATGCAGCATATGCCAGGAAGATTCTGATGGCCTCCAGCCTGGCAACAGGAGCAAAGACTTCATCATAGTCAATTTCTTCTTCCTGAGTGTAGCCTTGAGCTACAAGTCTGGCTTTGTTTTTTACTACAATGCCTCTCTCATCTTGCTTTTTCCTGAAAACCCATCGTGTGCCAATAGCATATTGACCTGGTGGAAGATCAACAAGTTTCCAGACATCCTACCTCTTGAATTGCAGTAACTCTTCCTGCATTGCCTCAATCCAGCTGCTGTGTTTGAGTGCTTCATCTATCTTCTTGGGTTCCACCTGAGATAGAAAACATGAAAACAAGAATATATTGGCCTCGTGAGATTTGCTTCTTATGATAACTCCTTGGTGGACGTGGCCAATAATATTTTCTTGAGGATGTTCTTTGTAGATCCTCTGTGCTAGTACCACTTCCAGCTATATCCATTGCCCCAGATTGCTTTGATTTTGATCAGGGGTCTCTTCATTCATGGTGGAAGAGTCTTCAGTATCAGCAGCCACATCAATATTTTCAGCAATAGCATCAACAGTATCTACAGCATTTACCGAAGAGTCTTCATCTAAATTTTCAGTTTCAGACAGGCTGCTGCTGGTGACATTGGAGAGTCTTGTTTCAGCTTCACTTGCTTCAATTGCTTCCACAACTGATGGAGGATCAATGGATGGTCTTCGCAGACGGATAGAAGGTTTGGGAAAATCTAGTCTGTAGTAAGTGGATGAAGTGGAGGTAGGTGTTTGTGTAGAGTTAGACTCCATATTTGAGAAGGTGAGAGGCTCAAATATTTGGGAGAATGAGTCTATGTCAAAGAGCCAGTTTGGGCCTTTTCCCTGCTCACAGAAGATGTGTTCTCTACATTCCACATTTGCTGATTCTTCCACAATTCTTGTTCTTGAATTGAATACTTTGTAGGCCTTTGATTGAGAGGAATAGCCTACAAAATATCCTTCATCAGATTTGGCACCAAACTTAGGAAGAACCCCATGTGTGATGAGAATGATGCATGGACACCCAAAAGGCTTTAGAAACCCAATGTAGGGAACTCTTTGAAACCAAAGTTCATAAGGTGTCTTGTTGAGGGGCTTGACGATGAGAACTCTATTTTGCACATAGCAAGCTGTGCTAACTGCTTCTGCCCAGAATGTGAGAGGCAGTTTTGAGTCAGCCAACATAGATCTTGCTGACGCAATTAGAGTTCTGTTTCTCCTTTCAGCAACTCCATTTTGTTGAGAAGTTCTTGGAGCACTGTATTGTCTTTCTATCCCCTTGCTTTCACAGAAACAGTTTAAAGTTTGGTTCTTGAACTCTGTGCCCTGATCACACCTTATGATCTTCACCTTTTGATTGCTTTGATTCTCTACCCTAAGAATGTAGGATTTGAGAATTTCAGCAGTTTCATCTTCAATTCTCAAGAAGTATACCCATGAGAATCTGGTGTAGTCATCAGTTTTCACCGGACAGTATGACTTCTTGCCCATTGACATGACATTTGTAGGACCAAAGAGATCCATGTGCAGCAGCTGTAGTGGAGTGTCATTTGTATTCAAGGTCTTGGGATTGTGAGAACTCTTGTGTTGCTTCCCCTTTAAGCAAGAAATGCAGTGGTCTTCTAGCTGGAATTCTTTGTTATGAAGCCCTCTGACAAGATTGTCCTTTACCAGTTTCTTAATAGTTTTGATATTAACATGACTTAATCTCCTGTGCTAGAGAGCTGATTCATCAACTGAGGCTTTTGACAGAAAATAGGAAACACTCCCAGATGGAGTGACTTCATTCATGTCCAGTACATAGAGATTCTCTTTTCTCTAAGCAGTTAATAAAATCTTTTCTGGAGGAGGTATGGATAAGCCTGGAGACAGTACGAAGCATTCTTTATCTGTGAAGAGCATCCAATGCTTTTGGTCACAGACCTGGGAAACACTCATGAGATTGAAGTCCAATTCTTTGACATAGTTGACCTTATCAATGCTCATTCTTTCGTTGGACACAGTTCCTTGTCCAGTAATGCATCCTCCCTTTGAGTCACTTCCAAAGGCAACATATCCTCCATTGAAATGTCTGAAGTTGGAGAGGATGGATCTGTTGCCTGTCATGTGCCTGGAACAACCACTGTCTACCACCCAAGTGTTATTCTTATGACCTGGCAGTCCCTGCACATGACAGAGATCTAGTTAGTGGGAGGAGTCCAAGAGCTTGCATCTTTGAAGAAAAGGGTTCTTGGAATGTTAGATTCATCATGTGTGCATTCAACAGAACCAATGATAAGTCTTGGAGTGATAGAAATTGGGATCGTAGCTTTCCATTGTTGAGGAGATGGTCTTCCTGTTCTCTTTTCTCTGTCAGCAGCTGATTTTGCTTTGGCTGCTGATGGATGTTCTTTAACAGCAGTAGATTTTGCTGCTGGGGACTTTAGCTTATCAGCAGCAGATTTTGTTGCTACTGATTTCTTTGGCTTCTCAGCAGCAGATTTTGTTGCTGCTGATTTAAGCTTATCAGCAGCAGATGTTGTTGTTGCTGATGGTTTTGCTTGAGCAGCAGCAGATTTGGTTGCTGCTGAAGGCTTTCTTTAGGTTGCTTGTGCTTCACTTGATTGCCAACATTTTTTCTGGCTGCTGATGGTTTAACAACCAATGTATGCTGGTCCTTCTTTACCTTTTGTCTTTGAGGGGCTTGATGAAGGATCTGGTTGAAAGGGTTAAACTGACAAATTTGCAGCAAAGTGGTCTGATTCACCACAGATGATGCACGTCTGTTGAGATTTTGACAACTGCTCCCTTGGTGGAGAAAGAGAGTTTCTGAATTGAGTTGTCTTTGCTTCAACCTTCTTACCTATTTGTTCTTCTTTGTCTTCTCAAAAGCACGTCGCCTGAGGTTTCCTTGCTGCTGAAGGTAGTAGAAGCAGGTGCTGGCAGTGTGGTTATATTTTCCACAGACAAAGCATGATTTTGCCAGTTTGTCCCTTGAAAGATAAACATAATCCTTTCTTTTGAAAAGGTCTTTGAAGTTCCATGGGTGAGCTTTGTTGTGCTCAGTTTTAGTGGATTCTGAGCAAGATGACTCAGATTCTGATGAGGTAGTGTATTCTTGCACAAGTGGTTCATATATTGAAGGATCAAGATCTCGGTTGGCCTTTTCAAGATTTGAGAGATTGAAGCTTGGTTCATGGATGGCAACGTAGTCAGCGGGAGGTGCAACGGCTTGGTATTGTTCACCATGATACCCTAGACCAGTTTTTACCTTTTCATGAATTTGAGCATCTAAAAGTCTTTGCAGATTTTTAGATGCCAATTCATATTTATCAACATGAACTTTTTTTTCTACCAATTCTGCTCTGGTAGCTTCTAGTCTAGCCAGTAGATCATCAATCTGAGTTTCAATATTGCTTTGTTTATGTTTTAGTAATGAAATCACTTTCTTTAGTCAGTTAATTTTTTCTTTATAACTATTTTCTACCTTTATGAATTCAGATTTCATTTGATGAAACTCTTCATTTTGATGTATAAGGTTTTTATTATGCTTTCTTTAGCCTAACTCCTTATCAATACAAGCTTGGGAACAGAGATGTTCATATACCTGAGGTGGTATCTCAGTTGTGTCTGCCATAAGTGCTTGGTTGTTGGTAGGCAGCTCTTCATACTTGAAGCTCCAGTCGAAGTCATAGGTTCCAATAGTTGCACAGGCTGCAGTTTGAACTGGAGGAGTAGCTTGTTGCTGTTGTTGTCTGGGTTGGGCTTGGTGAGCTTGTCTTGATTAAGGAGTAGTTGGATCAGCTCTTGGTGCCTTGCATTCTCTAGCAAAGTGACCCAGTTGGTTACAGTTGTAACATCTTAGTTTGCTTTTATCCAATACAAGCTTGGGAACAGAGATGTTCATATACCTGAGGTGGTATCTCAGTTGTGTCTGCCATAAGTGCTTGGTTGTTGGTAGGCAGCTCTTCATACTGGAAGCTCCAGTCGAAGTCATAGGTTCCAATAGTTGCACAGGCTGCAGTTTGAACTGGAGGAGTAGCTTGTTGCTGTTGTTGTCTGGGTTGGGCTTGGTGAGCTTGTCTTGATTAAGGAGTAGTTGGATCAGCTCTTGGTGCCTTGCATTCTCTAGCAAAGTGACCCAGTTGGTTACAGTTGTAACATCTTAGTTTGCTTTTATCCAATCCAACTACGGTGTTGGAGTTGTTGCTCGGAATGGGTCTTCCGGTTCTAGAGTAGAACCTTTTTGCTCTTATAGAGAGCATGGCATAAGAGTGATGTATGTCCATTTCTTCTAAGTCATCTAGATGGAAGCATTCCAGATCCTCCTTGATAAAGGACAAGTTGCTTGAGTTTTCAGAGACAAAAGCAGCAGAGGTTGAGGTTTGAGGAGGAGCTTCTAGGAGAAATGGTGAGGTGTTTGTTTGAGAGGTTGGAGTTTAAGGATGGGTGACAATGGGAGGATAGCAGTTGCTGGAACTAGGACCTGAGTGGTCAGAGTGGAGGGCAGAGGTAGTGGTGGATGTTGAGGCATTTTGATAGCTTGAGCTTCGTTCTTTTGCCTGAATCATCCCTAGCTCATAGGTTTTCAGCATACCAAAGAGCTCAGTCATTTGGAGAGTCTTCAGATTCTCAGTTCTTCTAATGGACACTGTGTAGAGTGTCCATGTAACATTCCCGATTTTCCAACCCTATTTTAAATTATTTTAACTAATAAAATAACAGCACGACATTAAATCATATACTTATTCAAACCTTCACCTCATTAATCATTAGCCGATCGTATTCAATTCAAAGAATTATAACTCATAATCTTGTGGTAACACCCCCTAGAGTTAATCCAGTTAGTAATCCCGTTAGGTGTTCTGCTAAATCCTAACCAAGCTAATTCTGTCAAAGCTGAAGTTGCAAGGGCTGATTTTGTAAATAACCAGAAACCCTAGTAGGCACGGTCGCGCCTATTGTTGGCACGGTCGCGCCTCAGCTTGGCACGGTCGCGCCTCTTTTCGGCACGGTCGCGCCTCACATCAGTTGAAATGTAAAAACAGCCTTTAATCGCAGGACCATTCGATTCCATAACCGTTTTCTCGTATTTACAAACCCAATTAAGTTCTTAATCATCATAATCACGGAAAATAACTCCACTTAAGCCGATTTTCTCGAAACCACCAACCTCTTTCATTAGTCCAACAATCCATCCAATTTGACTGGCAATCCTCCCAAGCAAACGCATCATCGACCCCCTCTGAAACTCCCGAAACCTTCGAAAATGCCGGAATAGCAGCAGGAGACGCCGGAAGTCCGGACTGCCTTCGCCGAAACTCGCCCCTACCGTAAGCTACCAATTCATCGTCTTACAGGGTAATTGAAACCTTCTAAACTTTCTATTTATTCTGTAGATCAAAAGCCCCAATCTAATTTGGGCATTCAATATCAAAATTAACAAGAACCCGATCCTAAGTTTCATTTAAAAATGGTTTAATCGAATCCGACTTTAAACATGTTTTAAACACAATTAACCTATACCAAAAGACTCGTAATAACCTTGTGAATGAAAGCCCTAAACATTCCATCACCCTAAATATAAGAATCAATCAATTCGTTCCTGTTTTGAATGAGACACGGTCGCGCTGATCATCTAGCGCGGTCGTGCCTCGGGAGACACAGTCGTGCTGACTTCCAGCGCGGTCGTGCCTCCTGCTCAGACCCAGTCATGCTCGTTGGCTAGACTTGATCGTACCCCAGAAGCACAGACACGGTCGTGCCTAGTGATTTGGCCAGTTGTCCTCTGTTTGACCAACGCGGTCGCGTCCTGTCCTGAACGGTCGCGCCCGACCAAGCACGATCGTGCCCTTCCCTGGCACGGTCGTGTGTGTTGGCAGAATGTTTATATTTTTATATTTTTAAAACAATTAATATTCCAGAGTTGTTTTTAAAATAAAAGTAATTAAATTTGAAAATCTGTATTATCTTTATTTAGAAAATATCAAATGTTTAATCTTAAAATAAAAGAGAATTATTTAAAGTCCAACATTTAATATATAAACCCTACACTTAATAATATTTTAATGTCTAAGTACACTTTATAAATAAATGAATAGAGTAATAATTATTTATTTTATTTATATTTGAACAAAAGCATCTATTTTAGTTATACTTAAATACATTTAATACTTACATCATTTTCATAAACAATAATTATCTAATTTACTTATTTAATTATTTCAAACTCAAACCTTATTCAAAATATTCTAAAAATATTCATTTCAAATCTTCCATTTTATACAATACTTTCAAGTACCAATCACTAACTTTATCCAATTCAACCTTAGACTTAGACTTAGACTATTGTGCATTATTAATGCAATATACATTACACTCTAGGTTAACATTGTGCAATACAAGGATCACGTTACTATCTAGTATCTCGTGTTAGCTACGCCTTCGATACAAGTGAGTATACATAGCCCCTTTTACTCTTTTACATTTTTGGAGTGAAACATGAACACTATTCAACTTACATGTTTACATTTACGCAAACAACACAAGTACAAATCCTATTTACATTCATGTCTGCAATTTGAGCTTTATGCCCGAGTGCTAGGTGTGCTAACCTTTTGTATGCGATTATATGCAATCATTAACTTTTCAAGCCGACGGTTTTCAATGATAGATCTATTGAGTCTGACAAACCCACCCAGGTGCGCGGTGATTGAAACCGACAACCCAAATTTTTGCATGCTAGTTACAAAGGTTTGATTGTACTTGGTTAACACAATAGTTGCTCCCCATAAATGCCTTATTTATCATGTTATGTAAGGATTTGTTTTACAAACTATATGCTACCTATTTACAAACCTGTGTTATACTCACCAACTTTTTAGTTGACCTTATTTTATTCATGTTTCAGGTGCTTTCATATGAGCTAGATCAAGACATGCTACACATAGGCTTTGGACCTAGTTTATATTAAATCAAAGATAAATTGTATTTCATTATGTACTTCGAACTTGTTTCATGTTTGTTTGAATGGAAATGGATTTAATATATATTACAATCTAGTCAACCTTGTGCTCATGAACAGTCTACATGTCTAGCCCCGATGATTCCGCCGTCGGTTGGGGTGTGACAGATTGGTATCAGAGCCTTAGTTATATGGAATTAGGTTATTAGACACTCTTGACCTAGACTATAACTTTAGGACACCCATACAATCCCATGCTACTACATGTTACATTATTAGTTCTCGTGTAAATATTTTTACACGCTATCATAAGTATTTACACTACGTGATACAATACATAATGACTTATGTGTCACACTACTTGATAACTTTTGTGCTTACACTCATTACTATCTACATGCTATATGATTATTTTTATGTGAATATTCTTACATGTTATACTATATAACTACATCATATGATACAATACTTAATAATCTATGTGTCACATTACCTGCCCACTTTTTCTCCTATTCATTGCTACCTATTTAACTTATTTAAAAGTGCTATTCTAAGTTTCCTCACACACTCATACACACTTAGTTATTCATGCACCCCTAAACTCACATACATAATACCACACCTCTTCTAAACAACAAATTTTTAAACTATTGGGCCTAATGTCCTTCAATAATAAACTAAGCAGTCAATCTATCCTCCAAGAACAAAAGCCCACTGAAATGCATAAACCTTACTTTCGGGCCACAAGGCCCAGTTCACAACAATTCTCATCATGACCATGAGCCCAACAATAGTGTTATTAATACATGATGGCTGGAAGAGTGTGTAGGCCCATGA
The DNA here is from genome assembly GCA_023525975.1 of Smallanthus sonchifolius. Taxonomy (NCBI): domain Eukaryota; kingdom Viridiplantae; phylum Streptophyta; class Magnoliopsida; order Asterales; family Asteraceae; genus Smallanthus; species Smallanthus sonchifolius. The sequence goes on from CM042036.1 coordinate 47,378,832, forward strand.
GGGATTCTGGCTAAGGAAAGATAGGGTACTTAAGTGTATCCTAGTGACCCACCCCTCTTTCCTGGGAATTCTCTTCAGGGATGCATTGCTTATAGGTCAAGTGTATTTCTAAAATACCATTGTGAAGGTTCGGCGTTATGACTAGTCAAACTCTAAACCTATGAGAACTCCTACATTTGACACTCAGTATTTTATTATCGCTTACAACATTTCCATTGTTTTCCTGCTAAGTATGGACTCCTACTCTCCTACCTCCCCGGTATGCCGTCCCGAAGAAGAGTCTGATTGGGAAGAAGACACCGGATCACCCGTACATCGATCACCAACACCCACAGATGCTAGATTAAGGTTTGATGTAAGGGTAGATTGGATTAGGAACACCGGCCCAAGACTTCGAACGCCTGGATCAGCCGCGCCCAGAAACCCGTATCCAACACCCCATCCCCACAATCAACTACCACCCCCACTAAGAGACCCATACCTAATGCCCGACCCGTACCTTCCTAATCCTTGGGTAAGGCATATCATGGTACCCCCTGGTGTTATGGGAATTCCAACCAATGACTTCCATCAATATGTAAGAAATTCAGAATTCGAGAGGCAAAGGATAGAGCAGGGAGTAATACACGACTTTCAAAGACAAAGAATGGATAGCCTAGCAAACCAATTAGGATACCAAAAGGAGTTAATCTCCATCCTCTAAAAAGAAATGCAAGAACATCGCACAGAGACCGCCAGGACTGAAGCCAGATCTACTACTCAAGTGACTATAGCGGTGCTCATCTTGACAATTATCTTCTTCCTAGTGGAAAGCTACTAGAGACGTTAGAAGAAGCTTCTACTGATTTCCTTTAAATTTTCGATTTGAGAACCATTTCCTTATGTTTTGAGTAATGTTTAACATTTCAACATCTAGTCAATTCCATATATTTCAACTCTACAGTTATTGTTCATTGATTTGACCCGTGGAGCGTAAATTACACCTGTTATATTTTCATCAAACTTTCTCAAATATCACTTCTTTCATTCAACATAACTTAGTACATTACCAACAATCTCTTTCATAAATAAATCATCCTATTTTGTGATTTAAACAAAACATCGCTACCTTGTTTAACAAAACGTTTATTGAATTTTTATTTTTTTTTTATAATATCAACAACATAAATTTTCCATAAAACTTTTCACCTAATAAGGAAAGTAATGCAATCAATTTTATAAAAATATTTTTAAAAAAACTGATAAATAATTATGATTTTTATTCATTAAAGTAAATAATTCTAAACTTTGGCTAAATTAATATACTACTACTTGTTTAGCCAAAAGTTGAAATTTTAAATTAAAAATATTTTCTCATAAATTGCATATTCATTTGAAATACGCAATTCAATGATTTCACTACTTTATATATCTACAATCAAGAATAATTTACCACTTTCTATTTTCAAACAAAGATCAGTATTTGTAAACACGTTTCCCCGAATTTTCCCAAAACCTCCTTGTTATCTTTCACTTGACGCTTCAAGAGACGATCCATACCGCATAGACGTTAACCTTTCCCACCAACCTCAACGAGATTCGAGGACTCGAACCTAACTACCACATTATGCAAGAACGCCAAACAACACGTTTGTCCGCAACACTCGATCACATGCAAAACCCGTTAATATACATCGCACGCGAAGTTCAATACTTACGTATACACGTTCGTAATATATCCAACGCAACCACATGGTACATGAAACTCAAATATTCTCAATATATCCAATACTACACAAATTACATGATACATGAAACTAGTTTGCCTACAAATCACAATTTACTCGATTGATTACGTAATGCACGAAACACGTTTATTTGCAATACACATGCTACTGGCTTGAGCACATGATACACGAAACCTAGTTGTTTGCAATATACATGATACATAAGAATTGCTTCGTTAATACATAATTCTAGATTGACCACACTATACATGAAACTTATTTGGTTACGAAGTACATTACACTAAGCTGTGCGCATTGTACAATATACATGATGCTAAGTTGCCAACACCCTACATGAAATTCATTTCCTACTATACACAAAATACTATGTTGCTTACATTACACATCAGAGTTCATTGACTTATAAATTACAAGACGCTTAATTATTTATGCTATATATGAGACTTATTTGATTACGAGCTACGTGACACTAGATCATACATGAGACTTGTGTGCTAACTATATACTCGAAACAAAATTTTGCTTACAATTATTGCAATGGATTGATTACATTCTACACAAGACATGGTCATGCACTTTGTACCCCAAAGTTGAAGACCATAATACATTGAAACGACTCGGGGTTTGACGTATTCTTGTTCAAACACGAGCAAACAGAGAAACTTTAAGTGTTACTACTTTACTACTCTTTAGTTGCGAACTGACCTGATTAGGGACATAGTTACTTGTTAACGACTTTTTATGTGTAAACAATAGACGTGATCATAGTGAAATTATGCCCCCCTTACCCGCACACAACGAAACAATCTATACGGACCATACGATGATTTAAATAATTACGGGTGCACACGGAATTATAAAAATCAGCGCATGGAAACTATAGAGAAATTTTGTCGTGTGTTGTGACCTAAAACTTATCATGATGTGTAACAACGAAACTGATGAGATATGACAAGGACATGGTGGATATGCCGATGGTACTTCCTATATATAATTGTCCTATAATATTATCAGAAGTAACGTTGCTCGTGTCACGTGAAGTTTTGACCTAGACCAATGTTTATGAAATCTTTTACCCACTGACAAATTTAAAGTATATTATACTACATCTTACACAAACCCTAATTATCAAGATTTCATCAAATTCATTCCAAATAATACATCTTTCATTTAGAATTCAGAATTTTTATTTGACAATCTCCTCCTTAAATTCATTTCAAAACAAAATTCATTATCACCTTCATATTTAACTTTGAGTATCAGGCCTAAACAATGTCAACGGTTACACTCCCCCCAAAAAAAACCCAACAGTCAAAACTCACTAAACCCAAATCCCACACCTTCTTCTTGATTTTGCAGCCTCCATTAGTTAAATTTCGGGACGAAATTCCCTTAACATGGGGAGACTGTAACATTCCCGATTTTCCGACCCTATTTTAAATTATTTTAACTAATAAAATAACAGCACGACATTAAATCATATACTTATTCAAACCTTCACCTCATTAATCATTAGCCGATCGTATTCAATTCAAAGAATTATAACTCATAATCTTGTGGTAACACCCCCTAGAGTTAATTCAGTTAGTAATCCCGTTAGGTGTTCTGCTAAATCCTAACCAAGCTAATTCTGTCAAAGCTGAAGTTGCAAGGGCTGATTTTGTAAATAACCAGAAACCCTAGTAGGCACGGTCGCGCCTCTTTTCGGCACGGTCGCGCCTCACATCAGTTGAAACGTAAAAACAGCCTTTAATCGCAGGACCATTCGATTCCATAACCGTTTTCTCGTATTTACAAACCCAATTAAGTTCTTAATCATCATAATCACGGAAAATAACTCCACTTAAGCCGATTTTCTCGAAACCACCAACCTCTTTCATTAGTCCCACAATCCATCCAATTTGACTGGCAATCCTCCCAAGCAAACGCATCATCGACCCCCTCTGAAACTCCTGAAACCTTCGAAAATGCCGGAATAGCAGCAGGAGACGCCGGAAGTCCGGACTGCCTTCGCCGGAACTCGCCCCTACCGTAAGCTACCAATTCATCGTCTTACAGGGTAATTGAAACCTTCTAAACTTTCTATTTATTTTGTAGATCAAAAGCCCCAATCTAATTTGGGCATTCAATATCGAAATTAACAAGAACCCGATCCTAAGTTTCATTTAAAAATGGTTTAATCGAATCCGACTTTAAACATATTTTAAACACAATTAACCTATACCAAAAGACTCGTAATAACCTTGTGAATGAAAGCCCTAAACATTCCATCACCCTAAATATAAGAATCAATCAATTCGTTCCTGTTTTGAATGAGACACGGTCGCGCTGATCATCTAGCGCGGTCGTGCCTCGGGAGACACGGTCGTGCCGACTTCCAGCGCGGTCGTGCCTCCTGCTCAGACCCAGTCATGCTCGTTGGCTAGACTTGATCGTACCCGAGAAGCACAGACACGGTCGTGCCTAGTGATTTGGCCAGTTGTCCTCTGTTTGACCAACGCGGTCGCGTCCTGTCCTGAACGGTCGCGCCCGACCAAGCACGATCGTGCCCTTCCCTGGCACGGTCGTGTGTGTTGGCAGAATATTTATATTTTTATATTTTTAAAACAATTAATATTCCAGAGTTGTTTTTAAAATAAAAGTAATTAAATTTAAAAATCTGTATTATCTTTATTTAGAAAAGATCAAATGTTTAATCTTAAAATAAAAGAGAATTATTTAAATTCCAACATTTAATTTATAAACCCTACACTTAATAATATTTTAATGTCTAAGTACACTTTATAAATAAATGAATAGAGTAATAATTATTTATTTGATTTATATTTGAACAAAAGCATCTATTTTAGTTATACTTAAATACATCTAATACTTACATCATTTTCATAAACAATAATTATCTAATTTACTTATTTAATTATTTCAAACTCAAACCTTATTCAAAATATTCTAAAAATATTCATTTCAAATCTTCCATTTTATACAATACTTTCAAGTACCAATTGTAGGTCCCTCGGGTGTGGTGGATCGTCACATGCCAGTGGTCTACTAGTCGGACCGGGTGCGGAATACCCGTGACTAGGTGGAGAGTCTAACTGAACAAAGTAAACCGAACACAAGAGTCACAATAATCGTTCTTTGTATTATAAACACTCGACGGTTACAGAGAGAATACAAGCTGCGTACTTAGCAAAACTGAGTTCGTATGAACAAATGGTTCTGCGTACTTAGCTTCTGTGAACCTATCCTATTTATACTGACCTGATGCCTGCGCACTTAGCAAGTGCGCAGGACCAATTGCTCTTGCGTACTTAACAAGTACGCATAGGTCTTCCTGCGTACTTGCTAAGTACGCAGGAGCTTTCTTCTGCGCACATACAAGTGCGCACAACACTTGGAAGAAATCAACAACACATTATGTAAAAGTAAATACAACTCGATAAACTATTACATAATGACTCTTACATACAAAGACAAAATACAGGCATTAGACATACAAACCTAGACTCTATCCAGAGTGTTGTCACAGGAAAGTGCATCAACAAACTCCCCCTTGACAACAGCTCGGGATCTTCATCGTCTTCAGTCTTCAATCTTCAGTCTTCACAGCACTGCTTCCTTAGCTTCCATCTTCTTTTTGTAATCAAGACAGAACTTGATTAACTTGTCGTATTTGGCCGAGAGAAGCTTTGTCCATTCGTCAGTGTGGATGCAGAATTTGTCTGCTAGTACCTCCAGATCGTTCACAGAGAAATTGATGAAGCAGACTTCATCAAAAACCCTGATCACTTCCTTTGGCAGTATGTTTCCACTATCTGACTTACCTTTACCCATGATCACAGCCTCGCCCATTTTCGGATCAACGTACCAGTACCACATGTCACCAAGAATATCCTGAGGTAACTTGCTCAGGGGAATCTTAGTTTCACATCGCACTGGCTTGTATACCAATCTCTTTAACGGCTTCTTAGTCACAGGATGCACTGCATGCTTATCCTTGACTCTTCTGGGCACCTGAGGCTTGAGTTACTCATACTTTCCCGATCTTGCTTCACACTGTAGTATACTCCACAAACCCATTGCTACTGCATGATTCGAATGATTCAGCAGGTCGTGGTTTGCAAGGTTAACTAGGTCGTACCTGGGCAAAGAGTTGAACGCCTCACTGGTTGGTTTCAAGTATTGAACCCCTCCAGATCTTTTGATGGCGAACAACTGCTTGTCCTCCTCAAACCTGACAGCTAAGATCATACTTGTCGCTCCATACTTGTCTTTGATAGACATCTTTTGCCACACTGGAGCTGGACCTTTTGTAGATGCAGAAGGCATGTCTTTCTCTTTTTGTGCCTCGGGGTCCACAGGTATAGGGTCGACCGGGGGGCATCAGTTGTAGCTTCAACATTACTTGCTGTATCAACTGAGCCTGTGTCTGTTTCGAGCAGAGATTCGAGCGATGGTATTTCAAAGATCTCACCATCCTCTAACTCATACTCTAGATCCCCGTCGCCCTTGGGAATCTCGATTATCACATCATCATCATCATCGTTCCAGTCATCACCAGAGTCGATCTCTCCTTCTTCCAGATTAAGGAGAGCATCGATCTGTGCTTCTTTAGAATAGTCAGGCTCGAGACATAGAATCTTGTCAGCCACTGACTTCCCTTTATCACCGCCACTACCACCTCCTGAGGTATCACCACCCTCTTGCGTAGTAGACTCCCCCTCAGCCATTGACGTAGTAGAGATGGGCACAATTGCCGAAGCTTGGTGCTCACCTCCACTAGGACCGACTTCAGGATCCTTGTCTTTGTCATCATCCTTAGTCAAATCGACTGGATGACAAACCTCTGCACCGGTGGATTTTTCTTTTTCCTTCTCCCCCTGAGCACCTAGCTTCTCGGTCAGTTCTGCAATCAATTTGACCATAGTAGCGTGCTCCTGCCTTTGAGCATCCAGCCTTAGCTCATATGAAGTACTGTGGGCCAGAATCATTTCATTCGTCTTCATTAATAGTTCATTCTGCGCCATCACATTCTTCAGCCGTTCATCAGTCCCCGTTCTCTGGCTACGCAGAATCCTAACTTCATCTGCCAGAGAGTTTATCTGTGCTTGTTGAGCATCAGACTCCTCCTTTGACGTTTGAATAGTCTTCAACAAGCCAGCAACTTGGGTTTCTAGCACATCGATCCTAGCTTCATTTGGATCCGGATGCCTAGATGATGAGGCTTCGACGTTGTGGATGGGGGAAGAGAAGATTGTGTCAAAGTCGAACCCCTGTGAGAAATCACCGTAGTTGAAGGGTTGACCTGACGGCTCTTTGGTGGGTGTTGGGGTTGGGGATGGTATGATGTGAGTGGGTGTTATGGTTGGGGTGACGGTGACTGACTCCGTGAGAAGTGGAGCAGTCACCGTCACCTGGACAGTTGGAGTAGGGAGGGTCACCGTCACAGGAATCTCCTCTGTGACCGCCGTGACTGCCACATCTGTTTGAACTATTGGCCTTCTCCTCCTGCTATACAGTTGCTGTTCTGGTTGGGTAGATTCTGGAATGGCAGCTTCAACTTGTACTGGCTGCACAGTTGGAATCTCTTCAACCCTGGGGATGGCAACCTCTTGCCTATCGCCCCTTTTCTTGTTGGTGCGCTCATGCCTCTGTCTTTGTAAAGCAGCGTCAGAGTCGGAATCCGGCTCATATTTGCTGCTGGAGCTTTGTCTCTTTCTTTTTAAAGACGACACAGGCTGGGTTACTTGTGCCCGTCTCCTCGGATGTGCCTGTGATGGTGCATCGTCGGAATCAGAAGAATCTGATTCTGTAGCCTCCGAATCGGATTCCTCAGCACCACCAACACCACCTTCATCATCACCTTCATCATTACCTTCATCATTACCTTCATCATTACCTTCATCATCCTCATTCTCTTCATCTTGTTCTTCATCAGAGTGATCACTCATCTCTGGTCCCGAGTTGGGACTATACCAGACTCACATGACATAGAATAGTAGTTACACTTTGAAAAAAATTTCAGACTTAAGAAAATTTTCTAAGTGTTGGTCCTGCGCACTTAGCAAGTGCGCAGGATTTTGCTCTTGCGTACTTAACAAGTACGCAGGAATTACTTCTTGCGTACTTGCTAAGTGCGCAAGAACAACCCTTAGCAAAAATTTCAAAGATTTAAATTCGTTCAAAATGTGGGTCGATTAGGTCGCCACTAGGTCGGAATCACGGATTCTAACCTATGGTACCATTATCAACACTACACTCGTTCAATTTTTGACCGAGACCCGTCGCCGACCCACTGTCGGTTAAAATACGAATGACGGATCAATCGAGGACCAAGAGATGATTAGGGAGTCGATTAAAGCTTCCTATTCGCTTGTTACACATAATAAGTTACCCAAACAACCCCAAATTACCCCAAAATTTGTCGACATTAACCTAAAATATTCTAGGTCAAATCGGTCCAAAATTTCACGAATTTTCAGATGAAATCGGTCTAAAATCTCACCAAGGAGATGAAATACGACGATGATAATGTGGAAGGGATGAAAAACGGGTTTGAACACACTCGATTTTGAGAGAAAATTGCAGGGGGAAAAATTTCGGTTTGAAAGCTTAACCTAAAAAATTTTTCTAAGTGTTGAACTTATACCCCACTGATAATGTTCGTGCGTACTTGCTAAGTGCGCACGAATTAACTCTTGCGTACTTAACAAGTACGCAGGAATTAACTCTTGCGTACTTGCTAAGTGCGCAAGTCTTACTTCGTGCGTACTTGACAAGTGCGCAGAAACCTTAAGTGCGCAATTTTTCAACTCAGAATTTATGAAGATATTTAAGTCAAATAACGAACAAGATAAAAAACATTCGACCACGAGGATTCAAATACAATTCATGAAGATTAAACATAAAATATTTTTTGTCTTTTTCTGATTTAAACTTGAAATATGCATAAACTTAAAAACTTAAAAAATCTTTTTGTTCTTTTCAAGATAGATATATACAAGTATTCACACAAGCTATTTTTGATCAAAGACACGAGCAGAGGATCATATCAGGCTAACTTATAGCAAAAACGATACAATATAAACATCAAAGAATATGGGATCATGTCATGTATTACTCTTTATTCATACGTAATAAGCACATAAACAAGTAATTCAAGTTGACAATATTATAAGATTTGAAACTCTACGCATCTTTGTATCATGTTCTTGTGTTTTAAGGTATTAATTATAAAATATACAACGTGTACCCCACATAAATGCTATGATATTTTGCACTATCTCAAGGCATCTAAGATTTTTCCAATGATATTCTTAATTTTCAGAATGAAGTTACATCAATTAGCACAGTAAAATCAAGCAGAATCCATAAGGATTATCAGAAATCATAAGATTCAGAATCGAGTGATTCAATTGTCTTGGTTTCATGTGATTTTCTTCTTTGAATATCGGTATGATGATTCGGGATAGTGAATATGGTGTTTGATTATAAAGTAATGGGATCCAACTTTTATCTGGATTTGATTTCAATGAACCAGGAATGATTCAAGGGTGAATACATGCTCAACGGTTGATGTAGAGATATGTCTTGATTCAATCTCTCCTTGCATACTTGTGAGTATGGGCAGTGAGATGAACCGCATTAATTGTGCTAACAACATAACCCGAAACTGATCTCAAAAGAAAATTATTGTCAAAATCTAACATCCTTTATCTGATAATGATCTTTTCTATTCTTTTACACACACACACTAGCAAACATGGGTTCAAATCACAGTTGTAATTTAGATTTAGTTTCCACAATACTAGTGATTCAAAGACGCATACAGCCTACTGACAATTCAAATTACTTGTAAATAAACAGATTAAAAACATAATAATTTAAAAAAAATTAAGTAAACATGACGCAATCATTTCCCATATGAGCAATCTATGATGGTTAGATCATTTCAGATGTACTACCATTTCCTCGTTTCTCAAGTGATTCTTTAGAAATTTTCTCCATTTTTTTTTTTTTTTTTTTTGTAAAATATTATAAACTAAGAGAACTATACAGAAAATTTAAAAGAAATAAAATTTAACTTCCATGAATTGAATTGATTTAAGAAAATTAATTTTCACTCGGGATTAAACATTCCTATCAAGTTGACAAGATGCTCAAAACGGGACTGATCAAATGCCTTTGTGAAAAGGTCAGCAAGATTGTCATCCGTGTGAACCTTTACAAGTTCAATTAAATGCTTTTCAGCACAATCACGGATGAAATGATGGCGAATTTCAATATGCTTAGTTTTGGAATGTTTCACCGGGTTATTTGTGATGGACATGGTGGCATTGTTGTCAATGAATAAAGGAGTTCCAGTGAAGTTCAAGCCGTAGTCTCGCAATTGCTGCTGAATCCACAATATCTGAGAACAACCGCTAGCTGCAGCAATGTATTCTGCTTCACAAGTTGAGACAGAAACCGTTGACTGCTTCTTGCACTGCCAGGAGACCAGTCTGTCTCCCAAGAATTGACATCCGCCAGAAGTTGACTTTCTGTCAAGGTTACAACCGCCATAATCTGAATCAGTGTAGGCTTTGAAGTCGAATGACTGCTGCTTAGAGTACCAAAGACCTAATCGGGGTTTCCCTTTCAGGTATCTAAAAATCCTCTTCACGGCTATCATATGTGACTCCTTCGGTTGAGACTGAAACCTTGAGCACAAGCATACAGCAAACATAATATCGGGTCTTGAAGCTGTGAGATACATAAGTGATCCGATCATCCCACGGTACAACCTGCTGTCTACATCCTTCCCATCTTTGTCAGGATGCAAACCATGATTGACTGGAATTGGTGTGCCATAAGTAGTGCTATCACTCATCTTGTATTTTGATAAGATGTCCTGCACGTACTTAGTTTGATCTAGATAATTGCCATCCTCTCTTTGACTGACTTGCAGACCCAGGAAGAACGACAGTTCACCCATATTGCTCATTTCAAACTTGGACTTCATCACCTTTTCGAAATCCCTACACATCCCTTCATTGGTCGACCCAAAAATGATGTCGTCGACATATACTTGCACAAGAAGAATGTCACCTTCTGCTTTCCTTATGAAGAGAGTCGAGTCAATCTGCCCACGGTCGAAACCATTAGACAGTAAATGCTTTGATAGTGTCTCATACCATGCCCTCGGTGCTTGATGAAGACCATAAAGTGCTTTGTCGAGCTTGTACACTTTATTGATATTATGCGGATCTTCAAAACCGGGAGCTTGAGTGACATAGACTTCTTCATGAACTTTACCATAAAGGAAAGCACTCTTCACATCAAGTTGGTAGACCTTGAAGCCGACATATGTGGCATAAGCCAAGAACAGTCGAATGGCCTCAATTCTAGCAACTGGGGCATATACTTCTGTGTAATCCAAGCCCTCTTGTTGATAAAAACCCTGAACAACCAATCTTGCCTTGTTCTTCACAACTACATGACGATCATCCGTCTTGCATTTGAACACCCATCTGGTTCCAATTGGCTGAAAGCCTTTTGGCAAGTCAACCAAATCCCATACATGCAACTTTTGGAATTGGGACAATTCATCTTGCATCGCCTCAATCCAGCAGTTGTCAGTGAGAGCCTCCTTCACATTCTTCGGCTCTATCTGGGACACGAATGCAGCATGCAGACATGTTTCCATGACACCAGTGTCAAATATCTCTGTGTAAAGACTGGTGTTCTCAGTGATGGTTCTATGACGAGTCTGAACACCGGCATAAGGATCACCAATAATGTTGTCGATTGGATGATTCCTATGCACTCTCGTCTCCGGTACAATTGGTTCTTGAATTTCTGGATCTAGATTTGTGCTCAACTCCCCCATTTCCTGTGTTTCAGCAGAAGAAGATTCAATGTTAATTGGATCAGCTGGAGCTTCATTTCCTACAGTTGTGTTAGGATTGGTTTGAGCGTCATTTCCAACAACATGAACACTTTCACTGTTATCACTGTCATGAGTTCCAGATGCAGATGCAGCATTGGAATCAGGAGTTATAATTGGTACAGTAGCACGAGTAGAAAAACTGCCGCCATTCAATAGATTATAAACATTTTCCGCGTCTTCTGCAGATAGCTCAGGAAGATTGAAAGACTTGAATAGCGCATCATAATCAAAACCCCAAGCTGGACCTTTTGGTTCTGGTGGAATGTTGTGTTTACTACAATCCACTTCGAACCATTCCTCGACAGTACGAGTTCCTATGTTGTACACTCTCTTGCAGGGCGAATTGGCAACATATCCTAAGAAGATGCCTTCCACCGCTTTCGCATGAAATTTAGATTGACGGTCTTTATACTGTAGCAACAAGGAACAAGGACTACCAAAAGGAACTAGGTAATCAAGATTGGGAAGTCGATTGTTGATCAACTCATAACAAGTCTTGTTGTGTCTTTTCACCACCAAAACTCTGTTTAAGACGTGACAAGCTGTATTTACTGCTTCTGCCCAGAAAGTGACAGGAAGCTTTGCATCTGACAGCATAGTCCTTGCAGTCTCAATCAGTGTTCTGTTCTTCCGTTCAGCAACTCCATTCTGCTGAGGCGTGTACGGCGCGCTGAATTCGTGACGGATCCCTTTCTTGAGACAGAAAAGTTCCATCAAATTATGAACTCAGTTCCGTTGTCACTCCTTATTCTTCTAACTTTCAGCTTGCAAAGAGATTCCAAGTTCAGGATCAAGTATTGAAGAATATCAGCAGTCTCATCTTTTGTACCTAAAAAATGCACCCAAGAAAAACGTGAGAAATCATCAGTTACAACTAGACAGAACGACTTACCTTCAATACTCCTGATACTTATGGGGCCAAACAGATCCATGTGTAATAGCTCCAAAGGGGTATCAATAGAGTTTTGGAGCTTGGGCTTGTGAGACTTCCGTTGCTGTTTGCCCTTTTTACAAGGCATACAGTCATCTGCAACGGTAAATCTCAGCTTAGGAACCCTGGTTACCAAACTGTTTCGGACAAGATGATTCATTTTACGATAAGAAATATGTCCGAGTTTCCTATGCCACAAGATGGAGTCAAGCTCTGTCGCTTTTGTAAGAAAACAAGTAGCAACTGTTGAGGTGGTTTTTGCCACGCTCATATCAATCTGATAAGTGTCGTTTATTCTTGGTGCTCTCATCAGAATCCAGTCATCAGGAACTTTGAAACCGGGTTTGAGAATCAGACATTCTGACTTGTCAAACATCACTGAGTACTCCTTGTCACACATTTGTGAGACACTCAATAGGTTATGCTTCAGCTGCTCGTAGAAGTTGACATTGTCAAAGCTAACACAACCGTTCGAAACCACGCCTTGACACGTGATACTGCCGCCTTTTTCTTCGGCAAAGGCCACATAGCCGCCTCTAAATGGTTTAACGTCTTGAAGCAAGGCCATGTTTCCTGTCATGTGCCGGGATCATCCACTATCTACATACCAGCGGTTAGAGATAGTACCGTTCGGACGTCCCTGCACGAGTAACAAAAGAATTAGTTAGATTTGGAGACCCAAGCCATTGTGGTCTTGGGTCGTCCATCCTTCTCAAAATAAACTACTTCTTTCAACTCACAGTCATGATGACTGTCCAAAGTTGGTGAATCTTTGGACGAATTGGGAACAGGAGATTCAGAATTTTTAACTTTCTTGTTCCAGGATCTCTGTTGAACCTTAACCAGAACAGGAGACTTTGGTTCAATCACAGCCGGTGAACTTGTGGAAGCTTCACCTGATTTAGCTTTAATCAGCTGTTCCAGCTTTTTCAACCTCTTATTCCTTCTTCTTCTCTGTGGCTTAGAGAGTCTAGCCACAGGTTTCTCACCAGTGCGTGTACTACTAGATGTAGACACACGAGGTATAGCAGGTTGCTTTACCTTTCTTACAACAGATGGCTTGGCCTCAGATTTGATCTTTGGCTTAGCTATCGGTTGCACTGGTGGCTTCACCACATTTTGCTTTGGTCTGATAGGAGCTTTCACTACTGGCGACTTAGGGATAACAGCTGATCGTGAAACAACATGTCGTTTCCCTGGGTTCTTAGAAGGACAGTTCACAACAATGTGACCAACCAAGCCACAGTGAAAGCAATTCCTCTTGTCAACATAAGTTCTCATGTAAGGCTCTTTAGTTCTGGCCTTAGAAAACTCACCATTGTGAGAAGGAGGAGTTGGTTTATGAACAGAAGTTTGAACTTTTTACAGTTTGATGTTTGGGGGTATAATACTTTTGCAAATTCTCTTTGTAACCCAGCCCATAATGAGATGAAAAAGCCTCTTTCTTAGCTTGGTTAATATTTTTAAAACCCCCGTAAAGCATTCCCTTAAGTTTATCATTTGTTTCAATGATATCAGGTTCAGTTAAAATGCAATTATCACCATTAGTGATAATGTTTTTCTGGACTTTCTGTTCAGTCAACAACTCCTCAGAAACTACTCCTTCAGGGCAAGTGTTAACCGACCCATCCTCAGAAGCAGTAACATACTCCTCACTAGATGTGGAGTTAGCCTTACTTGAGGATTCATCCTTTTTAGGGGAATCATCCTTATCAGAGGGCTCATCTAGACAAGTGAGATCAATGTCTATCAAGCTATTGACAAACTGCCCACTTATTGGTGGAGGAATGGCATTGGTACCAAGTCCTAGGCCATTCATTTTTCTCACCAAGGATTCGTAGTGTTCCACCACGAAGCGAGAGTTTTTCAATTTCTCGTTAGTGTATTTGAGCTGCAAGATCTCATTTTGCAGTTTGTTAATTTCATTGTTCTTCTTTTCCAAAGCCCTATACGCAATGTCCAAATGAACCTGTTGGTCGCTTATTTTTAAAGAATAGTCTTGTTTTTCTTTTTGTAGCATTTCAACTGATTCTTTAAAACGTGATTCATTCGTTTTGTAGTTTTTAGCTGCCAACTTTAGGGGTTCGATTATGTCTTGGAGATCAGAAATTTCATTTTTTAGCCCTAGACATTTAGAACAAGAAATAACAGAGAAAGGGTTAGAATCTACCTCAGATGATGAACTTTGTCCTTCTCCAATTGCCATGAGAGCGACAGCAGTGGTAGACTCCTTTTCATCAGCTACAGAAGCTTCCTCTTCTTCAGATTCAGAAGATTCCTCTTCTTCAGCTTCCTTCCTCTCGGCCTCCTTCCTCTCGGCCTCCATCAGCTCCATGATTTCTTCCATGAGACCAACCTGTGCTTGAGCAATGATGGCGTCTTCTAGATGCACACCCCAATCAAATTTTTTGTCATTCTGTGCGACCAGTGCATTGGACTGATTACTTTGGGTATGATTGTGGTGGCTTTGGTTGTTTTGGCCATGGCTGTTTCCCTGGCTAGGTCTGGTAAATCCAGAGGCCGGTGCTCTGTCCTTTTGACATTCACGAGCAAAGTGTCCATAGTTTTGACACTTGTAGCACTTGGCCTTGGATTTGTCAAATCCAACCTTGGCATTAGAATGCCCGCCAATATACTTTCTTCATGTTCTGTTCAGGAAACGCTTGGCCCTCCTCAGTAACATGGCCATATTCCACTGAATATCCATGTCTTCAATATCATCAGGATCCACTTGATTGAAGTCCTCTTCAATAGTCTCAGGATCCGTTAGCTTTCCACCAATGAAATTCTCATATGCCAGCATGCAAGATGAGAATAGTGCTACATGATCTTCAGCTATCTTGGCAATAGCTGACTGGTTGGCTGAGCACGTATTCTGAGGAGTCTTTGAGTTTTGTTGATGAGATCCAAACCCTGATCCTGATGCATAACATGCATGACCACCACAACCATTAGAGTGGTCTTCTTCAATGGATTTCCCAGTATAGAGTGCAATCCCAGAGCTGGAAGACTTTGAAGTGGAAGTCATCCCGTGATACATGGAAGGGTCCTGTATCTGAGGTCTTCCAGAATTCTCCCTTTTTATAAGATTCATGTTATGAGCCTGAATCTTACCGACTGCCTCATCTACTGTCATCTCGTAGAACTTTGAACTTTCCCTCATCAGGGTTGTATACATCTCATATCTCGGTGGCAGAGCATCCAAAAACTTTTCCACCATTTCCTCTTCTGGATATTTAAGCTCAAACGATTTCAACTCCGTTTGTAGGTGATAGAATCTAGAGATAAGATCATCTAAAGATTCATTTTCTATAAATCTGAAGCACTCGTATTGCTTCCGGAGCAGATCCCTCTTGCTTTTCTTGATGTCACTATTTCCTTCGAATCTTTTCTGTAAAGCTTTCCAAAGGTCCTTAGAAGATTCATATCCTCGGAAACTGTGGAACAAATCCCGAGTTAATGACATAGTGATTGAACCCAATGCCTTCTTCTCTCGATCATAATTTTTCTTTTCTTCTGCATCCAGCTTAGAGATAGGCTTAGGTACGTTTTCATCAAGATACAAGTGGGTGGGATGCTTATACCCCTCAAGAATAGGTATCCATAACGATGAATCGGTGTATGAAATATAGTGCTCAAAACGGACTTTCCAATTGGAATAATCGTTTACATTGAGCAACTTGGGAGGTTTCTGTGGAGTACCGATTTCATTATCATAATTTAACATACTACTATGGTTCTGAAGATTTGACATGGTGAACACTTGGTCAAAAATCAGAAAAGTCAGTAGCTATTGCGCACTTAGTATTGGCCTTGCGCACTTATGAATGGTCTTGCGTATTTAATATTTGCCCTTGCGTACTTGTAAGTACGCAGGAGTAAATTGTTAAGTACGCAGGATAAGTCTTAAGTTCGCAGTTCAGTCTTGCGCACTTGTAAGTACGCAGGAGATAACTCTTGCGTATTTAGCAAGTTCGCAGAAAAATGTACTTTTTGCCAAAAATGGTAAGTACGCAGGACACCTTTTCAGCAACTCTCACCAAACTTTTCCGGTGACCTGAAACTCGCCGGAGCTGGTAAAAATGGTCTGATGATCAATGCAATTGAGCCAAAGGATCAGAAACAAGTTTCTAACCAACCTATGATGCTCAGAACACACAAATACACAACAAAAATCGGTTTTTTTGAGAGATTTTTGCTTCTAAAAAAGTGCTCAAGAGCTACCCCTTTTTTATCACAAAAATCAACAAAATAACCTCTCTTTGCTTGTAAAACTCAGTAAAGACGTCTCCAAACTCACTTACAACACTCGAATTCAAGAGCAAGTGCTCTGATACCACTTGTAGGTCCCTCGGGTGTGGTGGATCGTCACATGCAAGTGGTCTACTAGTCGGACCGGGTGCAGAATACCCGTGACTAGGTGGAGAGTCTAACTGAACAAAGTAAACCGAACACAAGAGTCACAATAATCGGTCTTTGTATTATAAACACTCGACGGTTACAGAGAGAATACAAGCTGCGTACTTAGCAAAAATGAGTTCGTATGAACAAATGGTTCTGCGTACTTAGCTTCTGTGAACCTATCCTATTTATACTGACCTAATGCCTGCGCACTTAGCAAGTGCGCAGGACCAATTGCTCTTGCGTACTTAACAAGTACGCATAGGTCTTCCTGCGTACTTGCTAAGTACGCAGGAGCTTTCTCCTGCGCACATACAAGTGCGCACAACACTTGGAAGAAATCAACAACACATTATGTAAAAGTAAATACAATTCGATAAACTATTACATAATGACTCTTACATACAAAGACAAAATACAGACATTAGACATACAAACCTAGACTCTATCCAGAGTGTTGTCACAGGAAAGTGCATCAACACCAATCACTAACTTTATCCAATTCAACCTTAGACTTAGACTTAGACTATTGTGCATTATTAATGCAATATACATTACACTCTAGGTTAACATTGTGCAATACAAGGATCACGTTACTATCTAGTATCTCGTGTTAGCTACGCCTTCGATACAAGTGAGTATACATAGCCCCTTTTACTCTTTTACATTTTTGGGGTGAAACATGAACACTATTCAACTTACATGTTTACATTTACGCAAACAACACAAGTACAAATCCTATTTACATTCATGTGTGCAATTTGAGCTTTATGCCCGAGTGCTAGGTGTGCTAACCTTTTGTATGCGATTATGTGCAATCATTAACTTTTCAAGCCGACGGTTTTCAATGATAGATCTATTGAGTCTGACAAACCCACCCAGGTGTGCGGTGATTGAAACCGACAACACAAATTTTTGCATGCTAGTTACAAAGGTTTGATTGTACTTGGTTAACACAATAGTTACTCCCCATAAATGCCTTATTTATCATGTTATGTAAGGATTTGTTTTACAAACTATATGCTACCTATTTACAAACCTGTGTTATACTCACCAACTTTTTAGTTAACCTTATTTTATTCATGTTTCAGGTGCTTTCATATGAGCTAGATCAAGACATGCTACACATAGGCTTTGGACCTAGTTAATATTAAATCAAAGATAAATTGTATTTCATTATGTACTTAGAACTTGTTTCATGTTTGTTTGAATGGAAATGGATTTAATATATATTACAATCTAGTCAACCTTGTGCTCATGAACAATCTACATGTCCCGCCCCGATGATTCCGCCGTCGGTTGGGGTGTGACAGTCCAGCAGCTAGGTAAAGACCTGATGAACTTTTTGAGAATATCTTCATTCTCCAGCTTCTCCTTTGAGCACTGCAGCTCACCTACAAGATAAGTAAATCTGTTATATAAAACAGTTAGGGACTCACCTTCCTTCTAGACGAAGTTTTCGTACTGCTGCTTCAGGATGTCCCTCCTTTTTTCTTTGACTTCCTCTGAGCCAGCGAACATCTTCTCAAGAGCCTCCCATAGCTCCTTAGCAGTTTTGTAACCTCAGAAGTTGTGAAAAACTTCATTTGGTAAGCACATTTGAATGGCTCCCAAGGCTTTGAAGTCTACCTCCATTTTCTTGATATCTTCATCAGAGTACTTAGAGGGTTCTTTGGGAACTAGTGCACCTCCGGAATCAGCAGAGGACACCATGGGTATGTATGGTCCATCTTTAATGGATTTCCACATCCCATATTCCTGATAGCAGAAGAAGCTTTCCATTATGTTCTTCCACATATCGTAATCTTCACCAGACACCAGTCTTGGTGGTCTGTTAATGCTTCCAATATCTTCAAATCCATTGTTTTGAGCCATTTCTGTCTTTTAGACAATGAGTGACTTTTAGCAAAGAGATAGATAAGAATATAACTAGAGAATGATTAAACAAATGTGAGTTTGTTTAATCTGTGAGCCAAAGCTCTGATACCACTTGTATGATCGGTCAATACAAGATGGTTCTATTCCAGTTGATATTGGCGGAAACAATCACAACTTAATCAAAGTAAACAAGTAGACGAGAAGAATATTGATAAATGCAATTTGTATTAAGCTTCAAGATTACAGAGAAAAATCTTAAGCAAAAGTACTTTTACAATGAATCTAAGTACTACTTATCTAGTAACTTAGAATCAAGACAGACCCTTGATTCTAAGGATCAGATCTAACACAGACCGTTGATCTTGTATTGAAGCTATTCTACATATACAGACAATAATAATAACTATGCTAGTTAACTTTATTCAAACGTCTTCTACGACATCATTGTTTGCATGCTTGGATAAGAGCGTTGTTGTCTTTTATTGTCTTGTGCCAATGACATTCTTTCTGCGTGGAGTGTGTCAGTGTAACAGCAGAAAGTTGTCAGTGGTATTGGTTGCTTTATCAAGAACAGTCAGCTGCAACATTTGATCTTCAGTGAGAAGGCTATCAGCTGCAACTTTGATCTTCAGTGGATAAGGCCTATCAGCTGCAACTTTGGTCAGCAGCAGATAAGGCATATCAGCTACAGTTTTGGTCAGCAACGGATAAAGCCTATCAGCTGCAAGTTTTGGTCAGCAGCGGATAAAGCCTATCAGCTGCAACTTTGTCGACCCGCATCAATCTTTGAGATCAACAGCATTTGTACTTAGAGAATTTTGTAGCCATCAGTCTTTATTTCTACAATATTCTCTTTGTTTTCCACCAAACTCAGAGTTTATAGAACTTGAATACAAATTACAAAGCTCTAGAAACTAACATGTAAACTCCTATTTATAGACTCACACAGCCATGCAGGCGAACTTAACAAGTTCCCCTAAACTAGGCCTAGGCGAACTTGTTAAGTTCGCCTAATACAAAACTTAACCAATTCATACAAAACCTAACAAGTTCCCCTAAACTAGGCCTAGGCGACCGATGGCGGAATCATCGAGGCGGACAATGAAATGATTGTTCATAAGCACATGATCTACTAAGGTTGCATAATTCATTAATAAGATTTAAATATCAAATATCCAAATACAATTCAAGTTACAACACCCTATTCTAGAATATTACACATAATTATTTTACTAGGTCCAAAAGCCTTATGTGTAGCACCTTCAACACATAGTCACACAATCACATATCTTCACCTGAAACGTAATCCAAAACAAGTGTCAACTACGAGAGTTGGTGAGTTTACATATGTTTAAATAAAGTAAAAGTTTAGTTAAAAACGTTTATACAATTCATAGTTTGACATGGTATGATATGGCATAATGTGGAGAATTCACTATATGTATACCAATTGTAAGCATGTAATTATGTATATAAGCATAAAGGTTTAACGTGATAGGCATAGCATACCGCTACCCTAAAAGTGATAGGCATGGAATCAAGACTATGTGGGTTACACATAATTTAAACCATCCTAAAAGTATTCATAGCATAACAAGTGATCATGCACAAAAGCACAATAATCTACACATGTAAACACAAGTTGAATTGTATGTAAGTAAGCACAGATTACGTTTCACCCCAAAATGTATAAAAATGTAAATAGGGGGATATGTAACTCACCTGTGCAAACAAGGTAGTGATGCGGTATGTAGCAAAGTCCAATTGTGTATTCTGACCTACTTGAGTCCTAAATATTTAAGATACCATAAAGTCTATGTAATGATTCTACCGCGTGTTGATCATGCATTCAATTCACCCAACTAGGCTTGACATGAACCCGTTTTAGGTTTTCAAGTGGTTTGACACGACGATCGTTGGTGACGGTTTGGTGATAACAAAATACATTTATATATACTTATATGATAAGATGTGTATTCCAAAACATGTCATTACATTCACGTATCATTATTAAGTTTGAGGATTGAAATTTAGTATATACTATAAAAATAAAGCTTTGGATATCAAACTAGTTGTTTAGAAAAGTACTCGGGTTTTTAAGTCTACTTAAGACATGATTCTTGTTATCTAAAAAAATTCAATAAATTACGGAGTTCTATACATGCATAACTATATGTCACGGGTCTATACAAATGTTGGGCTTACAATATTTGGATGGGTTTAAGGGTTTCAAATATTTAAAACAACACAAGTATGTTAACAGATTCGGTTTTCTGGATAGGTCCTTGAAATTTCGTTGTTCTGGAAATCAAAATGTAAGTTTCAAGAGGGGAGGCCATTGGGGTTTTAAAGACAACACAAAATCCTAAAGTTAGGAAGAAGAATCAAGTTATTTGGACTATTATTGAACAAGATATGAATCCAATAAGTTAGCTCAATAATTCTGCCATAAAACTCAGAATATACACGTTTTCTTGTATCACCCTTTTGGGGTATCAAAACTTATCCAAAAATTATGAATCCAAATAGGTTGGAAAGAGGACTCTTTAAAATTAATCTTAGACTCAAGAAACGTTCAATTTGGTTGAGTTTTGACCATGATAAAACCCTCTAAAGTCGACCAAAATTTCTGCCAGCTACTGTTTGGTTAAAGGAGGTGACTTTCTCTTTGAAACAAGCACTACGTGGGTGAACTAACAACACAAATCAACATGAAATCTTAAAATAATACTAAGTTTTAGTAAAACACTCACTTAAGGGAATCAAGGAGAAGGTAAGATGATTGTAGAAGGCTTGAACACTTGTAAAGTCACTTAAATGACACTTGAGAGCAAAGGGTGGTGAAGGGTGGTGCTGTGGCGCTGCCGTCGGGAACCGAAGGGGAGGCGGGAGGTGGCGTTGGCAGTGGATGGTGGATTCGGTTTGAGATGCCGAGGAGAAGAAGCGAGTGCAAGGGAGGTGAGGGTGTGTTTGATCATTCAAGTATGCATGCATATTTATATCCTTAAGTTGGTTAATATCCCTTAGCTTATATGTCCAAATTGAGACAAGCTTGTCTCCATTTAGGGAAACAAGAGACAAGGCAACATCTCTTCCATCTCTTTTTGGTTTGTGTCGGTCGAAAGAAAGGCACGAGGGGGAGGGGGTAGGGTAGTATAGTGCTGGGTGTTCCCGCTAGTACAAGTTCGGTATGATATAAACTTATTTTTATAAATCAACTCATTTTTTGTCAAATCATTTTATTTGTTTTCAAGGTCATTTATTTTTATAAAATTTTTAAAATGGTTTTAACTTACAAAAAATATATAATAATGATAATATAAATGAATAAATAGAACTTTTTTATAAATACATAATAACTACTTATTTAATTCAATCGAAACTAAGTAGTTTCGATAGAAGATAATTTCGACAGCTCTATGTTCAATCGAAACTAGTAGTTTCGATTGAACATAGTTTCGACATTTCTATGATCAATCGAAACTAGTAGTTTCGATTGAACATAGTTTCGATACTTTACACTACCAAAAATAGTTTCGATCAAATCAGAAATTCCAAGTAAATCTGAACCTACATTTTACTCAAATAATTTTAATATATATTATAACTGAAACTTTGAAATGTCACAGTCTCCCCATGTTAAAGGAATTTCATCCCGAAATTCGATTTACGAAGGTTATAGAAGCGGGAAAGAGATGACAAAAGACTTAGGATGGAATTACTTCACAAGAGAAAGATTCAGCGGGGAAATATCGTATGATAACGGATGACGATGCTAATTCGAGTCGAGTTGTCAACTAATTGCTCTAATAGTATAGTGCGACTTATGCATACAATTGTTCATACACGCATGAATGTAAACTACATGAAACCATACTTAACAATATTGGTGCCAATCACCTCGTGACATGGCATTTTCCTTTAAAACTCCACCCCACGGGTGTTCATATTTTAAAATTTTGCAAAAACATTTTCAAAAACCGGTCCTCCTCCTAGTACTTATGCATGGTTTATACTCGTTATATCAAGTGGGTTTATGTATAGGGTGTACCAGCGGCTAACCCACCACCCCTTTGATATACCGGGGATTCCCCGTGCATAATTACTAGGATTTAGAACTTCAACAATTTAAGTAAACTTTAACAGAGCTAGCAAGTTGTATGACTGGATTTAAACATAATAGGTTTGTTTCACAAGAGTATAGGAATGAGATGAATGGTGATAGCACAGCTGTTATATGCAATCACGGGTTATAGAACTCATAGCAATGGATTTCCCATCCGCTATTTCCATGATATACGAGTTATCAAGATTGGTTGGTTGTTTAGCAAATAGTTGGTTAAAAGCAAGAGACACAATTTTTCTATTGGCATGAATATTAAATAAAACGGATGTATAAAGATAGTGAACAGAGGAACGTACCGTTGACAGTGTCGTCATTGGCCGGAGCCTCGTTAGCATTTATATTAAATGCTCGTCCACAAGGACCACCTTGATTTTGAAGTCTTGGACATTGGTTTCGAAAGTGGTTTGGGTCTCCACATTCGTAACAGGCCCGTCCATAGGTGACAGTGAGAGGCACTGGATGATTGCCTTGAGTAGCTTGATTAACGATAGTGCGAGCACGGCAAGTAGTAACAACGTGTCCATATCGTCCACATTTTGAGCATAGATGGCATGCAGCATGCGGGGCATGGTGATACTTGCAAGTAGGGCATTGGGGAAATGAACCTAAATAATTTCTCAGAAATTGACCCGCAGGAGTAACTTGGGTCACAGGTACGGCAGGAATGGCGGTCGCAAAGTTTTGGGCCTTACGCTTCCTATCTTGATGGGAAGATTTGGGTTCTTCATCTTTGTCGGACACGGAAGTGGCAGCTTTGTCGACCACTTTCTTGGTACCCTTCCTAGATAAGGTACCCGCTTTGACGTGGTTGTCAGTCAACACAGCAGACAAACGGATAGCCTCTTCGAGTGTGGAGGGATTACTTCCTAATACGGTGTCTTGGAGCGGCATAGGCAGTCCACCTATGTATTTCTCAATTCCCCGCGCTAAGGGAGTAACCATGTGGGGCACGAGCAGACTTAGTTCTTGAAAACGAGTGGTGTAAGC
This sequence comes from Smallanthus sonchifolius, assembly GCA_023525975.1. Taxonomy (NCBI): domain Eukaryota; kingdom Viridiplantae; phylum Streptophyta; class Magnoliopsida; order Asterales; family Asteraceae; genus Smallanthus; species Smallanthus sonchifolius. The sequence continues at coordinate 47,402,810 of CM042036.1, forward strand.
CAAATTCTCTTCGCTATCTTGGGTGAGATCCCAAAACTCAGCTTCGAGCTTCCTCATTTCGTTGCGAGGACAGGACTCGTCAGTCATAAGTCGTTTCATTTCGTCACAAGACAAGGACATAGCGGATTCGTTGCCTCGAGTACATTTCTCACCGTTCCACCAGGTGAGAGCTCGTTTTTGGAAGACACTGGCAGCATAACGGACCTTGAGAACGTCGGGACAATCGTTGTTTAGGAAAGTACTCTCCATACTTTCAAACCATTGAAGAAGGCCAGTTTCACCTTCCGTCCCGAAGAATTTGGTGGGATTGCAAGAATTGAAATGCTTGAATGTACAGTATGGTGGGTTTGCGCCATTCCATTGCATGTTACACCCATTACTGTTGTTAGCTTGGATCATTTGGCCTATTAGTTGAGTAAGTAGTGCAGCAAGGTCAATGTTGGAGTTGCTAGAGTTAGCATTAACCGTGTGACGGGGAGGCATTCTATAAGTACTACAAGAAAGACAAGAATTTATGAGACTTCAGATAAAATAGGCATGTATGTGCCACAGTTGGTAGACTGTTCACAATAATACAAGCAGGAACGTGAGATGACACTCATCATGTCGCGTGATAATGTATGTAAGTTCTGACTAAAACTGATCACATAATTCATTCAAAATTTATAACACTAAAGGATAGGGGAAATAAGCCATGAAATCTATTCCTGGGAGGATATGATAACATAGATCATTATTCGCACAATAGAAATGGCCGGGATTCGCATGCACTACAAATCGTTATTACGTGTGCACCCGTAATAATGATTTGTTTTTGCATGTTCGTCTAGTTCTTCCTATCTTGCTATAATGTCCCCAAATTTTGAGTTTAGGTTCGGATCGTATTCTTGCGAATACCATGACTTATCAACATTAAGTAATTCCTCAAAACTTTCAAGGAGACATGCTTTAGCCTATAGGTAAACACTCACTTCAGGAATTCCCAGGAAAGCATACGAGTCCGTTTATTTGGATTTATACGAAATGCTTTCCTAGACAGAAAACCCAATGTACAGGTGTCACCCTTCCAGATTGCACGTGTCCTTTACTGGTTTCAAGAAATTAAGTTGTTGACGAGATTTTCAAGATTTTAATAGACTTGAGAGTCTATGAGTATAAAATGTGTAGGAATTTTGCAATTAATTAGGGAAGAGTATGGGTAAGGATGGGTAGTGTATTTGTTTGCATAAGTTTTGTTGTCAAATGTGTATGTAAAGTATGTATCATGTATTAAAGCCTTGTATGTACGTGTATAAGTCTCATGTACCAAACTTGGGAAAATTCAAATAATACCTAACTACAAATAATTCACATAGCAATTAATCATTTAGCACATAACACATAAAAGGGAGTCCTAGGGTTATAGTCTAGGTCATTGTGTCTAATAACCTAATTCCCTATAACCATGGCTCTGATACCAATCTGTCGCACCCCGACCGATGGCGGAATCATCGAGGCGGACAATGAAATGATTGTTCATAAGCACATGATCTACTAAGGTTGCATAATTCATTAATAAGATTTAAATATCAAATATCCAAATACAATTCAAGTTACAACACCCTATTCTAGAATATTACACATAATTATTTTACTAGGTCCAAAAGCCTTATGTGTAGCACCTTCAACACATAGTCACACAATCACATATCTTCACCTGAAACGTAATCCAAAACAAGTATCAACTACGAGAGTTGGTGAGTTTACATATGTTTAAATAAAGTAAAAGTTTAGTTAAAAACGTTTATACAATTCATAGTTTGACATGGTATGATATGGCATAATGTGGAGAATTCACTATATGTATACCAATTGTAAGCATGTAATTATGTATATAAGCATAAAGGTTTAACGTGATAGGCATAGCATACCGCTACCCTAAAAGTGATAGGCATGGAATCAAGACTATGTGGGTTACACATAATTTAAACCATCCTAAAAGTATTCATAGCATAACAAGTGATCATGCACAAAAGCACAATAATCTACACATGTAAACACAAGTTGAATTGTATGTAAGTAAGCACAGATTACGTTTCACCCCAAAATGTATAAAAATGTAAATAGGGGGATATGTAACTCACCTGTGCAAACAAGGTAGTGATGCGGTATGTAGCAAAGTCCAATTGTGTATTCTGACCTACTCGAGTCCTAAATATTTAAGATACCATAAAGTCTATGTAATGATTCTACCGCGTGTTGATCATGCATTCAATTCACCCAACTAGGCTTGACATGAACCCGTTTTAGGTTTTCAAGTGGTTTGACACGACGATCGTTGGTGACGGTTTGGTGATAACAAAATACATTTATATATACTTATATGATAAGATGTGTATTCCAAAACATGTCATTACATTCACGTATCATTATTAAGTTTGAGGATTGAAATTTAGTATATACTATAAAAATAAAGCTTTGGATATCAAACTAGTTGTTTAGAAAAGTACTCGGGTTTTTAAGTCTACTTAAGACATGATTCTTGTTATCTAAAAAAATTCAATAAATTACGGAGTTCTATACATGCATAACTATATGTCACGGGTCTATACAAATGTAGGGCTTACAATATTTGGATGGGTTTAGGGGTTTCAAATATTTAAAACAACTCAAGTATGTTAACAGATTCGGTTTTCTGGATAGGTCATTGAAATTTCGTTGTTCTGGAAATCAAAATGTTAGTTTCAAGAGGGGAGGCCATTGGGGTTTTAAAGACAACACAAAATCCTAAAGTTAGGAAGAAGAATCAAGTTATTTGGACTATTATTGAACAAGATATGAATCCAACAAGTTAGCTCAATAATTCTGCCATAAAACTCAGAATATACACGTTTTCTTGTTTCACCCTTTTGGGGTATCAAAACTTATCCAAAAATTATGAATCCAAATAGGTTGGAAAGAGGACTCTTTAAAATTAATCTTAGACTCAAGAAACGTTCAATTTGGTTGAGTTTTGACCAAGATAAAACCCTCTAAAGTCGACCAAAATTTCTGCCAGCTACTGTTTGGTTAAAGGTGGTGACTTTCTCTTTGAAACAAGCACTACTTGGGTGAACTAACAACACAAATCAATATGAAATCTTAAAATAATACTAAGTTTTAGTAAAACACTCACTTAAGGGAATCAAGGAGAAGGTAAGATGATTGTAGAAGGCTTGAACACTTGTAAAGTCACTTAAATGACACTTGAGAGCAAAGGGTGGTGAAGGGTGGTGCTGTGGCGCTGCCGTCGGGAACCTAAGGGGAGGAGGGAGGTGGCGTTGGCAGTGGATGGTGGATTCGGTTTGAGATGCCGAGGAGAAGAAGAGAGTGCAAGGGAGGTGAGGGTGTGTTTGATCATTCAAGTATGCATGCATATTTATATCCTTAAGTTGGTTAATATCCCTTAGCTTATATGTCCAAATTGAGACAAGCTTGTCTCCATTTAGGGAAACAAGAGACAAGGCAACATCTCTTCCATCTCTTTTTGGTTTGTGTCGGTCGAAAGAAAGGCACGAGGGGGAGGGGGTAGGGTAGTATAGTGCTGGGTGTTCCCGCTAGTACAAGTTCGGTATGATATAAACTTATTTTTATAAATCAACTCATTTTTTGTCAAATCATTTTATTTGTTTTCAAGGTCATTTATTTTTATAAAATTTTTAAAATGGTTTTAACTTACAAAAAATATATAATAATGATAATATAAATGAATAAATAGAACTTTTTTATAAATACATAATAACTACTTATTTAATTCAATCGAAACTAAGTAGTTTCGATAGATGATAATTTCGACAGCTCTATGTTCAATCGAAACTAGTAGTTTCGATTGAACATAGTTTCGACATTTCTATGATCAATCGAAACTAGTAGTTTCGATTGAACATAGTTTCGACATTTCTATGATCAATCGAAACTAGTAGTTTCGATTTAACATAGTTTCGATACTTTACACTACCAAAAATAGTTTCGATCAAATCAGAAATTCCAAGTAAATCTGAACCTACATTTTATTCAAATAATTTTAATATATATTATAAATGAAACTTTGAAATGTCACAGTCTCCCCATGTTAAAGGAATTTCGTCCCGAAATTCGATTTACGAAGGTTATAGAAGCGGGAAAGAGATGACAAAAGACTTAGGATGGAATTACTTCACAAGAGAAAGATTCAGCGGGGAAATATCGTATGATAACGGATGGCGATGCTAATTCGAGTCGAGTTGTCAACTAATTGCTCTAATAGTATAGTGAGACTTATGCATACAATTGTTCATACACGCATGAATGTAAACTACATGAAACCATATTTAACAATATTGGTGCCAATCACCTCGTGACATGGCATTTTCCTTTAAAACTCCACCCCACGGGTGTTCATATTTTAAAATTTTGCAAAAACATTTTCAAAAACCGGTCCTCCTCCTAGTACTTATGCATGGTTTATACTCGTTATATCAAGTGGGTTTATGTATAGGGTGTACCAGCGGCTAACCCACCACCCCTTTGATATACCGGGGATTCCCCGTGCATAATTACTAGGATTTAGAACTTCAACAATTTAAGTAAACTTTAACAGAGCTAGCAAGTTGTATGACTGGATTTAAACATAATAGGTATGTTTCACAAGAGTATAGGAATGAGATGAATGGTGATAGCACAGCTGTTATATGCAATCACGGGTTATAGAACTCATAGCAATGGATTTCCCATCCGCTATTTCCATGATATACGAGTTATCAAGATTGGTTGGTTGTTTAGCAAATAGTTGGTTAAAAGCAAGAGACACAATTTTTCTATTGGCATGAATATTAAATAAAACGGATGTATAAAGATAGTGAACAGAGGAACGTACCGTTGACAGTGTCGTCATTGGCCAGAGCCTCGTTAGCATTTATATTAAATGCTCGTCCACGAGGACCACCTTGATTTTGAAGTCTTGGACATTGGTTTCGAAAGTGGTTTGGGTCTCCACATTCGTAACAGGCCCGTCCATAGGTGACAGTGAGAGGCACTGGATGATTGCCTTGAGTAGCTTGATTAACGATAGTGCGAGCACGGCAAGTAGTAACAACGTGTCCATATCGTCCACATTTTGAGCATAGACGGCATGCAGCATGCGGGGCATGGTGATACTTGCAAGTAGGGAATTGGGGAAATGAACCTACATAATTTCTCAGAAATTGACCCGCAGGAGTAACTTGGGTCACAGGTACGGCAGGAATGGCGGTCGCAAAGTTTTGGGCCTTACGCTTCCTATCATGATGGGAAGATTTGGGTTCTTCATCTTTGTCGGACACGGAAGTGGCAGCTTTGTCGACCACTTTCTTGGTACCCTTCCTAGATAAGGTACCCGCTTTGACGTGGTTGTCAGTCAACACAGCAGACAAACGGATAGCCTCTTCGAGTGTGGAGAGATTACTTCCTAATACGGTGTCTTGGAGCGGCATAGGCAGTCCACCTATGTATTTCTCAATTCCCCGCGCTAAGGGAGTAACCATGTGGGGCACGAGCAGACTTAGTTCTTGAAAACGAGTGGTGTAAGCCAAATTCTCTCCGCTATCTTGGGTGAGATCCCAAAACTCAGCTTCGAGCTTCCTCATTTCGTTGCGAGGACAGGACTCGTCAGTCATAAGTCGTTTCATTTCGTCACAAGACAAGGACATAGCGGATTCGTTGCCTCGAGTACGTTTCTCACCGTTCCACCAGGTGAGAGCTCGTTTTTGGAAGACACTGGCAGCATAACGGACCTTGAGAACATCGGGACAATCGTTGTTTAGGAAAGTACTCTCCATACTTTCAAACCATTGAAGAAGGCCAGTTGCACCTTCCGTCCCGAAGAATTTGGTGGGGTTGCAAGAATTGAAATGCTTGAATGTACAGTATGGTGGGTTTGCGCCATTCCATTGCGTGTTAGACCCATTACTGTTGTTAGCTTGGATCATTTGGCCTATTAGTTGAGTAAGTAGTGCAGCAAGGTCAACGTTGGAGTTGCTAGAGTTAGCATTAACCGCGCGACGGGGAGACATTCTATAAGTACTACAAGAAAGACAAGAATTTATGAGACTTCGGATAAAATAGGCATGTATGTGCCACAGTTGGTAGACTGTTCACAATAATACAAGCAGGAACGTGAGATGACACTCATCATGTCGCGTGATAATGTATGTAAGTTCTGACTAAAACTGATCACATAATTCATTCAAAATTTATAACACTAAAGGATAGGGGAAATAAGCCATGAAATCTATTCCTGGGAGGATATGATAACATAGATCATTATTCGCGCAATAGAAATGGCCGGGATTCGCATGCACTACAAATCGTTATTACGTGTGCACCCGTAATAATGATTTGTTTTTGCATGTTCGTCTAGTTCTTCCTATCTTGCTATAATGTCCCCAAATTTTGAGTTTAGGTTCGGATCGTATTCTTGCGAATACCATGACTTATCAACATTAAGTAATTCCTCAAAACTTTCAAGGAGACATGCTTTAGCCTATAGGTAAACACTCACTTCAGGAATTCCCAGGAAAGCATACGGGTCCGTTTATTTGGATTTATACGAAATGCTTTCCTAGACAGAAAACCCAATGTACAGGTGTCACCCTTCCAGATTGCACGTGTCCTTTACTGGTTTCAAGAAATTAAGTTGTTGACGAGATTTTCAAGATTTTAATAGACTTGAGAGTCTATGAGTATAAAATGTGTAGGAATTTTGCAATTAATTAGGGAAGAGTATGGGTAAGGATGGGTAGTGTATTTGTTTGCATAAGTTTTGTTGTCAAATTTGTATGTAAAGTATGTATCATGTATTAAAGCCTTGTATGTATGTGTATAAGTCTCATGTACCAAACTTGGGAAAATTCAAATAATACCTAACTACAAATAATTCACATAGCAATTAATCATTTAGCACATAACACATAAAAGGGAGTCCTAGGGTTATAGTCTAGGTCATTGTGTCTAATAACCTAATTCCCTATAACCATGGCTCTGATACCAATCTGTCGCACCCCGACCGATGGCGGAATCATCGAGGCGGACAATGAAATGATTGTTCATAAGCACATGATCTACTAAGGTTGCATAATTCATTAATAAGATTTAAATATCAAATATCCAAATACAATTCAAGTTACAACACCCTATTCTAGAATATTACACATAATTATTTTACTAGGTCCAAAAGCCTTATGTGTAGCACCTTCAACACATAGTCACACAATCACATATCTTCACCTGAAACGTAATCCAAAACAAGTGTCAACTATGAGAGTTGGTGAGTTTACATATGTTTAAATAAAGTAAAAGTTTAGTTAAAAACGTTTATACAATTCATAGTTTGACATGGTATGATATGGCATAATGTGGAGAATTCACTATATGTATACCAATTGTAAGCATGTAATTATGTATATAAGCATAAAGGTTTAACGTGATAGGCATAGCATACCGCTACCCTAAAAGTGATAGGCATGGAATCAAGACTATGTGGGTTACACATAATTTAAACCATCTTAAAAGTATTCATAGCATAACAAGTGATCATGCACAAAAGCACAATAATCTACACATGTAAACACAAGTTGAATTGTATGTAAGTAAGCACAGATTACGTTTCACCCCAAAATGTATAAAAATGTAAATAGGGGGATATGTAACTCACCTGTGCAAACAAGGTAGTGATGCGGTATGTAGCAAAGTCCAATTGTGTATTCTGACCTACTCGAGTCCTAAATATTTAAGATACCATAAAGTCTAGGTAATGATTCTACCGCGTGTTGATCATGCATTCAATTCACCCAACTAGGCTTGACATGAACCCGTTTTAGGTTTTCAAGTGGCTTGACACGACGATCATTGGTGACGGTTTGGTGATAACAAAATACATTTATATATACTTATATGATAATATGTGTATTCCAAAACATGTCATTACATTCACGTATCATTATTAAGTTTGAGGATTGAAATTTAGTATATACTATAAAAATAAAGCTTTGGATATCAAACTAGTTGTTTAGAAAAGTACTCGGGTTTTTAAGTCTACTTAAGACATGATTCTTGTTATCTAAAAAAATTCAATAAATTACGGAGTTCTATACATGCATAACTATATGTCACGGGTCTATAAAAATGTAGGGCTTACAATATTTGGATGGGTTTAAGGGTTTCAAATATTTAAAACAACACAAGTATGTTAACAGATTCGGTTTTCTGGATAGGTCCTTGAAATTTTGTTGTTCTGGAAATCAAAATGTTAGTTTCAAGAGGGGAGGCCATGTGAGTTTTAAAGACAACACAAAATCCTAACTTTTGGAAGAAGAATCAAGTTATTTGGACTATTATTGAACAAGATATGAATCCAACAAGTTAGCTCAATAATTCTTCCATAAAACTCAGAATATACACGTTTTCTTGTATCACCCTTTTGGGGTATCAAAACTTATCCAAAAGTTATGAATCCAAATAGGTTGGAAAGAGGACTCTTTAAAATTAATCTTAGACTCAAGAAACGTTCAATTTGGTTGAGTTTTGACCAAGATAAAACCCTCTAAAGTCAACCAAAATTTCTGCCAGCTACTGTTTGGTTAAAGGAGGTGACTTTCTCTTTGAAACAAGCGCTACTTGGGTGAACTTACAACACAAATAAACATGAAATCTTAAAATAATACTAATTTTTAGTAAAAAACTCACTTAAGGGAATCAAGGAGAAGGTAAGATGATTGTAGAAGGCTTGAACACTTGTAAAGTCACTTAAATGACACTTGAGAGCAAAGGGTGGTGCTGTGGCGCTGCCGTCGGGAATCGAAGGGGAGGAGGGAGGTGGCGTTGGTAGTGGATGGTGGATTCGGTTTGAGGTGCCGAGGAGAAGAAGAGAGTGCAAGGTAGGTGAGGGTGTGTTTGATCATTCAAGTATGCATGCATATTTATATCCTTAAGTTGGTTAATATCCCTTAGCTTATATGTCCAAATTGAGACAAGCTTGTCTCCATTTGGGGAAACAAGAGACAAGGCAACATCTCTTCCATCACTTTTTGGTTTGTGTCGGTCGAAAGAAAGGCACGAGGGGGAGGGGGTAGGGTAGTATAGTGCTGGGTGTTCCCGCTAGTACAAGTTCGGTATGATATAAACTTATTTTTATAAATCAACTCATTTTTTGTCAAATCATTTTATTTGTTTTCAAGGTCATTTATTTTTATAAAATTTTTAAAATGGTTTTAACTTACAAAAAATATATATAATAATGATAATATAAATGAATAAATAGAACTTTTTTATAAATACATAATAACTACTTATTTAATTCAATCGAAACTAAGTAGTTTCGATAGAAGATAATTTCGACAGCTCTATGTTCAATCGAAACTAGTAGTTTCGATTGAACATAGTTTCGACATTTCTATGATCAATCGAAACTAGTAGTTTCGATTGAACATAGTTTCGACATTTCTATGATCAATCGAAACTAGTAGTTTCGATTGAACATAGTTTCGATACTTTACACTACCAAAAATAGTTTCGATCAAATCAGAAATTCCAAGTAAATCTGAACCTACATTTTACTCAAATAATTTTAATATATATTATAACTGAAACTTTGAAATGTCACAGACTTCATGAGGCTCCACCTAAATTTGGTTATGAGCATAGTATGCTTTCTTCTCCTATTGAGTGCCTAGATCGTTCGTTACGCCAAGCAGACGAAGTGACACGGAAGAAAATCATGGACAAGGCAAGGACCCAATTTTATGGACAACAGGTGTACGAATACAGAGAAATCTTAATGACCCTCGGTCAAGAGCTAATGAAAGATTAGAGTCTATATTTTATTTTGTTTCCTTGTAAGATATTTTCTAATAATATAATAAAATTTGTTTTATCTTTTCAGATATGGTTGGAAAGGGCAAAGGTCCTAATTTTCTTTGTAAATTTGCTCCAGCTAATTATTACAAACGTAAAACGAATGAAACTACTATAGAAAATAATGAGGAAACTGAAAGTTCAACTTTCAGAAGCCTCGGAGAAATAGGAAACCCTAGTGTTCCCCACAATCCATCTATAAGTTTTCATTCTGCTCCTACTGCTGGAAGCTATAATATCACTCCAATATGCTCACATAATTTTCAAGAGGGATACGCTTAAATGCCTTATGAAAATAGATGTGATCCTGAAGAAAAAGAACGAGCTGATTCTAAAAAATTCTATGTTCCTTACTATGAGACTGTTCTTCTCCCTGCTCTTCATATGAATGAGAATGCATCGGGAAGTGAAAGGGAACAAATGCTATTAAACCGAATAGCTGAGCAAGAACGAGAAAAGGCTGAAGTCGAAGCTCGGAATGCTTTGTTAGTTCTAGCTCTTGAAGAAAAAATTTTTAGAAATTATTAGGAACAATGATTTCTATATGTATATTTTCTCTTGTATATATTTCATCAATAAAAAGTTTTGTTTTTTATTCCAATATCATTTCTCTTATAGCATGTCTAAACAAACTAGACCTTCTTATAACACAAGGGGAAAAAAGAAACAGACAGTGATTGAAAAAGCTACTGAAAATAATGATTCCCGTAAAGAGCTTCAGAAGTTGATCACGGAAGGAATCAAGGATTCTCTTCCAATGATCTTTACTAAAATGGAAAAGTGGCAGGGCCATAAATTATTTGCTCAGCCATCAATTCCAAAATATGTACATTCTCAACCTATAACTCAACATACTCGAACCAATACTCAATCCAAACCCGATACTCTCAAACCTAAGGGTTCTGCCACCAATCAAACCAAGAAAACAGAGAGAGAAGAACTCTACCATAATTCCTCAGAAGAAGAAGGAATGTGGAATAATTATGGTTATTTAGAAAAGAAGAGGAAGATTGTGGGCTGTACGTACAAAATGTTCCAAGACTGCAAGCCGTACAATTTTTCTGGAAAGGAAGGAGGGATAGCCACTTTAAGGTGGATCAAGAAGACCGGATCTGTGCTTGCTATAAGCAAGTGTGCTGAGGAAGACAAAGTTCTTTATGCTTCTAATATATTTAAAGGACAAGCTTTGGAATGGTGGAATAACATCATTGCTGCTAAAGGAAGAGATGCAGCATGTGCCATGGGCTGGAATGCCTTCAAAGCAAGGGTGGAAAAGAAATATGTTCCCCAGAATGAAAGGGAACGGATCGAAGGAAAATTGCTTAGTCTAAATATGATTGTAACAAATCATCAGTAGTATTAGACCAAACTCCTCGAGTATGCTCGAATAGTTCCTCATCTTGCTGCCCCATAATCTAATTTGATAAAGAGATACATTTGTGGATTGATCGGAGAAATCCGTGACATGGTCAAGGTTGCTAAATGCGAAACTCTTGATGATGCTATGGATCTGGGAGCCTCCTTAACCGATAGCTTGATCAGAAATCAAGAAGAGGGGAGGAAGAAGAAGGAAACCATTGGGCAAGGCCCAAGTAACTCTAAGAGGCTAGGATCAGGCTTCAATTCCCGAAATAACAATTCTTCCACTCCTGAATGTCCAAGGTGCAAGAACAAACACTTAGGACAGTGTAGATCTGGACTTTATTGCAATTTTTGCAAAATTTCTAGACACAAAACGGAAGATTGTTATAAGAAGAAACCCATCACCTGCTATGAATGTGGTGAGGCTGGCCACATCAAGAGCTTTTGTCCCAAACTAAAAAACCTGAAGTAACAGGTCTTAAACCTGATGAAGGAGTAAAGAAGAATGCATGAGCATTCGTTCTCAATACTCATGAAGCAGCAGGTATGTCCGACTTCATTACGGGTACATTTCCTATCAATGATATTTATGCTCAAGTTTTATTTGACTCTGGTGCAAACCAAAGTTTTATAGATCATAAATTATGTAGACTATTAAATAAAAATCTAGCTAAATTAGACAAGAAATACATAGTAGAACCTGCCAACAGAGACCTAGTCCAGATCTCAGAGATTCTTAACGACTGTAACATCACTTTATCTGGACATGTTATTCCTGCACAACTGTTGCCAATGACTTTGGCAGGTGTTGACATTGTTCTAGGAATGAATTGGTTAGCCTCTAACCAAGCCCATATCATGTGTGATAAGAAAGCCATAAAGCTTCGTGTCACACCCCGACCGATGGCGGAATCATCGAGGCGGACAATGGAATGATTGTTCAAAAGCACATGATAACTAAAATATTGCATAATTAATTAATTTAGTTAAAGACAACAAACATTCGAGTACAATACAAATTCAAATAACCTAGTCTATTTCAATGCATTGATTTAATTAACTAGGTCCATAAGTTCTTAAGTGGTAGAATCTTCAGCAAGCAATCACATATCCAAACCTGAAACATTATTTAAATCAAGTGTCAACTATAAAGTTGGTGAGTACATAGGTTTAGTGGAACCGATAAACAGTAGATAAAAACGTTTTGCAACTCATTGTTTATCTTGTTAAACATAGCATATATGGTTGTATCATTTATCTAAGCACAATTCAAACCTTGATTGACGCGCTTGAACATAGCACAACAGCTAGGTCCGGTATGTTTGAATATAGTTACCCACTATATCCGATATGTTTGAATATAACACGCGGCTATATCCGAGTATACAGTAATAAACACCCTAACCGGGTGGGCTGGTCAGGCACAATAGATCTATTAATATTACTGTTGGTTTTCTTGTGTTTAAAGTAAATGATTGTACACCCAAGATAATAAGCATATAATCCACATGAATAACACGTATAAACAATTTGATTGAGTAGCATGAAATAATGTTTCACCCCAAAGTATGTAAAAATGTGCAAACAAGGTAGTGATGCGGTATGTAGCAAAGTCCAATAGTGTATCCTGACCTACTCATATCCTAAACATTTAAGACACCTTAAAGTCTATGTAATGATTCTACCGTGTGTTGATCATGCATTCAATTCACCCAACTAGGCTCGACAAGAATCCCTATTAAGTTTCCAAGTGTTTTGACACGACGATCGTTGGTGACGTTTGTGATCACAAAATACATTTATATGCTAAGATATGTATTTCAAAACATGTCATTATATTATCGTATCATCATTAGGTTTGAGGGTTGGAATTAAATATACATACTATAGAAAATAAGGCTTTTGATATCAAACTAGTCATTTAGAAAAATACTTGGTTTTTAAGTCCACTTAAGACATGTTTTTAGTTAACTAAATAAATCCAATAAATTTTAGGGTACTTGACATGGATAAATATATGTCCTTGGTTCATAAAATTGTAAGGTTTAAAATATTTGGAGGGGTTTAAGGGTTTCAAATATTTATACTAACATAAGTAGGTTAACAGTTTCGGTTTTGCTGGATAGGTCTCGGGAATACGGCTGTTTGGGATTCAAATGTTAGTTTCAATACAAGAAGCCATATGGTTTTTATAACCAACACAAAATGCTAATTTTAGAAAAAAGAATCAAGTTATTTGGACTATTATTGAACAAGTTATGGCCCAAACAAGTTAACTCAATCATTCTGCCATAAAAACTCAGAATATACACGTTTTCTTGTATCACCCTTTTGGGGTATCAAAACTTCTCTAAAAATTATGAAACTAATTGTATTGGAAAGAGGACTCCTTAATATTAATCTTAGACTCAAGAAAGGTTCAATTTGGTTTAGTTTTGACGAAGATTCGACCCTCTAAAGTAAACCAAAATTTGTGCTAGCTACTGTTTGGTTAAAGGAAGTGACTTTCTCTTTGAAACAAGCAGTACTTGGGTGAAATTACAACACAAATAAACATGAAATATTAAAACAATACTAAGGTTTAGTAAAACGCTCACTTAAGGCAATCAAGGAGAAGGTAAGATGATTGTAGAAGGCTTAAACACTTGCAAAGTCACTTAAATGACACTCGAGAGCACCCTTGGATTCTTGAAGCAAAAAGGAAACAAATGAGGTGTGTGTGGGTGTATGGTGTGCCGTAACAAGAGAGAGGGAGAGAGAGGTGAGTTAGTGATTTGGGGTGTGGGTTTTCTATTGCTCTGGCCTTGCTTTTAAAATCTCAAGTTTGTGTAATACCCAATGGTTAGTGAGTGCATGGGTTACATAATTGTTGAAAAGGGGACAAGTTTGTTGGATGGGACAAGGAGACAAGAGAAGACTTGTCTTGAGAGGATGGCACACCAAGGCTCCTCCTTGGTGGCTCTCGGCCGAGAAAAGGGAGGGAGGAGGGGTGAGGGGGTTTGGCTAATGTCGTGAGTAGAGGTAGGAGATGAGTGAATGTGGGTGTTTTGCAAATGAGGTTGGTCATGTATTTATAGTCCATGAAGGAAGGTCCTTCATGTAATGACCAAGGGTTCATCCAAGAGTGGGGAACATGGACTTGACTATATGCTAAAGTTGTAAGATGGTGTTGTAGGAGACAACAGAACATCATGCTTGTCTTGTGTAGGTGGTGGATCACATCCATGTCTAGAGAGGAGATAATAACCAAAGGACTTCAATGTCATGGGGGACAATAGGAGAAGGTATGAACACTGATGTTGTGAGTTCGCCGGGAAATAGCTCGGACCGCCGGTCAATGGGGAAGACAGCCGGAATTACGAATTAGGATTTGGCAATTTTGGTCCCTAGAGTTTACTTCTGAATCTATTTGGTCCCTGAGATAATTACGGATGAGTCCTTGTGGTTTGATTTGTCCACATTTAGTCCCTTAACTGATTTCTGTTTTAAAACCTTGTAGTTTAATTATTTTCAAAACAGACCCTTAACTTTTATGAAAATAATTAATTAAATTTCTTTTTAATTTCAATTATATTTTATAAACTTATATTATTATTATATATATATTTTTATAAAAGTTAATTATTATTTAGATAGATTACCATACTTATATATGAACCTTTTTAATTTAGATTTTTGTATAAAATTTTATATAAGTTTAAAACTTATAAAATTTTAATTATTTTAAATCCATAAAATAAAAATATATATTTTGTACAAGATTAAATAAAAACACTTGCATTTCATTTAATAGAAAATGATTACATGATATATATTACAAAAGCGTAAATTAAAAACCCGAAATGTCACACTTCGTTCACCAAAAGGCAATATCATCACTATAAATGGTGATAAATTATCAAACTCCGTTGGAATAATCTCCATGTTGAAAGCCACAAAATATCTATGGAAGGGATGCTTAGCATACCTTGTATCTGTAACTACGGACACTAAAAAGAGGATTGAATATGTGTCGGTTGTGACTGAATTTCCTGATGTCTTTCCCGATGAACTGTCTGGAATTCCACCTGAAAGAGAAGTGGAGTTCAGAATTAATCCTATACCCGGTATGGCACCGATTGCCAAAGCCTCGTACAGACTAGCTCCAACTGAGATGGCAGAATTAAAGAAACAATTGGATGAATTGCTCTAGAAAGGATTCATTAGACCAAGCTCGTCACCTTGGGGAGCTCCGGTCTTGCTCGTTAAGAAGAAAGACGGTTCAATGCGCATGTGTATTGATTATCGTGAGCTGAATAAAGTCACGATTAAAAACAGTTATCCGCTTCACAGAATTGACGATCTCTTTGATCAGCTTCAGGGAGCTCGATGTTTCTCAAAAATCGATCTTCGATCTAGCTATCATCAATTGAAAGTCCAGGAAGAAGATATTCCCAAAATAGCTTTCAGAACTCGATACGGTCATTATGAGTTTACGGTAATGTCGTTTGGACTCACTAATGCACCAGCTGCTTTCATGGATATAATGAATCGAGTTTGCAAACCTTACTTGGATAAATTCATTATCGTATTCATTGACGATATCCTTATTTACTCCAAAAGTAAGGAAGAGCATGCAAGTCATTTGAAAGTCTGACTTGTACTCCTGAGAAATGAGAAGCTATATGCTAAATTCTCAAAATGTGAATTCTGGCTATCAGAAGTTCAATTTCTTGGACATGTCATTAATGCTGATGGCATCCAAGTTGATCCTGTTAAAATCAAAGCAATATCTAAATGGGAAATCCTGAAGTCACCAACCGAAGTTCGTAGTTTCCTCGGTTTGGCTGGTTACTATCGGAGATTTATCCAAGATTTATCTCGAATTGCTGTTCCGTTAACTTCTCTGACTCGCAAGTCAATTAAGTATGAATGGGGACCTAAGCAATCTGAAGCCTTTGAAACTCTGAAACAGAAACTGACACAAGCACCCATACTGGCTTTGCCAAATGGAAATGAAGGCTTTACAGTCTACTATGATGCTTCACACACCGGTTTTGGTTGTGTGTTAATGCAAGGGAACAAAGTAATTTCTTATGCTTCCCGATAATTGAAAACTCATAAAAAGAATTATACGACTCATGATTTAGAATTGGGCGCCATAATTTTCGCACTGAAATTATGGAGGCACTATCTTTATGGAGTCAAATTCATTGTTTTCACTGATCACAAAAGCCTGAAGTATATATTCAGTCATAAAGAACTAAATATGAGTCAAAGGAGTTGGATGGAAGTCCTGAATGATTACGAGTGCGAATTTTGTTATCATGAAGGCAAAGCTAATGTGGTAGCTGGCGCCTTGAGTAGAAAAAACATGAGAAAACTAAACGAGTTCGTGCTTTAAGACTCGACCTTCAAATCAATCTTATTTCTCGTATTAAGGAATCTCAAAAGATTGCCTTAAAAGAACCACACCTTGAAAAAGAAGGCTTGGGAGGAATGATTGACCAACTGGTCAAAGGTGATGATGATATTCTGAGAATGAATAAGAGAATCAGGGTTCCTATCTATGGAAACGTACGTGAAGAGATTCTCTAAGAAGCCCATAAATCTAAATACACAATGCATCATTGAAGCGATAAAATGTACAAAAACCTAAAAGCCAATTATTAGTGGATAGGAATGAAGAAACATATCGCTACCTATGTTGCAAAGTGCTTAACCTGTTCTCAAGTTACAACTGAACATCAAAAGCCGTCTGGATTGTTACAGCAACTTGAAATTCATGTTTGGAAATGGGATATGATAACCATGGATTTCATTACAAAACTTCCCCAAACTAGTAGAGGGAATGATACTATCTGGGTTATCATTGACAGACTTACTAAGTCTGCTCATTTTCTTCCCATGAAAGAAACGTTTAGTATGGATAAGTTATCACAATTGTACGTTAACGAAATCGTGTCATTGCACGGTGTGCGACTATCTATTGTGTCAGATAGAGATAGTAGATTTACTTCTCGATTCTGAAAAAGTTTTCAAAAATCCCTATGTACGAAATTGAACCTTAGCACTGCCAATCATCCTCAAACGGACGGGCAAAGCGAAAGAACTATCCAAACTTTGGAAGATACGTTAAGGACTTGTGTTATTGATCTTGGAGGAAGTTGTGATGACCACTTACCTCTAATGGAATTCTCCTATAAAAATAGCTATCATACGAGTATACAGGCCGCTCCTTTTGAAGCCTTATACGATCGTAAATGTCGAACTCCGATCTATTGTCCGAAATAGGAGAAAATCAGTTTTCTGGACCAGAAATAGTCCAGGAAACAACTGATAAAGTAATTCAAATAAGAGATAGATTGAAAGCGGCTCAAGATCGTTAAAAGAGTTATCCTGATAGAAGACGAAACCCGTTAGAATTCAACGTCGGTGACAACGTTCTGTTGAAAGTTTCACCATGGAAAGGCATTCTAAGAGTTGGGCCTGTGGCCTATCAACTCGAATTACCAGAAGAAATAAATGGAGTACACGATGTATTCCATGTGTCAAATATGCGCAAGTGTTTGACAGATGAAACTCTGGTAATGCCCCTACAAGATGTAGAGGCAAATGAAAAGTTAAAATTTATGGAATAACCTTTGCAAATCGAGGACAGGTAGGAAAATAAATTGAAAAGAAAGAAATTGATGATTGTAAAAGTGAAATGTAACTCCAAACGTGGCCCTGAGTACACGTGGGAATTGGAGTTCGAAATGAAAACGAAATATCCTCGCTTGTTCTAGTAATCTCGGGGACGAGATTAAAACAAGGTGAGGAGGATGTAACACCTACCACAAAAATGTCCAAGAAATGCCAAGGTTAGAACCTAAAAGGGCTTGTGTATCTAAAGTACGAAAGTCAAGGGTAAAAAACAAAAAACTTAATTTCTGAGTAGATAGCGGACCGCTATCATTACTCTCAACAGTCCGCAATGGGAAAAAGGGTCGGATAGCGGACCAATATCATTTGGATAACTGCCCGACTAGCCGCCATCAGCCGTAATTTTTTTATGCTAACACGTGTCATATGACTCAACCCTGAAATCTGACGCGTGTCTTGATAACGAACCGCTATGGTCTTCATAACAGTCCGCTAGCCGTTAAACGAGTTACGGTCCAATCAGATTAAGACGTGTAGGGTTGATGCCATCATAGGGGGATATCGAACCGCTATGCCCTACCATGTCGGTCCGCTATGGGTCCAAATCCCAGCCTATAAATACTTGGATGAATTCGATGGTTTTTTCTCACTCACAACTCATCCATCTTACTATAAATTCATCCAAAAGATTCCATAGGCTATTCCAGAAGATCCCGTTGCAACTCCCGCTTGTTGTAGTGCTCGGTTAAGAATGAAACGCTCATAGAAGTGCTGAAACGCTAGAGAAACCAATTTAGGAAGCTGACTCTATAATTTCCAAATTAGAGGCTCCTATTATCAAGGTGAATACTTTATCTATTTCAAAACTTGTGTCAAAACATTTACGAAAATGGCCAAATAAAGGTTAAGGGAATGATGCTCAACGTTCTTCTACGAACAAAGCATTTAGGCCATAGGTATACGTAAAACTTGCAAGGGATATACGGATCTCTGGTGAAAGTCCCGGATTGCTGCCGGTACTTATCTTATAACAATTTTGGAGGCGTAGACCTGACCATTATTATAAGGCATGATACCAGTGTATACATTGGTGCATATGATCAGGAGATAAGGGTCTGCTGAATGTGTAGATTGAACACAAAGTTGTGATTATGAAATTAATACTTGTTTGTGCAAACGATTTTTGTCAAGATAATTGTATTCACCGGCGTTCGCGTTGACGTTTCATTTTCAAAATGTTTTCAGGTAATGAATAAAATATAAAGGAAAAAGGGATACGAGCAGACAAAGGATCTGACCCATGAAATGATAAATGAAAAGGATGAAATACATGTTAGATTCTCAGGCCTCATGCATAGATAATCCTAAAAAAGAAGAAAAAGGGATTGATCAACATTTGATAGTACTATTTCAAGTGGCGTGAACTTGTTCATAAGAGACAAGAGATGTATTTGATTTCATACTCTGTTTTGTAATCAACAGAAAAGGGTATTTAAATCCCTATGTTATTGTAACATCCATGCTTTTCCGACCGGACTTTTTTCTTATTTATTTTATTTATTTTACTTCAGAATGTATACTTTGTTAAAATTATAAATCGTTGAGTAGGCATTACACCCCTTTACTTGTATATGTATTATAAACATGTACATATTTTGTCATAATAAATATGTTAAAAAAAATAAAACCTTTGAACTCTAATTATGTAACTAAATCCCTTATATATACATGCATTTATTTTAAGCATAAATATATGTATATTGAATTATATTAAACGAACCATTTAAACAATTTACAAGTTCAAAATAATGGAAGTTATTTACTTATAAAATATTTAAAACCTAATTAAATAGATTAGATTTATAAAAAAAAACCAATTTTTATAAAGGAAATTATACTTAGAATTATAAAATAAGGTTTATGATCTACCTAAAACAATTAGATTTAATCTTTTTAAACAAATGAGCCAAGCTTTGGACCCTCCACTTTTGCCTTTGAACCCTCAAGTTGAACCCACACCCTCCAATCTGAACTTGTTCCTGATTTTGACCCCTCCCCCTGTACTTTGACTTCCAAAAGTCAACAGGTGCTATTTCACTCAAATCCGAGTTTGAAACAGTCGATTCATGTATGTTTATGCTTGCCGATCATGCTAGGATGTTACCCACTCAAATCCATACGCATTTGGCGAATCAATTCAACAGGAATTAGGGACTGAGTTCGAATCTTAAACCCCCCTTATCGACTTTGACTCTCCTGGGTCAAACTCGGTTGAATTCAGTTTCAATTCACAAGTTTAATCGAGTTTAACGGCCTCATAACGAGCACAAAAGTTACACGAACAATTTAATACTCAAATGATGATCCAATTTATTAGAAATCAAATGGATTAACTCAAGAGTCACCCCGTAACCGTTCCAAGCTTCTTTGAGTTCAAATCACGCGTTACAGATGAAATTGGGTTATGAAAACACCTCATAAACTTGCGCGACCCTCCCTTGATACTCCCAGATCACTCAAAATGATCCAAAGATGCCTCTAACTCACGATTAAACCTTGAAGAACCGGAGGTTAAGGCTTCAATCAAACTCGTCTTCCTCGCAACCATTTCAGGTAGCTAGCCCCTCTTCATTCTCGTATTGATTCACTAAACAAAAGCCCTAACGTTAGGACTTCAAATCTGTCCTCAATCGCGAACAATTTTGGGCTAGGGTCGAGGCCATAACGAATGGGGAAGAAGGGGTATGTGGGACTGGTTGTTATAAGTTATTCACCGCATATTCCCAGACGGATTGGTTAAAACAAAAACACTCCCCTCCCCCGCCATAGGTTACGGGTTTTACTCTTGACCAGCCTTTTTTTTCCTACTGCGTTGTGTGACCCCAACCCGGATCCCCTTGTCTTTGTTTAATAATTTCGTGAACTAGTTTTCTACAACTGATAGACTTTCTAGTCTAGTGGTTTCTACGTTTTTGGCTTCCAGGACAGACCCGGGTTCGACCCCAGGCAGTCCCGTCCTTTTTCCTGTTTAATTTTTTGCAGAAATTCTTTCTGTTTTAAATTCCGAAATAAATTCTATAAATTCTTATAAGTGTATTTAGTAAATTTTATAAAAACAGAAAATATAAAATGATGTTGTATTTATTTTATTTTATTAAAAACATATTATAAACTTTATAAATTCCTAAATAAATGATTTATTTAAACAAACCCAACCATGCCATTTTTATAAAAAAAATTATATTATTAAATAAATTATAATCTATTTATTAAGCATTATTAATTCATTTAAACTTATAATTAATTGTCTTTGACAAAGGATAATTATTTAAAACATTTTAAGAAAACACTTAAACAATTATTTTAGATTAATAATTATACAAAATTTCATCAACCTCATTTAAAGCTTAATTTTACTTGTTTAATATTTTTTTCTTTTTATTTATCTTTTAAGTAAAAGGAATTATTTAAATAACTTAAATAAATATTTCTATTTACATAAATCAACTATTTAAATATTTTCCTAAATCACAATTTATTTATTTATTATTCTTAGAATAGTTATTTAAATAAATTTAAATGTATTTTTACTATAAATCAAATACTTATATAATAAATTAGAGATTCTAATTAAGTACATAGTTCATCATTATTTCAAATACTTCTAATAAACTTATATATTCTTAGAAACCTATACAAACCCTATACCAAATCCCAAGTTCCAAGAATCCCTAGGAACTCAGATAAACTTAGAGTTCTTTACTTTCATTTCCATTAGACGTACATTGAGTCTAGAATACAATTATGTGTATAGGTTGACTATGAGAAACCCTCACGAAGCCTAATCATCATTTACAATTTATACAACTTGATACCTTCATTTTAGGTGAGTTTACATAGCCTCTTTTTACTATTTTTACTTTTGGGGTGAAACATGTTTACAAATGTTTTACTTACACGATTCAATACATATGTTCTTATGCTTTGATCTTTATGCTTTATGTCTTGAACTACCTGGTGACCATTACATGTGTTTATGTCAGTACATTCATTAACTTGCAGCCCAAGCCTAAGGTAGTACCTTTTATGATCATTTATACGGGAATTCGAAACTATAACTTGTCACAAAACCTTGGCGGGTTTTGTTGGGTGTCAACTTACAACTTGGGTATCCTCTTGCCCCTTTTTCAAAATGGCAATCAGTGGGATTGCGTATCTAGTTTTCCATTACCAGGATTGAATTGTACGCTTGGAACCTTGTGTGTTTTCACATATATGCTTTAGACATGCTTTGAACATATTGAATTGTAAAAACTATACTCAACTTTGTATAGTGTCAAAACCTATGTTACTCACCAACTACTTGTAGTTGACATTTACTCACATGTTTTAGGTACACTCGTTAGAGGACTATGCTTGGACACTTAGGACTACGGACCTAGTTAAATATTAATTAAGGATTTATTTATTACTGTGTTTTATTTGAATAATGTGATTCTACTTTCCTTGTAACGAATACTTAATATGTTGATTAAATATTGTAACACATTTAATAGTTGATCATGTGCTTTTGAACAACCGCGTCAGCCCCGGCGTATAATCCGCCGCCGACCGGGTTGTGACAGTTATGAAATAAATACAAGGCTTTTGTTTTCCAACTGGGTCTTGATATTTACAATTACAACCCTTGAGGTTGAAACAAATGATGAAACGATCCTTGTGAAAAGACTTACCCTATGTTTTATAAAAACTCTGAAATCAAAATAGGTACCAATCGAGGTCACACACGTCCACGGGGTGCCTGAGGCGGGGTGTGACTGATAAGCCGCCCTACTACTTAGTGGACCGTCACCCATCTTATTAGCGGTCTGCTACGGGTGGGTCGACCATCCAATAAATAGATGGACCTGGAGCTCGGTTTTAGGCACATTCCAACCAAATTCCTCCTTCCAAAACAGACATTTAGCATAGGTAATCGTGCCAAGGCCCCGGTTCGCATAGAGAAATCCGGTTTCTAGCTTTTCGACCCCAATACACAGTAGATAGTCTCGAGGTAAGGTTCTGACTAGTTTCCTATGACTTGGTTATTTCCACTAAACTAGGAACATGTGTCTAAGTGGTATTGTAATGGCTTAGGTGTCACACTGTGACATCCGGTAATTTTCAGGTTATTTACCGTTAAACCTTAGAACGCGTTTGCAATTTAATTGTGTGTGTCTTAGACTTAATTTCAGTCAATTAGGTTATTATAAAGTCTAGCAAAGCCCTTCGTATGCATAGGTTTGCATTTCGTGAAATTTCAGAAATTTCGATACCGCGTATCGGTAAAATGTCCGTATTTAACGTTGGTGACGACCCGGTTAACCTTAAAAATATCAGTTTTGATGAAAATTATATAAACTGGTCTATATTATTGGATTATGTGTGAAATTTATGTGTTATGTGTTAAATATCGCTTTTGGCGATTTTTGTTGCGTTTTACCCGGTACAATCGCGTACCGGATGAGTTAAAATGAACTGTTAGTAAAAATTATTATTTTTACTAATTATGATAGCAAATAATTAGTGGATATTTTATATATTTTTATTTTGATGAAAAACCATGTTTAAAGTGGTAGAATTTTATAAAAGTGTTGTGGTTTTTATAAAAGATCACCTACATGTGTGTAGAGGTTTATAAAATAAAAAAATGACATCTTTTCTCTCCCCCATAAATCAGCCAAGTGTGGGTCCCACTCCCTCTTTTCCCACAAAAATATTAATCATTTTATTCACTTACACATATTTCCAACACCACACTCCATCTCCCTCATTATTACTCACCTCCCAAAATCAACCAATCCACTCTCCCCCACCCTCTTAGAAATCGTCCCCCTCCACCCCACCTCCTTCATATCACACAAAAATTCATCTTTGAATTTGCAAGAGTTCTCTCAAGGTGTTCATCATTTTCAACTTTGAAACCTTGCTTTTTGGTGGAGATTTTGCAAGTTCTTGCAAGTTTGGTGGACATAGTTGGAGAAAGTATTCAAGAAATCATCATCCATCATCTTCTATTTGTTCTAGTATCTCCCTTGATTTAGTTCAAGAGGTATGAACCTCATATTTCTTTCGTTTCTTTCTTTTTCTTTGATAAAAATAGTGATCTTTGCAAGAGTTGTTCATCACCAACTAAAAGACTTTTTATGAACCATTAAAATTCAGCAAATAAGAGTTTTTATAAAAGGGTTTTAGTATTTATATATGCATGCATGTAGTCATGTGAATGAATGTGTGTTTATGTGTTCATATCTTGCAAAATGATGATGGATAATGTTAGATTCTTGCATGCAAACAAATATTTTGTTATGACCAAGTTAAAACAGAAAAATAAAGTGTATTATTACATAAAAACTTGTTATTTTATGTATGGATCTTAAACCCCTACGTTTGGATGCTTGTTACTAAAGATTGTGGTTTAAAAAGCATGATAAAAGCTAGGTTTGTACATGAATTGTTAGGATTATTTGAAATCTGGAAATAAGGTGATAAATATGATGTATTTTATGTATAATGATCAGCTCTAAAAGGGTATTTTATGTTGTGATGATTAGCTAGAGTTTTGACCATGATTTGTTACAAAAAGGGTGCTTAAATGATGGATTATTACATGTAAAATGATGGATAAGTTAGGTCTGATTATATGGCTGTAAAAAGATTATATTTTATGTTAAAAATCCATATTTTTAATAAATTATATGATCCTTGGTGTTTTGATGCTTTTGGATAACATTTTAGGCATGACTAGTCGTAAAATCGGTGTTTTTCGCCTTGAAAAATGAATGCTAGTTAGGTCTGATTTCAAACAGCAAATTAAACTTATTTTATGACATATTTTCAGCTAATAATGTATATGATGAGTTAGTGTTATGACCCATGTGTTTACTTATGTGGTATGATGTTTCGGTTATCGCATATGTGCTAGAAATTGCCATGTATAGGTACTTTATGTCAAAATAATGAAAGATTGTTTTGTTTGATGAAATATATTTTATTAAGTATATTTTGATGATATATGATGTTATATGAACTCATGCGTTAGAAATTTGGAAGTTTGTTCCTTAAAAGTTAGTCGTTTTGCTTGAAAAGTGCTTATGTGCAAATATTGTGATTTTAGTGTTTTCACATGTGATTTAGAACTCATAAGCATATGTATGAGTAGATATATATATGTTACTAGTTTCATACTTTCATGTTGATCGTTGTTAGGTAATAACACTTGAAGTCTTCGTATGTGTGTATGATACACCATTTTTCGTTAAAAACATAACCGCGTGTCGAAGTCACCAACGGGTCGTTCAAATAAATATTTTCTTAAAAATATTACAAGTCTAAGTAGGTTGGGTGAACAACTTGCTAGTAAGACGTGAGTTTCAATTAGTAATGTACCCCTCATGTTTAGGGCACCGTTAGCGTTCGTGGGCGTATTTTTGCTAACACTCGTTTTTCCGCCGTTCGTTATCAAGGTGAGTTTTCACGGCCCCTTTTTAAACTATTTTGTTGCTTTATAAACTATAGGGGAAGAACATGCTTTCGTTCGTTTATCATGATACTGGACTTACGTTATGTGTTCGTTTGATGGTCTCGAGTAAGGGCTTTCGTTATGTGTTCATGTATGTCGTTCATGAATAGCCCCGCCGTTATAATCATTAGCCTCGTGTAGGCCGCAAGGTGTGTTGATAGATCTATTTGGGACTGACTGCCCACTCTCGTGATCAGTAGCGCTGATCGGTCGTTCGTACGAGAGAATATATTTTGAAAGGATTCGTGGGGATATGTTGTATTCGTGTCTCGGTTTGATTATAAGCTCTAGGTACTGTCATCATGTTGTATTCCTTGCAAGCTTATGACATATCACATGTTTGTCCAAGTTACTTGATAGTTCGTTAAATTCGTTTATGTTATCGTTAAACCCGTGAAACTCGCTCAACTTTATGTTGATGTTTTTAAGCATGTTTTTCAGGTACTTAGATGCTCTCGCGCGGTTATGAAAACGGGCTTTTGGGCAAACGCTTGCATCGGATTTCTGTTGGGACATTTTAAACTTTATTTTGGATCCTCGTGTGTTGGATCATTAAAACTCGTGTTTTAAATTTTAATGCTTTCAAGTTTGGATAATTGTAAGACTTATCTTTTATCTCGTTGAACATTTCCGATGTTTTAAATTAAATGTGTTTGCTTATTATCATTGGGCTCCAACTTATGTGACCACCATGCTTACGTCTCGTTTCCGCTGCGAATCGTCGTTTTCGGGGTGTGACACACACCCCAACCGACAGCGGAATACGTCGGGGCGGGACATGTAGACTGTTCAAAAGCTCAAGGTTTACTAAAGTTTAAAGAATTAACCAACCAATTTCATGTCACAAATAAACATAAGTCCAACAATACAAGGAAAATAGAAATACATAAATAGTCTCTTTAATTTAAATTCTAGGTCATCGGTCCTAAATGAAGCATCTTGTACTTATTCTCAAGCATTAGTACCTGAAACATGATGAAAACAAGGTCAACTAAAAAGTTGGTGAGCATATATAGGTTTTAACACACAACCAAGCTTAAAGTATTTTATATAATTCATACGATCATACGTGTGTAAGGAAATTATGGAGAATCTATAGTTAAACTAAATGTGTACAATCAAACCTTGTGACTGAGACATAACACGCAGGTTACCCTAATGTAAAGTCGGTAACAAACACCCTAACCGGGTGGGTTTGTCAGACACAATAGATCTATCAATGTTAACCGTTGGCTTGTACGGAGTTAATGATTGCACTAAAGTCATGTATATGTAGTCTTAACTCATAGCATTCAAGCATAAAGCACATAACACATAATATCATATTATTGAATTGTATTTTGAATTGTACAAAATAAAAAGGGGGCTATGTAAACTCACCTGAAGTAATGGTGTAGATAGCACAAGCAAAAGGTAGCACAAGTGATTTGCAACTCACCACGTTAACCTAGTGTGTAATGTACATTGGATTAATAGTGTGTACCATAGTCTAGGTCTAAGTCTATGATTTAATTGGATGTGTGTACAAAGGGTTTGAGTTGCAATTCGAAGGGAAATGTATAGGTTATTGTGTTTGTACTTGAATGTAAGGATGGTGTATAGAATGTAATATTAAATCGAATAGTTTCTAAAATAATTGAATTATGGTCTGAGTTGAATAACTAAATAAATCAAATAATTGTTATTCATTTTCATTAGTTAAAAAAAAATTAGTGTGTGAGTTTATATTAAATAAAAAAAATTTACTTTATTTATTTACTTATAAATACGTGTAAATATTTGATCATAAAGTTAATCTTAAATATAATTTAAACTCTAAGTGTATTTGTAAATGTAATTTATATAAATAGTAAATACATTTATTTATTTATTCATCGTTTGAAATGGTTATGCTAAAATAAATAAATTTACTTAAAAATTGACATGTATCCTAAGGGTCAAGATAAGCTCACCGGTAAGAAAGTGGATCTCCTCTCATACTCACCACTCCCTAGAACACCAAGTACTCGAAGACAGTTTCACCTCTCAGTCTCAACCGTTACTATACCCAGAGACTATCCTAGACAGACCTAAGGGCAAGGAGTAAGCACTTGCTACCCAAATCACCAAAACCAAGTGACAACCCGACAATCTATCTCCTCTCAGACTCAAGGTTGGTAAGACAATGATTTTTAAAGATCCACACAACTGCTCCTACGACCGATCAAACCGTTTAGACCAAAAATACCAAGTAATGACCCAAAACTCGAAACCCTACTTGAAACACACAAAGGAAACGAACAAGATGACAAACGGAACAAGTTCATGCAAGATTATTAAAAACTCATCATTCATACACATTTATAATCAATAAAATAGTAACCTTGACAATAGCATTCGTCATACGAGTAATTAAAAACCGAAAAACATTCAAACCGCGTCAATAATCATCTTAATCTAGGTAGCAAACAAGTTTAGCCAATCACTAGAAAAACAGAATCTAAAAGGTCAATATTACCGTTCATCATAAAACAGAAATAATTAAGTTATCTGCCTAATAGCTTAAAATAATTCATATGACTGCCTGCTAGCTTAATTAATTTAGCTGCCTGCTTACCTGCTTCAATTAATATTGATCTATGTGTGTGCTAGCTTCAAATCCAATTCACGATTCAAGCCTCTGATCTCTTTTTTTTTTTCTTTTGTTCCACGAAACCACCAAACCTAATTCCAATTCGTCCTTGAATATTGTGTTTTTCCAATGCTGCGTAACCTTCTTTTCCACGGCAAATTACAATCCCTTTTGCGTCCAATCAGCCGTCCCCTTCTCCACGGCAATAACAAATATATATATATATATATATATATATTTTTTTCTTTTATTCTTTTCTAACATAGTCTACTCAACTCAATTAAATTTTAATAGAGCCCATGTAATTTAAATCTAGCACGTTAATTAATCATTTGACCAAAAGTTGTTGTAGTCTCTACAGTTCTCCGATGTCCAACTTTAGTAACTCCAAATTCTTCATTTGAGCTCGTATTCAATTGAAACCTACAAATTCATATATAAACTAATTAAACATCGGATCACTTGAATTTATCAATAAAACGCTAAAAATAGATGTCAAACATGCATGAAATATATATATAAAATAACATGTATCATTCGTTAATCGTTATTATTTATTCGTTTCTTTGTTTGTAGTCTTGTAGTTTTTTAATTTTTATTATGGTTATAACTTATAAGGTTATTGGTTATTGAGTATTGACTTATTGAATTAATGAATTATTAATTGATAGTTGATTAATCGAGCAGGGACTAATCGAGCAGGGAGCCGAACGGGAATCCTCGAATCGACTATTCGACGTATGCATCATGATTCATTAATCGTTATGTATGATTCGTTAATCGTTATTCGTTGGTTGTAGTTTTTGATCGAGAGCTTTGCTTCCAAAAACGCTAGAAGAGACTCACGATTCACATAAGTAAGTAATTTCGAGCATTTTGGTACACTACTTTTTTTTAGTAATTATTGTTATAACTATTATTGTCGTATTAAAGTTTTTTTTATATATCATTATTGAGTTTATATTATAGGTCTCACTTTTGTTTACATGTTCTGGGTCCAAAACGTTTTGAGGATTCTTGGGACCGCCCCTAGATATTCTAGTTATATTTATTTTATATATCTGTATTTAAATCTCAATCTCGTTCGACTGGTATCCATGTTATGGTCATGAAAATATTATTGTTGGCCAATATTATACTACAAAAAAATATCCATATCTTGTTGGTAATCCGTGGAATCTAAATAACATTTATTTAGTTATTGACAGTTGCTCATTTCTTGTAATGATACTTCAAGACCTCTCATAATAGAGGTCTTGGGTTCGAGTCTCACCTAAAGCAATTATTTGGGTTGGGTCAGGGGGTTTTCCCAGTGGTGGGTTTCCTCCTGGGGTGGGGGTTTGATCCGGATTGATGGGGTAGTTGGGCCCAAGTTAAATAACATCTATCTTCCAAAAGGATACTGGTGTCTGCTTTCAAAAAAAAATTATTTAGTTATTGAATAGATATTTAAATTACAAAACCAAACCAATATATCCATATAAAATGGAGATAGAAATTATGTAAATTTGGTTGGTTGTTAGGTTTTAGGAAGTGCCGAACTTTTTTGGGTTGAATCTAATGGACATGTAGACAGTAGATTTGTTCAATTATGTCATTTATTATTTGCATTAATATAAAAAGGGACATGACTTAGGTTGGGTTTAAAGCTATGATGAAAATATAGGACCATTAGCCAAACATTGTCAAAGTAACAAGTCTATTGTATTGTATGCACTCACATGATTTTAGTAAATTTTATTCAATAACTACCAGCGGCAGCGGGTAGTTGGAAACTATACAGCCTTTACACCAAAATAATTATAAGAGTAAGGGGTATACTCATGTGATTGTGGTATGGTGTGATAATAAAGTGCACGTCATGTGGCGTCACGTCATTATCTTCATTATCACACCATCCATCACTTGGCAAGGGGTATACCCAAGTGATTATGATGGTGCGATAATTAAATGTTTATTTTTGAGTAAATTACAGAAATCGTCCTTTATATTTATACCATTTTTCATATATTGTCCTTAAGCCCAAAAATTGTCAGAAATCGTCATTTATGTTTACAAATCTTGCACGTTATGTCCTTTATATTTATACCATTTTTCATATATTGTCCTTAATACATACAGACACTAACATACAAAGACTAATACATACAAGACAAGTACAAAAGCTAAGACACTATCCAGAGTGTCTGTCACACAAAAGTGCTGCAACAAACTCCCCCTTGACAACAGCTCTGGATTGTCTTCGGTCTTCACTGCCCCCCAACTTTAGCTTCCATCTTCTTCTTGTAGTCAAGGCAGAACTTGATCACCTTGTCGTATTTAGAAGCAAGGAACTTTGTCCACTCGTCCGTGTACATGCAGTACTTGTCAGCTAGCGCCTCCAGATCTTTCACAGAGAAGTTTATGAAGCGGACTTCATCAAACACTCTGATCAGTTCCCTTGGCACTAAGCTTCCACTATCGGACCACAACTTTCCAATCACCACTGCCTCGCCCGATTTAGGATCTACGTACCAGGACCATATGTTACCGAGTATATCCTGAGATAACTTGCTCAGGGGAATCTTGGTTTCACACAGCACTGGCTTGTATACCAGTTTTTTTAAGCTTCTATTATTCACAGGATGTCTAGCGTTCTTGTCCCTGACTCGCTTGGGCACTTAAGGCTTAAAAATTTTGAATTTCCCAGGTCTTACCTCTCGCTATAGAACCTGCCACAAACGCATCGCTACTGCGTGATTTGAGTGACCCAACAGCTCTCAGTTTACTAGGTTCACGAGGTCGTATCTTGGCAAGGAGTTGAAAGCTTCGCTGGTTGGTTTCAAGTATTGAACCCCCCCAGCTCACTTGATTGCAAACAACTTCTTATCCTCCTCGAACTTCACAGCTAAGATCATCCCTGTCGCTCCGTGTTTGTCTATGATTGAATTCTTTTTCCAGACAGGAGCAGGATCCTTCGATGAAATTGCAGGCATATGTTTGTCTTTCTGTGCCTCTAGATCCACAGGTGTAGGGTCGGCAGGGGAGGCTTCAGTCGACGCCTCAACAGTACTAGCAGTCTCGACTGAACCTGTGTCAAGATGAGATTCAAAGGATGGAACTTCGAAGATCTCTCCATCTTCAAACTCATACTCTCCTTCCCCGTCGCCCTTGGGAACTTTGATTTCCACATCATCATCTTCCTCATCCCAGTCGTCACCAGAGTCGATCTCTCCCTCTTCCAGATTGCAGAGAGCCTCGATTTGTGCTTCTTTGGAATAGTCTCGCTCTAAGAATAAGATCACCTCATCCGACACGTCGTCAGATAGATCTTTCAGAACGTCAGCCACCGACTTTCCTTTATTGTTACCTGAAGCATCACCTCCACCTTCACTCTGAGTGGACTCCCCCTCAGCCATAGGCACGACAGAAATGAGAACAATTGCCCAAGCCGATGATTGCTGCTCACTTCCGCTCGATCCGGCTTCAGGATCCTTGTCCTGATCATCACCCTTAGTCAAATCAACTAAGTGACAAGCCTCTTCACTGCTAGGCTTAGGTGGTTGCTTCTCCAACAGTTCCTTCAACTTCTCCCCCTGAGCAGCAAGCGTCTTGGACATATCACAGACCAATTTCACCATAGTGTCATGCTCTAACCGCTGCTTGTCATCAGCTGCCCGCTGTTTATTCAACGCAACTACTTCATTAATCAAAGAGTTTATCTGGCCCTGTTGCTTGTCAGATTCTTCTCTTGATTTCTGTACCATTTCAAGAAGACTCGCAACTTGAGTTTCTAGGGTAGTGATCTGTGTATCACGAGGATCAGGTCCCCTTGAAGATGATGCCTCGACTTGATGAGTTGGGAAGTTGAAGATTTCATCAAAATCAAATCCATGAGTAAAATCTAACTCATGAAATGGTTCACTGATGTGTTGAAGAGTAGTTGTGGGGATTGAGGTAGGGATTGTGGTTGTTTGAATGGTGGTAGGAGTGATGGTGACAGACTCGGTTAAAATTGGAGTTGTCACCGCCTCTTGGACAGATGGTACAGGGAGGGACAATATCACAGGAACCTCCTCTGTGATAGCAGTGATAGCCACATCAGGTGTTACATGTGGCCTCCTCCGCTGTCTCCTGTAAAGCTGTTGTGAAGGTGAGGTAGAAGTGGAATCAGTACTCGCAGCCGTTACATGTGCTTGCCTCTGAGCATTGACTTCTACCTCACGAAGGATAGCTTGTTGCGGCCTATCCCCCCGTTGCTTATTTATACTCTCCCTTCTGCGTCTCTGTATAGCAGCGTCCGAATCAGAATCGCGCTCGTATTCACTGCTAGTCTCTTGTCGCTTTCTCTTGGAAGATGACTCGGGAAGGGTCACCTTCGTTAGTTTTCTAGGGTGTGCCTGGGACGGTGCATCATCAGAATCAGATTAATCTGACTCGGTCAATTCAGAGTCGGAATCTTCAACACCTCCAACTCCCTATTCCTCATCTCCTTCTTCTTCAGACATTTCATCTTCAGATCCAACTTCCTCTTCTTCTTGCTGTTCATCACTGTGCTGACTGAGTTCTGGCTTAGACTCGGTACTAAACCATCTGAGGTCAGCAGGGGCCACATATGCTTCATTGTTCAGGTGGCCAAAGAGTGGAGTATGCTCAGGGGTAGGTTCTACACTGCCTGGCGTTAAGAAATGTGAGAAAACTCTCTTGGCCGCCCGTTTGACTTGAAGTATCTCTCCAATTGCCGGTAGATTAGGTACAACATCATTAATCAACAGCTGCACGAACCGAGGGTATAATAGAAATCTAAACCTGTCAGCAGCATTGATCTGATCGGTGATAGACTTGTAGATATATTTTGAAAAGTTATAACCCTTGTTAAAGAGAGGGCAACCATTGCAGCTGCCAAGTCATGCCCCATGGCATCCTTTCTCGCCTTTCTAGCAGACAGGCACATGATCATGACGTGCGTGAAGTGCCGCCACTGATCAAGTACCCGCATCTTTTTGTACGAGGAGTAGTCTATGGTCCCGACATACCCCATCCTTTGTCTCCAGCATCCATCAACGAAGTAGTCAGAGTAACTCACCGGATCAGTTGATAAGTCCCTAGACTGTAGCACGCGTCTGATGGTGTCTTCAGAAATAGCAATATCATGACCTGCTATAGTAGCCCTAATGACGTTTGGGGTTACTGTACATTCGTGATCAGCAGATTCCCAGAATTGCTCCAGATACGGTCTTGAGACAATAGGATCAGCAGAGATGGCATAGCTGATCTTCGATCGATTCAGGAAGTCAACAATCTCCCTATATTGAAGTGCAGCACCCTTCCACTCGGGTTGTGTTAGAGCCAGTAGATTGAATTTGCTGGTAAATGCACGAGTCATCACTGCAAAAAACAAACAATAAACACAATAAGAACAAGAAGCCTCATTGGAAATGAATCAAACATGACTTGATATAGTAACTACACAATGGACTGAATTTCAGACTTAGAAATTTTTCACAAGTGTCCTTCCTGCGTACTTAGCAAGTACGCAGGGGTTAGTTCTTGCGTACTTAGCAAGTACGCATAAATTACTTCTTGCGTACTTGTTAAGTGCGCATGAACTTTCACTTAGCCAAATTTCAAATTCCAAAATTCAACAGATGTGAGGCATTGCTATGGATTAGGGTCACCACAAGGTCGAAATACATGATTAGGACCTATGGAACCACTATCAACAGCAATGAGTTGCTAAACTCATCAATTTTGACCTAGCCTTGGTCCGACGGTAGTCTACAGTCAAACAAGGGGTCAAAAGGAAAATCAAACCCTGATACAGACAAATTAGGAGTCAATAAGCTTCGATTAGAGACTAATAACAAGTTTTAGGTCTAAATTTTCATGTAGAACAACCAAAATCGTTTAAAGTTTCATTATCAAGAACTTAAAGAATCTGTCAATAAGCGGAGATGTAACGGGTGAAATGTACTGAGATTCTCACCAAAGAGGATTAAGGAGAAGATGAAACGAAGATCGGGATGAAAAATCGTTTAGGAACACACAAAAATCTTGAGTGAAAAAGAGCAGGAGGTATTCAACAGTGAAACGTTTGAAATGAGATGAAACCCAAGAAAAATTCTAACTGCTGTATATATACCCAACACAAACTGGTCGTACGTACTTGTTAAGTGCGCATGACTTAACTCCTGCGTACTTACTAAGTACGCATGACTTAAGTCTTGCGTACTTGTTAAGTACGCATGGTTTACCTCATGCGCACTTAAAAAGTACGCAGAGACCCTTGTGTGCTCAAACTTTCAACTCAAATTATGAAGATTTCATGTCAAATAATGAACAAGATAAACACATTCAATCAAGAGGATTCAAAGTCAATTCAAGAAGGTTAAACATAAATATTTTTGGCTTTTCTGATTAAAATTGAACTGTACACAAACTTAGAATCTTTTTGATATTTTCTAGATAGAAATATACAATTTCAAAGACACGAGCAGAGGATCATATCAGGCTAAACTATAGCAAAAACAATACAAGATAAACGTCAAAGAATATGGGATCATGTCATGGATTACAATTTATTCATACATAATAAGTACATAAACAAGTAATTCAAGTTGGCAATTTTATAAGATTTGAAGCCATAAGCATCTTTGTATCACGTTCTTGTGTGTTAAGGAATTAATTTTAAGATATACAACGTGTACCCCGCTGATATGCTATAGAAATGTAAATTGCACTATCTCAAGGCATCTAAGATTTCCCCAAAGATTTTCAAACTTCCAGAATGAAGTTACATCATTTAGCACAGAAAAAATCAAGCAGAATCCATAAGGATTATCAAGAATCATAAGATTCAGAATCGAGCGATTCAGATGTCTTGGTTTGATTGGATTTTCTTCTCTGAATATCATATGATGATTCAGGGTAATAGATATGGAGTCTGAGGATTTAGGTAAGGTGATCCATTTTTTATCTGGATTTGATGTCAATGAATCAGGTATGATTCAAGGGTGAATACATGCTCAACGGTTGATGTAAAGACATGTCTTGATTCAATCTCTCATTGCATACTTGTGAGTATGGGCAGTGAGATGAACCGCAGTAATTGTGCTAAAGACATAACCCAAAACTTGTCTCTTAAGAAAATATTTGCTAAAATCTTACATCCTTTATCTGATAATGATCTTTTTGTAATCTTTTACACACGCACATAGGCATACATGGGTTCAAATCACAGTTGTAGTCTAGGTTTAGTTTCCACACTACTAGTGATTCAAAGACGCCTACAGCCTACTGACAATTCAAATAACTTGTAAATAAGCAGATTAAAAACACAACAATTTAAACAATCAAGTAAGCATGACGCAATCATTTCCCACATGAGCAGTCTATGGCGTTTAGATCATTACTGATGTGCTATCATTTCCTCTTTTCTCAAGATAAGTTTGAAATTTTCTCCATTTTCTATTTTGTTTGGATTTTTATAAAACATTTGAATAGTAAAAGAACTATACAGAAAACATAAAAAAAAAATAAACTTTAACTTTCATGAATTGAATTGATTTAAGAAAAATAAGTTTTCACTCTGGATTGAACATTCCTATCAAGTTGACAAGATGTTCAAAGCGGGTTCGATCAAACGCCTTAGTGAAAAGGTCAGCAAAGTTGTCATCCGTGTGAACCTTTACAAGTTTAATGAGATGCTTTTCAACACAATCACAGATGAAATGATGGCGAATTTCAGTATGTTTAGTTTTGGAATGTTTCACCGGGTTGTTTGTGATGGACATGGTGGCATTGTTGTCAATGAACAGTGGAGTTCCAGTGAAGTTTAAGCCGTAGTCTCTCAATTGCTGCTGAATCCACAATATCTGAGAAAAACCGCTAGCTGCATCAATGTACTCTGCTTCACATGTTGAGACAGAAACCGTTGACGGCTTCTTACACTGCCAGGAAACCAGTCTGTCTCCCAAGAACTGACATCCACCAGAAGTTGATTTTCTATCAAGGTTACAACCTCCATAGTCTGAATCAGTATAGGCTTTGAAGTCAAATGACTACTGCTTTGAGTACCAAAGACCCAATCGGGTTTCTTTTTCAAGTATCTAAAAATCCTCTTGACAGCTATCATATGAGACTCCTTCGGTTGTGACTGAAACCTTGAGCACAAGCATACATCAAACATTATGTTGGGCCTTGAAGTTGTGAGATACATAAGAGATCCGATCATCCCACGGTACAATTTGCAATCCACATCCTTTCCATATTTGTCTGGATGCAGACCATGATTGACGGGGATAGGTGTGCCATAAGTACTGCTATCATTCATCTTGTATTTTGACAAGATGTCCTACACATACTTAGTTTGATGCAGATAAATGCCATCCTCTCTTTGACTGACTTGCAGACCTAGGAAGAACGACAATTCACCCATGTTACTCATCTCAAACTTGGACTTCTTCACCTGTTCGAATTCCCTACACATCTCTTCATTTGTAGACCCAAAGATAATGTCGTCGACGTACACTTGTACAAGAAGAATATCACCTCCTGCTTTCCGAATGAAGAGGGTTAAGTCAATCTGTCCACGGTCGAAACCATTTGACAGTAGATGTTTTGATAATGTCTCATACCATGCCCGAGGTGCTTGATGAAGACCATAAAGTTCTTTGTCGAGCTTATACACTTTATTGATATTATACGGATCTTCAAAGCCGGGAGGTTGAGTGACATAGACCTCTTCATGAACTTTTCCATACAGGAAAGCACTCTTCACATCAAGTTGATAGACCTTGAAGCCGACATAGGAGGCATAAGCCAGAAACAGTCGAATGGCCTCAAGTCTAGCAAGTGAGGCATATACTTCTGTGTAATCCATGCCCTCTTGTTGATAAAAACCCTGAACAACCAACCTTGCTTTATTCTTCACTACAACATGACTATCATCCGTCTTGCACTTGAACACCCATATGGTTCCAATTGATTGTACACCTCTTGGCAAGTCAACCAAATCCCACACATGCAACTTTTGGAATTGAGACAGTTCTTCTTGCATTGCCTCAATCCAGCAGTTGTCAGCGAGAGCCTCCTTCACATTCTTCAGCTCTAACTTGGACACGAATGCAGCATGCAGACATGTTTCCATGACACCAATGTCAAGTATCTCAGAGTATAAAATAGTGTTCTCAGCAATGGTTCTATGACGAGTTTGAACACCGGCATGAGGATCACCAATAATGTTGTCAATTGGATGATTCTTATGCACTCTCGTCTCTGGTACATTTGGTTCCTGAATTTCTGAATCGAGGTTCGTGCTCAACTCCCCCATATCCTGTGTTCCAGAAGAAGAAGATTCAATGTTGATTGGATCAGCTGGAGCTTCATTTCCTACACGAGTGTTAGAATTAGCTTGAGCGTCATTTCCGTCAACATGAACACCTTCAATGTTATCACTGTCATGAGTTCCAGATGCAGATGCAGCATTGGAATTGGGAGTTACAATCGGTACAGAAGCACGGGTTGTGAAACTGGAGTCATCACCGCCACCAAATAATTCATACACATTAGC
The DNA here is from genome assembly GCA_023525975.1 of Smallanthus sonchifolius. Classification (NCBI taxonomy): domain Eukaryota; kingdom Viridiplantae; phylum Streptophyta; class Magnoliopsida; order Asterales; family Asteraceae; genus Smallanthus; species Smallanthus sonchifolius. Next base: position 47,440,403 of record CM042036.1, read on the forward strand.
GGCATCAACGACAGACAAATCAGGAAGGTTGAAAGATTTGAATAGCGCATCATAATCAAAACCCCAAGCTGAACCAGTTGGTTCTGGTGGAATGCTGTGTTTACTACAATCCACTTCAAACCATTCCTCGACAGTAGGAGTTCCTATATTGTACACTCTCTTGCAAGGCAAGTTGGCAACATATCCTAAGAAGATGCCTTCCACTGCTTTTGCATGAAACTTAGACTTGCGGTCTTTGTATTGTAGCAATAAGGAACAGGGACTACCAAAAGGAACTAGATAGTCAAGATTGGGAGGTAGATTGTTGATCAACTCATAGCAAGTCTTGTTGTGCCTCTTCGCAACCAGAACTCTGTTCAAGACGTGACAAGCTGTATTAACTGCTTCTACCCAGAAAGTGACAGGAAGCTTTGCATCTGACAGCATTGTCCTTGCAGTCTCAATCAAGGTTCTGTTCTTCCGTTCTGCGACTCCATTTTGCTGAGGTGTGTACGGGGCACTAAATTCGTGACGGATCCCCTTCTTGAGACAGAAAAGTTTCATCAAATTATTCTTGAATTTAGTTCCGTTATCACTCCTTATTCTTCTAACCTTCAACTTGCAAAGAGACTCCAAGCTCAGGATCAGGTATTGAAGAATGTCAGTAGTTTCGTCCTTTGTACCTAAAAAATGCAACCAAGAAAAACGTGAGAAATCATCACTTACAACCATACAGTATGACTTACCTCCAATACTCTTGATACTTATGGGGCCAAACAGATCCATATGCAATAGCTCTAAAGGGGTATTGATGGAGTTTTGGAGCTTGGGCTTGTGAGACTTCCGTTGCTGTTTGCCCTTTTTACAAGGCATACAGTCATCTGCAATGGTAAATCTCAGCTTAGGAATACCGGTTACCAAACCGTTTCGGACAAGATGATTCATTTTTCGATAAGAAATGTGTCCGAGTTTCCTATGCCACAAGATAGAGTCAAGCTCTGTCGCTTTGGTAAGCAAACAAGTAGCAACAAATGATGTAGTTTTCGCCAAACTCATGTCGATCTGATAGGTGTCATTTGTCCTTGGCGCTCGCATCAGAATCCAGTCTTCAGGAACCTCAAAACCAGGTTTGAGAATCATGCATTCAGCCTTGTCAAACATAACCGAGTACTCTTTGTCACACATCTGGGACACACTCAACAGGTTATGCTTCAGCTGCTCGCAGTAGTTGACGTTGTCGAAGCTGACACAACTATTTGAAACCACGCCTTGACACGTGATACTACCACCTTTCTCTCCAGCCAAGGCCACATAACCGCCTCTAAATGGTTTCACATATTGAAGCAGGTCCATGTTTCCTGTCATGTGCCGGGAGCATCCACTATCTACATACCAACGATTAGAGATAGTACCCTTCGGATGTCCCTGCACGAGTCACAAGAAATTAATTAGATTTGGAGACCCAAGGCATAGTGGGCTTGGGTCGTCCGTCTTTTTCAAAATAAACAACCTCAATTAATTCACAGTCGTGACTGCCAAAAATGGATGAATCTTTAGAAGATTTGGGACCAGGAGATTGAGAAATTTTAGATTTGTTATTCCAGGACCTCTTCTTCTTCTTAACTGGAACAGTAGACTTAGATTCAACAGCAGCAGGTGAACTAATGGAAGCTTCACCTGATTGAATTCCAGCCAGCTGTTCCAGCTTTCTCAATCTCTTGTTCCTTCTTCTCTTCTGTGGCTTAGAGAGTTTCACCACAGGTTTCTCACCAGTTGGTGCACTACTAGAGGTAGATGCACAAGGTTTAGCAGGTAGCTTTCCCCTTTTTGAAACAGATGGTTTAGCCTCAGATGTGATCTTTGGCTTTACTATAGGTTTTACTGGTGGTTTCACCACATTTGCTTTTGGAATTTTGGAATGCTTCACTAGTGGTAACTTAGGGATAACTGCCGGTTGTGAAACAATTGGCTGTTTCCCTTGGTTCTTAGCATGACAGTTCACAAAAATGTGACCAACCATACCACAGTGAAAGCAAGTTCTCTTTTCTTTGTAAGTCCTCTTGTAAGGCTCATTAGATCTGGCATTAGATGACTCAGCATGATGAGTAGGAGAAGTTATTTGGTGAACAGTAGTTTGACCCGATGATGATTGGTTTTTGGGAATATAATATTTTTGCAAATTTTCTTGATAACCAAGCCCAAAATGAGCTGAAAAAGCTTCTTTCTTAACTTGATTAATGTTTTTATATCCCCCCATAAAGCATCACTTTTAATTTTTCATTTGATTCAATGATATTGGGTTCAGTCAAAATACAATTATCACAATCAGTGATAATGTTTTTCTTAACTTTCTGTTCACCTAGCAACTCCTCAGAGACTTCTCCTTCAGGGCAGGTGTTCTCAGACCCATCATCAGAAGCAGTAAAGAACTCTTCATTAGATGCAGAGTCAGCCTTACTTGAGGAATCATCCTTGTTAGAGGAATCATCCTGACTTGAGGACTTATCAAGGCAAGACAAATCAATTTCAATTAAGTCGTTGACAAATTTCCCGCTTACTGGTGGAGGAATGACATTAGTACCCAGCCCTAAGCCATTCACTTGTCTCACTACAGACTCGTAGTGTTCCATCACAAAACGAGAATTTTTCAACTTCTCAATATTACCTTTCAGCTGTAAGACCTCATTCTGCAGCTTGGTAATTTCATTATTTCTCTTTTCTAACCCCTTGTATGCAACATCCAAATGAAACTGTTGTTCGCTGATTTTAAGTGAAAAATCACGGTTTTCTTACTTTAAAGTTTTAATTGAATCTTTGTAACGTTTTTCATTTTACTTGTAGCTTAACGCTGCAATACGAAGGGGTTCGACTTGGTCCTGAAGCTTAGAATTTTCTTCTTTCAAGCCAAGACATTTGGAACATGAAATAACAGCAAAAGAATTAGAGTCTACCTTAGTTGACGAACTTGATGCTTCCCCAATAGCCATGAGGGCAAAGGCAGTTGTAGACTCCTCTAGGTCAGCTACAGACGCTTCCCGTTCTTCTGCTTCCATCATCTCAGCCATTAGCCCAACCTGTGTTTATGCAATAATGGCATCCTCCAAATGAACACCCCAATCAAAGCTTTCGTCCTGTTGAGCCCCCAATGCATTGGACGTTCCACCTTGACTTTGATTGCGGTTGTTAGAGTTGTACCCTTGATTGTTTCCTTGGTTGTTTCCCTGGCTTGGTCTTGTGAATCCTGAGGCAGGTGCTTTGTCCTTCTGACATTCACGAGCAAAGTGTCCAAAGTTTTGACACTTGTAGCACTTGGCCTTGGATTTGTCAAAACCCACCTTGGCATTTAAATGCCCACCAATAAACTTTCGGCCAGTTCTCTTCAAGAAACGCTTTGCCCTTCTCAAGATCATGGCCATATTCCACTGAATATCCATGTCCTTCATGTCATCTGGATCCACCTGATTAAAATCTTCTTCAATTGTCTAAGGATCTGTAAGCTTGCCACCAATGAAGTTCTCATAGGCAAGCATACACGATAAAAATAATGCTACATGATCTTCAGCTATCTTGGCTATAGCAGTCTGGTTAGCTGAAGATGTAGACGGAGGATTTCTTGAGGGATGTTGGTGGTGAGAACCAGATCCAGATGCTGTAAAGCATGTATGACCACCACAACCATTCGAGTTATCTTCTTCATTAGAGTTCCTTGAGAATAAGGCAATACCAGAACCAGATGATTTAGCTATGGAAGACGTCCCATAATACATAGAAGGGTCTTGGATTTGAGGTCTTCCTGAGCTTTCCTTTTTTTCAGGTTCATATCGTGAGCTTGAACCTTACCGATTGCTTCTTCAATCGTCATCTCATAGAACTTCGGGTTCTCTCTCAGCAGAGTGGTGTACATCTTAAACTTTGGTGGTAAAGCATCCAAAATTTTATCAGGATACTTTAGCTCAAAAGCTTTTAACTCAGTTTGAAGATGATAGAATCTAGATATAAGTTCATCTGTAGATTCATTCTCCAGATATCTGAAGCACTCATACTGCTTTCTCAGAAGATCTCTTTTGCTCTTCTTGATGTCACTGTTCCCTTCAAATCTTTTCTGCAATGCCTTCCAGAGATCTTTCAAATTATCATAACCTCTGAAGTTGTGAAAGAGTTCTCTAGTTAGGGCCATTGTGATAGATCCATGTGCTTTCTTTTCTCTATCATAGACTTTCTTTTCTTCTTCGTCTAGCTTAGAAATAGGCTTGGGAACATCTTCATCAAGATATGTATAAGTTGGATGCTTATACCCCTCAAGTATAGGTATCCACAAAGAGGAATCGGTATATGAGATATAATGTTCAAAGCGTGCTTTCCAATTTGAATAATCATTTACATTAAGCAGCTTTGGCGGTTTTTGTGGGGTTCCAATTTCATTGTCATAATTAAGTAGGTTACCAAGGTTCTGAAGATTTGCCATAGTGTGACACTTAGTCAAATTTCAGAAAAGTCAAAACAACTTGCGTACTTGACTCTGGCCTTGCGCACTTAAAAATCTGGTCTTGCGTATTTAGAATTTGCTCTTGCGTACTTGACAAGTACGCAGGAGAAAATGATAAGTACGCAGGAGATCACTTAAGTACGCAGCAAATATGGTCTTGCGTACTTGGTAAGTACGCAACAAGACTGTACTTATTGCCAAAAAAGGTAAGTACGCATGTCACTTTTTCACCAATCCTCACCAACTTTTTCCGGTCACTGGAATCACACCAGAGACAGAAGAAATTGAAGATATGACTAAACAAAATGAGCCAAAGGGTCAGAAACTAGTTTCTAACCAACCTTTGATGCTCAAAACACTCAAATACACAACAAAAGTCGGTTTTCTTTTGAGTGATTTTTGCTTCTAAAATAGTGCTCAAGAGCTACCCCTATTTTATCACAAAAATCAACAAAAACACACACTTTTTCTTGCAAAATCTCTGTATGAAGTGTAGAAGATGCTCCTAACACACTCACAACACTCGAAATCTAGAGCTATGCTCAGATACCACTTGTTGGTCCCCGGGTGTCTCGGATCGTTACGTGTGGGTGTGTGACTAGTCGGACCGAGTGCGGAATGCCCGTGACTAGGTGGAGAATCAAGCAACACAAAGTAATCCGACAACGAAATCACTTTCAAACTCCGTCTATTAAAAACTTGAAGGTTACAAAGAGAATATACTGAGTGCAAATGCCTGCGTACATAAATTCTATCAACCTATTCTATTTATACTAGACTTGATCTCTGCGCACTTAACAAGTGCGCAGGGAAATTGTTCATGCGTACTTATCAAGTACGCAGAGTATTCTTGTGTACTTGCTAAGTACGCAGGAAGTAATTCCTGTGCACATGCTAAATGCGCAAAACACATAGAGAAATTATACAACAATAACATGCATTAGAAATTACAACTCGAAAACTAATACATACAGACACTAACATACAAAGACTAATACATACAAGACAAGTACAAAAGCTAAGATACTATCCAGAGTGTGTCACACAAAAGTGCTTCAACAATCACCCTAAGTCCACCTTCAACCCTCTTATGGTTAAGATATGTGCATAGCATCAACCTAATCTTATAAACGTACCTGAACTGACTAAATAATATGTACAAGGAGGAGCCCAAGTCAAAATCAGTGATGATTCTTACATCAATTTTGGGGAATTGAAGTCCAAAGCTTGCATTACAGCTCTAGTCTCAAATACCCCCAATCATCGTCCCACATTATCTAGAAACGACGCCACGTGCCTTTTCTGAAATCCGACGACTTGGTGACTTTGCACAGCTCCGACAACCTTCAATGTCTTCAATCGCCACCATCGATCTCCTTGTCCGAATCCCTTCAATCACGCCACTGCACCCCTCCACTGAGCCTCTTCAATCGCCACCACCGAATCCCACAATCACGCCTCCGGTTCTGTGAATCAGATGATTTTTAGATAGATCTGACAACCTTTGTTTCAAAAGGGTAATAATGTTTTGAATTTATGATTTTGCAATCCAAATCACACCATATTGTGGTGGCGATGATGATGCCGTCCGAACAACAATCTAGTCTTTGTTATCGTCGTCACTACAGACGTCGTTGCTGCTTTTCGCCATTTCAGCCATACTCTGGCTCTAGCGAATTGGAATCAGAGGGATTTTCTTCAATTTAACAATTGAATGGGAGGTCTGGCAATTTTGATGAAGGTTTCTGTAGACATGATCGATGGAATTGTATGAGGTTTGTTGTACGGACGAAGGAGTACATTAGTAGAGATAATGTTCATGACATTTTTAGAGTATAGAGAGAGAGAAGAGAGAGTTTAGAGAGAGAAAGAGTGTTTATATATATATATATATTTATATTGTCTTTTTTTTGTTAAGATATTTTTTAATTAAATGGGTAAAATTACAAAAGCATTTTCATGTGCCTTGCATATGACCAAACTTAACTGGAAAATTTAACTGGGTTAGTGGTAAAGGACGTAACATGCAAGATCTGTAAACATAAAGGACAATCTCTGATAATTTTTGGGCTAAAGGTCAATATTTGAAAAATGAAATAAAGGAAGATTTCTGTAATTTAATCGTTTATTTTTTAATTCTCATTTAAATAAAATAAAACATAATGTTTCATTAATAAAAATAAAATAAAACAAAATAAATTTAATTTCATTAATAATAAAAAAAATACATTACTAAAAAAAATTACCTAATGATTTGAATTTCCGTAAACATACTCAATCAAGTCCGCCTTTAGTGCGTTATGAATTTCTCGATTGAGTATTTCTTGTCGGTTTACTCGCTTTTGATTTTCATCAATTTCTTTGTGCGTAAGCTCCTCCTCATTTGGGCTGTGTTGACAAATTGTCACTCCTTGATCCTCTAAAATCATAATATGCAAAATCACACAAGCATACATAATGTTCCGGAATTTGATTTGAGACCAAGATCGAGCCGGCCGTTCGATTATATGCCACTTATTCTTCAAGAGACCGAACGCTCGTTCGATATCTTTCCTTGCCGCCTCATGAGCATTTTTATAATTATTATGTTTAATACCTTCTGTACACGTAAGAGACTTGACAATTGTAGCACATTCTGGATATATTCCATCGGCTACATAATACCCACGCTTGTAATACGATCCTCTAAGTTCAAACGATGAGTCGGGTGCGGTTCCATTGATAATATCGTTGAATATAAGCGATTGATAAAGAACATTAATGTCATTGTTCGCACCGGCAACGCCAAAGAATGCATGCCAAAACCATAGATCATTTGAAGCCACAGGTTCAAGCATAATACTTGGACGAGGATGATGCAAACTGACCTTGCCACGCATTGGGGTAATTTTTCCAATCCCAATGCATGCAATCGATGCTACCGAGCATCCCGACAAATCCATGTTTAGCTTCATGAAAAGCATATAATTTTTGAATGTCGCTAGCCGACGGTTTACGTAAATATCTCTTACCGTACAATAAAATTATAGCTTTACAAAACTTGTAAATACATGACCTGAGCATTTGTTCTAAGATCTTCAAGTAATCGACAAACGAATCACTAGTAGTACCATACGCCATTTGATGAATCGCGGCCGTACAATTTTGAATGGAGGTGAAGCCAACCCGACCACTCGCGTCAAACCCGTTGACAGAACCAAGGCATGTCTTTCTCGAGATCATTATTAATTCTTAAAAATAATTTCTGACTCATTCGAAACCGGGTATTAAATTGCTTCTCCCCATACAAACAACCTTTGTCAAAGTAATCTTTGAGTAAAAGTGTAGGATCGGTGTTTACAAGATGATTCTGTTCTTAGTTGATATTGGCGGAAACAATAACAACTAATCAATGTTAACAAGAAAACAAGGATAATACTGATAAATGCAAAGTGTATTAATCTTCAATGTTTACAAGTTTATAGAGAAAGCTCTAAGGAAGCACACTTGTACAAATGGAAGATACAATACATTTAAAGGAACTTAATCAAGACAAACCCTTGATTCTAAGGATCAGATCAAACACAAGCCGTTGATCTTTGACAGTTACAAGTTACACTACTATTGGTAGACAACAAAAACACAAGTAGCTAAAAGACAACTGCAGTGAAAAGACTTCTGCAATGAAAAGACAATAACAAAACTAAGGTCTTCTTAGAAATCATTGCAGGACATATCAGAATAGGAGCATTGTATTTTGTTCTCCGTACCAATAACATTCCTTCTGCTGATAGGTGTGTCAGTGTTGCAGCAAAAGGTGTTAGTAGTAAAGTCAAAGCTGCTGATGATTTGCTTATCAGCAGCATCAAATGTTTGATGCTGCTGAGAAGCCTATCAGCAGCTCAGCAGCAACTTTGGAATTCAGCAGATAAGGCTATCAGCAGGAAACTTGTTCATCATTAGGAGAACAGAACTATCTGCAGCACTTAGCCTTATCTGCAGCAACTTGTAAGTCATCAGCAAAATTGTGGAGTCCGCAACAATCTTACTTAGAGAATTTTGTAGCTATCAGTCTTTATCTCTATAAATTCCCCCTAGATTGATGCTAACAAAACTCTCTTATTGCCTTTGTTTCTGAAGCTTTTGCATGTGAGCAACAATCCTTGCTGTCTCATAGCCTTTTTGGTCCATGCATGGATTGTCAAGAGGGAGTTTAGATAGAGTCTTGATGTCCTTGCTTGGCATGCTGAATATGGTCTTGCTTGAACATCTCATCTTCTAACCTCTGACATCTATCAAAGTGTACTCATCTTGAGCAGCATTATAGGACCAACTGACAAATGGATAGTGGGATTGAAGAGGTTTAACATCAATAACCACATCTTTGCTGGGGTTGAAGTGATGCTTGATCATCAGCAACAGATGTCTTCCACTATCATTTTCAGGCTCATGAGCTTCACCCAGCTCCATCATTCTCCGAAGATCAGAATCTGGAAGCTGCATCACCTCATCAACCGATATGTAGATTGATCTTTTTAACTCTGCCCTTTCCCTGAAAACTTTAAACCATTGGTCTTGATTGCTATAGAACCATACTACAATCTCTCTTGAATCTTCTGGTGTAGTAGTAGGTTTGATTTTCTTCTTGGGAGGTTGTTGATGAGGAGGAGCTGGGTGAGAGGATTTGGACTCTTTGGGAGGAGAGGAGGGTGGTCTAGGAGGGAGAGTGGAAGGTTGTTGGACAGAGGAAGGAGTGGATGAGAGAGTAGGCTTGGGTTCTATTATTTTCTTTCATCAGTTTGAGGGTTTACCATTCTTTTTGAGCTTGTCTTCCCCAGTCTCTCTTCCTCTTCCTTCTTAACTTTGGCATACAAGGCTTGCAGGTTCATGAAGCTCATGGGACCCAGCCTCTTTCCACTTTCTTCTCTAGCTTTTAGGAAGTCCATCATGACCTTCCTTTCTTCATGGGATCTGACATTAAATGCAATGGTCTTCCTGGATTTCTGTTTGGCTTTTTCTTCTTCTTTAGCCCTTTTCTTATTTGCCTGTTGACCTTGCTATCCCATGAAAGCTCTGTATATTTCTTTATTTGATAATTTCTCAAGGTAGTCTGCATCCTCACCTTGAGAAATCAGAGCATCAGTCCACTCTTCCCTCATTTATTTAGCAAGTTCAGAGTCAGTGATTCTGAACTTGGCTTCTTCTTTTCTTTTCCTCTCCCTCTCTTCTTCTTTATTATTGAACTGTTCCTGCAGCTGAAGAGCTAAGGCTTCATCTTCTTTTAGTTGTGAAGCTGCAGGAACATGAACTCTTGTTTCATCCAGTTGCCTAGCATACAACTAGATTTGTTGTTCTCTTAGGAGTATGACAATTTTTCTTTCTTGAGCCTTTTTAAGCTCAACCATCTCCTCATCTTCTCTTTCTCTTCTTCTTCTTTCAATCTCCTTCTTTTCTTGCTCTATCCTCTTTTCTTCTACTTCAGCTTCATTGATCACAATAGCAGAAGTGGAAGTTGCTATTGAGACCTCAGCATCAACTTCATTGGCAATTTGAGGAAAGAACAAGGGGGGGGGGGGCAGTTTCTTCATCTTCACTTACTAGTCATTCTTCTCCAGTTACTTCCTTCCATTCTGTCATAATCTTCTGTTTCTCTTTTCTTGCAGATTCTTCTTCAGTGTTTAGGAAGATAGTTGGAGAAGAGGGAAGGGACATGTCTGAATCAGATTCATCCATTGCAATCCATCCCTCCTTCTCAAGAAAGGATTTGACAACGGTGATCATTTCTTGACTTTTCTTGGAGTTGATATTGCAGATGTGTGATCTGAGTTCAAATACCTTACAAAAGAAGTCTGGATTGAGCAGTAGGATCTCACAGATATTGTTGATTATGAATGTAGATCCATCACACAGAAAGAATTGAAACCCTGAAGGCTCAATGCTTGACCACCCATGAACTTCCAGACCTCTAACCACCTCATTATACAGGAATTTTCTTAAATGTAGGACTTGTTCTTTAGTTAAGACCCTGCTTCTTATCAGCTCCATTTGTTGGCTTTGCCTTTCATGTCTTTCTTCTGCCGCTCTTGAGGACTCTGCTTCTACATCCTCAAGTTTTGGATAAGCCACCCGTTTTGCTACTTCAAGGAACTTTTCAAACCGAGGCATATTGTCTTCACATATATCGTGAAACCTTTCAATGGCAAGCCTGGCAGATAGGTTCTTGGAAGTGTTGACACTTTCAGTCAGGTGCATGGTCAGGATTTCAAACAAATTTAAGTTATCCAAGATAAGCTCTTTGACTCCAGCAAATTCCCACCCAATCCCGAATCTTTGAGATAGTCCATCATATCCCGATGACAAAATGGAGTCAAACTCCAGATTTTGTGAAGTTAGTGGGAAATGAGGGGATATGGCTTGTCTTGAGATAGCAGCATCAGTTGGAAGAATAGTGACTAAGAGAGGTATTTCTTCATCTTCATCTTCAATTTCCATCTCCTCAGGGAATATTTCATCTACAGCCCTGGTCACTAACTTCCATTCCTCAGATATCACTTCCTCTTCATCTCTGAGAGGCATCAAATCATGGACTTGAACAAAGGCACGCTGAAATAGTGTTCTTTCAAAGGCAACCTGCTCTTGTATCCAATCCTCCAGACTATCAGTGTCTTTTTCAGTAGTAACTATCTCCCCCTTTTTGGTTGCATCAGTGCATAGAGAGAGATCTGTTTGAGTTCCCACTGATACAAGGGAAGGAGAAGTCACAGTTGCAGATTGATGGGCTTCATGCATAGAGACTTGGTGTCTTAATTTGGACACTTCAGCCTCTAGCATAGCCACCCTGGCCGTCAATTCCAAGTTATGAAGTTTCAGTCTGTCCTCATCTACAGTTGTGGAATCCTTGGAAGTAGATGGGGCCTTAGGCCTAGCCTCTGCATCCCCATCACCCTGTTTTTCTTGGCGCATGGGATTCCTCTCAGTGAATGATGTTTCAAGAGAAACATTCTCACCTTGAGTTGCCATGGTTATGGTCTTAGTTATGTTGTCACTGTCCTCCTGGTCAATTGATGGACCAGAAGTAGTGACAGCCCCTTCCATATCCACTCTTTCATGACTCCCAAGGTGGACCTTCTTGGGTGATGAACTTGGGCTGGGTACATTAGCAGCCAAGTCAATCAGTACCTCCTTGATAGTGGCATTTGGAGAAGGTACATCATCTTGACAAGGTGCCTCTGTACTTAAGTTCAAAGAAAAGGAAGATTGTATAGGCTCAAAGGGTTGTTCTATGGATCCAGGATGTGATCCTGATCCTAATAGAGGGACTTCCAAGGAAGTCTCCCTAATAATGTGGCTATCCCTTTTGGTATTCTCATCAGAATGTTGGGATTCAGAATGAGGGCTTTTGGGTTGGGATTGGGCCTGTGAGACAAGAATAGAAGGAGACTTCTTGCTCCTTTTTAGCTTTCTAGTATAACTTACCTCAACTGGGGCCCTGTCTTCCAGTTGGGCTTCAAGGACTTGGGTAAGTATTTGTTGTGCCTGTGCACCCTTAATAGGCTACACAGGGGTTCAATTAAGGGAAGCAGAAGTATGTTCAGGTTGTGAAGTGGAGGGTGTGGGATCAGTATCAGCTGGGACTGTTGAACTATCACACTAGGTACTTTGTTTGTCCAACATTGTAGATAACAATGGAAAATTGACCCCTGAGAACTTTTTGGAAACAACTCTCATACTTTGAAAATGTTATTTTTATGACCCAGTATTAATTAGATTCTTGTAGGTTTTGAAAGGTCTTTTAGTTCATGATTAAAAACTTACTACAAGAACCTTGGGTACATAAAGAAGGCTTGTTTTGCACCTTCCTGAAGGTTATATCTCAAACCTTCGAATATTAAATGAGCAAAATTGAAACCCTGTCTAGTTACCATACCATGAACTGCAGATGCAAGGGCAGAGCTCACTTGTTGCCATCCACTTCTCTTCTGAGATATGCATTGAATAAGAGTGTGTCATAAGAACTTCCAAGGAGGACCCATCAGTGCCTTGTCAATCGTATATTCGTCCTGATTTCCAGTGTACCCTATGGATACAAAGGTCCTCATATATGCGTCTTTGGTGTATGAGATGGCGGCCCCCTCGTCCTGAAGCTTGAGGTGTTTTCTAAGTGTGACTTCAGTGATGGTGATGTCTTTGCCGTCTACCGTGGCTTTGATTTGGGGAGTCCCCTGTTCGGTAGAGTAGACGACAATGTTCCAGAAATCCTCCTTGTGAGGGATATAGATTGTGGGGTTGACTGTTAGTGCAAAGTGGATTTTTGATCGACAGAGGAAGTCAATCATGTCGTCATTCAGATTTCTTTCCTTTGACAAGATAAGTAGTGAGATTATGGTAGGTTGAGAACTTGTCATTGGGGTTGTTGATATCAACTTCTGCCATTTTAGTTAGGTTTGGAGGGAAGGAGGAAGATTTTGAAAGGTGGTTAAGTATGGAAAGCTTTGAATGCTTGAGAGAAAAGATGAGGGTTAGGTCAGAATTGAATGTGAAGTGGTGAGGAAGAAATTTGATTTGTGTTATAACGGCAAAGGAGGGAAAAGCAGATTTACTTGTACTCTACAACCCATTTGCTTTTCACTGTTTTACAACTGTAAGACATTGTAGCAGCCATGGTAAAGACTGAAGGTGGTTTTTACAGCTGGTAAAAGTTAATTTGGACCCATTTTACCGATCAGTAGCAAACTTAGTAGCTGTGGATGGTTAAGCCTATCAGCAGCAAACTTGGCTGCTGCTGATGGCTAAGTCTATCAGCAGCAAACTTGGTTGCTGCTGATGGATGTAATGGTCGGCAGCAAAAATGTTGCTGCTGACCGCCTTAAGTTATCAGCAGGAGAGGCAAATTCTTTGCTGCTGAAGCTTAAACTTGTCAGCAGCAGAAAAAAAATTACGGCTGACTTTTAATTTTTATTTACAACAGAAGACAAACTCATTTTATTTAAAAATTTTGGAGACAAATTTTAATTAAAGTTCATCATGCCAATGGATACAACTAAATATCTAAATCTAGCTTCATCAAAAGGTTTTTTAAACAAGTCAGCATATTGCTCATTGGCATGAACTTTGGTTAAAATAACTCTCTTTTTCTCAGCTTGATCTCTTATGAAATGATACCTGATGTCAATGTGATTTGTCTTGGAGTGCTGCACATGATTGTTTGTAATTGATATAGCACTCTTGTTGTCAATGTGAATGGGAGTTACCATGAAAGTCATCCCATAATCCAGCATTTGATTTTGTATCCAGATGACTTGTGCATAGCAACTGGAAGCTGCAATGTATTCTGCTTCTGCTATAGAGGTTGATACACAAGTTTTCTTTTTTGCATTGCCATGAAATCAGTCTTCCTCCCAGAAACTGACATCCCCCTGATGTGGACTTCTTGTCCAAGTTGAATCCTCCATAGTCACTGTCAGTGTATGCATACATGTTGAATTTGTCATTTTTAGAGTACCATAGCCCAAGTCTTGGGGCTCCCTTTTGGTATCTAAAAATTCTCTTGACTGCTTGAAGGTGTGTATTCTTTGGAGCTGCTTGGAATCTTGCACACATGCATACTGCAAACATGATATCTGGCCTTGAGGCAGTTAGATACATGAGTGATCCTATCATTGCACGGTACTGATGTTGATCAGTGTCTTGTCCATCTTTATCTGTAGTCAGTTGATGGTGCACTTGCATGGGGGTTCTTGCAGCAGAGCAGTCAGCCAGTTTGAATCTTTCCAAGATACTTTTGACATATTTGGATTGGCTGATGAAGATTTCATTTGGAACTTGCTTGACTTGGAGACCCAAAAAGAAATTTAGTCACCCATTGAACTCATTTCAAACTTTGAGTGCATTAGAATCTCAAAGTCTTTGCATAATTTCTTCTTTGTTGTTCCAAAGATGATGACATCTACATAGATTTGTACTAATAGAATTTCTCCCCCTTCATTTTTGATAAATAATGTCTGATCAATGGCACCTCTTCTGAAATTGTTGCTTAGTAGATATCCTGACAAAGGCTCATACCAGGCTCTTGGGGCTTGGTGTAGTCCATATAGAGCCTTGTCTAGTTTGAAAAGATTTGACTGGATGTGATGGATCTACAAAGCCTGGAGGCTGTCTGACATAAACTTCCTCACCAATCTTCCCATACAGAAAGGCACTCTTGACATCCATTTGATAAATAGAAAAGCTCTTGGATGCAGCATAAGCTAAGAAGATTCGTGTCACACCCTAAAATTCCACAGCAGGTTACCCGCGGGTTGTGATTGTCAAGGATCATCAATCTCGGTCATTTCGAACAACCTCTAAATGGTTTTTGAAAAGACTTTCCGTTTGAACATCATATAAGAATAAATATGTAATACAGAGTTTGAAAAATGCGGAAAGTAAAGTGCGGAAGCATAAGTAATGTAGCAAAATACAGAAGCATAATAAATTAGGTTCCCTTAAACCTAGCTTCTAAATGAAAATATGAAATGCGACTCCAGACATGCAATCCTAGTCCATGCGTGAATGCTTAGCGACCTGAGATAAAATTGTTAAAAGTGTCAACATAGTGTTGGTGAGTTCACAAGTTTAAGTAACAGAAATAGAAATGAAAACAGTGTAATAGTACGTATGTATACTAGTGATTCGATTGTTGATCAGACAATAAACAATAACTATATAAGCAACACCGAAACCGAAGCTCAATGAAGGAATGCAGAAACTAGCATTTTGCCTCTTACGTGCCCAACATGCAATGGATTAGGTCAATTATGCACCCGTTTGACTCACAGTCAGAGTTAGCGCGACTAACCCGGGAGGGGGTTGTTAAACCCAATAGTACTATTACTGAATCACCTCGCTTTGTGTAATAATTAACGGTTCGACTATGAGAGGATTTTATACGCGGGAAATGCACCCACTTACATATGTTAAGGCGAAATCAAAGTAATCAGCATACGACTAAGTAAGAAAATGGTTTAGCATGTATCTCCCTCAAATGGAAAAGTAAGTAAAATGGGGCCGTGAAAACTCACCTGGTAATGCGGTGAATGAAGAATGAAAGCAACAAGAGAAATCTAGCAACTCTGGATAACCGACCTAACCGAGCCCTAGGAATAGTAAGGCTACAAGGTCTATGAAAGTAAACATGGTTTATGTAACCACATTCATCCAAACGACTCAACATTGAAAGGTTACATTGACGTTTTGAAAAGGTTTGACCAAAGTTGACCGAGGTTTGACCAAGGTTTGACCAAAGTTGACCGAGGTTTGACCAAGGTTAACTAATGTTGACCAATGTTGACTAATGTTGACTAATGTTGAAGTCATGTACAAATAGCACATAAGTAACATATAAGTAGTACATATGTAACACATAAGTAACATACAAGCAATACTTAAGTAACATCTAAGTACTACTTAAGTAACATATGAGTCATACTTTGTGACATAACATACATGTTTCAATTAGTTGCATAAGTAATTAACAAGTGACAAGTAACATGGCATTTGCACATATTCATGGTATATTTCATACATGTTAACCATTCGTACACACAAGTTATGTCATTGCATTAATAACCTATTAACATTATTTCCACTTATTTGAACAAGTAACATAACATGTCATTCCTATATTATGGTCATTAACATGGCAAAGTTTCCCCTTTTAAGAAATTAGGGTTTTAATATACTTTAAGTGTCATGGCTCAACTAAACAAGTTATACATGAATTTATACTAGTAACATACCATGAACATGATTCTAAAAATAAACTTTCTATTCTAAGCAAAGGTGAAGTTCATAAAATAACGAAGTTTCCTTATTTAGAAATTTCCTCCAAAACATGTCATAATACCATTCTAAATTACATATTCTTGCATAAGTCATCTATTCATATAGTAATAACACCATTTAACTCATTTTAAACATTTATATCCTACACATACAAAATATGAACAATTAAATTTCCTTTTTAGGAATGTGGTCCAAACGACCCTTTTGCACATGTGTAACTTCAAATAACTCTTTCTACAACTTTAATACATGTTATAGAACCATATTATCAAGTTTTTATCCATTAGAACCTCATAACACAAAATATGCAAAATTAAAGTTTCCTTATATAGTAAGTCGACCATAACCTAGTGTAAAACAACATTTCAACCAAAACAAATCACATTTCCTACTTATTCTACTATTATGAGTATCATTTAAACTAGAGAGATCGAAAATCACTTATTCTGTCTCTATTAGTTTACCATCTTCTAGTTCTACCCTATATAGGTAATCTAGAGAGATCGGAGTGATACCAAGTAATGAACTAAACTTAGTGGATACAAAGCTTTTATCAGCACCCGTGTCAAGCAAGATAGAAGCATAACAGTTGTTTTCGAGAAACGTACCAGTAACTATGTTGGGGTCTTGTCTAGCCTCGCCGGCTCCAATGACAAACGCTTTGCCCCAAGCATTTGTTTTTCCAGGTCTCCAATTCTTTGGGCAGTCTTTGCGGAAATGTCCGGGGTCACCGCACCCGAAAAATCCGCGGTTTCCCCTGCCAGCGGGGCTTGTTCAACTAGCCAATAGTTCTAAGCATTGTGGCTAAAACGCTTACGTTTCTGGCATTGAGAATCTTCACAAGTGCCATTGTGGTGGAATTGGCACTTATTGCATTTTGGTAGGGTTCGAGTGTATGCCCCTTTTTGCCACTTTTCTGGTTGGTTTGCCACAAACACTCTGGCCGGTTCCTGTTTCTTTGGGTTATTGGGCACATAGGGTTTAGCAGGAGTGTTTTCCCACTTTCGTTTGTTATCGAAGACTTTTACGAAGTTTTCCTTTTTGTTGAACAGTCCCTGACGGACTGCCTGGTCCGTGAGGTTATGAGCAAGTCTGGCAGTGTTGTGGATAACCGTGGGCTCGGCAGAAGTAACCATACTCTATATTTTAGGTGCCAAACCCCAAATGTACCGCTCAATCCGTCTGTACTCAGGTGTAACCATGTGCGGTAGCAGTCACGCTAAGTCGTGGAACCTTGCGGTGTATCCCGTAATATCAGCACCCTCCATTTTTAGATTCCAAAATTCCTGTTCCAGCTTTTGGAGTTCATTGCGAGGATAGTATTCCTCTTTCAGCATTTCCTTGAACTCCTCCCAAGGAATGGCGTTTGCATCATCCAACCCTAGAGTTTGGACATGAGAGTTCCACCAGGAGAGGGCTTGCCCCTTAAGAGTTCCAGCTCCGAACACGACCCGGTTTTCCAGTGTGCATTGAGTCATGCTAAAGACCGATTCAATCATTTCAATCCACCATAGCAGTCCCACTGCTCCTTCCGCCCCAGTAAAAGTATGCGGCTTGCAATCCATGAAGGATTTGTAGGTACAAGCCTTTGGTCCATGCCCCATTCCTGTGTGTCAACGATAGGGCGCAATTAGGTTAAATTTCCTTGGGGTAGGATTACATTACTTGCAGTATGTATGCTATTTTTGGTTTGTACCATACCTCCAGTCTCGTCGTGACTTCCTGATCCTCCGCCGGATCGATGGGCTTCATGATTAGCGAGTGCGTCGGCCACGCGTTGCACGATGAGAGTTTCAATTTGGGCGGTGGTCATGGAACTGGTACCTCCTCCTGAGTTGCCGGGTGTTCTCTGTGGCGGCATGTTTCTTTATAATCATAATGACAACAAAGGTTAGATATTGCGTAATAAATAACAATCAACACACGTGCATAAGATAACACACAACAATCAACCATCAATTAACCATACAATATAATCCAAAGACAAACACTTGATAAATAAGTTATACGAAATACAAAGTATTTTCAGGAGCAAACACTCCTCCAAAACAAGTAACATCTCAAAAATATTGCGTGAGCACAGCCTGCTCACGATAGGCTAATCAACTGGAAGGTGGAAAAGTACCACTCTGCAAAGCGGTAAAAAGCAACAGGGCACAAAGAATCATCAGAACCCTAGCGGGCTCTAACTCTTCTCTAACTGTGTTCTGCTGCTAGGGTGGTAGAGTCAGCAAGTGAGGCTCTATGCTCTGCTACTGCGGCTCGCTGATGGGCCATCCCTAGCTACTCTTCAGTCTTCTCTAGGCGGCTAGACAGTGCAGTGGTCCTAGCTGCATCTCTCTAGCGATCCTCCAGTAAACCTGCTTCCTGCCTCTGCAAGCTCTGAAGTGCAGTCTCAGTCGCTGTGGCTCTCTGTTCTGCCTCTCGAGCTTTCTCCTCAGCAGTCTCGATCTGGTCTTGTCACACCCCGACCGATGGCGGAATCATCGGGGCGGGACATGTAAGACTGTTCATAGCACATGGTTGACTAAATTGAAATATATTAAAGTTAAATTTCCATTACAAATAATCCAAGTACAAACCAACTTCAAACGAGAAACATAAAACAACTCATAAAATTCTTGATTTAAATTTGCTAAGTCCAAATCCTATATTGAGCACGTCTTGAATCATTCTCACATATTAGGGCCTGAAACATGAATAAAATAAAGTCAATTAAAAAGTTGGTGAGTATAACACAGTTGTATATAGATAGCATATAGTTGAAAACAAATCCTTTACATATCATGATAAAATAAGGCATTTATGGGGAGCAGCTATTGTGTAACCATGTACAACCAAACCTTGTAACTAGCATGCAAAAATTGTGTTGTCGGTTTCAATCACCGCGCACCATGGGTGGGTTTGTCAGACTCAATAGATCTATCATTGAAAACCGTCGGCTTGTATAGTTAATGATTGCACATAATCGCATACAAAGGTTAGCACAACTAGCACTCGGACACAAAGCTCAAATTTTGCACACATGCATGTGAATAGGATTTTGCACTTGTGTTGTTTGCGTAAATGTAAATGTGTAATGTGTATAGAGTTCATGTTCTACCCCAAAAGTGTAAAAGAGTAAAAAGGGGTTGTGAATACTCACTTGGTATGGAGATGTAGCTAACAAAGAGTATAGCTAAAATAAGAGTTCTTGATACGCACGGGTTAACCTAGATAGTAATGTATATTGAATCAAATCGGTGTACCAAGTTTAAGTCTAACATTGAAGGTTGAGTTTGTGTATAAAAAGTAGTAAATGAAATATATAAAGTTGTAGTAACCATTTTTGGAACATTTGATTAAAGTTTGGAATTTAAATAATAAAATATAATTTTTTAAAATTGTTGATTATGAAAATAATGCATATGTTAAATGTAAATTAATAAATAAATAAATGATTATAGTTTATGAAATAATGTAAATATTGATTGTAATTAAGTATAAATAAATAAATAATTTTTTTTGTTTAAATATTAAATAAATAATTATTATCTTATTTATTTATAAACTTGTAACTTAATCATTTAAAACATCATTTAAGTGTAAGATAAATATAAACTTAATTTTTATAAATTTTTAAATAAACTTTTAAATAAATAATATTTATCTCTTCAAATACAGAAAACATATTTTTATAAAATTTGAAACATTTATTGATTGAAAAATATAAAATTATAATTTTGTTAAAATTTCTGAGTCACACACGACCGTGCCTCGGAAGGGCACGATCGTGCTCAAGTCACGGGCGCGACCGCGCTAGTCAGGGCGCGACCGGGTTGATCAACAGAGGGCACAAACTAGACCAGTCAACAGGCACGACCGTGCCTTGGCTCGGCACGGTCGTGTCTATGATTTTTAGACACGACAAAGGCTAGCCCAAAGGCATGACTAGGTCTGGACAGGAGGACACGACCGCGCTACATGAGGCACGACCGCACTAGATGATTAGCGCGACCGTGTCTATTCCAAATCAGACACGAATTGAACAAATCTTGTATTTATAGCGCTGGATTTGATAGGGCTTTTGATTACTGAGTTATTACGAGTCTTTTCATATAATTTAATTGCATGTAAATCGTGTTTAAGAGTGAAATCGATTAAATCCTTTTTATTAAAAATATAAGTTCTGATTCGGACGATTTCTGTAATGAAAGCCCAGATTGATAGGGGGCTTTTGATATATGGACCGAAACGAAAGGGAGGGATGATTCAATTACCTCAAACAGTAAGGAATTGATAGCGATCGGTAGAAGGGAGTTCCGGCGTCGGCGGTAGCAGTTTCCGACGACTTCTACTGCGATTCCGTCTAGTCCAGAGAGTCCAATAATAACATGGGAGATTGCTGAATAGAATTTCTTGATTGCTTGAGAGGAACTTGATCGAATTTTAGGATTTGAGTCTTGAGGGAAAAGATCGACGGTTTTTCTTGAGAGGAAGAGAGTTTTGATAATAATAATCGTAATCAACTGAGTTATTTTCCTTGACAATGAAAATGAAACGTAACCGGGTTTGAATTCGAACGATCGAGCGTTTTGAAATCACATTTACGTTTTGACAGTTACGCAGGCGCGACCGTGCCTAATAGAGGCGCGACCGTGCTTAGGCACCGGGCGCGATCGTTCCAGGACCAGTCGCGCGATCGTGCCGAGGCACTTGGCGCGACCGTGCCAGGACGAAGCACGACCGTGCTAATTAGGGTTTCTTAATAAATTTTCAACTTTAGTCCTTGACTTTTCAGGTTTGATTAGTTTGAAATAAATAGTTACTTGTATAGCGTTTAAGTGTATATATAATCGAGCAAAACTTGTAAATTTGTATTGAATCATTGCATTTAGTTTCGGTAAGCAAAATAATAAGGCAGTGCACGAGTATTGAGTTCGAAGTTGTATCATATTGAATTGAAATATGAATACTGAAAATCAGAAATGTTACAGTCTCCCCATATTGAGAGAATTTCGTCCCGAAATTTAGCTAGAGGAAACAATAGTATTAGTAAAAAGATGAGGGTACTTGAGCTTCATTTGGTCTTCTCGTTCCCAAATGAACTCAGGACCACGCTTAGATTCCCAACGAACTTTGACAATAGGAATTCGACTTCGCTTGAGCTGTTTGACTTCACGATCCATAATTTCCACCGGCTTCTCAATGAAGTGCATCGTTTCATCAATGCGCACGTCGTTAAGCGGTATATGGAGATTTTCATCAGCGAGACACTTCTTCAGATTAGATACATGAAATGTAGGATGCACATTTCCAAGAGATGGAGGTAACTCGAGCTTGTAAGCCACTTTCCCAATCCTTTCAAGGATTTTGAATGGGCCAACATAACGAGGTGCTAACTTGCCTTTCTTTCCAAAACGGATCACGCCCTTCCATGGGGACACCTTAAGAAGAATAAGGTCACCGACTTGGAATTCCAAGGGTTTTCGACGTTTGTCGGCATAACTCTTTTGCCGACTCCTCACTACTCGCATATTGTCTCGGATTTGAATAACCTTGTCGGATGTTTCTTGAATTAACTCGGGACCGGTGATTTGTGCTTCACCAATCTCGTTCCAACAGATAGGAGAACGACACTTGCGACCATAGAGAGCTTTGAATGGCGCCATGTTGATACTTGTGTGGTAGCTATTGTTGTAAGAAAATTCAATGAGGGATAGATGTGAATCCCAATTGCCACCAAAATCGATTACACAAGCTCTAAGCATGTCTTCAAGAGTTTGGATTGTTCGTTCGGTTTGACCATCAGTTTGTGGATGGTACGCCGTGCTCAAATCCAATCGAGTACCAAGAGCAGTTTGGAGAGATTGCCAAAATCGAGAAGTGAACCGGGCATCTCGATCAGATATTATGTTCAAAGGAACACCATGACGGCTCACAATTTCATCAATGTAAATTCGGGCTAGTTTCTCAACCCGATAGTCTTCACGGATAGGCAAGAAATGAGCAGATTTGGTGAGTCGATCAACGATCACCCAAATACTATCATAACCACTCGAGGTGCGAGGGAGTTTGGTAATAAAATCCATGGCTAAGTTCTCCCATTTCCACATGGGAATTTCCGGTTGTTTAAGCAAACCAGAAGGACGTTGATGTTCGGCTTTGACTTTGGAGCAGGTTAAACATTTGGCTACATAGAGAGCAATGTCCTTTTTCATACCGGGCCACCAATATTGTTGGCGAAGATCTTGGTACATTTTATCCGTACCAGGATGAATAGAATAACGAGTCTTATGAGCCTCTTTCATGAGAAATGTACGGAGATCGTCGCGATCGGGAACCCAAATACGGTTCAAGTAATAGAGCAAACCATTGGGTTTTGATTCAAGAAGGAGTTCAACACCACATGACATTTCTTTGTACATGTTACCCTCGGTTACCGAGACGTGTTAAGCTTCTAAGATACGGGTTTGAATATCGGTTTGAATACGGGCACAATGAAGCATAACATGGTCCTTTCGACTCAAAGCATCGGCTACAACATTCGCTTTGCCGGGTTGGTAACGAATCTCGCAGTCATAGTCGTTAAGGAGTTCGACCCAACGTCGTTGCCTCATATTGAGTTCTTTTTGGTTAAAAATATGTTGAAGACTTTTGTGGTCGGTGAATACCACACATTTCGTGCCATATAGGTAATGTCTCCAAATCTTTAACGCGAATACGACCGCACCCAACTCGAGATCGTGCGTCGTATAATTCTTCTTATGAACTTTGAGTTGCCTTGATGCATAAGCGATTACTTTGCCTCGTTGCATGAGAACACAACCAAGACCTTGGTTAGAAGCATCACAATAGACAACTAAATCATCATTTCCATCGGGGAGAGTCAATATGGGAGCATTGCACAGCTTTTGCTTAAGGGTTTGAAAAGCTTCTTGTTTAGGTCCCCATTCATAAGTCTTACCCTTGTGGGTCAAAGTGGTGAGAGGGACAACAATCTTTGAGAAGTTTGAGATGAAACGACGATAGTATCCCGCAAGACCAAGAAATGAACGAACTTCGGTAGGAGTCTTCGGGGCATTCCAATTCTTAACCGTTTCAATCTTAGCAGGATCAACATGAATCCCCTTGTCATTGACAATATGACCAAGAAATTGAACTTCTTTTAGCCAAAATTCGCATTTGGAGAATTTGGCATATAGTTGTTCTTTTCTCAAGAGTTTCAACACTAGTCTAAGATGTTCTTCATGGTCGGCTTTAGTCTTGGAATAGATTAAGATATCATCAATGAAAACGGTCACGAATTTATCAAGGTACGGTTTGCACACACGATTCATGAGATCCATGAAAACTGCAGGTGCATTGGTTAACCCGAAAGGCATAACCATGAACTCGTAATGACCATACCTTGTTCGAAAAGCAGTCTTTGGAATGTCATCTTCTTGAACGCGAAGCTGATGATAACCGGATCGAAGATCAATCTTCGAGAAACAAGTAGAACCTTGAAGTTGATCAAAGAGATCATCAACTCTAGGTAAAGGATAACGGTTCTTGATAGTAAGCTTGTTGAGTTCGCGGTAGTTGTAACATTCCTGATTTTAGTATTCCTATTTCAATTCAATGTAATGCAATTTCAAGTTCTATACTCGTGCAATGTCTCATTATTTTCTCGCCGTAAACTTAATGCAATAATTCTACACAAATTCGCAAGTGTTACTCGGTTATATACATTTAAACGCTATACAAGAAACTATTTTATTCAAACTAATCAAATCTGAAAAGTCAAGGACTAAAATTGAAAAATGTCATCAAACCCTAGTCTAGCACGGTCGTGCTTCGTCCTAGCACGGTCGCGCCAAGTGCTTTGGCACGGTCGCGCGACCTGCTTTGGAACGATCGCGCCCGGTGCCTGGGCACGGTCGCGCCTATTTTAGCACGGTCGCGCCTGCGTAACAGTCGAAACGTAAATGTGATTTCAAAACGCTCAATCATTCGAAATTCAAATCCGATTACGTTTCTTCTTCCATTAACGTGAGTTATACCATTCTCAATTATTCAACACCTCAGTTTCATACCATCAATCTCGAATTCTCTCTCAAACAATTCAAGCAAAACTCGAATCCTATTCTGAGACGCAAATTCCCCCGATCAAGAAAGGATTACGCATCTCCCGGATCTCTCCAAGACTCTGGACTCTCTGGCCTAGCCGGAATTGTAGGCCCTAATATGTGAGAATGATTCAAGACGTGCTCAATATAGGATTTGGACTTAGCAATATTAAATAAAGAAGTTTATGAGTTGTTTTATTTTCTTGTTTGGATTTGGTTTGTACTTGGATTATTTGTAATGGAAATTTGACTTTAATATACTTCAATTTAGTCAACCTTGTGCTATGAACAGTCTTACATGTCCCGCCCCGATGATTCCGCCATCGGTCGGGGTGTGACAGATTGGTATCAGAGCCTTGGTTATAGGGATTTAGGTTATTAGACATCTTGACCTAGACTATAACTTTAGGACACCCACTTATACTATGCTTCATGATTTTGTGCTATGTGTTACATGCTATGTGCTACATGCTTACCATGATAAATTGTTTATTATATTTGGTACCTTACTTGTTAGAAATTCATGACTTATTAGGATCTTCTTAAATAATACCTTTCCTATATCCTAAAATCCCATGATATTTCTACCTTCTTCTCTATCTTTATTCTTTCTAAGCATGTGGAAAAAAAAAAAATTTCTTGAAGCAAAAATCTTTAAAATTTTTTTTATTTTCTTCGTTAAGGTTTTTAAACTTGTTAAATTATTTGAGGACACGTGCAATCTGGAAGGGTGACACCTGTATTTTGGGTTTTCTGTCTAGGAAAGCATTTCGCATAAATCCCAATCAACCGAGGGACCCGTATGCTTTCCTGGGAATTCTCGAGATGAGTGTTTACCTATAGGCTAAAGCATGTCTCCTTGAAAATTATATAAGTTTAAATTAACCTTAATGTGCCTTAGTATTCAAGTGATTTTATCACTTTTGAGTACAATCCAAACTATGAATATCTATCTTTTATTTGGTTTTCTCATTCTATTAAATCCTAGCAATTCTCATAAGTTCTTACAATCTTTCTTGTCTTGTGAAAATATGTAGAATGCCTCCTCGTCGTGCTCCCGCCGCCAACGCCAACACCGACATTGCTGCTATTCTCACCCAATTAGTGACACAACTCACCCAAGCCAATGGTGCCACAAATGGCAATGGTGGAAATGGAAGCAATAGTGGTAATAATGGTGGTAATGGTGGAAACAATCCATCTCAATGCACCTTCAAGCACTTCAATTCGTGCAATCCCCTAAAGTTCTATGGTACCGAAGGAGCTACTGGACTCCTTCAATGGTTTGAAAGCATTGAGAATACCTTTCTCAATAGTGACTGTCCCGACAACCTCCGTGTTCGTCATGCTACAAATGTCCTACAAAAACGGGCACTTACATGGTGGAATGGGGAGAAAAGGAATAGGGGTGTTGATATAGCTATGGCCTTACCTTGGGATGAGGTCAAAAGGCTTATGACCGAGGAGTTCTGTCCTCGAAATGAAGTGAAAAAGTTAGAAGCTGAATTTTGGGATCTTGCCCAAGATAGTGGGGAAAGCTTAGCATATAGAACTCGGTTCCATGAGTTGAGTCTTCTAGTGCCTCACATGGTCACTCCTTTAGCCCGTTGTATCGAAAAGTATGTTGGTGGGCTACCAAGACAAATTCAAGATACTGTCTTAGGTAGAAATCCTGCTACTTTGGAGGATGCCATCCGCCTGTCTGCTACCTTAACTGATAATCATGTTAAAGCTGGAACTCTTACCAAAAAGGGTTCTAAGAAAGTTGCTGAAACCGTAACCCCTCATGCCCACAACAAAGAAGCCACAACTGAACCCTCTCGCAATAACAAAAAGAGGAAGGTTAGAAACTTTGCTGTGGTTACTCCTGCGGTGCCCGTTAATCAAGTTGCACCCGTAGTTCAAGCACCAGCTAAAAAGCCATATGTTGGGATTTATCCTCTTTGTGCCACCTGCAATTTTCATCATCCTCAAAATATCCCATGTCGCCTTTGCACTCATTGTGGGATATATGGTCACACTATCAATATTTGTAGGGCCAAAGCTTTTGAGGGTCAAGTCAATCCACCGAACCAACCCAACCCGCGAGTGGCTAATCAAGGTGCTCCCGCCATTGCTAATAGGCGTGCTTGCTATGAGTGTGGAGACCCGAACCATTTTCGTAATCTATGTCCAAGACTTGCAAATGCTAGACAAGGTGGAGCTCGTGGGCGTGCGTTCAACATAAACGCCAACGAAGCTCAAGCCAACAACGACGTGGTTAATGGTACGTTCCTTGTAAATAGTCATTATGCCTCCATTTTGTTCGATACCGGTGCCGATAAAAGTTTTGTGTCACTTAATTTTGAGCCTTTACTTGCAAAGACGCGATCCCAATTAGAGAAAACCTTCACCGTTGAAATAGCAAATGGTGACTCCCTTACAATTGAGTCTATTATCTATGATTGCTCTTTAGAACTTAATGATCATGCATTCCCAATCAACCTTGTTCCAATGCCACTAGGAAGCTTTGATATTATTATAGGTATGGATTGGCTATCAAATCATCATGCCGAAGTCATTTGCTTTGAAAAGTGTATTCGAATTCCGCTACCATCGGGAGAAACCTTAAGGGTTTTTGGTGAAAAGCCTTGCAAGGGTCTTAAATTGATGTCTTGTACTACCGCTCAAAAGTACTTACGAAAGAAGTACATCGCCTTCCTAGCTCATATTGTTCAAAAGGACGTGAAGGAGAAGAGTATTCAAGACATTCCTTTCATTAGGGATTTTCCCGAAGTGTTTCCTAAAGATTTATCCGGTCTTCCTCCTGTTCGTCAAGTAGAGTTCCGTATTGATCTTATGCCCGGAGCTAACCCCGTTGCTAGAGCTCCTTATCGTCTTGCACCTTCCGAAATGCAAGAGCTCGCAAGTCAACTTCAAGAACTCTCCGATAAAGGTTTCATTCGCCCAAGTCATTCACCGTGGGGTGCACCCGTCTTATTTGTTAAGAAGAAGGATGGATCATTTCGCATGTGTATTGACTACCGCGAACTCAACAAGCTTACTATCAAGAATCGTTATCCTTTGCCTAGAATCGATGATCTCTTTGATCAACTTCAAGGTTCTACTTGCTTCTCGAAGATTGATCTTCGATCTGGTTATCATCAGCTCCGTGTTCAAGAAGATGACATTCCTAAGACTGCTTTTCGAACAAGGTATGGTCATTACGAGTTCATGGTTATGCCTTTCGGGTTAACCAATGCACCCGCAGTTTTCATGGATCTCATGAACCGTGTGTGCAAACCGTACCTTGATAAATTCGTGATCGTTTTCATTGACGATATCTTAATCTATTCCAAGACTAAAGCCGACCATGAAGAACACCTTAGATTGGTTTTGGACCTGTTAAAGAAAGAACAACTATATGCCAAGTTCTCCAAATGTGAATTTTGGTTAAAAGAAGTTCAATTTCTTGGTCACATCGTCAACGACAAGGGTATTCATGTTGATCCTGCTAAGATTGAAACGGTTAAGAATTGGAATGCCCCGAAGACTCCTACCGAAGTTCGTTCATTTCTTGGTCTTGCGGGTTATTATCGTCGTTTCATCTCAAACTTCTCAAAGATTGCTGTCCCTCTTACCGCTTTGACTCATAAGGGTAAAACTTATGAATGGGGACCGAAACAAGAAGAAGCTTTCCAAACTCTTAAGCATAAGTTGTGCAATGCTCCTATATTAACTCTCCCCGATGGAAATGATGATCTAGTTGTCTATTGTGATGCTTCTAACCAAGGTCTTGGTTGTGTCCTCATGCAACGAGGAAAAGTGATCGCTTATGCATCAAGACAACTCAAAATTCATGAAAAGAATTATACGACGCACGATCTCGAGTTGGGTGCGGTCGTATTCGCGTTAAAGATTTGGAGACATTACCTATATGGCACGAAATGTGTGGTATTCACCGACCACAAAAGTCTTCAACATATCTTCAACCAAAAAGAACTCAATATGAGGCAACGACGTTGGGTCGAACTCCTTAACGACTATGACTGCGAAATTCGTTACCATCCCGGCAAAGCGAATGTCGTAGCCGATGCTTTGAGTCGAAAGGACCATGTTATGCTTCATTGTGCCCGTATTCAAACCAATATTCAAACCCGTAACTTAGACGCTCAACACGTCTCGGTAACCGAGGGTAACATGTATGAAGAAATGTCATGTGGTGTTGAACTTCTTCTTGAATCAAAACCCAATGGCTTACTATATTATTTGAATCGTATTTGGGTTCCCAATCGCGATGATCTCCGTGCATTTCTCATGAACGAGGCTCATAAGACTCGTTATTCTATTCATCCTGGTGCGGATAAAATGTACCAAGATCTTCGCCAACTTTATTGGTGGCCTGGTATGAAGAAGGACATTTCTCTTTATGTTGCCAAATGCTTAACTTGCTCCAAAGTCAAAGCCGAACATCAACGTCCTTCTGGTTTGCTTGAACAACCGGAAATTCCCGTGTGGAAATGGGAAAATTTAGCTATGGATTTCATTACCAAGCTCCCTCGCACCTCGAGTGGTTATGATAGTATTTGGGTGATCATTGATCGTCTTACCAAATCTGCCCACTTCTTGCCTATTCGTGAAGACTTCAAAGTGGAGAAATTAGCCCGAATTTACATTGATGAAATCGTGAGCCGTCATGGTGTTCCCTTGAACATAATATCCGATAGAGACGCTCGGTTCACTTCTCGATTTTGGTAATCTCTCCAAAAGGCTCTTGGTACTCGATTGGATTTGAGCACGGCTTACCATCCGCAAACTGATGGTCAAACCGAGCGAACAATCCAAACTCTTGAAGACATGCTTAGAGCTTGTGTAATCGATTTTGGTGGAAATTGGGATTCACATTTATCCCTTATTGAGTTTTCTTACAACAATAGCTACCACACAAGTATCAACATGGCTCCATTCGAAGCTCTCTATGGTCGCAAGTGTCGTTCTCCTATCTGTTGGAGTGAGATTGGTGAAGCACAAATCACTGGTCTCGAGTTAATTCAAGAAACATCCGACAAGATTATTCAAATCCGTGACAATATTCGAGTAGCGAGGAGCCGGCAAAAGAGTTATGCCGACAAACGTCGAAAACCCTTGGAATTCCAAGTCGGTGATCTTGTTCTTCTTAAGGTGTCTCCTTGGAAGGGTGTGGTTCGTTTTGGAAAGAAAGGCAAGTTAGCACCTCGTTATGTTGGTCCATTCAAAATCCTTGAAACGATTGGGAAAGTGGCTTACAAGCTCGAGTTACCTCCATCTCTCGGCAATGTGCATCCTACATTTCATATATCTAATCTGAAGAAGTGTCTCGCCGATGAAAATCTCCATATATCGCTCGACGACGTGCGCATTGATGAAACGATGCACTTCGTTGAGAAACCGGTAGAAATTATGGATCGTGAAGTCAAGCAGCTCAAGCGAAGTCGCATTCCTATCGTTAAAGTTCATTGGGAATCTAAGCGTGGTCCTGAGTTCACTTGGGAACGAGAAGACCAAATGAAGCTCAAGTACCCTCATCTTTTTACTAATAATGTTGTTTCCTCTAGCTAAATTTCGGGACGAAATTCTCTCAACATGGGGAGACTGTAACATTCCTGATTTTAGTATTCCTATTTCAATTCAATGTAATGCAATTTCAAGTTCTATACTCGTGCAATGTCTCATTATTTTCTCGCCATAAATTTAATGTAATAATTCTACACAAATTCGCAAGTGTTACTCGGTTATATACATTTAAACGCTATACAAGAAACTATTTTATTCAAAATTATCAAATCTGAAAAGTCAAGGACTAAAATTGAAAAATGTCATCAAACCCTAGTCTAGCACGGTCGTGCTTCGTCCTAGCACGGTCGCGCCAGGTGCTTTGGCACGGTCGCGCGACCTGCTTTGGAACGATCGCGCCCGGTGCCTGGGCACGGTCGCGCCTATTTTGGCACGGTCGCGCCTGCGTAACAGTCGAAACGTAAATGTGATTTCAAAACGCTCAATCATTCGAAATTCAAATCCGATTACGTTTCTTCTTCCATTAACGTGAGTTATACCATTATCAATTATTCAACACCTCAGTTTCATACCATCAATCTCGAATTCTCTCTCAAACAATTCAAGCAAAACTCGAATCCTATTCTGAGACGCAAATTCCCCCGATCAAGAAAGGATTACGCATCTCCCGGATCTCTCCAAGACTCTGGACTCTCTGGCCTAGCCGGAATTGCAGGCCCTAATATGTGAGAATGATTCAAGACGTGCTCAATATAGGATTTGGACTTAGCAATATTAAATCAAGAAGTTTATGAGTTGTTTTATTTTCTTGTTTGGATTTGGTTTGTACTTGGATTATTTGTAATGGAAATTTGACTTTAATATACTTCAATTTAGTCAACCTTGTGCTATGAACAGTCTTACATGTCCCGCCCCGATGACTCCGCCATCGGTCGGGGTGTGACAGTAGTCAATACGCATGCGAAATGATCCATCCTTCTTCTTAACAAATAAGACGGGTGCACCCCACGGTGAATGACTCGGACGGATGAATCCCTTGTCGGAGAGCTCTTGAAGTTGACTTGCAAGCTCTTGCATTTCAGAAGGTGCAAGACGATAAGGAGCTCTAGCAACGGGGTTAGCTCCAGGTATAAGATCAATACGGAACTCTACTTGGCGAACGGGAGGAAGACCGGATAAATCCTTAGGGAAAACTTCGGGAAAATCTCGAATAATGGGAATGTCTTGGATACTCTTCTCCTTGACGTCCTTTTGAACAATGTGAGCTAAGAAAGCAATGTACTTCTTTCGTAAGTACTTTTGAGCGGTAGTACACGACATCAACTTAAGTCCCTTACAAGGCTTTTCACCAAAAACCCTTAAGGTTTCTCCCGATGGTAGCGGAATTTGGATACACTTTTCAAAGCAAATGACTTCGGCATGATGATTTGATAGCCAATCCATACCTATGATAATATCAAAGCTTCCTAGTGGCATTGGAACAAGGTTGATTGGGAATGTGTGATCATTAAGTTCTAAAGAGCAATCATAGATAATGGACTCAATTGTAAGGGAGTCACCATTTGCTACTTCAACGGTAAATGTTTTCTCTAATTGGGACCGAGTCTTTGCAAGTAAAGGTTCAAAATTAAGTGACACAAAACTTTTATCGGCTCCGGTATCGAATAAAATGGAGGTATATTGACTATTAACAAGAAACGTACCATTGACCAAGTAGTTGTTGGCTTGAGCTTCGTTGGCGTTTATGTTGAACGCACGCACACGAGCTCCACCTTGTCTAGCATTTGCAAGTCTTGGACATTGATCACGAAAATGGTTCGGGTCACCCCACTCATAGCAAGCACGCCTATTAGCAATGGCGGGAGCACCTTGATTAGCCACTTGAGGTACGGTTCGGTTTGGAGGGTTGACTTGGCCCGTAAGAGCTTTGGTCCTACAAACACTAACCGTATGACCATATCTCCCACAATAGACACAAAGGCGACATGGGATGTTTTGGGGATGATGGTAGTTGCAGGTGGCACAAAGTGGGTAGATTCCAACATATGGCTTTTTAGCCGGCGCTTGAACCATAGGTGCAACTTGGTTGACGGGAACAGCAGGAGTAACCACAGCAAAATTTCTAACCTTCCTCTTTCTATTATTGCGAGAGGGCTCGGTTGTGGCTTCTTTGTTGTGAGTAGGAGGGGTTACGGTTTCAGAAACTTTCTTAGTATCCTTCTTAGTAAGTGTTCCCGCTTTCACATGGTTATCAGTTAAGGTAGCGGATAGACGAATAGCATCCTCCAGAGTAGCAGGATTTCTACCTAAGACAGTATCTTGGATTTGTCTTGGTAGCCCACCAATATACTTCTCGATACAACGGGACAAAGGAGTGACCATGTGGGGCACTAGAAGACTCAACTCATGGAACCGAGTTGTATATGCTAAGCTTTCCCCGCTATCTTGGGCAAGATCCCAAAATTCAGCTTCTAACTTTTTCACTTCATTTCGAGGACAGAACTCCTCGGTCATAAGTCTTTTGACCTCATCCCAAGGTAAGGCCATAGCTACATCAACACCCCTATTCCTTTTCTCCCCATTCCACCATGTAAGTGCCCGTTTTTGTAGGACACTTGTAGCATGACGAACACGGAGGTTTTCGGGACAGTCACTATTGAGAAAGGTATTCTCAATGCTTTCGAACCATTGAAGGAGTCCAGTAGCTCCTTCGGTACCATAGAACTTTAGGGGATTGCACGAGTTGAAGTGCTTGAAGGTGCATTGAGATGGATTATTACCACCATTTCCACCATTATTACCACTGTTGCTTCCATTTCCACCATTGTTGCCATTGGTGGCACCATTGGCTTGGGTGAGTTGTGTCACTAATTGGGTAAGAATAGCAGTAATGTCGGTGTTGGCGTTGGTTGCGGGAGCACGATGAGGAGGCATTCTACAGATTTTTCACAAGACAAGAAAAATTGTAAGAACTTATGAGATTTGATAGAATTTAATAGAATGAGGTAACAAAAATAAAAATAGATATTCTTAGTTTGGATTGTACTCAAAAAGTGACAGAGTCACTTGAATACCATGGCACATTAAGGTTAATTAAACTTATATAATTTTCAAGAAGACATGTTTTAGCCTATAAGTAAACACTCATCTCGGGAATTCCCAGGAAAGCATACGGGTCCCTCGGTTGATTGGGATTTATGCGAAATGCTTTCCTAGACAGAAAACCCAAAATACAGGTGTCACCCTTCCAGATTGCACTTGTCCTCAAATAATTCAACAAGTTTAAAACCTTAACGAAGAAATAAAAATTTTAGAGATTTTTTTGTTTCAAGGATTTTCCACATGCTAAGAAAGGATAAGGATAGAAAAGGAGATAGAAATATTATGAGGTTTTAGAATATAGGAAAGGATATTATTTATTTAATTATTATTCAAGAAGATCCTAATGTGTCATGAATTTCTAACAAGTAAGATATCAAATATAATAGTAATTAATCATGGTGAGCATGTAGCACATAGCATGTAACACATAGCACAAAATCATGAAATATAGCATAAGTGGGTGTCCTAAAGTTATAGTCTAGGTCAAGGTGTCTAATAACCTAATTCTCTATAACCAAGACTCTGATACCAATATGTCACACCCCGACCGATGGCGGAATCATCGGGGCGGGACATGTAAGACTGTTCATAGCACATGGTTGACTAAATTGAAATATATTAAAGTTAAATTTCCATTACAAATAATCCAAGTACAAACCAACTTCAAACGAGAAACATAAAACAACTCATAAAATTCTTGATTTAAATTTGCTAAGTCCAAATCCTATATTGAGCACGTCTTGAATCATTCTCACATATTAGGGCCTGAAACATGAATAAAATAAAGTCAACTAAAAAGTTGGTGAGTATAACAGTTGTATATAGATAGCATATAGTTGAAAACAAATCCTTTACATATCATGATAAAATAAGGCATTTATGGGGAGCAGCTATTGTGTAACCATGTACAACCAAACCTTGTAACTAACATGCAAAAATTGTGTTGTCGGTTTCAATCACCGCGCACCATGGGTGGGTTTGTCAGACTCAATAGATCTATTATTGAAAACTGTCGGCTTGTATAGTTAATGATTGCACATAATTGCATACAAAGGTTAGCACAACTAGCACTCGGGCACAAAGCTCAAATTTTGCACACATGTATGTGAATAGGATTTTGCACTTGTGTTGTTTGCGTAAATGTAAATGTGTAATGTGTATAGAGTTCATGTTCCACCCCAAAAGTGTAAAAGAGTAAAAAGGGGTTGTGAATACTCACTTGGTATGGAGATGTAGCTAACAAAGAGTATAGATAAAATAAGGGTTCTTGATACGCACGGGTTAACCTAGATAGTAATGTATATTGAATCAAATCGGTGTACCAAGTTTAAGTCTACCATTGAAGGTTGAGTTTGTTTATAAAAAGTAGTAAATGAAATATATAAAGTTGTAGTAACCATTTTTGAAACATTTGATTAAAGTTTGGAATTTAAATAATAAAATAGAATTTTTGTAAAATTGTTGATTATGAAAATAATGCATGTGTTAAATGTAAATAAATAAATGATTTTAGTTTATGAAATAATGTAAATATTGATTGTAATTAAGTATAAATAAATAAATGATTTTTTTTGTTTAAATATTAAATAAATAATTATTATCTTATTTATTTATAAACTTGTAACTTAATCATTTAAAACATCATTTAAGTGTAAGATAAATATAAACTTAATTTTTATAAATTTTTAAATAAAGTTTTAAATAAATAATATTTATCTCTTCAAATACAGAAAACATATTTTTATAAAATTTGAAACATTTATTGATTGAAAAATATAAAATTATAATTTTGTTAAAATTTCTGAGTTACACACGACCGTGCCTCGGAAGGGCACGATCGTTCTCAAGTCACGGGCGCGACCGCGCTAGTCGGTGCGCGACCGGGTTGTTCAACAGAGGGCACAAACTAGACCAGTCAACAGGCACGACCGTGCCATGGCTCGGCACGGTCGTGTCTATGATTTTTAGACACGAAAGAGGCTAGCCCAAAGGCATGACTAGGTCTGGATAGGAGGACACGACCGCGCTGCTAGTCGGCACGACTGCGCTACATGAGGCACGGCCGCGCTAGATGATTAGCGCGACCGTGTCTCTTCCAAATCAGACACGAATTGAACAAATCTTGTATTTATAGCGCTGGATTTGATAGGGCTTTTGATTACTGAGTTATTACGAGTCTTTTCATATAATTTAATTGCATGTAAATCGTGTTTAAGAGTGAAATCGATTAAATCCTTTTTATTAAAAATATAAGTTCTGATTCGGACGATTTCTGTAATGAAAGCCCAGATTGATAGGGGGCTTTTGATATATGGACCGAAACGAAAGGGAGGGATGATTCAATTACCTCAAACAGTAAGGAATTGATAGCGATCGGTAGAAGGGAGTTCCGGCGTCGGCGGTAGCGGTTTCCGGCGACTTCTACTACGATTCCGTCTAGTCCAGAGAGTCCAATAATAACAGGGGAGATTGCTGAATAGAATTTCTTGATTGCTTGAGAGGAACTTGATTGAATTTTAGGATTTGAGTCTTGAGGGAAAAGATCGACGGTTTTTCTTGAGAGGAAGAGAGTTTTGATAATAATAATCGTAATCAACTGAGTTATTTTCCTTGACAATAAAAATGAAACGTAACCGGGTTTGAATTCGAACGATCGAGCGTTTTGAAATCACATTTAC